>JAUMJJ010000589.1:0-600000 GCA_033556795.1 Tapera naevia | reverse complement strand
GCTGTGGGGAAAAGGAAATCTCAAAGCTCAGACAAAGCAAAAATTTTCCCCTTGGGGTCGTCTTCCCCTGGCAGCCCCAGGCTCCTCATGGGAAGTTGGAGCTGATTTTGCTTTGGAGCTGGTTTTGCCTCCGAGCAACTTCCCCATCTCCTTCCTTTGACCTTTGAAAGTGGATACGGCCGAGCCCCGCGGCAGCCGAGGCCAGAGGGGTGTACGGCCACCCTGGGGTGCCCCACACCATGCCCAGGGCAGCACTTAGGTGACCCTGGCAAAGACCTGGTTTTCCCAACTGCATTCCATGAGCTGGATTTCATCTTGGAATGCAATGGGAAATCCTTCATGGGGGCACAGACACATGATCCTGGCTGTAAAACTGCAGTTTTAAGCAGCTTCAGGATTGGGGGAGATGCAAAAGGAATGGCTCAGCTGAGGAAGCTGAATTGTATTGCTCTGGGAATCAGCAATACCATCCTGTTTTCCCTATTCAGGCTTTATTTGGCTGAGGTTTTGCTTGTGTAGAAGTTCCTACAGTCTCTTCAGAGATTGCCTCCTCCTGAGACTGTGAAACTCATCACATATCAATCACGAAACAGCTCTTACAGAGTAACTCTGGGGTGATGCTTGCTTGAACCCGAATCCAACACTACCCAAGAAAACCTCTTTGGCTCTCTCAAGCCCTTCCACCGAGCCTTTACCCCCAGGCATTTGTTTTCTGTTTCATTGGCACAAGGAAGGTCAGAGCATTCATTAACGCAAGCGCCGCAGTGAGCATCGAGCCAGCGCCAGGACCAGCTCTGTCTGCACTCCTGGAAAGAAGACCTGGAAACAAGACCTAAACCAGACCCTCTGAAAATCACCTTATTCTTCATCAACAAAAGCAAATTGTACTGAATCCACTGGTCCCAGAAGCAGTTCTGACCCAGTATTCCCACTAACCCTCCCCACAGCCTGCTCTACAACACCGGGGTAAGGGCTGCGCAGGTTTGGGCAGTGGAGATTCCCACAGTCAGTCCTCTGGTTTCACCTCAAACACCCCTTTTAGATCTAAGAGAGACCAAACCAACCCCAAAAAACAGATCCCATTAACTAATTCCTGCAGCCTGAATCAGACATTGTCCACTTCTCCATCTCACCCTCTTCCTGTTCGATACATCCCAATAGAACAGATGCTCCCAGTGCTGTTTCAGGTTTGAAGTGAATACTTGGCATCCCTATTCTTCATCCCATCATAAATACTGAGGAATTACTTCATCCCAGGTCCTCACGGTTTAATTTGAGCAGGCTGAAGGCAACTAATACTTCCTTGAATGTGTTTCGATGCCTCCAATATTTCTTGCATATGCTCCAATAAAGCAGATTGCAAAGGCTGATGATTTTCTAATGGAAGGCTTGCAAAGCATTCAAACCCATTAAAAAGATCACAGCCAAGAATAACTACTTTATTTAAGCCTTGGAAGGGAAACAAAGGCTGTAAATGCTCAAAGCACAGAGCGTATCTGTCTGGGTTCAGGCACAAACCCAAGAGCATCTAAAACCCCTGTATCAGCACAACCTGGTACAAAACCATGAGCCAAGCATCGTTTTAGCTGGAGATAAATGGAAAACTTTTCATCCAGGTGATTCTTCCACATCCTAGTGACAATAAAATAAAATAAGAGCAGTGGCTTAATATAGGTGGGAACTTCCTAAGGGTGTTGGGCTCGGTTATGTTTCCATTATATCATAAACACCACACAGACATTTATAAGCACAATAAAGCCAATTAAAACCGCTCACTCACCTGCAGCCCCGTTCAGCCAACCTAAATTAGAGCCCTTCCTCAAGGAAGAAGAACACCTTGGGTGGTTATGGACGTGGCCGGTGTCTCTGTGTGGCTCTGACACGCAGGTAAGGATTAGAAAGAGTTTGTCTCAGGAAAGACTCAGATTCAGAAATCCTACACCCTCGTGAAACCCAACCTTGCCTCGCTGTCCTTGGCTTTAAAGGAAACACAGGGAAGAAGCGAGGTGCTGCGAGCAGGGCTGGGGTGAATCTTCACACAGGGGGGTAACAAACTGCCCCAAACAACCCCAAGAGAGGGTTGGTACCCCCAAGAGCTCTATTCATGAGTTGGAACCCCTAAGAGACAGTATTATAACTTGGGAACAGATTTGTCCCACTGTTGCTCCATGAGAAATATAAACGTGGGGTGAGGGACTCCCCTTGGCATTAAGAGCTTCCCACCTGGTAGCAACATCTCTTTTAACAAGCAACACTCACATTTTAAGACTAAAAAGCATTAGAGAGACCAGCAGCTCTTACCTGCCCAGATGTGGGCTGTAGCCCAGTCTCTTGGTCCCACCATGGCATGTTCTGCCTCAACAGGAGCTGCATAGCTTTGGGTCCTCACTCTTCCCTGGGCCATTCCTAAGGGACACAAGGCAAATACTTTGGGGACCAGTTGACCTCTGGCCTTTCCGTGCCCCAGGGAGGCCCTGGAAAACTTTCAAGGAGCTGAGCATCCCACACTTTGGGCAACCTCAAAAAGCAGCCCTGCACTCAGCTCTGAGCAGCAGCATCAGGCAGTGCTGGGGAAGAGGTGAAGTACCCCAGGGGTGCAGAATGGTCTTCCCATAGCCAAAGAGCCACCTCATTCCCTGAGCCACCAAGAACCAGCTGTAGGAGACTTTGGCTGCTCTGGTAGATCCTTCCAAGTCTATGGTACGGTGTCCTGGTCATCTTTATCCCAAGAATACATGGGATGGGTTAGGCCCAACTGTCTTCTTGGTGAGAAGGATGGGAAGAAGGCCCACGCTGGAGGCTGCAGGGCAGCCATGAGCTTATTGACCAGCCTTCTCCACCTCTCCTTGATACACTGAGAAGATCTGCCTCTTGGTATCAGGTACCACATCCAATCCTGCAGGAATCATGGTGGTGGAAGGAATGGTCCATAGCTTGCCCAAGTCATCACCTTGGCCATTCTGCTTTAACCCAACTCACAAGGAAGCCTGAAAGACTTATCTCATCTTTTAAGCACCACCCAAAGCCATGCATGCCCAGCATCCCTAGGAGATGACACTCCCTCACAGGTATTTCCCGGGGGTTCCTGTTACACTGCAGTAAAGGGGAATCTCATTAATTACTCGTTTAGCTGAATGGTGGTAACGAAGGCATGGGACATATCAGGAATCACGTTAGCATGGCAAGTGGCGCAGGAACACCCAGCAAGGGTGACGCAGAAAGGCCTGAAGTTGTTACAAGGACGTTGGGAGACTTGATACAAAAGGCTGGCTTATTAATAGCTAATGGGCAAATAAATTATGTACCCACCGGGGTGGATTGGGTTTCTCCCTCCTCGCTGCACCCGGCCATCTCCACCACCTCCTCTCTCCCTGGTTTCTGTCCCGCTTGGTTCTTTCTCCTCCTTTATTTTCCTGCTTTGCAGGATTTATTAGAGTTTTGCTCATCAGTGAAAGTTAAAAGTTGTAGAGTTGAATCCAGCCTCGGATTCAGGATCTCGGCTGCCCACACCCATCCAGAGTTGGACAGGGGACCACCAGCCACTTCAATCCCTCTCCAAGGAGGGTCAGACACCTCCCCCATCACCCCAAGGCTCCCGTTGATGCCCTAGAAACACTGAATCTGAAAGAGAAGCTCCAGGCAGCAAAACAAAAGCTTCTCCCGGTGGCTTTCTCTGGGTTGCTTTGCGGGGTGTGCCCTGCCCTGCCTGCCATCTGCCCGGCCCTGGCAGGAGCAGCCCGAGCTCCGGGAGGTGCAGCAGCCAAGTGCCAGCAGCTCTGCGCCAGCCACGCTCCAGCAGGTCCCTGGCAGGCAGAGAGAGAAGGCTGGGCAACAGCACAGGGGGAGACAAGGGGGGGGCTGCTCCATTCACTTGAGAGCTGGGGTCCCCAGCACCCCCAACAACCCCAGGGGAAGAAAAAGTTGGGACTAACTTAGTAAAAGGATGTTTGGGAATCTCCTTGTTCTCTGCAGGGCTTGGCCTCTGCAAAGCCCAGGGAGGGCACGGATCTGGGCAGTGCCATCTCCACCAGGATAATGTGGCAGCAGGTTGGAGCGGCCACGGGGGCTGCAGGCTGGGACTGCCACCCAATCCTGTTCCAACACAGCAGCACTTTCCCCTCTTGCCTTCCCAAGTCCCATTTTCCATCTGGTTTGTGGGCAGCACTCTGGTCCCTGCCTGGCGCTGCAGCCAGGAGGGTCCTTGGTTGGCAGGGGCTGAACATGAGCCAGCAGTGGCCCAGGTGGCCAAGAAGGCCAATGGCATCTTGGCTTGGATCAGAAACAGCGTGGGCATCAGGAGCAGGGCAGGGATTGTGCCCCTGCACTGGGCACTGGTGAGGCCACATCATGATAGCGGGTTCAGTTTTGGGCCCCTCACTCCAAGAAGGGCATTGAGGGGCTGAAGAGCATCCAAAGAAAGGAAACGGGGAAGGGGCTGGAGAACAAGTCCTGCGAGGAGCTGGGAGGGAACTGGGATTGTTTAGCCTGGAGAGGAGGAGGCTGAGGGGAGACCTCATCACTGGCTGCAACTGCCTGAGAGGAGGTTTCAGCGAGGTGGGTGTTGGTCTGTTCCTGCAAGTGACAGTGATAAGACAAGAGGAAATGGCCTCAAGTTGCACCAGGGCAGGTTCAGACTGGATATTAGGAAAAAAAATCTTCACTGAAAGGGTTCTCAGGGCCTGGCAGAGGCTGCCCAGGGAGGTGGTTGAGTCCCTACCCCTGGAGGGGTTTAAAAGGGTTGATGAGCTTAGTGACAGAGCTCAGTAGTGGATAGGTATGGATGGACTCAGTCTCAAAGGTCTTTTCCAGAAAAATGACTCTATGAGTCTATGATTCCCACCAGACACTCCCCCTCCAAGCTCTAAATGCTGTTGGTGAGCCCACATAGGACATTTTTAGAGGAGGCCACAATCTGCTGGAGCCTGTCTGCTGGCACAGCTTGCTCTGAACCTGTGTTGGACACAGCAGTGTGTTTTATCAAGCATCTTGGAGCCCACCACACCAACCTTGTGCTTTGGGGCTGGCTCTGGTCAGCAAGAGGAGCACAGAAAATCAGGGATGCTCCTCCAGGTTAATCCTCAACTATTGCTTTGAGTTGGGGTTCTCAGGCAGGTCTGTGGTACCACCCCAACCCCAACACACAGAGGAGGTGAAGGACATTTAGGGCAGAGCCAGGAGCAGCATCTCAGTCCTTGGACCAGCTCTTTAACCCAATGATGATGGCCTCACCACCACTGCCCCTGTGTTCCCCCTCTGATTAGAGGGGATCATTTTCTGTGTCCTCTCTGATTTCACCAAGTTCTGCTACGCAATCCCCCGGGCTGGGGCACTGTTGGGCAATCTGATCCCCACCCCCTCGTCAGGCTGACTATGAACACTGTCACTAATCACCCTGGACCCCACGCTGACCCCAGCGAAGTTGCAGCATGTGGGGTCTCCATTGCCCAGCTCGATGCAGCCTCATCCCTGGGCAGGCTCCTGTTCCAAGGCTGTCACCTTCTCAGCAGGTTTGTATAACCCTCACCCACGTCACAGCAGCTCCTGGTCACCAAAATCAGGCTATTCTGTATCAGTAATAAGAAACTGGCACCACCACCTCTGACCAGAGCACATATCTGCCCACACCATCTCTTCCTCCCTGGGGAAAGCAGCACCTCAGCCCAAAGCCCATGAAGGATGACATCAAAGCATCCATCTCCCATCCTTATTTAACCCCTACAAGAGCCTCCTCCACAAAGAGGGTGTTGTTTGTCTGTTTTCCATCATCCAAAGGACGAGGAACCATAGATGTCATGCAGTCCAACATCTTCCACTGGATCAGGGGGCTCTAAGCCCCATCCAACCTGGCCTTGAACACCTCCAGGGATGGGGCAGCCACCACTTCTCTGGGCAACCTGGGCCAGGGCCTCCTCACCCTCACAGGAAAACATTTCTTCTCAAGATCTCATCTCAATCTCCTCTCTTTCAGCTGAAAACGGTTCCCTCTCATCCTATCCCTGCCCTGCCTGATCCAAAGCCCCTCCCCAGCTTTCCTGGAGCCCCTTTCAGTCCTGGGAGGCTGCTCTTAAGGTCTCCCCAAAGCCTTCTCTTCTCCAGGCTGAACAATCCCAACTGTCTCAGCCTGTCCTCACAGCAGAGGGGCTCCAGCCCTCGCGTCATCTCTGTGACCTCCTCTGGACTCACTCCAACAGATCCAGGTCCTTCCTGTGCTGAGGACTCCACAACTGGACACACAGCCCCAGGTGGGGTCTCACAAGAGCAGATTTGAGAGGCAGAATCCCTTCCCTTGAACTGGCAGCAAAGGGAGGAGGTGATGTTCTCACCTACCTTGTCTCTGCTGCTGCAGCAGTGCAGGGATGTAGAAGTGGTTCTGTCACATTTTTGAGTGAGCACTGAGGCAAAGGAGAGGGAAATGGTTTCTTTTCAGACAAACAGAGAGGAAAAAAGACACTGATGGAAAATAAAAGGCTGCAGCAGTGAAGGGAGGGTGGTAATACCCCTCCTTTTGTGCCCCTGCAAACTGGGGTAGGAAAGACAGAGGCAGCAAGGGGGAACGTCAGAAATTAGAACCTCTGTTAGGTCTTTTCTTTTCCCTGCACACGATGGGGACAGCCAGGAGGAAGACAAGGAGATGGCTCTGGTGCCCTGGTTGTGATCAGCTTAATTGGATCCATGGCAGAGGGGAAGGCTCCCTGCTGTGTGGTGCAGGAGAGAAGCATAAGGCAACATCCATCCATCCCAAGTGAATATTCCTGCTTTACAGAGTCACAAAGCCAAGTGTGGGATCACTCTGTTGCCTCAAAACCCTGTCCAAGGTCAGATTATGGATGGAGAAACTGAGGCCCAGAGCACAGGAGGGCTGAGCTGCCAAAACATCCCTTTGCATTGGGTGAGGGAGGTGCAGGTCTGCTCCTTTCACTCCAATCCATGGGCAGCAGCTGGAGGGAGCAGCTCTGCCTGTTCAGGTTACTCCATCCAAGCTTCCAAACCAAGTCCCTGCAGCAGCTAAAGCCTGGTACCATCAGAAAGTGCTTGCTGGTGTCTCCAAAGCAGCAGTTTCTGTCTGCTCTGTGGTTACAGGGTCTTGCTGAATAAGGGTGGCTCTGAAAAAATGACCAAGAAAATTAAAGTTACTGTCAGTAATCTTAAATTCACCTCGCAGGGGAATTTGTGCCCCTCCTGGAGAAGCTTTAATGGACCGTAAACTGAAAAAGATCAAAATATCTTGTACCAGGATTAAATCCAACAGTGCCACTGTCTGGAGGATGGAAATACAACAGCTTAATCCAGGGCTCTATTTTTACTGCATGCCACAACACTGATTTAAATCCCACCACGATGAGGGGCAGGGGGCAGCCTGCTGAGCACCCCACAGTCTCCAGGACCTGAACCCCCCCTTCTCTCACTGCCTGAACCCAGGACTGTGCAAAGTCAGGCCCCTGCACCCCATCCTCTGCAGCAGGGAGGGATGGCACATGGCAAATCTACCTGAAATAAAGGGTCCTGCAGGGGATAGAACAGCTCCAGCCAGTAGAGGCCAGTGGTGCATGGGTTTTATTTAGGGATGCACTACCTGTGGACACAAATCACAGTATTACAAGGTTGGAAAAGACCTCTGAGATCATTGAGTCCAACCTATGACCCAACACCAACACCCACTCGTTGTCTAAACCATGGCATTCAGTGCCTCATCCAATCTGCTTTTAAACACTTTCAGGGATGATGAATCCACCCCCTCCCTGGGCAGTGCATTCCAATGGCCAATCACCCTTTCAGTGAAGAATTTTTTCCTAATATCAAGCCTAAACCTCCCCTGACAAAGCCTGAGACCATGTCCTCTTGTTCTGTCACCGGAGAGAAGAGACCAACCCCTGCCTGCCTACAGCCTCCTTTTAGGGAGTTGTAGAGAGCAACGAGGTCTCCCCTGAGCCTCCTCTTCTCCAGGCTGAACAACCTCAGCTCCCTCAGTTGCTCGTCGTAGGGCTTGTGCTCCAGCCCCTTCCCCATCTTCGTTGCCCTCCTCTGGACACTCTCCAGCATCTCAACATCTCTCTTAAACTGAGGGGCCCAGAACTGGACACAGTGCTCAAGGTGCAGCCTGACCAGTGCCAAGTGTAAGGGGATGATAACGTCTCCAGTCCTGCTCCCCACACTATTCCTGATGCAGGCCAGGACACCATTGGCCTTCTTGGCCACCTGGGTACACTGCTGGCTCATGTTGAGTTTCCTGTCCACCAGCACTCCCAGGTCCCTTTCCACTTGACTCCTCTCCAGCCACTCTGTCCCCAGCCTATGGGGTTGTTGTGTCCAAAGTGTAGAACCCAGCACTTGGACTTGTTAAGCTTCATCCCACTGGATAAATTTGTCACTGTGTGTGATCTGTGGGGCTGGGAAGAAGGGACAACCTTTCAGGTGATGTCCAGCATCTTCCAGCGATAGTTGAGAGTCTTCCTTGCCCCTTAATAAATGATAAATAAAGCAGTGGGGAACAAGGAGGGAGGATGCTGCAATCAGCACTGGATCTGAGATCCAGCAGGGTGCCCAACTTGTCAAGGTCCAGCCTGTCAAGGTCCCTCTGTAGGGTCCTCCTACCCTCCAGCAGATGAACACTTCCTCCCAGCTTGGTATCATCTGCAAACTTGCTGCTGACGGACTCAATCCCCTCATCCAGATCATCAAAGATGTTAAACAGGACCAGACCCAACACCAACCCCTAGGGGACCCCACTAGTGACCAACTGGATGAGACCCTGTTCACTATCACGACACTGAAAGAGGGATTTTCACAGCTCTGGGCCCCCTCTTCACTATTAAAATCACCTGTTTCAACACACACAGCAGGGTATGATGAGGGTTGAGGCTGTTCCCAGTGACAAAACCCCATCCAGTTGTGGGTGTCAACAAAGCCACTGCACTAAGAGATGTTTAATGGGACTCTGAGTGCCACAGGTCTCTGCTCTGACAGCCTCTTGAGCAGGGATGCACTGCAATGGAGCCTGAAGACAAAAAGAATTGGTCTTTTTGGGGAAGAATTTCACCTCAAATGAAAATGAGATTTACTGGGCTGATTAGAAAGGTGGAGAGGAAGCTACTTTGGTGGCTTTGCTCTCTAGGGAAGGAGATAGTGTGCATGTACAGGTATATATATATATATTCCTCTACCTAGGCATATATTCCTCTACCTGCACATATATAGAGAGACAAAAGAGAATGCAAATACAAAATATCAATATGCACATAGGTAAAAATACATAGGAACAGGTATTCAGGCTGTTTCCTGTATCTCAACACATATTCCTAACTCCAAGCTGCAATTATCTGACCCTAAAAGCAAGACCTGCCCAGTGCAGAGGGGCTGGCAAAGGCTGCTGGGGTCATTTCTTGTTTGCAATTAATTCCCCCTCACTCTTGGGAGGAAAGCAAGGGTGGAAATACAGGGAGCAACCCTTCTGCTAACAAAAGCCATTGGATTTAGGGAATCTAGGATCGAAATGTCCCAGGGATTTATGCCCCAGCTCTCAAGAACTGCATTAAGATGTTAGGTCACGGCTGTTTCATATTCTGGACTTGAAGTCTCTTTATATTCCTCTAAAAATCATTCAGCCCTGGGATGAAATGCCAAGTTTGACTCATAACAAGTGTTTTCTCAGCCCCACTCCTCTAGGGCACCACATTTCACATCAGCCAGGATGCTGCAGGCACTGGAAGAGCCTCATTTCCCCTCTCCCAGCACCCTCAGAGTGCTCACTCGCGGCACAAAATCTCATTTTTATGCTGGTTTATAGCTCAACTGGTCTGGGGGAAAGGCAAACCCTCTTCGTGGTGACAACCAAGTGTTAGATCATGAAACTCCACTCCTCTGATGGAGACAGAAATGCTGGATGCAGAGGACAAAGGTATGGAATTTGTTGGAGACGAGGCTTTCCAGCATTCTCCCTAAACGCCGCCCTAAATCCACTTCCCACAGAACTCCCAAAGCCTGGCAAATCCATCCCCCTCCACCACCACACACAACTGAGCAGAAGTGATGGGGAAAGACCTGGCAGAGGGGATCCCCTTTGCCCTCCTTCATCCATTCTCTCCCTTTTTGTTCACCCCCCAATGTGATGCTTAAAAAGCTGCTGTGGGTCCTCAGCTGCTGTGAACCTGCCTGGAGGCAGGGATGCTCCTCGAAGTTAAAGGGATACAAGTGCCCTCTGCCAAAATTCCCATCTTTAGGGTACAAAAGGGGCAAAAGAACACCCACTCAGCACATCCACACAGTCCCTTGGGCAAGGAGAGGTTTTCTTAGACACTCTTAAGCACGGATACACTCATCAGGAGCCCTTAGACACTGATATATTCATCAACCCAATGGCATTTGCACCCCACAGACTTCCTGGGGTGAAATATTAAAAAACTATTAAAAATAAGCATTTGGGAAAAAAAATGAGGTTTTTGCTCCTAACTCCAGGTGGCTCCTGGGCAGGGGTGGTGGTGGTGGTGGTGGTGGTTGTCCTCATTGCTGCCCCAAAACAGTCCCCTCCATGCCCCCAGCCCTGCTCCAGCTCAGCACCCCCGCTGTGTCAAACAAGGCAGCACTGGTGTCAAACAAAACAACCCACAGAAAGCCACCTCTCCCCATCCTTTCCATTCCCAAAGCCTCTTCCCCCTCCCTGGATCCCACAGGGGAGGGTGATGCAGACGGGAGCTGCCAGAAAGCTGTCACAACATCCCCAGCGCTGCTGCACATCAAACACAGCTCTGCACCCTCAGACAGCCACAGCTCACATTTCGTTGCTCTTTAACGATCCAAACGCAACCCCTGCTCCCCTCTAACACTCCGCCTGGCCTTGCTCCCCTGCTTTAACCCAGCAGCAGAGCATAGCTGGCTGTCCCAGTCAGACCAGCAGCCCCAGGGACGGTCCCGGACTGGTTTCACTTTGCCAAAGGTCTTTTTCTAACCTCAGGCAGGTGGAGCTGCTCCACCACATTATCAGCACCATCCCTCAGGTGCCCAACCAGCCCGCGGCTTTGGAAGGCTGCAGCTCCCCTGGTGATGCAGATGAGCAGGTTTTCCTGCTGGTCAAGACCAGATGTGCTGGTTGGGCCGAAAATCGGGATGAAAATCCAGGAATCTGGCAGGGAATAGGAAGGAAAGTAAAAGGATCTTGGTGGTCAGCAGCACCCATGACGTTGGGCACCCTGCTGGACCTCAGATCCAGTGCTGGTTGCAAGCATCCTCCCTCCTCGTTCCCCATTATCAATTACTAAGGGGCAATGAAGACTCTCAGCCATCACTGGGAGATGCTGGACCTCACCTGAAAAGTTGTCCCTTCTTCCCAGCCCCACAGATCACACACAGGGACAAATTCATGCTTAACCATCCCCGAAGATGTGACATGGGAAAGGTCTGGAGGCACTGCCCCCATCCCTATCCTCTTTCCACAGGTGCTGATCACTCCTGGAAGGTCCTGGGGTAGACAAGCCTCTGTTTGCACCCATTAAACTTCATTATGTGCTGCATCCCTCAGAGAGCTGCACCCTGGGGAGCCTCCAGAAGTAATTCCCAAGTTGAAAATAGCTCCTTGGATTGTCCCCTCTCCACTGCTGGCTTTTTCTTCTACTGGGAATAGGGAAAACCACTCCTTTTTGCCCCAGTGACAGTTCATGGCCCCACTCAGCCCTGCAACCTCCCACTGTCCCCCCAGCTCTGGGAGGGTCTTGGAAAAGCTGTTTAAGGAAAATATTAACACTGTACCCCCAGCAAATCCCACCTGGGACAGCCCTTTTGCTGCAGCGCACTGAAAGTCTAAGAAGGAGCTAAAACTGGGTGTCCAAAAGTTGGGGGGTGGGAGTGGTAGGAGCTGCATTGGGGGATCTCCTTGAAATCCCACATCAAACCAGAGCTGCCCCTGGTTTGGACATGGGGACAGGGAAAGCCCTGGGCACCACTCATCCTCCCTGGCAATGAGAGGGGAAAAGTATCTTTCTTGGGGCCAGCAATGACTAATTCTCCTCTAGGAGTAAGGAAATAATTATGGGGCTTTCCCAGGGAAAGGATAGTCCTTAATTACGAGGCTGGGAAAGCCCTCAGTGTAACCTTCTGGATTTCCCTCCTCCTCAGCTCAGCTCCTCACACCTCGTTTCTCCATCCATTAACGATTCCTCTCGCCCACCCCATCCTGCACTGGCACGACACAGCCCTCACTGGGTTATCTCCATGGGATTAATTATAAAGAATAATTTAACACTTTTGTTGTTGTTTTTATCGTGTCTGAATAAGCTCTTGGGGAAGCCCTGGTGATGGCAAGTGCCCACTCACTCACAAACAGGGCAACTCAGCTTTTCCCACCTGCAGGAACTCAGGGCATCCTCCGTTTGAAGGCTGATGATGCTGAGGCTCTAACTATGCACACAAATTCTGTTGCTCTGTAAGAGCATCAAGGTTTTGGAGCACGAACATCCAAATGCTCCCTTCTCCAGCCTTTTATTTCCCACTGGGGGGGGGGGGGGGGGGGAACGACACATGAGGAAACACCCTCCCAGGAAAAGCTCAAAAACCTCTGTGTTGCCATCAGTCACAAAGCTGCTGCCCCAGAGCTTTGTAGAGTGGCTCTTTTAGGCTTGGGGAAACTGAGGCACGAAAGGGCTGATCTGTGGGTGCAGGAATTCAGTGGGAGCTGAGTCCATGGCCAAAAGGGTTGCAGACCCCTCCAACTGCAGCTGTGGAGTCAAATCCCCAGCTGGGGTAACGTGGGGCATCCCCAGCGAGTCAGTGATGACTTAGAAAGGGAGGTTTTAGGCTGAATAAAGGGAAAGCAAAGTGCACTTCATAAAAAGCCTCTGGCACTTGGCACGGACCCTGCTGGCAGTGGTGACCGGCACCTTTGCCACCCCGGCAGCCCCCCGGGACCTGATCCTGCTCTGAGCTGGGCTGTGGGCTGTGTCTTGGTTGCCCCGCTCCCCCGTTGCTGCTCCGAGAAGGATTTGCAGCCTCTGCGGGGAGGCGAGAGCTATCAAACCCGATTTTAATTTCACTCTCGCCGGGGACGGCGAAGGAAACAGAGCTGCAAATCAAACAGCCTCGCTCTCGCCTCCTGCTGCGGGCGAAGAAAACACAACAGCCTGGAAAGCCGGGGAAGGCTGGATCCTCCAGCAGTGGGAATCGAGAGAGTCGAGGGACAGGGATGCCCTGCTTATTGCAAACCACTGCAGAGCTGCAGCTGGCACGCTGAGACCAGTGCTGGCTTCCCTCTCTCTGGACAGGGCTGGATGAGATGCTCCTGGGTTCTTCTGAGTGCCCATACTGGTGAGACTGGTGCAGCACCGGGCTGAGGCTTATCTGGATGCAAACAAGATGCCACCAGCTTGAGAACAAGCCCTAAACCCAAGGAGAGGAGACATAGGGTTGTGTGGGTTTTTTTCTCCCCAACGTGTTTCTCCTCCCCTCCTCCCTTCCCAATGCTGACTCTGATTTACGTCACCTCCTCCCCTATAGATCTGAAATGGTGTCAGAATCCATCCGCAGGCTGGTGGGAGTCACTTCTGATGGGGAGAAGCTGCCAGGGACAAAAAGGCAAAGAGGATTTTCCATCTCCCTTTTGCAGTGGAGGTTTCAAATGCTTATTTTTGCCTCGAGGGTATGATTTAAGCCCTTGAGCCCTCAGAAAAAGTATCTTGCAGGGGGTTGAGTTATGTTTTAGCAAGCATCCTTGGGGTAAATTTCTCAGGGATGAGTAGGAGTAGGAAGGGATTTGTAACATATTCCTGAATAACTGGACACCACCTGGATGAACAGTGGTACCTGTGGGAAATCACTCTCTTTTGAGTCACTCAGGCTGGGCTACAACACTGCCCGATGCCAGGGGTGCCCAAGGCAATGGCAATGGGACTCAGACCTGTTTGAAATCTCCCCCCTTGCTCAAGCACAAGGACACACAAGCTTGGGGACAAGCCTGGAGTTGTGATTTGCACCCACACGTGGGGTTGTGCAGGCGCTGCAGCACCTCCTGCACCTGGAGACCTCTGACGTGCTCAGGTGTGTCAGCAGGAGACCAACACCTCCTCCTGCACCAGCCCTGGACCGCCTGGAAAGATGCTCAAGGAGTTGAAAATACACCTTGCATCGGTGCCAGGTTCACCTCTCTGTGCCCCGTGCACACCTGCTCAGCTTCCCCCTGACCACCCCAAGACTCTCCCTCCCTCCCTCCCTGCTTTCTCAGCCTCTTTGCTGAGCCCCAAACAGCCCCAGCCCTCTGCTGGAGGAATCCTCCCTGCTACAAACAACAGCCCTTGCCACGATAAAAGCGAGGCTGTGAATAATTCATGGTTCAATCTTTTTTACCACCGTCTGCTGTAAATATTTAAATAGCAGCAAGATGTCGAGAGCTGAACTCGGGGAGGGCAAAGCTGAGCAGAGCCTCCAGCTTGGGGGGCAGCTCCGTGGAAGGGGATAAGCAAGGGAAGGTGCCACGGGAAGAGTGGGAGATACCATGGGGACAGGATGGGACATTTCCCTGGCTGTGTGTGTTCTGGGGCAGGGATAAGGGAACCCTAGGGGAGAAAACTGATTTATGGCTCAGTAAGGAGCAAATATGCAAGTCTTCCTGCCCTTCTGAAAAAGAGCAATTCAGAAAGGGATATATTTCCACCATATGAAAACAATGAAAACTTTATTGAGAAGGGTATCCGAATGACATGGTTCAACTTCTGGCACTCCCCTCCCCTCTTACAGAATCACAGAATCATGGAATGGTTTGGGTTGGAAGGGACCTCAAAGCCCATCCACTCCCACCCCCTTGCCATGGGCAGGGACACCTCCCACTGGATCAGGGGGCTCAAAGCCCCATCCAACCTGGCCTTGAACACCTCCAGGGATTGGGCAGCCACCACTGCTCTGGGCAACCTGGGCCAGGGCCTCCCCACCCTCACAGCAAAACATTTCTCCCTAAGATCTCCTCTCAATCTCCCCTCTTTGAGCTGAAAACCATTCCCCTCCTCCTATCCCTGCACTCCCTAATAAAGAGCCACTCTTTTGCCTTCCTCCAGCTCAAAACCTCAGTGGAATTTCACCTGCATTTATGATTGTCTCTGAGCAGCAAGTCTCCTCTGCTCCAGACTGCAGCTCCCTGTGCTCTGCTGCCCACCTGGAAAACAAGAAAATAACATTTGCCATCAAAATAACACGTGGCCCTGTGCCATCTCCCAGCTCCTGGTGCAGGATCTGGTCAAAACAAAAGGAGCAGTGATTGGAATTATTTATGGTGAGGGCCCATCTGTTGGATTGGGAGCATTTGGGAGCAGGAATCAGGGATCTTCTCCAAGAACAAACCCCATCCCAACACTGGTTTTATTTATTTTTATTTGCAGCCTGCAGGAGAACCACACACCCTTGGGAAGATCCCTCCTGCCCGAGTGTCTCTTCCTCCTTTCATCACTCCAGGATTTACTGACCCTTCCCATAGATGATGGCTCAGAGCAATTATTGCCACTGTGTCTGTGGGGATGCACTGCTCCTGGGTCCCCAGCTGACATGTCCTTTGCCAGGACCTCAAATTCCCCCATTCCAGTCAACCTGCACCTCCACAAGGCCCCTCTGGGGATGCACTCAGCTGCTGAGAGTCTGGACATTTTCTTCCTGCAGATTTAAATAGTTTTCACCAGGATTGGGAGTTTTCCAGCTTTGCAAAAGTGGTTTTAAATACCCTGAGTGGCCTCTGATCTTGCATTTCTCCGTGCACCATCCTGCCTTGTGCTGTTGGTCCTTCTCCTGGTGAGACTCTGGTTGCAAATCCTTTCATCATCCTCCAGCAAAAAAAGTCAAAAAAAGAAATCCAGGAGGGGTTTTGCTGGTGGCTCCAGCCCTTGCTCCACACCCTGGTTCAATGTCCCAAACAACCAAGCTGTCACCTGGGGAGGGGGGACAACCAGCACCAGCAGGTCCTGCTTGTGCCATCACTTAGAGCCATCACTGCAGCAGCTTTGTGGCACAAAAAAGCAGGTCCAAGGCAGCTCCACAGAGACTGACCCTATAATCCATCTTTTAAAGACAATTTCTGGGCTGGAAACAGCTTTCCCAGCTCTGGAGGCTCTTTGTGGGGGTTTTTGTTTTTTCTCCCTGGAATTAGGGTCAAGGAAGAGTTTGGGACACCAAAAAAAATTGTAGTTAGAAAATTTGAATGTGTTGCTCCTAAACCAAGCATTTCACTCATTTCACTTTTCAACTTTTAAAAGCCTTTTCCCAACTAACTTAACATCTGAAACAAAAGAGATTTTTGTTTTCCCAAGGCAATGCTTTGAAAACTTCAAATCTTTTCCTCATCCCCGTTCCCAAGCCAAGATATTAATCAAAACAATGTGTTTCCCACAACAACAACAACAACAAAAGGCATTCAGTCAATGAGTCATTATTTTTTTGGTGAATAAAATTAAACATTTCCCCAGCTCCCTGCTCAGGAACTGCTGTCAGTTCTGCACCAGTCCCTGTGGCCAAAGCAGTTGTGGTGGGTGCTGGTCAAATGTCGGGGGGGTTCTGGGTGTAGGAGCAGGTTTGGGTTATCTGAGGAGGATTTACTCCTTCCTTGGAGGTTGATGGCAAGATCTGCAACATTTTTGGTGTTGTGGGCTTTGTTTGGTTGGCTTGTTTTACCCCATGCAATGCTCCAGGCTTGGGGAAATGTGGCTGGAAATCTGCCTGGTGGAAAAGGACTTTGGGGTGCTGGGTGACAGCGGCTGAAGATGAGCAGCAGTGGCTGAGGAGGCCAAGGCTGCCAAGAGCTCCCTGGCTTGGATCAGCCCTGGGGTGGCAGCAGGGGGAGGAGATGAATCGTCCCCCCGTGCTCGGTGCTGGGGAGGCCGCACCGCGAATGCTGGCTTCAGTTTTGGGCCCCCCAGTACAGGAAAGACCTTGAGGGGCTGGAGCACACCCAGAGAAGGGAATGGAGCTGGGGAAGGGTCTGGAGAACAGGGGTTGTGGCAGTGACTGAGGGACTGGGGCTGTTTATTCTGGAGAATAGGAGGCTGAGGGGAGACCTCTGTGCAGCTCTCGGAAAGGAGGTTGGAACTTGGTGGGTGCTGGGCTCTTCTCCTAAGTGACAGGCAGCGGGATGAGAGAAAATGGCCTTAAGTTGCACCAGAGGAGGTTTAGATTGGATATTAGAAACAGTTTCTTTACTGACAGAGTGGTAAAACTCTGGCAGAGGCTGCCCAGGGCAGTGGTGGAATCTCCACCCCTGGAGAAGTTCAGAAACCCTGTGGCTGTGACACTCTGGGACAGGGTTTAGCAAGCACAGTGGGGTTGGGCTGATGGTTGAACTGGATGAGCTTGGAGGTCTTTTCCAATCTTAAGGATTCTATGATCCTATGATCCTTAGAGATATCAGAGTCTGCAAAATGCAAAGAGAGTGCAACCGAGCTGAGCACCAACGTGCAAGTTTGGCTGGGGATGGTTTCACAGCTCTTCGTTGCTGTCCCCACCACTGGAAATTAAGAGAGGAGGAAATGTCCATGCACCTGGGAGAGACTTCACCTATCTGTAAGGATTGAAGAACCCCATGGGGGGATGTCACCCCGCTTCAGCTCAGGGGTGCAGCAGATCCCACAGGTAGCTCAGATATTGACTCCATGAGACCTTGGAGTCATCATAGAATGGTTTGAGTTGGAAGGGACCTTAAAGATCATCCAGTTTCAACCCCCTTTGCCATGGGTAGGGACATCTCCCACTAGACCAGACTGCTCAAGACCCTACCCCAAGTCCTCAGAGGGGTGCAAGCTGACCCTAAAACCTCAAGGTTGATGGGGCAAGGCCACTGGGGATGGGGGCTTCAGCCATGGAGCTTTGCACCACCGTGTGAGAGCTGCAAGCAGGATGGAGCCCATAGGGTGCTGTCACTGTGGACAGCCCAGAAAAACAGAGAAAAAGAGAGAACGGGGCAAAATCCCTAAAGAAAATGCCAATATTAAACTCTTGGCTGATCGATTTTCCGCAGAAGGCCGCTGGAAGGCTGGTGGGTTCACTCTGTACTAAGTGGTTTATAGATTTCTTCTAAATAGGAGGATGAAGCTGGCAGGGTCCCACAGAGAGGAGGGCACCCATCTGGGCTGGAGGGACAGGGGACAGAGGTGGGGAAGGCTGCCTTGACTCCTTCCTCCCCCAGCAGGCACCTTCAGCAGCAGGTGAAGGGTTAATAAGGGGGAGACACCCCAGTAAATGCTTCTTCCTGCCCAGGATAAACCCACAGTGACTCCTTGCAGGGGGATGGGGTTTTTTGAAGCACCCACAGGTTACCAAGTGGGAATTTTTTGGCAGGTTTGAGACTTGCCCAAGGCCTTGTAGGAAGGAGAAAAAAGGCAGAGCATCCTTTCCTGAGATGCACAGGGCTGGGCTGGCTTGTGGGAATGATCCTGCCTTAAGGTACCCCCCACCTTGGCCAAATCCCAGCACTGAGGATCCCAGAGTGGGTGCAAACCCCCCACTAACAACTCCTCTTCATCCCATCCAAGGAGCTGCATAAATTGAAAGGGACCCAATGTGTCAGTGGTGAGCAAGGACAAAACCAGCCCAATGTCTAAGCAAGGTGGGAAAAAAGGTGAAGGAGAGAATTTCTTCCAATCCTTAAACACTGCCACCTCATCCCAAGGGGAGCTGCACTCTGGTACCATCTAGAAGAGTTTGGAGAAGTTTATATTTAAGCCAGCCAACAGTCAGGGGTGAGGGGCCTTGGATTGGAGGGAAGTGACTAATCAATCCACTCATCATTTATTTATAAAAGCGGCAGATGCGAGCGTGAGCTGAACGGCTGAAGACAGCAGCCAGAGACAACCATTGCAGGAGGATTTGGGAGGAAAAATGGACAACCGAGGCAAAAGCTTTCAGAGGAAGATCTGATCAATAGGGAGAAGAACCATATGAGACTTCTTGTCTCTCCCCAGGCCGCTGAAAATCTCCCCATCCTTCCAAATGCTTTTAGGAAATGAGCAGAAGTCACTAAAAAGGAGTGGCTTTGGTCCAGGGTGGAAACATCACCAGGAGGTACCGAGAAGGACGTTCTCCACTCCCAAGATGCTTGGTTTCAGCCCGATCTCCCTGCAGATTCCTTGTTATGTCCCTTGCAGTGTCTTTTGTTCCTCTGTTGGGCACAGAAATCCTCTTGTAGGCAGATGTGGTGGGGAGGAGGCACCTGCCTGGCTCAGGAATGTGCAGCCACGAGAAAGCTCCCGTGGGCATTGCCTTCCCCCAGTATTAAGAGAGCAAGGAATAGAGGTTACTCTTAGAAAGAACACCTTGTAGCTTTTATTTCATGGGCACACCTGCAAAATATTCACCTCCAGGCAGAGTCTGGGCTCTCCCATGGAGCCCTAATGGATGAGCCTCCTTGCTCCCACGGGACTTGGGTACCTACACCATCACCATCATCACCAGCAGCAGAATTTCACCCTTGATGAAGCCAGGGAAGCAGGACTGGGATCTCTAGGCATTTTAAGGTCCATTAACTGGCAACATAAGGCCTGTGCCTCATCAGGCATAAAATTGAAATAAATCCAGGGCCACATGCAGGGTCACAGCACTGGAGCAGTGGCAGAGGGGTGCTGGGGCTGTGGCAAATGGGAACGAAAGGTATTCTGAGCTGTGGATGAACCAGCTCAGTGGCCCAGAAAATAGAGGGTTGAGCTGCCACAAAGCCCTGTTGACCCCTGCGTTGCCGTGGGGCCTTGGTGCTCTGCTGGCTTCCTTCCAGCACCAGAAAACACTGCTATGAGCAACGATGACTCAAGGATACAAGAAGATGACTTGTGTTTGGTGTGGGGAAAGACAGCATCTATGGGTACCTGGAGACCTATCCTCGTTTTCCACACATATGGAGGCACCCCCAGGAGAACTTCATGGGGTAGTGCTGCCAAGAGCACTGTCATGGGCAGAGAGAAAGAGGTCTTCCTACATAGAATCATAGAATCATAAGGTTGGAAGAGACCTCTGAGATCATCGAGTCCAACTGTGCCTGTCTCCCTGCTAAACCATATCCCTAAGAAACTCATCTATCTGTCTTTTAAACACCTCCAGGGATGGAGAATCCACCACCTCCCTGGGCAATGTCAATTATCTGGCTATATTTAGACATCAGGAATGTCTAAACGGACATCAGGAATGTCCTGCCTTCAGGAGTGCCTTAAAAAAACCCATTTCCCTGCATTCATGGTGAAAGAAGTCAGGGAAACATGCTCAGATGGACCACAGATTCTCACTGAGTGCCAGGGACGCCGCTTGGCAGAGCCACATGAGGACCCTCCAGTCCTCTGCTGCCCCAGGAAACTCTTCTCCTGTGCCATCACCAGGTCTTGTGGCACCTGCAGCATCGTTCTGGCTGGGTGTCCAACCCGTCTCCACTTGGCAAGAGCTTGCCTTGGGAAACCATCCGGCCGAGGCACGAGCGGGCATCGTGCCACCGCAGCAGACGGCGGGAGCACAGGCAGCTGGGAAAGCACATCCTGGCACACCAGAGGCACACGGCCCGGAAAAGAGCATCCAGAGGGGTCTTCTCTCTTCTCTGTGGGCACGAAAGGCACCAGCTGAGAGAGCAGGGGGAACACGTCCTTATGGCTTCACTGTGAAATTATGGATCTGGGCACAGAGCTGGTGATGGGAAGTGGTTATGGTCATGGGGACCTCACATCTCAGCACTGCTCTGCCTGGGCACACATCAAAACCACCCCATCCCACACAGCTCCTAACAGTTAGGACTTAAGAAGGGTCTTTCAGGCATTGGTGTCCGGGAAATCCTAGTGGCATCCCTTGCCCCAACAGTAGGCAACTGGTCCATCTGAGCTTGTTTCCCTGACTCCTTTCACCATGACTGCAGAAAAATGGGTTCTTTTAAGTCATGCCCCGAGGCAAAGGGCTAAATTAAGCTGGATGAATCATGAGGAGGAGTTTCTTTCTACTGACCTTAATGGGGCTCCCAACCCTGAGACCCAACGCAGAGGTCCTCCTGGGAATGCCTCCACAGGGACAAGATCTCCCTCAAGGGACAGGGAGCCTGGTTTAGGGCTCTTTACTCCCAAAGAGCACGACCACAGTGACAAATCTTCAGCTCCTGGCTGTGGGGTCAGGCCCTGGGGTCAGCACAGGGCAAGAGGGTCATCTTTTTCCCAGAGGAAGGTGGGAAGTGGGATGAGATCGATAGCACAGTCATCTTGCTGTGCATCAGCAGCCTCTGAGAATATGTTTAATACACTAAAACACATTCCCCCAATTTTCTATTTATGGCAAATGAATGTCTGGTCCTCAAGCAGAGATGCTGCAGCTTTGTGCTGAGCTGGCAGTTCTGGTGGTGCTGGTGGGGAGGGAGAAGTCGAGCTCATGGGAGATGCAGAGCACAGCAAAGACAAATTGAGCTGCCCCTGAGTCCCTGCCAGGGAGAAGCCACCTCAGCAAACCCCCTTCTCTCTGGCAGAGAATCCCAGTGCCAACCCTGCACAGCACCAAAGCAATGCCCATGTTGTGATCTAAGGTGCCTTTCCTTCCCTCTTCCAGTCACAACTCCCACCACGTGCCACCATCCCACCTGAGCTGTTTTTCCCTACAGCATCATCACCAGGGCTGAACTGTAGCAGGGAGGGGGATGGCTCTGAAACCAGTGCTCACTGGGATTTAATGGATATGTTTGCACATCCATTGGTAGAAGAGTGGATCCATGTACATGTCCCATGGTTGTGGGCCAGGCTGGGTGCACACAACATGCTGGGGCACCCCTGCAGCCCAAAGCAGAGGAGATTCTCCAATTCTAAGGAAGCCAAACAGTAAAAACAACCAAAACACTGAGTCTTGCACATGGTGGGGGGCTCCGTGCAGTGAGGGGGCCCTTGGACCAAGGGTGAGCTCACTGCAAACCCCCACAGACCATTGGCAGAGCCCATGTCATAGAACCATAGAATGACCTGAGTTGGAAGGGATCCAGAAGGACCATCCAGTCCAACTCCTGTCCCTACACAGGACACTCCCAACACTCACCCCGTGGGACTGAGGGCATTGTCCAAATGCTTCCTGAATGCTGGCAGAGCAGGTGCTGTGACTGCTTCCCTGGGGAGCTGTTCCAGTGCTCCACCACCTGCTGGGGGAAGAACCTCTTCCTGATATCCCATCTCACCCTCCTCTGGCACATCTTCCTCCCTCAGGTTCTACCACAGGTCACCAGAGAGCAGACCTCAGCCCCTCTTTCCCCTCCCTGCCTCCCTTGTGAGAAGGCAGTGAACAGCTCTGAGATCCCCTCTCAGTCTCCTCTTCTCCAGGCTGAACAGACCAAGGGACTTCAGCCTCTCCTCATATGACTTCCCTTCCAGAGCCTTCCCCAGCTCTGTGGCCTCCTCTGGACACTCTCCAGTACTTTGATGTCATTTTTATCCTGTGGTGCCCAGAACAGCCCCAGTGCTCGAGGTGGGGCCTGACCAGTGCAGAGCAGGTTCTGCTGCCTCCTATCAAACCTGGGTTCCTTCCAAAGCAGGCTCAAGGTCAGCGGTCCCCAGGAGCATTTGTGTGGGTTGGGGAGTGCTCCCAGGGGTCCCAAAAATGAGGCAAAGGCACCAGCTGCCTTTGGGCAGGGCGTTTGTTGTGTTCAAAGCCAGATTTTTTTCTCCCAGCCATCCTCTCTCCATCCCAAGGATGCTGCAGGTAGCACGAAGTCAAGGACGACCCTGCCTGGAAGAGGTTGCTTTGCCTGATGCTGCAAGGATGGAGCCACCAACACATCAGGGAAGGTCCCAGATGCCTGGAGCCCGCAGGGTTAGGGTGGAGGGCAGCTTGTGTTACCTGCCTGGCCCCCAGCCAGAGCAGTGAGGAACAACAGAGGAGGATTTGTACTGCAGAGCTGTGCCAGGGAGCCCTTGCAATGCCCTTTCTCTCTATCCTTGCACAGCCTGTGAGGAGCAAAATCCTGCAGGGCAGCAGAATGAAACCATGTGGGTGTCTGCTCTCCCAGGGACCTCACACCTCTTCCCACCTTGGGAAAGCTGCTGCTCACATAAATATGCAAATGGCCAGAATTACTGGGATTTTAGCATCAATCCTTTATTACAGGTGGAATGGGAATGTTGGGAGCACTGGAAGGGAGGGGGTTACTGATGGAGAGGGGTGTCCCCCCAGCACTGCCCTTATCAGGACCACTTCCCTGACCTTTGCAGTGCACGGAGACTTCTAGAAGCTGAATAATAACTAAAATGCCATCAGGGTGGCTGGGAGCAGAGCAGAGGAGGCCCTCGCCCTGCAACCAGACTGCAGTGAGAGTTTCTGCATAAGACCATGGCCTGGGCTCCTCCACTGAAATTGCTGCAGACAGTTGAGCCATCTGAATCTCTTCTTTCCCAAAGCACTTTAGAGCTACTAATGAAAAGCACAGTGTAAGAGCTACATAACGTCATCACCAGAATAAGAATAGTTACTATCAATGCTTGCTTCTTGCCAGCTTTATTGGATACCACAACCTTTTTTTTTGTGTGTGTGTGTCTGTCTGTCTTCATGGAATTATGCCCTGCTCTACCAAATGCTCTGCTGGTATTTTTTTCATCCTTAAGGGTTTCAGGGCATTACAGTAATTCAAAACCTTCAAAAACATTTTCTGAGTAGAGTGCTTTGGGCTGCCTGGAGAGGAGATGTTATACAAGTGCCGAGCATTCTTCTTATTTGATGGAGGTCCTTCAGGGTTAAATTCTCCTTTTAAAGAGTGGAAATAACCAGCCTGTGAATGCTCAAGAGTCTGGATTGGACTAGTCTGGAAGTGGAAAAAGTTGCAACCATCTGGACCTCCTGTGCAGTTGCTGGAGGGAGGCCAATACCAAAGGGGAGCCTCATCTCTCCATCCTTTGGAGGTGCTGGTCTCTCCATTGAGGGTATTGAGCCCCAGGTAACCCCAGCAGACCAGGCTGCTTGGTTTTACACAGCTGAAGGTGGAGAAACAGCTTCCAGCACTACTCCTTTCCCCTGGGCGTGCCCAGCCCTCCCACAGGGATAAAACATGAGGTTTGTGGCAAAGCCCTTCCACTGTGCAGTGATGGCAAAGAGCAGCTACAGCAAAACAGGATGGCAGGTGCTGTGGTCTATCTTTTCTCCACCCTTTGCACCTTCCTAGGAGGATCTGGGCTGCCCAGGACCCACTTCAAAGACCTCACCCCACGTCAAGGACCTGGGACCATGGGATCAGCCATCCTTCCCTTCTACAGCAGCTAGAGCAGGGTGATGCCCTTTCCAGATGGGATTCAGGGATGAGAGGACTAGGAGCACCTCGAGCAGCCTGCCCAGAGCCCAGCAAACACCTTCCTTTGCTCAGACAAGCGTCACCCGAGCCATTCCCCAGGGATAAGTGGGACCTCGCCATGGCCACGGCATCTCCAAGCTCCTCCCAAGGGATGACTCGGGAGTTTAGTCACTCCATCCAACTGATCCTTCTGTAAACTCGGGCAATACTGGGCTGTATCCACTGTTGCCTCCTTCTACAACTCAGGAATTTATTATCCCCAGAGCCAAAGCTGGTGAGCTGCGAGATAAAAGTGCTATTTCTGCCCAGGATTTCTGCAGCTGCCTCCGAGCATTCGCAACCACTTTCTAGTTATTAAGGCTCAGCTATGAAGAACTGCGTTCCTTCTGCAGAGATTTGCCTTTAATTAGCCAAGGATAAAAGGACAGTGGAAGACAACCCCTGCCTAAGCGGAAAAGGCTCCGCTCTCAAACCATGCGCCGTCGGCATTTTTGTTGCGAGGCAGGGAGCAGGTGCCTGGCAGAATGGATTTGTTCTGCTTCCCTTGCCTGCCCCCCACCTTCACCCCTCGTTGGATAAAACCTGTGTCCTTGGGGCCTGATCCTGCCCGCAGAGAGGGTGAACACGGGAGGGAGGGTGCAGGGGCAGCTGGTGGGTTGTGCCCCACTCATTTCTGTGCAGACTCAGAGATGGCCTTGGCATCTCCAGCTTTTGCCAGGAGCTGATTTGGGCTGCACTAAAGGAGCAAAACAAACTCCCCATGTTTCTTGCCAGTCCTGGGGTTTTTCTTCTGCCAACCTTGAGGCTGTGGTGCCCAGTCCCCTTGGGTCCTTAGGAACACATCAAACCATCCTTCAAACCAAGAATCTCCCAAATTGTAGGGAGGATCATGCAGTCTGGCTCAATGCCTCCATCTCCTGTGCCCACCCAAGGGCAGTGAGCAAGCTTTGCCCCAACGACAGCAAACCCCAGAGAGCAGGAGTGGGGCAAACCACTGAGTTTTGGGAAACCTCCCAGACACCCCTGACCCAGCTTCTTTCATTGTTTTTAAGGATAAAAAGCAATCTCACTGTGGCTCTTTCTGCACTTTCCAAGCACAGGAGGCACAGGGCAAAGGGGTGCCCAAGCAGGATGGGCTGAGAAAGGCAGCTGGGTGTCTGCCTTCCCCATAAAATCAGGGTAACATTGCAGTGAGGGACCTAAATATGAGGGTAGCTCTAAATATTTGGGTAGAGCTGGCTCTAATCCTTGGACCACACCTTATTACTTTGTCTGCCTTAATGCTTCATAGATCCAGGGCCTCAGCAGACTCAACTCTGCATCTGTAAAAGCATAAATTTAGGTTTCTTTAATACACTCAGCTATTGCTCTCATTTCCCTAAAGCTCCCCTTCTCCTGCCCCGTTCACCATGGAGGATGCACCGCGCTCAAGAATAGGTTTTTCAACACCCAGCACAAGTGCAAAGGAGGGGGAAGAAGGAGTAAGAGAAAGTGGGAAGGAGAAAGAGGGACCTGGCCTGATTTCTAGAGCTGCAGGATAAAATGTGCATCTCGGCAAGAGCTGTGCAAGTGCTGAACCTTTGCCTAGAGGTTCCCTAAAGATAGGCTGTGGGGGCCCCACTTCACACACCCACCCTTGCAAAGTTTTTGCACCCCAGCCACTTGGTTAAGGTGACTCTGAACCAGCAATGCTGCAGCAGTGAGGGTTTGACTCTGCACCAGCTCCTGCCTGAGCCCCACTGCCCCAGGCACCCACAGAGCATCACCCGGGGGGCAGGGGGAGGCAGAATTCCAGTTGGGGGGGGGAAGGGGGGGGGCAGCATCCCAGTTGTGGGATCATTTTACCTTCCCTGTTCTCAGTATCTTACTTAATGGCCTCTTCACAGCTGTAGTGCTTTCAGGATCCAAGTGCCCACTTTGCTGCATGGACACAACTCTCTAAGAGGCAGTCAGGAGGGCTAAAAATTCTGCTTGTCCCTGGGGCACATGCAATGGGCTGTAATGGGCCTTGAGCATCCTGAGCTTTCCAGGACAAGTAACAGAGGTAGTGCTTCCCTGGCACTTGAATCTTTTCCTTTCTTGAGGTAAATGGGGAGGATTTTGAGGGCTTGAGCCCCTCAGCAGGGAGAGGAGCCTTTGCAAACACGTGCAGCACAGTCCTCCTGCACCGAAGAGCATCGCTGTGCCACCTCGCCGAGCTCTTTACGAGCCAGAGCGGATCTGCAAGGGGTTTTGTGGGGTTTTGCCTGGCAGAGAGGCAACACTCAGCAAAGAAAGTGGAGGAAAGTAGGTCATTCAGCACAGGCATAACCAGCCAGGCTGTGCTCAGCAGGGATCAGCCGCTCGCCGCAGTCGGGATCACAGCCCGGGAGCCACCAACCGTGGGGCCAAAAGGGCTGCTCAGGTCTCTGTGTTGGGTGGTGTAATCCTTCCATCCTTCCCCTCATCTCTTTGAACGGTGTAAAAGCCCAAGCAGCTCAGCTGGTAGAAGAATGCAGCACCCCTGATGGCATCTCCTGCATCCTCCGACCATGGCTGGGATGGTGCAGCGTGCTGATAGCCTGGCAATTTAAAATAATTATGGTATCTGCCTCACAGCCTCCTCCTGCCAGCTCTGTGGAGAGCCCGTGCAGAGCAGATTCTGCTCTGCAAAGTCCTTGCATCTCTTTATGTTTAGATATTTATGAGCCCACAGGCCAACAGGACGCAGAGAAGGGAAGGGTTTGACATCTGTAAAGCTGGCTGGAGCTGCTCCTGAGCTTGGAAATGAGGCTGAAGAACTCAAACTGGTCCTGTTTGGGGATTGTTTCAGCTCAGGATTATAACAAACACTGTGACATTTTGCTCAGGATGCTTTGCTCATAAATGTTTATGTTATCCTTTGTGCACCCAAATGGTTTTCCACACTCAAATGTTCAGAATTCTTGCTATTAAATCCCTCCTCTCTGCTGCCAACACCCATCCCCAGGGTCAGCCACCCATTTAAGCATTTTTGCTGCCCAGTATTGAGCTAAGCTTTGCAATCTGTTGGATGTTTGGAGACAGCTTAGCAAGCTGTGTTACAGAGGGGGAAACTGAGGCACAGAATGGAACGTGATGTTCCCTGGGCCAGGCAGTGGCCTTCCTGGCACAAGTGGCACTTGAACCTGAGGACCCTGACTTTGGGACCACATCAGGGCTCCTCCATGACCAATGACAGGGGTTTGGGAGTAGTTGAGATGGAGAACTAACATTGTGAGCACTGTTCTGCTAATGCTGGGGTTATAAGGTGGTGCCACTTCCCAGAGCCAAGTAGGACCAACCCATGCCATGGGAGAAGAAGGATCTCTTCTCCTTACATTTTACTCTCCATCCCATGAGCACAGAGTAGATGGGCTGCCCTGGCTCTGACCTGCAAGAAGGGAAGCCCTGAGCAGTGCTGTGAATTGAGAAAGGACATGATCAAACCCTGAAACACAAGTACCCAGTGCCCCCAGCGCCTTCCCTCCCCTTTGCTGCCCCAAGACACTGGTAGAAGAGGAGAAGACAAAGTGGGAGGAGAAAACACAGCTACATTTGTTCCCAGGTGATGATGGAAACAAACCATTCCCCTGCAAGAGGAGCTGGTGCTGTCCTGGGGGAGCCCATCCCCATTCCCTGCTGGAGATCCTGCTGGAAGACATCTCTGGGGACATGAGGGTTGTAACCTCACAGAGGATGTGCTACCAGCACCATCCCTGCCTGCTTGCTTCTCCCCCTTCCAAGAGGAACTGCCAGCTTGAAAACATACCCACTGGGTGCCCCTGAGGTTTCCCAAGGGGAGGTTTATCCCCCAGTGCCACCCATTCCCAATTACCTGCATGGACATGGCTGATACCAGCATGGTGGAACGGTGGGGAATGTGGAGCCTGACCCTTCCCCTCCACCTGTGCTGCTGCTGGAGTTTTTTTGGAGCAAATCCCCTGGGGGATCAACCACGCAGTGTCCATCCTTGCTGGTGCCCATCACCAAGACCCAGCAGCTCCTCCCAGGGGTTTCCCCATCCAACAGCCCCTGCAGACGATGGGGGAACACAAACTGATTTTTCCACAATTCAGGCTGTTTCTTTCTTTCTCCCAGAAGGCTCAGACATACAGAAAAAAACCCACCCAGCCTACCAAAAATATGGTTGCTTATCTTTTACATCCCCATCCTCCACAGAAGAGATATCAACATAACTCCTCAATAATATACATATTTATTTTCTCTTAATTAGTGCCGATATTTACAAAATATCGTGATACTCTGTGGAGAAGGAATTATATACACTCATGATAAACCAGACAGCAAATGCTCATTTGGGATATGTATGTACACAGATCTGTATATCTATATACAATGGTCAGTCTTATTGACTCAGGTGCCTCTCAGCTCGTTACCCACCCAGCCCCCAGGACACCCTCCCATTGTCAATAAGAGCAGCAATGTCTATACACACTGTGCAATTCAGATACAGCTGGTGTCTAAATGGTTAAATGACTTGAAATTCCCACGAGTCCTTCTTGAACAGTTTATAGGCCTCTCGCCATTCCTGGTCCCATTTCTCCCGTAACCATGGAAACCAAAGGTTCAGCTCCAGCATCCTTAGGATGAGTCCTTCTTGGATTTCCTTTTTCCTATCAATTCATTTAAATCAGGCACCGCACGGGGGGTTGATCCAATACCCAGTTTTTCCCCTTGCGCTTCGGTGTCTGACGTTGGAGGACAAGAGGGAGCAAGTGCAAACGGGTAATTACAGTCTTCCAGGCAGCAGAAGAATTAAATAAACAAACAAAAAAAACAAGCTCCAAAAGACCAGGCCAAGTTCAGGACAGCCAGGCAGGGCTGGGACCTTGTGGACCATTGCACGTGGATGAGGCCGTGTCCAGCAGCTCCTACAAGCCAAGTTGTCCCTCCACCCCCGAGGAAAAGTATAGATAAGGAATTTTTTTTGCCATCACACACAGCCAGGCTGGGTGTAAATCTGGGGGATCTCAAGCCTGGGTGTAAATCAGTGCTGTGCTCTCAGGGCTGGTCCTTTCCCTTCCCCATGATCCCAGCAGGATCAGAGCACCCATTTCTGAGAAGAAGGGGGGGAAATTTGGGCAGCCAAATGCAGAATGGGGAGACCAAGGCCAAGGGGTGCTGTTCACATGGGGCTAGGGAAGGGCACTGCTTTGGTTGGAGGCAGGACTGTAACTGGTGCATGGGTGGGACCTCAGCCCCCCTTGGGACTCCTGGTGGAGAGCAGCAAGTCCCCTATGGGAGGGACTGAGGGATGTGCTGGGCATGGAGGAGGTTGGATGCTGCCAGGGATACAAGGAGGGAGCCACAGCACTTTTTGGGGTGCAAAATTTGAATCCATTTGAGGCTGATTCCTCCTTTCCTCACCCCTCAGCCCCTTTCACCTTCTCACCAGCTCCCACTGACCGAAGAAACCAATGGGTTCCCCTTGTGGATGCAGACCCCAAGAAAAACACACTCCAAAACAGGGAGATGCTTCTTGCCACCACCCCGGGACCCAAAGCCAGCGTGGTTCGAGTGACTTAAAATCCATCCATCACAAAAAAAACACCTGAAGATCTCCACCCAGTGCAGCACAGCACTTGCATCCCAAACAAATCCCTTCGACTTCTACTTGGCTTCGCCTGCACGGTCACAGAAATGGCCACGATGGGCCAAGCCATTCGGGCTCAAGAGCAGAGAGGTTGCAAAGCTGCCAGTTTGCAGAGGGATGCGTGGAGCTGGATGCCACCAGCCCCTCGGGGTACACCCAAGGCCAGATCCAGCTCTCCTTCTTCACCTGGACCCATCCCCAAGCGTGTTGCAAGTTCTAGAAAAGCTACAAGACTTTGGCAGCAATTTCAAGGGCTGACCCAGGAATTATCTGATAACAAAGCAAGGCCCTTTCTGAAATACCTCCTCCTCCTCTGTCTTTTTCTCTCCTTCTGTGTATTTATGCACAAATATGCCCATATTTATACACCCACGTGCTACACTCTCATAACACCAATCTAGAGATCCTTTTCTTCACATAGCTCAGAATCCAAACCTGGAGGACTTTGACACAAACCATCGCTGCAGAGATCAATGCTCCTGATAAAACACATCACTCCATACAGACAATTTTTTCCTAGATGCCCTCACCACTATATGAGCCTCAAACTATTGCCCTTAGCAGAGATTTTGGAAGATATTAAAGGTCTGATGGGTTGCCTGCAGTCTCAGGCATGTGGTTGAGTGTTAGAAGACAACTCCTGCTGAAATCACCACTTTTCCTCTCTTCAAAACCACGGCACAAAGGATAAAACCAAAATATGGGTGCTCTCTTCCCTGGATGCCAACCCTGGAGCACCTCCACAGACCAGAGAGCTTCTGTCCTCCACCCCACCCCTGGAGAGAGGCAAACACCTCAACATCAGGAGGAAAGGAGCCAGTCCATCTACATTTGGTGACCTGATGCAATCCAACACAGAAGGTGGGATTCTCCCCCTTCCTGGTCCCTAATTTGGCATCCTCAGTCTGAGCCACTTCACAGCTCCTTTTTGCAGCCTTTTCAGAGTCGAGTTTTGGGTGCTCAGCACCTTGCCAGAAACAAGCCCAGAGTCTCTCCAACCAAATTCCTCAAGAAGGAAAAAAAAAAAAAAAGAAAGAAAAACAAGAAAAATATCACAGTCTCCTCCTGAAAACTGGTTCAAGATCACATCAGTGAGTCAGAAGCAAAGCTAGAAATAGCACTAGAGCTCCGACCTGCAGGCACAAATCCCATTAAAAGCTATAGGGGAACCATCTCTCTGCGTGGGGGAGAAACCTGGACCCTTGTTCCTCAGGATTCGCTTCCAGCCACAGCCCCCACAGACCTTTACTGCCCTGGACCAGACATCCAAGTGCTTATCCAAGCGCATTCCCTATTTCCCAAACGTGGTGCCAAGGGCAGCAGAGATGCTTTCCCACCAGGGGTGGTTTTCCCCTGGGTCAATGCAGGAGGTGCAGGATTCCTCCTGAGGAAGGGACCGGCCGTGGTGGCCCCTGCCATGGGGACAGATGTCAGCACAAGTTGGTGATGGCAGGAGGAGGGTGTCCTCTCGCTCTTTGGCACCGTTCATCCCTGTGACGTGACTCCAGGGCTCCCAAGACAGCTGCAATCACCCAGCTTGGTGAGTGGGCTTGGATGTGCCTGATCCTGCTCACAGAGCCCCTCTGAAAGCCCATAGGGCCACCTTACCCCTCCTCCCCAAAAAGCATGATCTTCCTCCTTACCAAGCCAACAACGGCGCTCACAGCTCCCAGGAGGCACCCAATACTTCGGCAAATGCTCCCCCCAAATCATCCCCATGGGCAGGAAACAACCATTGCAGTCTCACTGAGTCTCATCTTCCCCCAAAACCTGCAGCAACCTGCCCTCAGTCTCAGTGCTTTTCCACACACCAGGGATGGGATCACCCCGTGCTCGGGGCACCCATGGGTGGGCGGGGGGCATCGTGGCACATCAGGCAGCTTCCTCGTGCAAGCTCACACCCCCATGGACCCACCATGAGCCAGATCAAAGGAAGCTGGCCAACCACCCTGGGAATCACACCCGAGCTGGTGGCTCATCCCAGCCCCATCCCATTCAACAGGATGAGCTTCAGAAGGAGAGATTTATTGCTTTCAGTTGCATTGCTTCTTTTTGCATGTGTTTTAAGGTGTTAACAGGCTCCAGAGGCACCCATTTCAGAGCTGCAGGAGAAGACAGGGAGAGGGCTCCTAAAAGAATTAGATGGAATTAAAGAGAGGCCAAGGTCCCACGCTGCGTGGTGCTGAGCACTTTTGAGACCCAACACATCGATGCTGCTGGTCCTCTGCACCAAGCAGAAGCCAGAACTCTCACGCAGCAACCATGGACACTTGGTATTAATTACAGCCAGGCTTGAATCAATCAATCATAAAGCAAAAATCAGGATTGATTCCACCTGGCTGAGCGGAGCCACGTCAGCATGTCCACCAGAGATGGACCTGGCCCCAAGCAGCATTTTGAACCATTGCTGTAGGATACGATAGCACCGTTTATTTTATTGTTGTTAATGTGGTTTTGCTCTCTGAGCTCTGGAAGGGTTTGCTTGACCTCCCTCGCACGCTCTGCAATGGGGTTCCCTCCTCGTGCCCACGTTTCAGTGGTGCAGCACTGACCAAGCCCAAATTCACCCCAACTCAACAGGCTGATAGACCTCAGGGAGGTTTTGCTCAACCACGACCTTGGAAGAGGTTTGCACCCCTCTCCCATGATCTGGCAGAGGAACAGGGAGATTGTCAGAAATGGGAGGAAAACACAAGGAAATCCAGAGAGAGATGGGAAAAGCAAGTGAGATCCCCTGGACTGACAGCTCCCACCTATCCCCAGTAACACCAGGGATGAAGAAGCAGAGACAACCTCTCTGCACCTCAACTCACCTCTCCTAAAAACCCTGGAAGAAGGCAAAGCAAAGGCTCAGAGGTGCCAGCTCGAATCCAACACACCCTCAGCACGTGCCCTCTCCACCAGAAAGGAACAAACTCCCAGCCCTGAGGCTTTACGTGGTTGAAAAGGAGTTTTCCAGCCCAAAACTCACTCTGCCCTGGTGATCCCCTGGACGCTGCGGGGCAGGTCATCCTGCTCCAGCCTGCGTCCCACTATCCCAGCACCCCTGTGCCAGGAAGCCCCTGATGCCCCAAGTGCTTTTGTTTGCTGAGGACTCAGCCCTAGAGTGGCTCTCTAAATATCTATACACACACACAATAATTATATGGGAAATGGCTGAAAACTGCTGAACAAACAAGCCAGGAGAGCCAATACCTGCTATTCCACCTGCTCCTCGTGCCCTCTCTGATTCGCTGTGGTTTCTGCTCATGACACTAAGATTAATGACTAATTATTTGCCCTATAATGAGTGCAGGTGTTTAACTTTCAGCTCACCTTCCCTCGCCTGCGTTAGTCGGCTCTCGTGTCTGGATGCTCGGACACTCAGGCTTTGCCTTGTTATTTATCAAACTGTTGTCAGCACATCCTTCCCCATCCAGGTTTTAAACATAATGGAGATTTTTTTTAACTCCCAGGAATCTCCTTCGAGCCACCGGAGAATCTATAAACGCTATTAACATGAATACTGTATAGTCTACTAAGAAAATATATATTTGTGTGTGTATTAAATATTCAGATTCATGCAACAAAGATCCATGCAGCTGTACTGTATTACTGGTTAAGTTTCACTGCAGTATAAATATATTATAGGCCACAGCATAGTTGCTCCAGTTTTATATATAGATATAAAAAATGATGCTTTTTCCAACTCATTTTCAATGTGTCAGTGGAGGTGTCTTTGGTGAACCTGGAAATATTGGTGATGGAATTGTCATCTAAATAAGTAAATAAAACCCAAGCGCTTGATTTATTTACTCATCCCTCCTGATGCCTAGCATAGAAAATTTAAGACTTAATAAATAATGTGCTGTCATACTAATTATCCCTCCCCTGGGCTTCACACTGGCACACTGCAGTGGCTCCAACTATTGCAGCATGCAGCATTTTCAGTTATGAAACATGAGCCTGGGCGACGCGTTCGCACTTGGCATTCCCGGGGTGGAAACCCGAGCCTTCGAGCTATTTGGACACACGACTGCACCTTCCCTTCATTAAGCTCTGCCTGACCTTTTCCAGCCATTCCCTATGCCTGGAAGTTGGCTGTCCCCCAGCTCCACAGGACAAGGGACGGGTGTTCGTGGTACCCCGGGATGGCCCGGAGCTGCCCCCTCCCTGCATCCCCATCCCATTGCTTGAAATGCCCGGCTGCTCCGTAGCTTTGGAAAGCCACAAGCCTGGGATGGGAGAAGGGAAACAAAATGATTTGTTGGGTTGTTCTTTTTTTTTTCACACGAACGCTTATTCGGTGTGGAAATCAAAGGTTAAAAGTCACTTACACAGCTATTGCTTCCCATGCAGAACCAAATATACACCGTAGAAAATACTGTATTAACTACAATGCAGAGCAGCACTCAATATCTGCAATTGTTCCACTTCAGCTTTAAATACATGACTAGATTTTAGCGACTAGACATCGGTTAGCATTTTGGTGATATTCACATAGTTTGTGTTAGCTAGGGTGCAATTGGCTGTCTTCAAGTTCTCCTCCCTAAAATCCTCATTGCTATTGTTTACACCTTCCTGAATCTCCATATAATCAGACTTACTAATAGTAGAGGCACTTCTGCTTTTCTTTAGGTCAGGGGAAGAGGGAATCTTTGGGCAGCTGGTTACTTGCAAATATTGAGCCTGCTCCTCTCCCTCCGTCTCCCGGTGGTAGAAGTAATTGAAGTTAGACACTATGACGGGCACGGGTAAGGCAATCGTTAATACGCCAGCGATGGCACACAAGGAACCCACAATTTTCCCCCCGATGGTGGTGGGGACCATGTCTCCGTAGCCAACAGTCGTCATGGAAACCACGGCCCACCAGAAGGCGTCGGGGATGCTCGGGAACTGGGACTCGCTCTCGTCGGCCTCGGCAAAGTAGACAGCGCTGGAGAAGAGGATGACGCCGATGAAGAGGAAAAAGATCAAGAGGCCCAGCTCCCGCATGCTGGCCTTGAGAGTTTGGCCCAGGATCTGCAGCCCCTTGGAGTGCCGGGAGAGCTTGAAGATCCTGAAGACCCGCACCAAGCGGATGACTCGAAGGATGGCCAAGGACATGGCTTGCTGGCCTTGCTGCCCATCCTCCGGTTTCTCGGCCAGCTCCGTCCCTAAGGTGATGAAATAGGGAATGATGGCTACGATGTCTATAATGTTCATGATGTTGGTAAAAAACCCAGCCTTGCTGGGGCAGGCGAAAAACCTCACCAAGAACTCGAAGGAGAACCAGATGATGCAAAGTGTCTCCACAATGAAGAAGGGGTCTGTGAAAGAGGTGGACTGCTGGTACCCCATGCTGCTGTTGGAGTAGGGGTGATGGCTCAGCCCGCTGCCGTGCATGTCTTCGTTCTCATCCCGAAAAATGGGCAACGTTTCCAGGCAAAAGCTGACGATGGAGATTAAAATCACCATGACGGAGACAATAGCTATAATCCTGGCAGGGCCTGAGCTCTCGGGGTACTCAAAGAGCAACCACACTTGTCTCTGAAACTCGTTCTCAGGCAACGGTCTTTCCTCTTCTTTGATGTAACCTTCATCCTCTCGAAACATCTCCATCGCTTCTTCCCCCAGTTCATAGAAACGAATCTCTTCTGAGAAGATATCTAAGGGCACATTAACCGGTCTCCGCAACCTCCCACCAGACTGGTAATAGTACAAAATTGCATCGAAGCTGGGTCTGTTCCGGTCAAAGAAATACTCATTCCGGAGTGGGTCGAAATATCTCATTCTCTTTTTAGGATCCCCTAGCAAGGTCTCTGGAAACTGGGCTAAAGTCTTGAGCTGTGTCTCGAAGCGCAGCCCCGAAATATTAATGACCACCCTCTCGCAGCATTCATGGTCGGTCTCAGGGTTATACGTGTCCTGCGGGTGACCGGGAAGAGCTGCAGCTTCGTCTGCAGGATCTCCGGTAGCAACTGTCATATTGGGGTTTAAAAGAAATCCTTATGCTAAACTCTTCCCAGTGCCCAGTGGTGGGATCGGATTCAGGGCAGGGCTACTATCCTGTAGAAGGACAGGTACGTAGGTTTGGAAGTGTCTCATGAAAAGGCGAAGGGATGAGAGGAAAATCAAAAGAGAAAATAAAAAAAAAATAAAGGAAAGGAAATCACCCCTGCTGAGAAAGAGAGAGATGAAATAAAGTTGGGGGGAGGAGAGCAGCTTTCTTCACTAGCACATCCCCTTCCTCGGGAGGGTTAATTTGGCTTTTTTGGGACAGAGTACAAAAACTCCCACCTAAACCCGTTAGGTGGAAGAGAGAAAACACCTGAGGAACCGTCACCTACTCAAAACCAGTGTGGAAAACCCAGCATTTACAAACTAGAACTTTTTTTTTTTTTGGCTAGAAATAAAAATTCCAAATAAAAAGAGGGGGAAGGGAAGAGAAAAGAAGGAAGAAAAATAACCCCATTCAGCCCCAAAGTGGTGAGTTGACCCCGCAGGGTGCCAGGCTCAGCTCATTTCCAGGCATGCAGCTAAGGGTTAATATTTAACCGTGCAATCTCAGGCAATCTCCCACCTAGGAAAGCTCTAACTCCGGTTTTGACACCTTCCCCATCCTCTCGCCCTGGTCAGAAAGCAGCGAGGCAACATGCTGCCCTCCCTGCCTGCAGCCAAGCTTTGCGGCTGCCTGGTGCAACCGCCACTGGAAGATGCCCCGCGGATCACTGCAGTCCCCCTCCTCGACCGCTGGTGTCCCGGCTCCTGTCATTCTCTGCAAACCACCATGGCACACAGAAAACAAATCACATTACCTGGAGAAGCCAAATCTTAGTGTCTCTTAGTAACACCGATTATCTGACCCTGGGGAAATCCTAGAGAGAAATACAGGCTTCCAAGATCCCCATAATTTCCTCTCTCTTCAAAGTTAAAAATAATGGTGAGTCATCGTAGAAAAAGGAGAAAGGGGCATAAAAGGGATAGATTCCCAGATGGTGGAAGTCAGGTCTTGTAATGGTTTGGACTGGAGAGAGAGAGAAAGAGAGACAGAGAGACAGAGAGACAGAGTCTTCTCGGTAGCTGTTGCAGCTCCGCACTTCAGGGCAGATGAGCGTCTGTCTGATGCCTTCGGTACGACGGTGGAAAGATGCTAAGCTCAGCAAACCCCGATGTCCCCAGTGTCCTCGGGAGGTGTGGCATCGCCTGGAAAAAACACCAAGAAGGTAGCAAGCTGCTGGGGGTTTGAAAGGAGCATCTGCAAAGCCTCGGCTCCTCCAGGCACCCCCTTTTCCCCTCCCCGCGAGCCGTTCGCCCGCTGCCTGCCCAACCCGCACTGCAACACGAGAGGAGGGCGAGAGCGCGCTAGCGGCACGGCGGAAAAAACCATCTCCGCATCTCCCTCCGCTCTCGCCCAGTGCCACGGCGTGCAGTGAAGCCGGGCTGCCCGGGGGAGCTGGTGCCAGGCGAAGGGGACGGGGAGGGGAACGATGCAGCACCCCCCCACACCACCACCACCACCCCCTGCTCAGGCTCTGCAAAGCCGCCGTGCGTTGCACCGCTGCTGAGCACCCAAGAGGCACCCACTGGGTGCAAAGCCTACGCCGTCACCTTCCTGGGTGATTCAGGAGGCTCTGGTTTCATCCGCAAGGTTGAGGTCCCCCCCCCGCTGTCCCTCTCTGCCCCCACCAAAGGCCACCTGCCACCCCAGATGGCTCTGAGGAGCCCCAAGCGTTGAGGAGCCTTGAACATCACCGCGCTGACTGTGGGACCCACGCAACCTGCATCCGCTCTCCCCATCCTCCTAAAAGCCACCCCCACCCTGCCGACCCACACCCCCCCCCCCCCCCCCCCCCTCCCGTGGGAATTAAACTCTGGTGGGCAAAATTTCTCATGGGGATGTTAAGACTCTGGTCCAGGGTCCTCGCCGGGTCATCAGCATCCCTGCTCCTAATGAGCACTCAATTAGATCATCCCGCACTGCCTCGCACCATGGAGATGCTCAACCCAGAGAGGTCCAACCAACCTCTCATTTTTAATTTATTTTATTTCCCTCCCAAAGAAAAAAATATCCTCTAACCTCCCTTCTTCAGCTCCAACTCGACTTGTCTACTTTGAGCCAGGATTACAGAACCGGGTAGGGGAGGCAGGTAGAAAATGACTCCGTGGTCCAAATCTCCTCGGCAAAGATTTCAGCCATCTCCAGGCCATTTATGCCTGTGGGTTCCTCTCCTCATCATCCGAGGTGCAGATATTGCTGCAGATGCCTCTTTTCTTGGAAATTTCCCCTTCCTGTGCAACGCTCCTCTCCCTTCTCCTTATGCATCAGAAAAAATAGTACAACCCTGACAAGGCTTGCAGCATTCAACCGCTTGGCTTAACCCTTTTCTGCCAGACCCAGAGCAGAGGAGGTTGCATTTGTCCCAGTTTTTCTTCTTTTCCTGCATTTTCTCCCCACCGTTTTCTTCCCAGAAACTCACTCAGGAGTCTGGTTGGGCTTGCCCTTCCCTGGCTCCTCCGAGTATCGTGCTAAAATACCACCAACACCATCTTTCTGCTGCAAAAAAAAACCCAATATCTGGAAGCCACAACCCCCCATTTCACCAAAAATCAACCAACCTTGAATATTTTTTGTCTAAAATACAGCTTTTCTCCTGCCTACAAACTCTCTCCTCCCCCTTCTCCCCTTCCCCAAACACCCCAGGTTTGTCCAATAGTGCAGAGATTTACTTTTTTTTTAACGTGTAGATTTTTTATTTGCCACGAGCTCAAGGCTTCTACCTTGGAGTCCAAACCCCAGCGATGATGCTTGGTGCTTATCAGAGATGGTTGCGGCATCGTTTGAGTTGACATCACACATCCCAACATCCAGTTCCCCCTACTTTCTCCCCATCGCATGCTTTCCTGGCAAACACCTCTCACCCCTCCCCACACAGGCATCTTTGGGGTTAATTCATGCAAATTTAGGGGTTGGGGCATGGAGGAGGTGATTTACCCAAAGACCCTCAATTTTCTCCTTGTCTGCACAGGCAGGAGCTGTGTTTGGGTTTTGGAGGGGTTTGATTTTTGGGGAGACCACCACGAGGCCAAGGTCATATTTGTGACCAAACCACAAACCCATCCTTTTGCACAGTTTGTGGCCAGTTTTTTTTTTAAGGGAGGCAGCAGCGGGGAGGGGGGGAAGGGAGCAAAGAGGAGGGGTGGGGGGGGAGGAAAAGGCACCAACTTACAATTGGCTCTGCAGTCAGGCATGCGGCGAATGCACAAGCAGCCGCTCTGCTCTGCACCTCTCACCTACAGCCCCCCCAAACTCGGACCCTAGGAGGGTCTAAAGGCAGTAGAGCTTCACCATGAATATTCATAAGATTAATATGAGCATCTTTCCCCCCCGCCCCCCCCCCCCCCGCCTCCCTCCTCCCAAGCAAGAGACCTAGATTTCAACCACTGGGAAATAATCATATCCCTGGATACGTGATGCTGCTTTACCATGTGGCTCCAATCCATACCATATTCTTGGTAATAGCCTGGATCTACTCAGGGAGATCTGGGGGATGGAGAAACACCAGCTCCAGGCAGCTTTGGGGAAGGAGAAGGGACAGGATTGGACTCACCGGGACTGCGCTGTCCTGCTTTTGGCTGGGGTGAGGATGTAAAAAGCAATAATTATGCATCACTTTGCATTTACAGGCAGCTCCCTTCACGTGGAGGCATTTCCCAGCCCCAAATAAGGGAGGTGGGCAAGCTTGTACTAACTTGGCCTGTAAGACCAGAAGCAATGCATCTGCTTGGACCACTCTGCAATTACCCCGTAGCCCCAAGGAGAGCATCAGGGCAGCAACAAGTGCTCTGAGGCACCTGGTACCCAGCAAACAGGAGTGCTGGAAGAGCTGATGGAAATAACCCTATTCCCATACACACCTGTCAAATTCCCAAAGGCTGCAGGTGCCGTCAGCGACCACCCCAGGGACAACAGCCCAAGGTGGGGAGGGAGGGCATCGACCACCCTGAATACCCAAGAACATCAATTCTAAGTGGAATATCCATCCAGTCAGGGAGATGTGGGGACACATTAGGGCTAAACCTTATTATTTGAGCTCCCCAAGGTGCCAGGAGCAGTGGGTGGCACAAAGCCAGGGCAGTACTAGGGAGTGTGGGGGGGATGCTGTCGCCCTCTGCTCCTCCCAAGACACCCCTCTTGATCTGGAAACAAAAATACATTTCCTTCAGCCCCAGCCAGATCTCAATATTGAAATTTCTAACCCTGTGGTAAAATCAGAAATCCTTCACTCCCTGCTGCAAACAGCCCTGGCATGTAAGGATTTTCTTACTGCATGCATCCAACTGGGCACGAGGCTACTCTGGATGAGGGAATTTTAATGTTGTCTGCATCGTTTTAGCCTTTTGGGAAGCCAGATCTGCCATAGCAGGGGAGGTTGAATGCAGAAAATGATTTGCCTGAGGCCAATCCTTATGCAATATGCAGAAACTGAGGCCGAGCAGAGAACAATTCAAGTGAAGCTGAATCTCCAACTTGCTCTTCCTGCTGCCGCCTTGCGAAGGTTTTGCAAAAGCAGGAGGGTTTTTCATATAAACAGCACCAGCTCCTTACAAAGAGCCAAAATCTAGCAAATCAGGGGGATTTCTCTGAATTGAGTGACGCTCTCCTGAATTACTATCCTAATTGTGGAGCTATTATTACAGTCTGCATGTCTGCTCCCGCCTCCCTCAGCCAGGCTGACAGCTCCAGACGTAGCCCAGCCTCCCAGAGAGCTGATGCACTGCAACCAATTGCCTGTTGCACAGGGATTTAACCAGCAGATGCCTTCACATCAATGTTATAATTAAAAAATAAATCCCTTTTGGAATGTTTCTTTCATCCAAATGGACTTTACAGTCATCCAAAATGAAAACCTTACCCCATCTGTGCGTGGAAGTTGCTTGGTGTGAGGATGTGCCAGGGACCAGGTGATACATTCTCCAGGTCCCATCAGGAAGCTGATGATCTCCTCTTGCTTTGCTGCCTTTATTCCTAGGGAAGCCCACCCAGGGTTGTTCAGGTATTGTATTCATGGGCTTGCACCCCAGAAAAAATAAGACTGTGCTTTTTTCCCTCCCTTGTCCCCCAATATCCTGCTGCTGGTGGGTTTTGAGGGTGCTCTGTGATGTGGAGCTGCAGGGGGGTGGATGAAACCACAGGGCAGGGTATTCCCAGGACTGGTCTCATCCAGAACAGTGAAACTCAAGCCCGAGAGTCGCATTGCAAAGCACAACCCATACCTGGCATCACGCTGCATCACCAGGTACGGGCATAAGTTTATCCCCATGCTGCCCTGAGGTGAGATGCTCCCTCCAGAGAGGACAGGCCCTGTCCTACAACCTTCATGCATTCAGCACAGCCTCAGATGGTGGTATGTCCCCGTGGTGTCCCTCCTGGGGACCCCACGCCACCAAAGCCAGCAGGATCTTGAGGGCTGGAGTGGACAATAGCAGCATTGCCAAGGGATAGAGCTGAACTGGACCAAAACTTGACCACGGTGCCAAGCAGAGTGGGCTTTTTTGGCACAGGACATTGAGAACCCATCTCCATCCAAGCCATGGCTTTCCAACTGAAGGGATTGACTTAACCGGGTCCTGTGTCATTTTAGGACCTGCAAAAGCCATGAGTTTCCTGGGGCTGTGAGTCACCTTCTGGGGAAAGCATTCACCTCCCACCACTGCCTACGTCAGAGGACTGAGCTCCCAGCCCCCCAGCACCCACGCTTTGGTGTGTGGTGGCAAGAGGAGGGGATGCCGAGAGATGCTGGTGACCCCAATGCGGTGGCACGGCGTCTAAAAATGTAGGGAGCCAGGGAACAAAGTGACAGGGACCTGCCGAGCAGATTCTGTTCTTCCATAGCAGGTGCTGCTGGTGAATCCCAAAATATGGTGGTGACACAGGTCAGAGTGGCTCCTTCTGTCTGGAGACGGGTGGAGAGAGGGTTGCCCAAGGTTATCCAGAAAGAAGGAGCAGAGCAAAAAGCGGTGCTGCCTCTACAGGGACCCCTGGTCTGTGGGAGGGACTCCTGGACCCTGGGAAGGCACATCCTGGCCAAAGGAAAAACAGCAAACATGGTCTGGTTGCAAAATTAAATACATTCTGCCTCTGTAATTCTCCAAGGTGGTTTTCATAATAAAATATTTGATTATTTTAAAAAATAGCTCCTTTGGGTACTGCTCTGAAGTCTCATTTGGTTGAGATCGCTGAGTTGCAACACCTTGGTCTCCAAAGATGCTCCAGCAGCCTGGACAGCAGAGGAGCTGGGCCCTGTCCACTGAAACTAAAAGTCATTTAGCCCAACAAAAACACAGCAAAGGCCCTGTTTCCTGCCAGGCTGCCTGCTCACTCCAGGAAGAGCTAATGGACCTGCTGCTGGGCTGGTGCAGGGCGAGCATTGCCCCTGGGTGGGTGCCTCCCACTTGGGCAGCTCCAGCCACTCTGGTTAAAAGGCTCTCAAAGCTGCTTTATTTCACTGGCACAAACCAAAAGGACAGGACAAGCCAAATTAGTGAATGGAAAAGAAATCCATAGCCTCCTTCCAGCCAGGCCTGAGTGCTTTCAGCTCTGGAAAGGAAACCCACCAGCTCGCAAGACAAAGCATCACCCATGGGTGAGGTCTCCACAATCCCTCCCTGGGCTGAGCCTTTCTTGAAGGTGTTACCTGAGCCCCTGTGTTCCCATGGGCTGCTGTGAGCCACTGCCTCCACGCTGAGGGCACCCAACTGTGTCCCTCAGTCCTTCAAGTCCTCCTGCTCCAAAGGGACCAAGGCAGTAGGTTTGCTTCAGGGCTCCAAAAGTGCCTTTATCTGAGACACCAACCATTGCATTGCCGAGCCAGGGCTGCTCATGTGACCCCACGACAGAGGAGAGATGGTGATCATCTCGTTTTCTCTCTGGTGATTCATCTTCCCCATGTCTGAACCAACCCTTGGCCATCTGCCCGACGGAGAATCCCTCCTCCTCCAACTTCAGGGGTGGGTGATGCTCACCAAGAAGCAGGGAAATAGGGCTAGAAGTTGAAACCTTCTGGTTGTTGAGCTTAGGGAGGAGACTGATGAGAGGTGGGAGAAACCTCCAGTGGAGATGGGAGAAACCTCCAGTGGAGATGGCCAACATCTGTAGGCAGATTGCCTTTGCCTTGGGGGAACAGCTAGGTGACCTCAGGGTCCCCTCTTCTCTGTCACGATGGAGGCAAAACCCCTTTTAGCCATCGGTCCCAGGACTGGTTCCCATTGTCAGTGATGACCACGTCCCACAACAGCAAAACTGGGACATGCAGAGCCTATTTTTAGACCCCGTGGGTCTCAGTCCAAGTGTCTGCTGGTGCTGGGTTGGCATCAAGAGATGCTGAAGGTCAGATCTGAGACATGAAGCGGGGTGAGATGTTCCCATGGCACCAGATGTTCATCCCTCCCCAGGGAGCTGTGGGACTGTAAACAAACTGAGAGGAAAAGTGGTTTTGAGAGGATGATTTGCCTCTTCTCTTCCTTCCACGCAGAGATGCTGCAAGGAGGAGATGAAGCTGGTGTGGGTGCTTGGCCTGGGGAGCACCTTCCCCATGGCTTGGTGGCAGGGGCAGGATGGCACTGTGGGCAGGGTGGCACCGTGGCAGCTTCAGCCAGGAGATGGCACTGCATGGCACGACACAAAGCACCACTGGACCAAATCCTGGGCTGGGCCAAGTCATGGGACAAGACCCATGGCCGTGCCAGACTGTGAGCCATCCCAAATCATGGGTCGTGCCAAGCCATGGGCTGTGCCAGACTGTGAGCATTGCCAAAGGATGAGCTGTACCAAACCTGGGGGTCACATCAGGTCATGAGCTGTGCCAAATCGTGGATGGTGCCAGACTGGGAGCTGTGCCAACCGGCACATCGTGCCAGCCCACTCCAACCTGGCCCCTCATCCTCCAGCCAAGACCCTCCTATCTGGTGCTCCCTTCCCTTCAGGGCCTCTGCTTGAAATGGCCATGCCATGGTGGAAAATTCATAGAAGAAAAACCCCAAGGTTTTGTGCTCTTTCTGCAAGGGTTTGGAGAAAATTCCTTATTTTCTCACCATTGCCCAGCTGCTGGGAGGGGCTGGAGATGCCCCATGGTGGTGACACCAATCTGGCCCCACAAGGGTTTTCCCAGTAGCTCTGAGCTTGCTCTTCTCACCAGTGATTCAGGTGGGTGACAGCCACAGGGATGCAGGTGACACCAAAGAGGACCTGAGGTGGCATGGCAGGTTGCCCAGGGAAGCTGTGGCTGCCCCATCCCTGGAGGTGTTCAAGGACAGGTTGGATGGGGCTTTGGGCCCCCTCATTCAGTGGGAGGTGTCTCTGCCCATGGCAGGGGGGTGGAACTGGATGGGCTTTGAGGTCCCTTCCAACACAAACCATTCCATGATTCTATGTTTCTATGACCAAGGCAGTATCAGAGCCTTGGCTGTTCCCTCCAGGATCCAGGTGTGCTCAGACCCCACCACTCCCTCCCCTCGATCCATAGGGAATGCCACTGACTCACAGCATCCTCTTCCCCGTCATCTCTTTCCTGTATTTACTATTTCTTCATCTCCCACCCCCTCTTTTGGGAAGAGACAGACTTCCCCATTTCCATGGAAACCCTCCCCCTCTCCCCTTATTTCTTCAAAGAGTTTTTCATCCATTTCTTTCAAAAGGAGCTATTTTTAGCCCCGGCTTCCCCTTCTCCCCCTCCCCACCTTTCACTCTCAGCTCACACTTTCCCAGACGAGCAGCACCCACCGGGGATGCCGCTGCTGCTGAGCACCCATGGGAGTCACGGCATCACCAAAGTGTTTGGTGACCTGGCAGGGGCAAGAGCACCTTCAGTCCCTGCTGGGGTCCACGGTCCAGATGCAGACAACTCCCTTAATTTGTGCTCAATTCCCCTGGGTGTGTGGGAATGATGGGGTGTAAAGGAAATGCTTCTGTTCTGCGGGAAGATCCTGGGAGAATCCTAAATCTCCACTGCTCTGCAGGCTGGGTGCTTGAGAAGGACTGTCCTTGCAGCATCCTCTGGGACCCCCACAACCCCATGAAGCTGGGGGAATATTTCCTTTCCTGCAGTCACAGAGGGAACAGAGCCCCAGGCGGAGCCAGGTAGCCCTGACCTGAAGCCCGGGAGGACATTGGCTCTGGTTTGAACCCATGCTGGGATCAAGCCAGGTTACCCAACAGGAGCTGAGGAAGCCCCTTGTGGTGGTGGTGGTCACCACCTAGGAGAGACAAGAAGGGCGCAGTCCCCTCTGTCATTGCTCCCTGTGCAAAGCAGAGCATCTGCCACCCCCATAATGATGTTCGTGAGGTGCCTTCATCCCACCTACGCTCGTTGGCGCACGTCTCATTCACACCAAACGTTAACAACTGGAAGAGCAGGAGGTGAACTCTGCTTCCACTCTTCACAAACACAAACAGGGCAGAAACACTGCCCAAACCCTCAGTATTGGTGCTGCCTGTGGACGACAGCGTCGGGGTCCTAAGACTGAAGTCCTGGTGGAAGACATTCAGAAGTTTATCAATAAAATGAGTAGTAGCAAATGGCCAGGACCAGGTGACAGGAGGTTTCCATGAGGGAAACAATAACCTTGGCCAACCCACGGGTAAATACTGTGGCAGAAGGATGGCCAACAACCCTGGCAGAGGAAGTTGTCCTTCACTGGTTGGATTAGAAAGGAAGATCCTTTCAGGTACCAATATCTGTTTGAAAGATAGGAAGGGAAGTATCCAATATGAGGCCTCCTAGGCAAAACATGGTCTGGGGAGGAAATACTCAGTAAGAACCTGAGTCTGAGCTGGAAGAGCCCCTCCACAACAACCTGGAAAAGCCAAGGTTGGAAGAGCTCGATGCTTGGGCTTGGAAGGAAGGATAAGACACAGGTCATTAAAATGCTGCATGGGGTGAGATGGTGATGAAGGAATGATTAATCAATACTTCTCCATAACACAAGAAGGAAACAGCAGCCAGGGAAACTTAAGCAGCAGATTCCAAGGCAGTGAGTGAAGGATTTATTGGACACGTCCCGTTGGTGTGCAGAGCTGAGCTGATGGAGAATGACCACAGCCACATGGTGAGGAGGGGAGTAAAACATCAGCAGAAACCAGCCCTTCAGCAGCCCAACTCCTCCACACCTTTATTTTCAGGTGAATTTGTGCATCACAAACCCAGGCAGCACCAGTGCTTGCTCCATGTGCAGCTCCAAACCTTCCCCACTCTGTTACCACCACCGTGGCTGATGACAACCTCTGGAGATGGAGCACGAGACACCCATCCTCTCATCACACCGTGCCACCCTCGAGCTGACCTACATCAGTTCCTTTCTCCAAAAGCCAAGTCGGTAAATAAAAGCCAGTTTGGAGAAGGTCAGCTGTCAGCACTGAGCACATCCAGTCCCTCTGCAGCCCTTTGGAGCAGTGTCTTCTTGTGTTTTCCACCCTGGAAACGCTGCAAAACCCATGGGATCTGGGTGTGTGCATCAAACCATGGTTCATGGTTGAGGTCTTGGTGCTGGGTTGGGTGTGGGAACATCGCTCGCCACTCAACAGTGGTGCCATGGAAGGTGTCTCCTGCTGCTCTTCAAGCAACCCCAGTTGACAAGTGCCAAACAGAGCCCTGGGCCACCAGCCCTCTGTCCTCTGGGGATGGTTTTAGCTGATGGCACTTGTGCCACCATCTGCACCTCAAACTTTGTGACATCCTGTTTTTCACAGCTGCTTAAGCACCTCCCCAGTTAACCACAAGTCAACCGAAACCTGCAGCTGGGCTACCACAACCCTTAGGGGACCTGATACAGAAATCAAGGTCACAGCAGAGAGAGGACCACCGAGAGCTGCTAAAACCCACTGCTCTGGCTCTGAGCACCCATGAATCGAGGAAGGTTCCTCCTCCCAGCCTAAAATCTGCCCCTGACACCCACACTGGCTGGGATCTAATTTTGACCCACCCAGCACAGCCACTCCAGGATAACTAGGAAATAATTGTGCTGAGGCTGATTTTGCTCATCATGGTTCATCCACCATCCAGAAGATCTGATGCTCACAGCAAACTTAAAGAGCAAAGAGAGATGAGACCGCACAAACCAGTCCCAGCACTCAACAGTGCTTTTCTAAGACCTTGTTTGACCCTATCAGACTTCTTGAGGCCAACAGAGTCAAACAAGGTATTTTGTAAAATTCAAGAATCCAAGGTTCTACATCACTACTGAATTCCCCTGAACTGATCCTGTCCAGCACTGATAACTCAGTATCTGCACCTGCCTTGCCCTTCCCAGGGCTCTTTGGAGCCTTTCCCCAATCCCAGGCCCAGCACATCCTGAACTCCCATCTCCAGCATAGACAGGAATTCCACCAGTGGGGCTGCACTCAGCAATAGGTTGTCCTTTGAGGACATCACAGGGGTGATCTCCTGCTTTCTGTCCTGCCACGGTGTAAAATCATAGATTCATGGAATGGTTGGGTTGGAAAGGGACCTCAAAGCCCATCCAGTTCCAACCCCTGCCATGGGCAGGGACACCTCCCACTGGATCAGGGGGCTCAAAGCCCCATCCAACCTGGCCTTGAACACCTCCAGGGATGGGGCAGCCACCACTGCTCTGGGCAACCTGGGCCAGGGCCTCTCCACCCTCACAGCAAAACATTTCTCCCTAACATCTCGTCCCAATCTCCCCTCTTTCAACTGAAAACCCTTCCTCCTCGTCCTATCCCTGCACTCCCTGATCAAGAGCCCCTCCCCAGCTTTTCTGGAGCCCCTTTCAGTCCTGGGAGGCTGCTCTAAGGTCTCCCTGGAGTCTCAAGATCCCCACCTGTGATCCAGGTGAGCAGATCAGCACCAGATCTGGCACCTTCACTTTGCCAAAGCTTCCACAAGTGGCATCTCTCCTCGTGACACACCATCAGAACTGCAAGGGACTACCCAGATTTCCTTCAGCCCACAAAGGGCACTCAGCTCTCCACACGACCGGTTGGGATGTTGGCAATGTGCAGATTTTTACACAAAGATTTCATTTCCCTAATGAAGCGAATTTCAGATTATTTCACCCTGAAAAAATGACTTCATCCAGGGGCTGCATCTCAAACCCCATCCTTCGCATCCCCACCATCTCCCCTCTGCCCCAGTGTGCTTCGAACACCACACTCTGCACCTTTTAGCCATTTTATTGAACTTTACGTATGAAATAACAATTTCAAGTCCTAATGAAAAAAAAAAAAACACATTAAAAAAATAGATTCAACATCAAATAAAAAAAAAATCACACAACCAAAAAAAACCAACGCAGAAATTCACATTTTTAACCAGTAACTGAACACAAGGCCCACGTGGTGGTGGAGGTCACCAAGACAAAGGGATGCAGCAGTTTGTTTTAGCATCAGACTGGTACCAAAAGAACAAGTTTAAACAATTGCAACACAGCTCACTGGCAAAACCAGAGTTTAAACTGAACTCAGAATAACAAGACTGCGCTTTACATCTCCATGTTCAAAACTGCATGGTTTCTGTGGCACCTAATTAATCAGGATTTAGCCTTCTTGCAGAGAAGGCTTTCTTTTATCAGCTTGATACACTGAATTTCCCAAGGCAATATTCCACTGCTCAAATACACCCAACATGAGTTCCAGCTGGGACAGGCATGGAAACTGTTCAGGGTTCCCCAGCTGCACAGGTGACTGAGGGAAAGCAAAGTCCAAATTATATCCAGCCATCTCAGTGCCAGGAAATAAAATTGCATGGAAAAGGATGGGAAATCAAGAAACTTGAGGTGCTCCTGTGTTAGAGGTCAATGGTTGATGCGACACCCCCCTTCTTTGCAACGTTTCGGGACCTCAGGTGATGAATTAAGAGCCTGTTCTCCTTGCAGGATGCTAAATTCAGCCCTGAGGATATCCGACCTCCTCCAGTGAAGGTGATTTTCCTACAATTTGAATAACCAAGTCCCCTGTCCAATGCACTCAGAGCAGCACCCACATCATTTGGCCTTCAAACTGCCCTATTTCAGGCACTGGTTTAAAATTTCCCTCTACTTTTCCCCTTAATACCGTTTGCCTCACAAGTCCAGCTCTATCAATAACTTGTGTATTGCCAGATAAATTCTCCAGCTCCAAAATCATCCTTGGGAATAGGAGAAAGGTCTGGCCTTGTGATGCTCAGAGAGCTGATGTGTTATGAAAAACACCCATCTATGAGAGCAGCACCTCAAGCCATTCATTTTAAAGATGCACTGATGGTGCCACCTTGGAGAAGGCAGGTAAAATGTGGAAAAGAAATGTAATTTACCTGTAATACAGGGATTACAGAGCTGGGTGATTTAATTCACCCAAGGGCTGCTACTTGGCTTTGGCCTCAAGATCAAGGGACAACTTTCCAGCTGGCTCTGTGCACTGGAAATAAAAGCAAGAGAGCAGAGAGCACACCAGCTCTCAAAGCTTTTTAGAGGAGAAAACCACTATCCCATGAATTCTTTAATTTTAAAAGGATTCAGGAGCAATAACTGAATCTGAACATCTGTCTCAGAAAACAGCCAAGTGTGTGTGCAATTAAAGCCTCCAGGGTGCTCAAAGGCTGCTTTCTGAGATGTTAATGCTGTGGGTTTTCTTCCAGCACCTGTGGAAGGAGGAGACTGCACCAATCCTGACCTTCCCCCCAAATCCAGAGGGGAAGGTGGGCAGAGGAGCCTTCAGTATTTCATACGTTGCCCTCATCACCCTTCTCCAGCCCCGCTGCAAAGCCCCATCCCACCTGCTGTCTCCACTGAGCCTCCATCAGTGCCTTTAAACACTTTTTGAGACGTTTTGCTTCCTAATTTTTCTGCTTTCTTAAAACCCCTGTGGCTTTACGTGACCCTGCACCAGCCCAGATCTGGTTTTCCTGCCGTATCCACCAGGGTGGACCCAAGGGCAGAGCTCTCATTGCTTTAACAGCACCCTCAAATTAAAAGGGGGAAAGGATGGCATGGAGTGCTTGGTGCCCACAGCAGAGTGCTGGGTGCAGAGGAGAAACCTCTACGTGTTCAGCATCTAAAGAGCATCACTAATGCACAGCATCTCCGAGAAGCTCTCAGCACCTCCGAGCGTGGCTTTGAAGGGCTATGAATAAAGATGAGCAGCCTGCGTTGGGATGATTATGGGAATCAATGCACCCTATTTTTTTGGACCTTCTCTTGATGTCACCCATCATTAAATCACTTCTTTTTGTGCTTTTTTTTTTAATCGACTGGATACATTTTTAATTTGTCTTCCCTCGCCAAATCCAAAACTGCTCCAACCGACGTCTCGACACGGCTGCCCTGATGTGATGGTTATCTTTGAAATGCACAAGGCTTGAGTCAGAGCGGTGGCAACACGGATTAATACACTGGACTGACAGTTAAAAGACTATCAAACTCTTGGTTATTTTGAAAAAGCACATTAACAATCAGCTGGCTCAGCGACCGAGCAAACGAAACCCAACAGCATGGAGCAACATCAACGTCTGTAACACCGAGAAGAGGGGGGAAACTTGGCAAGATTGGCATCAGTGTGAGATGGCCTTGGGGTGGGTTTGGGGCTGGATGGAGGGAGTGGAGCAGTTGGGGGCCACGGGTTGAGCTCTGCTCCAGGAATGGGGCATTTCTGCTGCTGGGACCCACAAACCCAAACGGGTGAAGGGATCTGGGTTTATTATCTCATCACTTTGCTCATCAAAATACGCTTTTGAACCGTAACAGAGATGTTTTAACAAAGTGGCTGTTGAGAACAGACGAGGTATAATTATGTTACACACACGTGCCATAAAAAAAGCTCTCCATAACACCAGTGAAAAATAAAAACAACTTTAGTACTGATACATTCTATCCCCCATTTTAAGGGCTACTAGATCATGTTCCAAAAGAAACTAAATTTAACACCTTTGGGACCAGGTCTTCCCGAGATCCAGGCCTGTGTTGCCATCCAGAAAATCAGTTCTCCTCCTGTTAGCACGTTGTTACCCCCTGTGGGCAACCTGGGAAGGGGAAATGTTGGAGCAGACCTTCAGTGGGTGTTTTGGCTGTTTGCAGCCCAAAACCACCAGCATGGTAGAAAAGTGCTTTCTGGGTCAGTCCCTGGAGATTTCAAGGTTGCTAAGGATCTCTTTTGTAGCCTGAAGAGCACGCTACCAACCCAGCACGCTGCAGGGAAAGGCTGCAAACAAATACATTTTGCAGCTCCTTAGTGATTTTGGAGGTGGGATTGTCCCAAACAGCCCAGCTCCATCACCCCCAGCCTGCTGCAGCTCCATCCTTGGTGATGGGGAAGGGACCACTGCTCAGTTCTTTGTGGTTCACAGTGATGGAAAAGGGCTCAGCCCTTGCTCCCCAGACACTGAGGACTTTTCATGGTCTCTTTAAAGGGGCCTCAGACTTTTTATAGTCTGGGCATTAATTAATTTTGCCTCTGGGGAGCTGCAGAATGAGACAGCCCAAGGGGGACACAACTCCCCTCCGCAGAAGACACAGAAGAGATGCCTGGGAGCTGGGGTTTGGATCTGTCATGTTAAGATCAAGACTCAAAAAGCTCTGCAAGCCCATCCTCAGACCGGCTCCGGCTGCAGCAGCACCATGGTTATTGCCACATCCCCTGGGATTTGCCAGCTGAGCGATTTGCTGGAGGAGCAGTTCCCTCTCCCTGCCCCCCTCAGCCTGGCCTCAAGGCTGGGCATGGCCAAACGCAAAGTTAATGAGAGCCACTGCTCCAATTAGCTTTGATTTGTGCAGCCAGCTCTCGCACTGGATTGATTTCACACCACGGGGAGCTTCACCTCCGCGATTCCAAATCCCTTGGCATCCCTCTGGCAAGCCTTGGCACCCCCAGCTCATCTCCACAGGCTCAGGAACCTGCTCATTGGGCTCTTCCAGCAGCCCTGGCCCCCAGCCCAGCTCAAAAGCCTTGAGAAAACCAGGTCCCTGCAGCACCAGCCTGTTCTGATTCAGTCATCCCAGTGGCCACAGGGTTTCTACCATGCTGGGAACAAATGCAAACAAGCCCAAGGAGCAACGTCCCACTGAGGGCCAGAGCCACACTTGCTCTTTGTTCCCCAAGGTGAATAATGCAGCTAAAACTGCTGGTTTTTTCACTTTTGATTCTTTTCTCACCAACTCAGCCTGTTCTTCCCAGCCTGCACCTCCGCAGGGCCCCAGAGACCTCTGCTTTGGGAGCCCAGAGCTCCCATGAACAAGGTCTCCATCACCTCCGTGACAGGAGGAGGAGTTCAAGCCAAGAAATTCTCTGTGTTTAAAACCCAAACATAATAAACGTGACCTCACCAGAGTTGTTGCATTCCTTTAAGAATCACATCATTTCCCCGCCTTTAATGGAATTTCTCGATCCTAATTTCAGATGAAGTCTGCATGTGGGGCTTAGAGAGCCAGAAAGGAAGATGACTTCTCCTGCTGAACTCCAGACAACTCTGAGCAATCCCAGCCCGGAACGAGGGCTCAGAAACCCACTTGAGTTTTGTCTTCAAAGCTCTTCTGTAAGGAGAGACTCGTGGTGCGGGCAGACAGTTGCTCTTCCATGAATATTCCCTTGAGTTTTCCCATTTCAGAGCCTTTCTTCCAGGTAGGATGTTTATTTTTTAAATGCATTTTCGCTTGGGTTGTGCCTCAAAGCATCCCATGTGTCTCTCCTGTAGATATTCCCCATCTCCTGCCCATAATCTGGTTTGAAATGTGGGTAAACAGATCTACTCAGCTCCCAGCACAGTGATGGATCCAGGTTTTGGTGCTGTCCTCTGGGCAGAGTGGTCCTGACTCTGCATTCCAGGTACCTGGTGGGCACCTCCAGATCTGTCCTTGGATGTTGATCCAAACCAAGCAGTGGCATGAACTCAAGAGTCTGCTTCAGGTGCCTTGAGCATCTTCTGTTTTGGAGCAAGCTCCAGCCCACTTTGTTTGGTCCAGTCCAAATAAATATTCCCCAAAGCATCCCAATGAATTATTGCAATGCAGACACAGAGGATCCAGTGCTCATCTGAGTCCCACCAACAGTATTTTCACCCAGAAATCCAATGTGGTCGTGAGTATCACCTCATGCCTCCGACAGAATACGTGCCAGGTGGGCTTTAGTCCCAAAGTTGGGACGGAGGCAGCGCGCTGAGGTGGATGAGCCTGGGGTGGGAGGGCAAAGCCAGAAGCAGGAGAGACCATCAACCTCTTTGCTGTTTGCATTTATGCCTTTTGCAAACCATTTACGCCTTCGTAGACCCCTTAGCCCATTGCACTGGTCTAAAATTTACCCACACAGTGCTAGGAAATGCAATGAGGATAGAGAAACCCCACTTTTATGGCTCTGCAGCCCAACCTGGGCAACCCACAGCTCTTAACCTGCCACAAAAAGACCCCTCACCTTGCAAAATGAAACAGCAAAGGAGCGATGGACTTCCTGTTCCCCGTGGTTTCAGCAGCACAATGCTACAATATTCCCTCGGGACTGAAGCACCACTGGACAGCAGAGAAGGGCACTCAGGCTCTCCTGAAATGAAGCAGGGGAACAACGAGCCAGGATTGGGTTTTTTTACACCTTTTCCACCCCTGAAAATTTGATTTTCCTTAGTCTGTCGTGGAGTGATCCTGAAAGCAAGGCACGACTTGTTGACTGTTCCACACGATTTTCCCCAGCATCGGCGGAGATGTTGCTGTCTTAATGAGGACTTAAAATAAATCACAGCCTTTGGTACAGCACACACCTACTTCTAAAGAGCATTTACAGGAAAGGCAGAAAGGTGGAACAGAAATTATTCACATCCCAGTGCTGAAAACAGCCCCTGTCCTTCAACAGGGAACAGTGAGAGCAAGTAAATTCCCCCCATCTCCCTCCCACCTCTACCAAAACCACCTGGACTGCTTTTTAGCAGCTCTGGTTAACGTTTCCTTTCTGGTTGCTTCATCTTTCAACTTTTTTTTTTCAAATAATAAAAAAAAAAGACTGAAATAATGTCTAAAATGATTTCCACTCCCCTCCTCCTTCATCCTGGCTTTGTTCAGTCTCGTTATATTGCACATGAGTTGAAGATAACCTTCTGGCTGCAAAGGTGTTCCCTTCTACATAATGCACTTAGAAAATACAAATAATGTGGCAAATATTTCATGTATCTATATGAAATGTGAAATGGGTTTAACTGGGGAGGACAGACCCTCCATAGATTGGCTCCACAGCAGCATCAGTCGCCGTGTCCGCGGTCTTTGCCATTTCCTTGGAGATGTTTTATTCCTCAACACAGTCCTGAAGGTCTCAATTTTGAAATTTCTTCTGTTATCTGTTGGGCAGAGCACAGAATCAATGTTATGCACAGCCTGGGTTGGACAACAAGCAACAAGTCGTTAGCTTTTTTTAAGGCAAAGTAGAATAAATGTTACACATTGGTTGCCTTTGACAATTTCCCATTCTCCACAAACACAAAGGGGAATATTTCCTAATTAAAATCGTTTAATGGACTAAATGCAACACAGCTAAAGTGAGCTAAAGATAGGAAAAGGATTCATTAGATATATTCCAGTTATTAACAATTATCTCACATTAATGGCAAGTTACAAATCCAGAATAATTAGTACAAAGTGGGTTTTCCTCACCAGATTTTATCTTAATCAAGCCTAGTATCAGTCACATGATATTAAGCAGTTCCTTGATCTTATAAATCTGATGCAGGGGACAGCAGGAGCTGGGGCTGATCCCACTCCCAGTGCTTGGACCACGGTGCTGCTCCTGCAGAGTCCAAATCCAGGATCCCATTTTAGAGTCATAGAATCATGGAATGGTTTGGGTTGGAAGGGACCTCAAAGCTCATCCAGTTCCACCCCCTGCCATGGGCAGGGACACCTCCCACTGGATCAGGGGGCTCAAAGCCCCATCCAACCTCGCCTGGAACAACTCCAGGGAGGGAGCAGGCACATTATGATGCAGGGATTGAGATGAATAATCATAGAATGTCCTGAGTTGGAAGGGACCCAGAATGACCATTGAGTCCAACTGCTGTCCCTGCACAGGACAACCCCAACATCCACCCCGTGGGGCTGAGGACCTTGGCCAAATGCTTCTGGAATATTGTCAGGCTGTGACTGCTTCCCTGGGGAGCTGTTCCAGTGCTCCACCACCCTCTGGGGGAAGAACCTTCTCCTAATGTCCAACCTAACCCTCCCCTGGCATCTTCCTGCCATTCCCTTGGGTCCTGCTGTAGGTGACCAGAGAGAAAAGAGAGAAGAGATTACTAGCAAAGGGCCACAAAAAATCCCTCCACCTCTGTGGTCTTGGAGCTGCCTCTGGAGTGCACATACCCAGCTGGAATTGCAACAGGTTGGCTCTGAAGCCTAAATAACCCTGCAGTACGAAGGGACTCAGCCTGACTCCTCTTTTAATACAGAGATACTCTGTATTAAATTTTAATCCAGTGAGATACTCTGCTCTGTCTTTGAGACACTGACACTCTCAAAAAATTTGATGCAACTGCTTATACTCTTCTCATTTTCTGAAAAATCCACACTCTGCCTTTAGCTCACACTGCAGCAATCAGAGCATCCCATCTCCTGCAGCACCATGGCCTGGGCTCTGCCCCCACCTGGGGATGGGGCACAGCCAAATTACTCGAGGGTGTAAACCCTCTGCAAGGCAGTGGGAGTCACACATCCCTTTCAAGGTGATTTTTCAAGTGGAATTGGCAAAGCTTCCTATAGTGAGGTTCATTAACCATATTAAACCCAGTGCTTGGTGCACAATAATAAGATGAGCGCTACCACCAAATCAGATTAAGTGAGCCGGATGCTTCAGCAGCAGCCAGTGATGAGACAAGGCCAGGGAGGATCTACATGGTTCAGAGCTCGGCCTAAGGCACTGCTCCCAGCTCATTCCCAAAAATGAGCCTATTTTCCCCCATGGAAGAATCAGGATGGGGATATGGATCCAAGCACCGAGGAGGGTGAGACTCAAGTCTGGGTGTTGCAGGGATGATAAAAGCAGACAGAGGAAGGAGAGAGGGGAAGAGTCTGAAGGGAAAATCATATGAGGAGAGACTGAAGTCACTTGGTCTGTTCAGCCTGGAGAAGAGGAGACTGAGGGGGGATCTCACAACAGTTTCCTCATGAGGAGAGGAGCAGATGCTGAGCAAACCTCTCTGGTGACCAACAACAGGATTCAAGGGAATGGCAGGAAGATGCCAGGGGAGGGTTAGGTTGGACATCAGGAGAAGGTTCTTCCCCCAGAGGGTGGTGGAGCACTGGAACAGCTCCCCAGGGAAGCAGTCACAGCCTGACAATATTCCAGAAGCATTTGGCCAATACCCTCAGCCCCACGGGGTGAATGTTGGGGTTGTCCTGTGCAGGGACAGCAGTTGGACTTGATGGCCCTTGTGGGTCCCTTCCAACTCAGGTAATTCTATGATTCTATCATTTCCCACAAGGAGCAAAGATCCCCTTCCAAGGCAGAGCAGCACTCAGGGAAAATAAGCTGCCAGAGGGACTTAGTGCTCCATGCCAGGGTCTTGGCCCAGCCATTCGAGCACCGGCTTCTCCTGAAGTGCCAGAAGGACCATTCATAGGCTTAAAGCTAACTGGGGTTTGTGCTTTACTGGACTGGGCTTGCTGGGGGGGATTACACCCCCCTCCCTCCTGGCAGCAGGGAAGGGCTCCTGTTTTTTTTGCAAAGCACTGGTCAAACTGCCAGGATCCTCAAGCACCGCTGCAGTATTACACAAAGAAACCCAAACAGCACCTTCAGCCCAGCACAGGCTGGGAAATCCCACAGGTTTGGCCAAGAAAGGGATGGCAGAGTTGGGGCTCTGCAGATTAAGTGGTAAACAACAATTTTCTCAAACTGCAGAAATAATCCAGTGCTTTGGGGTATTCTGGTGCCTTTTCAGGTTCTACTTCTGCCCTTCTAGAAAGAAATCCCAAATACTTAACCTAACAATGATGTTATTTCACCAAATTCAGTAAGAACAGCAGTGGGAGTGAGAAGTCAGGAGCATACAGGAGATATTGCTGCTCTGGCTCCTGAAGGGATCCAGATGTATTCCCATCATACAGGGGTGATGAAATCCTCTCCACTCCAAGAGAAACACAAGATATTAAACAGCAGCCACAAAAATCAGATGTTTTTAAATCAGCCAAGCCAAATAACTTGTATCCAAGCATTTGGAGCTGGCGAAGCAGCTGGTGAGATGGCAAGTATTGAATATTTCTGGAGCCCTAGACCTGGTGAAGATCCAGAAGACTGGAAAACAGCTCCTGTTGGGTCAGTCTTATAAGGGATAAACACAGTGACCTGCAAACTCTTGGGTCTGGCCATCTGTCGCTGATCCCAGACAATATGCTGGGATGGCTGAGAGTCTTAACACAGAATTGAAGAGGAAGATACAATTGATGCCAATCAACGCAGAGCTAGGGAAAACGGCTCTCATATCAAGATATCATATCAAGTGTTACTGAGTTCCACATTTGGCTGATAAAGGTAAATGCTTGCGTAATTCTCTCCTCTAAGGGAGCTGCGTGGCTGCTCGGTTATGAAAATGGAGCAATAAAGCCACTTCCCAGGAGAAACCACAAGCCAGAAAACCAGCTGAACCCAGGTCGTGCTCACTGGTTCCCATCTCCTCAAGCAAAGGCTTTCTCAGAGCATTCTGCAACCAGGATGGGAGAGATCTTGCTGAAAGGCTTCCAGCCCTAGGAGAGAACAGCCCAGGCTCCTTTCAGCTGCAGTAGAAAGCTTTCCTCCTTCAGTTTGGAGGTTTCTGAAGTGCAGAACATCATTCAGGCACCTGAAGGGTAAAGCACAAGCACTGGGAGCCATTTCCACATCCCTCCTGCAAGCTCAAAATTGCAGCAGGTTCAGTTTAAAGCCCAAAGTTCTTCTGTCCCATTTTTGACCTCCTGCAACAGCCTGAGGTTTGAATCACTACCAAATCATGGTGGCAGCTCCAAGCAGAGACAAACGAGGAGGGAGAAGAGGGATTTTGACTATAAATGCAGGGATGTTTCGGGAGAAATGGGATAGAAAAGCAAGTGCAAAGATGCAGAGTGAAGAAACCAAAGGCGAGGAGGATCATTATGGGAAGGGGAGCCCTAGCATCCTGGCATTCCTGGGAACCTGGGTGTAACCCTGGGCTTCCTTCCAGCTGAAGGAAATAACTGCAGTTAACAAGGTGTCAGGGGGAGCATCCACAGGCTCTGCAAGCTTCGAGAAAGCTGAAGTCCATAAAGCCTGTGGAGGACTCTTTGCTTCTGGCTCTGTGTTTCAAAACTGCCTCTCCATTCCACAGTGTGTTCTGTTGCAAACACTTAACGAAGCCACTCGGTTTCATTTACAGAGGAGGAAACTGAGGCCCAGAAGAGCTGAGCTGCCCAAAGCCACCAGCAGGTCGATGGCAAACACCCAGCAAATGCCACAGTGCTCCCATCCTCCAGGTCCAGAATGCAGGGATGCACATTGCCATGGACCAGCTCTATGCCAAAACCCTCCTGAGCAGTGCAGCAGCACCCACCACCTGCAATGCCCTCAGCTGATGGCAAACACATCTCTCTCTAAATGCAAAAAACACTCTGTCTGCTCACCCTGCCCATGCTCCACTTCAATCTCAGCTTCTCATGAGAGCAAGACCCCGAGCACAAGCCCTGCCAGCAGCCCTGCTCCCCCCGCCCAGGCTGAGCCTTCGGTGCTTCCGCTGCCGATCAAACCATGACACAATCCCAAAGGATTTTCCATATCTATCCATGATGGTGCTTTGGAGGAAGAAAAGCAATGCAGCTGGAGCTGGTTAGCATCAAAACAAAACTGACTGCACTCTGCATCCTTGCTGGGGAGAGCAGAGATAGCCACTGGCTAATCCAGTGCGAGCTGCCTGGCCAAACCAAGTCTTCCCACCCAACATGCGCTAAAGATGCTAAAAATGAAGTGACTGTAGAAAAGCAACAGACATGACAGAGCTTAACCATGCTCAGAAAATGATCTGAATTACAAGTCTTAAGGAAATGAATCATTCTTGAAGAAACTCAGCAGCGTGTGCTGCCGTCTGCATCGCTGAGCCAGGGGTCTCGGTATCAGTGTGCGGCGCAGCTGGGCGAAGGCTATTCCTGTTCTGAGAAGGGGAAGAGCAGTGAGCAGGAAGTATTTTAGCTTCTCCTAACTCGAGTGACAAGCTGAACGAGATAGGAGACAGGTTTTAATTTACTTGAGCACGTCGTGGTTCATAAGAAGGAGAAAAAATGACGGTGCCCTGCGGGGAGGTTCATGTGCGGAGGTTTCCCTGCCCTGCTGCAGAGCTGAAAATTCAGGCTCAATGAGACACAAATGGACCCTGAAACTTGGGGTCTCATAAAGCAGCACTTTACCTCTGGAAGGAAAAGCACATGGGGGCTCATGGGAGATTATTTAATTTTCGGTTGAGTTTTGCCAGCAGTGGGGATAAAAGGGCTGCAGCTACAAGAGCAGCGTAGAACCTGCACACGGAATCCTGGAATGGTTTGAGTTGGAAGGGATCTCAAAGCCCAGCCAGTTCCACCCCCCTGCCATGGGTAGGGACACCTCCCACTGGATCAGGGGCTCAAAGCCCCATCCAACCTGGTGTTGAACACCTCCAGGGATGGGGCAGCCACCACTGCTCTGGGCAACCTGGGCCAGGGCCTCCCCACCCTTACTGTGAAGAATTTCTTCCCAACGTCCAATCTAAATCTTCCCCCTGCCAATTTAAAGCTGTTCCCCCTCATCCTATCACTACAATCCCTTGGAAAAAGTCTCTCCCCAGCTTTCCTGGAGCCCCCCTTCAGGTGCTGGAGCACCTTTCAGGTACAGGTTTTTCTTGGTTATAAGGGTTTTGCTAACTGAGGCTGAGGGAGAGGGCTGTAAACGGTCCTTGTCCTTCTAAGTCTGGGTAAAACCCTTGCTAAACTCTAATTTGGGCACAGGCAGCATCTCTCAAGACAAATCCCCACTTACACACACTGGGAAAGGTGTGACTCACCCAGGTTGGGGTCAAACCTGGGCCAGGGCCTCCCCACCCTCAGTGTGAAGAATTTCTTCTTAATGTCCAATCTAAGTCTTCCCCCTTCCAGTTTAAAGCTGTGCCCCCTTGTCCTATCACTAGTTGCCCTTGTGTAGGGCTGGCACGAGGAGGGGGCACAGCCCTGCTGTAGGGCACAGCCCTCCTGAGGTGGGGGCCACGTTCACTGCTGGGAGGAGCCCTGCAGAGCAGCCCTGGCTCTGTCTCTGCAATATCTGGCTCTTGCCTCAATCCAAGCTCTCCTGGCTCAACTGTGGCGAAGCCTGGGATAAAACAGAGACCTTTTACTCCCATTCTTGGACTCCTGCACAGGAAAGTGAGTAATGGTGTCTCTGTCAAAGCTATATTCATCCCAGCTGACGGGACGTGTCTGCTGCTCTGTGCTAGGAAGGCATCGGGGCCTCCTGCTCTTTGTCACTCAGCAAATCCCATTTCTTTTTCATGAGAACTGTCCTCTCTGGGGAAGAGGAATGTGATCCATGATTCTCTATCTGCCCTCAGAAACCCCTGTATCACCAGCCCCCAGAATGAAACCAAAACCTTCCCGCTGCCAGAGATGTAATTCCTGGCCAGGATGAGGCACCTTGGGGCACCCACCCTGAATCACTCCCAAGATGCCCTCACCTGGACCCAGCAGGTGCTGTGTTAGTGCAGCCTCTGCTGTCTAAACAGCACCCAGGGAAACAGGGAAAGGCAGCAGGCTTAAACAATGGGTAGAAGAGTTTCTGAGGGACAGGATTTAGTAAGTGGACAGGTACAGGTGGGCTTAATGATCTCAGAGGTCTTTTCCAACCAGATGTTTCTACGATTCTGTGAGTCCATCCCTAACACATCCTCCACCTGTATAACTCCTCCCAAAGTTGAGCCAAGCACCCCGTTCAGATTACAGGTGCAAACCCATAGCAGGGAAGGATGCAGAAGAGTAGTGCCAGTTCCAATGCAATGAAGAAGACAATTTATAGGATATTTCCTTGCCCACAGCATCCTACAATGTCCCAAAAGTCCCTGTTCCCCTGCACCCATCATCCACACGACTGCCTTTGCGTGAGGACGGTGGTGCTCTGAGCTCTCCTTCCCAGAACACGCAGCAATCGAGACTGAAGGGTAAAATGAGTCACATTTAAATTGGTATTTATCTGTTTGCACTCACCGGTTTCCAGTCTACCCAGTGATCACTCGTTAAAGCATTTAAAAATGGGGAGAAAAACAAGGCCCTGCCTTCTGTCAGGCTGCAACGGGAGCCTCCAGGCACTCTCACCAAGATATGCATATTTTAAAAGCATGGCAGGAAGAGGGCTCCAAACTACACAATTAAAGACATTTTATGCAGAACGCTCTCTGAACACACCAACCGGTGCAAAAGACCCTCTCCTTGCACCACAGCTCTGCCACGAGGGACCCCTTTACAGCTGATGAGCTCTGGATGGCTCCTTATCTTCTGGGTCTTGGCTAAAGTTTAATTTTAAGCTTGTTTCTTACACTGGGGAGGCCACTATTTTACTCTTTGCCTTCGCTTAACTGTCCATAAATTGGAGATTAAAAACAAAACCCAACTTCTTTTGTCAAGTGATGGAGCAGAAACAATTGCCTGGGAAGAAATTCAACCCTCCCGGAGGAAAGAGATATCTCCAGCCCTTGTTTGTGTCCACAGGTGGGGTGGGATGGATAATCTGCTCCTCTGGCCACCCCAAGCACCTGAAGGGCATCTATTGTGCTGGAGAACAACAGAACCTTTTTAGAAGAGCTCAGGCCTGAAAACATACAAAAAAGAGGGCAAATAAGCAGGAGAAAAAGGTGATGGTGTCAAAGGACCAAGAGGAAGATCCAGGGTTAGGGTTTCTGTGTGTCCTCTGCATCCCCTTGTACCAGGGATGTGTTTTGAGGTGGCATCTGGGGCTGAAATGGGGGAAGGGAACAGGTCTTAAAATATAAGCAGATGGAAAAGGAAAGAAGTCTAGGAAAGGAGGTAGGAAGGCTCTGCATCCACCAGTGACCCTATAAAAACTGAATACAAAAAGCAGAGGGAGGGGGTTGTCCCACTCTGCTCTGCACTGGGGAGGCCCCACCCTAAGCACTGGGTGCAGTTTGGGCACCACAGGATAAAAAGGACATCAAAGTACTGGAGAGTGTTCAGAGGAGGCCACAGAGCTGGGGAAGGCTCTGGAGGAGAAGTCGTACGAGGAGAACCTGAAGTCCCTTGGTCTGTTGAGCCTGGAGAAGAGGAGACTTGGAGGGGATCTCAGAGCTGTTCACTGCCTTCTCACAAGGGAGGGAGGGAGGGGAAAGAGGGGCTGAGCTCTGCTCTCTGGTGACCTGTGGTAGAACCTGAGGGAATGGCAGGAAGATGTGCCAGGGGAGGGTGAGATGGGATATCAGGAAGAGGTTCTTCCCCCAGCAGGTGGTGGAGCACTGGAACAGCTCCCAGGGAAGCAGTCACAGCACCTGCTCTGCCAGCATTCAGGAAGCATTTGGACAATGCCCTCAGTCCCACGGGGTGAGTGTTGGGAGTGTCCTGTGTAGGGACAGGAGTTGGACTGGATGGTCCTTTTGGGTCCCTTCCAACTCAGGTCATTCTCTGATTCAATGATCCTTGGAGGCAGCTGCGGCCTCCCAAGCGCACATCCTTGGGGCAGGAGTTGCCTGCTCCCCTTCTTGCTCCCACCCTTGGGTGCCAGCAGTGTCAGTTTGTCTCTTAGATGACACGTACAAAGGACAGAGAGGAGGAGGACATTTTGCAGAGCATCCCTGCCACGCTGCACACACAGCCAAGCTCGGGAGCCCACGCTGGGGACCACCTAGAGATGCTTCCTGGGCGATCGGAGATGGCAGCCGACAGCTCTCATTAATGCACTTCCCTCCATTTAATGTAATAAGCTGAGTCCACCTCGCCTTGGGAAGGCTTTGCAGGAGGCACCCAGACAGGAGGCAGCTCCACTAACACCCATCTCCTAACTCTGCCCTCCCTAAGCACACCAGAAACAGCCAACGTGCTGCAAAGGCTGAGGCTCCTCCAAAGTCCCCAGAGGGTGTTAAAACAGCCTGAAGTCCTAATAGGAGGTGCTTTGCGAGAGAGCAAAGTGAGTTAAATAAGCAGCTGGCTGCCAAGAGAGCAATCTCTGAGCACTCTCTCCAATTCCTGGCACAACGCAGGCGGCAGCCAGTTCGGAGAAGCCGTCAGACCGTGTAGCAACAGAAAGCCTTCATCTCACTGAACAGTTCCCAACGAGACAGCACGGAAGGAAGAGGCAGACAGAAATGGGGCAGAGAGTCGAAACGACATCCCTGTTTCTCCACTTCTAATTTTTTGGGTCTTAAACACAGTGCTTTTATATTTTTCCAGTGATGCCGTTCGGTACCTGGAGCAAACCTGCCTGTTACTCCACAGGAAGAGGTGGTTTCCATGTCACCTCTCCCACACAGCGTCTTTGGCTGTCAATAACATCCAGCTGAAATTATTCTGTCCCTACAAAAGAAGGCAGGGAGTAGCTGGGAAAGCAAAACAACAGCCTGCAAGGTTTCGCCTTATTTTAGATGGCAGAGAAACCAAAAACTGCACTGTGCCATTTCCAGGAGAACATGTGGTTTCTGTACCCTGTGCAGCTGCCACGGGGAAAACACAGACACAAAACTCATCTGTAAACCCTCCCGAGTGAAATCATTTCCCCTGCTTTTCGACTCAAATTCTCCTTTTAGGATTAGGAGTTGCAGGAAAGTTTTGATAACAATCAAAAGTGAGAGCTCATAGGCAGAAATGAGATTTCAGCCCGCTGCCAGCCTGGGGAAAAGGCACACTGGGGTGTTCCCAGTTATCCCAGACAAGGGTTTCCGGCTATCCCAGATGAGGGATTCCAGGTTTGTAGCCTCCAGGTCATCTCTCTAATAAAGATCATTTCACTTCAGCTGGTGAAAACTGTGGTAGCTCTGATAGAGCCACCACAGGCCGTGAGCAAGGTGCTGCCCTGATGTTTTTATCGAATCATAAAATCATGGAATGGTCTGGGTTGGAAGGGATCTCATAGCTCATCCAGTTCCACCCCCCTGCCATGGGCAGGGACACCTCCCACCGAATCAGGGGGCTCAAAGCCCCATCCAACCTGGCCTTGAACACCTCCAGGGATGGGGCAGCCACCGCTGCTCTGGGCAACCTGGGTCAGGGCCTCCCTACCCTTATTGTGAAGAATTTCTTCCCAATGTCCAATCTAAATCTTCCCCCTGCCAATTTAAAGCTGTTCCCCTTCATTCTATCACTACAATCCCTTGGAAAAAGTCTCTCCCCAGCTTTCCTGGAGCCCCCCTTCAGGTGCTGGAGAACCTTTCAGGTACAGGTTTTTCTTGGTTATAAGGGTTTTGCTAACTGAGGCTGAGGGAGAGGGCTGTAAATGGTCCTTGTCCTTCTAAGTCTGGATAAAACCCTTGCTAAACTCTAATTTGGGCACAGGCAGCATCTCTTAAGACAAATCCCCCCTTACACACACTGGGAAAGGTGTGACTCACCCAGGTTGGGGTCAAACCTTCCTTGCCATAGGAGCTATTTCACAGCATCCCTCTGCAGTTCACTACCTCGAAGGCATCTGGTTTTAGTCAACCCAAACCCCAGCAAAACATAGCAGAGCTGGAGCCAAGGTGCTCAAGGCTGAGGAGTCAGGCCCTGTCTTCACCCTGCTTCGATGGCAGGGGTTGGATCAAAGCATTAAACCACTACAAATAACATTTCTAGCACAGGATTGAAGAAATCCAGCTGCAACAAAGCAGCAGAGTTTTCCTCCTATGCAGAGCACTAAAAAGTAAAGCGAAAAGCAAATACAATCACGTTATCCCACTTTACCTAAGGTGCACAGAAACATCCAAGAGCAGTAGGGTAAGCTGAAAAATAAAACTGAACATCGAAAAACACAACGTTTGTCCCCAAAAACCCAACATTCCTTGAAGATGCTGTTAAACTCTACCCAGTGCAAAGCTCACCTGATCCCATCAGATGTCCCGTGGCCCCTGGTGCACAGGTGAAGATGAAGCCAGAGTGTTTTCCCCGGCGGGGTTTTGGTTACTTTTCAGTCCTGTTCTTTATAGATCTGTCCCCCTGGTTGCAAAAAGCTGCCGAGGTTTCTCAGTCAAGCTCTCCCACTGGCTGCCCAGTGCCATTTTGCACCGGGTTTGGGGAAGCCACCAGGCTTCGTGCAGCGCAGGAGGAGCGCGGGGTCGTTCTCAGCAGAGCAGGAACTCCCGTTTGCAGGATGAGACTCCATCCCCAAATTTCAGTGCCAAGGTGTGAGCTTCTCGGCGAGGGAGAGGTGGGTTTGTGGTGTGCTTATTGCCTACGGGTGCTTTATTTGGCAAGAGGGGGAGCCATGGTCCAGGGATGGGGGTGCCAGGGTGGGGTCACACAGCTGGGTAGAGCCACAGTGTCCTGCAGGATGACGGGGCTGGAACAATCTGGAAAGGGCTTTTTGCAGGAAAAGTGAGGACCAAGGGGGATGGGAGAAGGGATGCCATGACAACCTTTGGGGTTTCCCAGGAAACCAGGGTCACCATGGCAACTGCATCACTCGGGTCCGAATTAGTGACTTCCGCTGGAAGGCGCGTTCGCCGCTTTAATCTTCTTGTAATAAGCGGCTGCATCTCTCCCAAACACGTTGCATAAAAAGGAGGAAATACCCTTTTGTCTCCAGCTGGGTGGGTTTGAGGCTGCACAGCCACGGTGAGGAGCCCCTCACGGATCCTGCATCCCCCGGTCCACACCAGCACCGCTCCCCACACACCGTCGGCTCCTGAAACCATTCCACTTTGCCTTTCGCCTCCCTCCTCCCTGCTGCACGGCCACAGATTTGATACTGGATGAAATAATGCCATGGGGTTACAAGGCAAGGGAATTAAGAATAGAAAAACAGGGTTGTTGGGGTTTTTTTTTCCTCCTATTTAAATCAGCACTGATTACACTCGGTCTCTGACCAGATTAGAATTTCATAAATGATCTAACGGGGGAGAAAAGGGAATCTGTGACGTGCCCCTAATGGCACACCTCATGTTTCAATATTAAGCATCATTTAACAATGTGGTAACAGAGACTCTCTGCAAAATTAAATGCTTATTTCCTCCCAGCCCCCTCTCCAGTGCGCTCTGCAACATGTTTTCCTCATGTCCCCACCCAATCCAGCGCTGATAATCCAACAAGTGAGTTTATGTGATGGCAGGGAAATGGGCTACACGCTGCCTTTAGGGAATGGGGGGGGGGGGGGGGGGGGGGGTGGAATTCAGGAGCAAAGCAAGAGGTCCCCAAACCCAAGAAAACAAAAGCAGCCCTGCAAAACGTTGCAGAACAAACACCTGTTTTGAGGGTGAGTGTGTTTGGTCTTCATTTTCTTTCTCTTTACCCTTTAGCCATCCTCTTCTTCGGAGAATTTTAAATCCCGTCTTTTTGGATCTTTAGAAAGGAAGGATCTAAAAAAATAAATGTATAAAAATGAGGGTACACACAGACCGACGATGGTGCATGTTCCACACGACACCGAGTACACAGTCACTTTGCATTATTATTGTTGTTATTATTATTTTTTCTATGGCATCCTCAGATTTTTGTTGCTGTCTCGTTCTTTTAAACATCTGTAAAGATCTTTTTGATGTTCACACAGTTGGGATTGTTCGAGGTTGTGCAGTTGCCTGTCTTAAAGGCAGCCTGTTTGAATGCACTGTGGTTGATCCCCCCTTCCTCGATCACCATGTACTCGGACTTGCTGAGGGTGGAATTGCTGCGAGCCTTCCTCATCTCCTCGCTGGATGAGAGATGCTGGCAGCTCCCGACGTGCATGTACTGGGCTTGCTCCTCACCTTCTGTCTCTCGGTGGTAGAAATAGTTGAAATTGGAGACTATGACAGGCACGGGGAGAGCGATGGTTAGCACCCCGGCGATGGCACAGAGAGACCCCACAATCTTGCCCCCAATGGTAATGGGGTGCATGTCCCCGTAGCCCACTGTGGTCATGGTCACCACTGCCCACCAGAAGGCATCAGGGATGCTACTGAAACCCGAACTGGGGTCATCGGCTTCTGCGAAGTAGACGGCGCTGGAGAAGAGGATGACGCCAATGAAGAGGAAGAAGATGAGCAAACCCAGCTCCCGCATGCTGGCCTTGAGGGTCTGTCCCAGGATCTGCAACCCCTTGGAGTGCCGGGAGAGCTTGAAGATGCGGAAGACCCTGACCAGACGGATGACTCTGAGGATGGCCAAGGACATGGCTTGCTGGCCGTTGCCTTGCCTCTCAGCCAGCTCGGTGCCCAGTGTGATGAAGTAGGGAATGATGGCCACAATGTCAATGATGTTCATGATGTTCTTGGAGAAGGTGGCCTTGCTGGGGCAGGCAAAGAATCGGACCAGCAGCTCAAAGGAGAACCAGATGATGCACAAAGTCTCCACCACAAAGAAAGGATCAGTGAAGGATGACACCATGGAAGCAGCCGAGGACGAGGAATTGGTGAAGACATCAGGTGGGAGAGGGCCACCACCCGTCCCAAAGGTCCCCCCAGTTCCCTCATAGTCGTGGTCATCCCTGAATTCAGGAAGGGTCTCCAGACAGAAGATGACAATAGAGATAAGGATGACCAGGACAGAGACTATGGCAATGCCTCGGGCTGGCCCAGAGCTCTCGGGGTACTCGAAGAGGAGCCACACTTGGCGCTGAAACTCCTTGTCGGGAAGCGGACGCTGCTCCTCCCGAATGAAACCCTCGTCCTCCCGAAACTTCTCCATGGCCTCCTCCCCCAGCTGGTAGAAGCGGATCTCCTCGGAGAAAATATCGATGGGGACGTTGACGGGGCGCCGGATGCGCCCTCCCGACTGGTAATAGTAGAGGATGGCGTCGAAGCTGGGCCGGTTGCGGTCGAAAAAATACTCGTTGCGGAGGGGGTCGAAGTAGCGCATCCTCTTACGAGGGTCCCCCAGCAGCGTCTCGGGGAACTGTGCCAGGGTCTTCAGCTGGGTCTCAAACCGCAGCCCCGAGATGTTGATCACCACCCGCTCGCAGCACTCGTGCTCCCCTCCATCCGGGGGCTGGTTGGCGGGGGCGGCGGCCCCAGGTGGGGGCTGATCGTAGCGGTCCCCTCCGAGCAAAGGATGAGGATGCTGGGGTTCTTCCAGCAAAGGGTCGCCGCCGCCGCCGCTCCCCACCACGGTCATGCTGCCTTCCTCCCCTTCTTCCCCCTCTTCCTCCTCTTGCTGGGGGGCTGTGGGGGGCAGCTGCTCGCTGTAGCCCAGATTGTGGTGGCTGCTGGTCGAGCCCCCCCGTGGGTACCGGTTGAGCGAGGAGGCAGCCGGGGAGTAGAGCAAGCTCCGGCGCTCGTCCATAAAGGTGTGGGGCGGCAGGGGAAGGGGAAGGGGAGGGGGAGAGGATGGGAGAGGCTGCAGGCGAAGCCTCTTCTTCCTCTTCTTCCTCCTCCTCCGGGCGGAGAGGGAGAAATAGCTGCCCAACTGCTCCAACGGCTGCCGCTGCTCTGAGGAGCTGAGGCTTCTTCTCAAAAAATCCGCCCCCAGCCCTGGCACCGCCTCGCTCAGTCACCGCTCCCGGAGACACCCACCAGCACCCCCAGCACCCTGCGGGCACCCCCCCTCCGCAGCCCCAACCCCAGCCGGGGGGCCCGATCCGTGCCCCGCACCCCACCGCGGTGCCCTCCCGCCCAGCATCCTTGGATGCTCAGCAGGTCGCAAGCGGGGAGAGTATTTTCCTGGCTTAGAAAGAGTTTTTCTGCCCTTCCCCCAGGGCGGTGAGATGCAATTTTCGTTATTAATTTTGGGGTTTTCCTGTTTCTTTCCAGACACCGTCGCAAGCCGCGGCGGGGCTGCGGGCGATGGAAAGCAGGCAGCGGCTGCCGCCGCCAACGGTTGTTTTGAATCAGTGGTTTCAGTCTTCCAGCTGAAGTGCTGGGGCTTTATTTTGGCTGTACAGAAGAGAGAGCGTGTGTGTCTGTCTGAGTGTGCGTCTGAGTGTGCGTCTGTCTGAGTGTGCGTCTGTCTGAGTGTGTGCACGTGAGTCTGTGTGTGTGTGCAAACGTGTGTGTGCATGTGTCTGTGTGTGCAAACGTGTGTGTGCATTTGTCTGTGTGTGCACAAGTATCTGTGTGCAAACACGTGTGTGCATGTGTGTGCACCTGTGTGTGCGCAAACACTTGTGTGTGCATGTGTGTCTGTGTGCAAATGTGTGTGTGCATTTGTGTGTGCACAAGTGTTTGTGTGTGCAAACACGTGTGTGTGCAAATGTGTGTGTGCACATGTCTGTGTGCAATTGTGTGTGTGTGCATGTGTCTGTGTGTGCACAAGCATCTGTGTGTTCATGTGCCTGAGTGTGCGTGTGTCTATTGCGTGTGTGCAAATGCATATGCATGCATTTGTGTGTTCACACGTGTCTGTGTGTGCAAACACACCTCTGTATGTCTGAGTGTGCATATGTCTATGCATGTGTGTGCAAATACATGTGCATGCAGTTGTCTGTGTGTGCACACTGTGCAAACACATCTCTGCAAATGTGTATGTATATGCAAACATGTCTGTATGTGCAAACACGTCTCTGTGCATGCATGTCTATGTGTGCAAATGTGTGTGAATGTGTATGTTTGTGTGTGCAAGTGCTTGTGTGCATGTGTCTGTGCATATGTGTCTGTGTGTGCACACATGTCTGTGTGTGCACATGTGCCTGTGTGTGCATGGGTCTTGGTGTGTGCACAGGTGTCTGCATGTGCGTGTGCCCTGTGTCTGTAAATGCACATATATTTGCATGTGTCTGTGTGTGTAAACATGTGTCTGTGTGTGCACAGGTGTCTGTATGTGTGCAAACACATATCTGTGTGTCTGTGTGTGGATGTCTGTGTGTGCAAATGTGTGTGAATGCATGTGTTTGTGTGTGCATGTGCTTGTGCATGTGTCTGTGTGTGCACACACAGATGTTTGTGCAAACACGTCCTGTGTGTGTCTGTGTGCACACGTGTCTGTGTGTGCAAATATACGTGCACATGTGTTTGTGTGTGCATGCACCTGTGTGTATGTGCCTGTGCAGGTGCACACAGACGTGTGTGCACGTGTGCCTGTGCGTGCACATGTGTTTGTGTGTGCAAACCTGGGTCTCTGTGTGCGCACAGGTTTCTCTGTGTGTGCACGTGTCTGTGTGTGCAAGTATGTGTGCATGTCCGTGTGTCTGTGTGTGCAAACATGTCTGTGTGTGCAAACATGTGTGTGCACACCCACACATGTGCACACGTGTGGATTCCCCCCCAACATAACCGCAGAAGTGATGCTGAGCCAGCGCTCCACCGAGGCAGTTTCAGTCGGAACCCAAATCCTCCTTCCAGAAGGAAAAAGGCTGAAGAAGGAAAAAGCCAAAAGGCTTCCAATTAACTTTTTTTTTCTCCTTTCAATTGATCTTATGCAAATAATTCAATTTTGGTCAAAAGGGATTGTTTTTAAGACAAAAACCTCCTCTGCAGGAGCCTCCATCCCCAGGAGATGTGCACCAGGGGCAACCTCTGAACTCTGCACCCAGCCGGTCCCATTTTCCCCCGATCGATCCTCATTGTCCCCCAGTCCCCCGACAACAAAAGCACTTTAATCCCCAACCACGTGCCAAACAATTCAGGGAGTTCCCAGCTGGGGAAAGAGCCCAACCACAAGGCTCAGGGAGAGGCGAGGAGGGTGACTGCTGTTCCCACACTGGTTGGGTGGTCCCACCACGTTAGAGGTTAAAACCCCTCCACCAGCCCCACTTCAGCTCATCCCCGTGGTTATTTTTACCCAGCAGAGCCTCCAGAAGGTAGGGAGGAAAACAGACGAAAAGATCAAACTTATTTATACTTCAAATTAGAAACAAGCTGTACAAAATATACAAACCCAGGCTGGGAAACAACAATAAATATTGGTGCAAGAGCTGAGCCGGGACTGTAAATGGCAGAACAACAGCAACAACAGCGAGGATGAGGTTCCGAGGGAGCTGAACCCACCTTGCTCTTTGCTGACAGAGGAGGAAAAACCCTCTGCCACTAAAAATCAGGGAGGTTTTCTGGGGGAATGAGCCTTAGTGAGGTCTTGTGGATGAAAAGGTGGACCTGGCTGTAGGACCTAAGCCAACAAAGCCTTTAGCCGAACTGCCTGCTCTGCTCCATCTCCACCCCAGTGTTGGCTTGGCCAAGTCTCACACCAGCACAAGCTCAGTTGGAAGATGTCACATACAGGGACATTCCAGACTTGGACACGTGGTCTTGTCGCCACCTCCATCCTTGGCTTTAAGCCCCACTTTTGAGTCCCCTTTTGCTTGAGGCTGCAGTTTCACAGTTTCACAGTATATCATAAGGTTGGAAAGGACCTCCGAGGTCATCGAGTCCAACCCATAACCCAACACCAAACCATCATCTAAACCATGGCACTCAGTGCCTCATCCAGTCTCCCCTTAAACACCTCCAGGGTCGGCAACTCCACCCCCTCCCTGGGTGAGAATGACCAATCACCCTCTCAGGGAAGAACTTTTTCCTCACATCAAGTCTAAACTTTCCCTGATGAAGCTTGAGTCCCTGCCCTCTAGTTCTGTCACTGGCCACCTGAGAGAAGAGACCAACCCCTGCCCGACTACAACCTCCTTTTAGGGAGTTGTAGAGAGCAATGAGGTCTCCCCTGAGCCTCCTCTTCTTCAGACTAAACAGCCCCAGCTCCCTCAGTCGCTCTTGGGATGTGGGAGTTGGTGCAACAGGTCCTCAGTTGTGCTTTCCCATCATTCCTACAGCAATTAATAGTGCTAATCAGCAGCTCCTCCCCTCCAAGAGCATCCACTCCTCTTTTGCAACACACAGCACCTCCCAGCAATTCCAAACCCCAGATAAAGCAGGAAGCAAAGCCCTGGAGCATCATTAACCCTTGAGATGCCCATGTTGCTTGTAGGTCGAGAAAAATCCTGGGAAACACAGTTCACATGCAAATTTGAGGGGCTGTTTTCTGTAGGTTTCATGATCATGAGGTGCCCATCATCTGCTCACCACATACATGTGTGTAGCACTTAAAGGCTTGTCTGGCTCATCTCTTTCCTCTGCTAGGATTCCTGCCAATAAATCCCTGTCATCTGGTCTAAGGCAAACAAACAAGGCTGCTTTAAACCATAAACATGTATTGATGACAAAAAGCTTGAGGCAACAAGGCGTAACTTCCATAATTGGAACAGTTTTCTCTGGATCTCAATCAGGGGCAAAACTCCTTGGAAATTACCGGGAGAGCCACAGACCTTTGGGATGCTGCTAGGAAAAGCCTTTCCCTTAAGAGCATGAGGAGGATTAAGCTGTTACCCTCCATCAGCTGCAACACAGCAGCAGACATTAACCCTTGAGCTCCAGGCAGCCGTGGTCCAGCGTCATGCTGGAGGATTTCGCCGGGGGCTACAGCCTGGCAGCCCCAGGCACCCGCGTGGCCTCCTGGCCTTGTTTACTCCTCTGCTGATTCTCTGTAATCTCATCAAAGCCAATTAAGCTGTGCCAGACAAGCAGCATCGCTGCAGGCAGAGAGCAGTCAGAGGGGCTGATCACCTCCTCCTCAGCCAAGTCCCCTCAGCTCCTTCCTTCTGGTGAGGTCCCCAGCCAAGGTTTGGTTCAGCATCAGGGATACAGCAATAGCATCACCCCCTGCTTGGCATCGGCCACTGCCAGCCCCACAGGTGTCCCCCCCCCGTGGGGTTTGCCCACAGGCACTGCACCAAGCCCAAGATTTGTCAAGCAGTCCCAGAGGTGGCCTAGGTCACATCCCCAAACCAGGAGGTCTGAGCACAAGGGCAGAGGCAGGGGAAAAAAAGCCATGGGGAAGGGACAACTCTGTGATGTCCAGCCCAGCCAGAGCTTTCCTGTGAACTGGGAGCTCGTTGTGCAAGGTGCAGCATCAATCCTGCTCCTCAAGGCTGTGGATTTTCTGTAGAATGCAAGATGGTCCTGTCCTCCCTCTCCAGGTTTTCCTCTGCTTTTTCTTCCAGCTCTTCTGATGCATCTAGTCTCAACAAATTTAATTTTCTTCTCAACAGCCATTTAAGAAATCCCCCTGTGAAACGGTCTCCAGGCTGACCTATAACATCAGATGCACTTTCTACAGAGAAGCAGAGCATGCATCACTCTTTTCCTCCTTTAACAACCTTCTCAGGGCAGATTTCCCAGCAGAGGAGACACACAGCTTCCCTCCTCGTACAGCCAGACCTGGACCATGGGAGGAACCCCCTCAGCATCCCCCCTCAGTGGTCCAGAGGCTGCACAAAACAGCTCAGGACTGACCCCGACCCTCAGATGTTCCCAGCCATGGGGCTGCCTCAGCACCCTGCTTCCACCTTGAAACCTTGCTTCCTTCTCACCGAACCCCATCACCTCTCAAGTAGCCTTTTGGGGTTGTCCTTCTCCCACCAAACCATCCCTTATCACCCTCTTATTAGCACCAGGCAACTGGTCAGACTGGTGCAGCATCCAGCCCAGCTGCTGCAGCGAGTGGGATCTCACCCACTCTCCCCTCCCTCGGGCTCTCCCCTCCCTCCCGTCTGAATGGGAACCCTCCCTCCATTGATAAATCTGGGACAAATCTGCTATTCTTTATTTCTGAGGATCAGAAACCTTTCAGCGCAAAGGCTGTTACAATAATACCTTAATGCACTGTAAATGTATTGTCTCTCCTCCCACAGCGTGGAACACACAAAGCCCCAGCTGCTGCATCGAGGCAGCTCAGCACTAACTCACTGGTGAGGTTTCTCATGTCATCTCAGAAATACGAGCTCTGCCTCTGCTCCTCATAGCTGTAAGGAGGACAAATGGAAAGATAAAGGCTCAAGGTTGTCACTTGGGTCACTGATCACTGACACCTTTGCAGACAGGACTGCAGAGGACTATTGGTATCAGACCCCTATCAGAATCAACCCAACTTTTGAAGATAAATTTGGAGCAATCCATACATTACGCAGCTAAAATGTACATTATGCAGCTAAAATGTACATTATACAGCTAAAATATACATTATACAGCTAAACATACATTATGCAGCTAAAACAGCTGAGCAGATGCTCTAACCCTGCTCTGCTTAGCTTGCCTCAGACAGGTCCAACTGCTTTCCCTCCCTGGAACCCTCAACTGGTTCTTCCCCACCGGATTATCCCTGATTTAATTATGACTGTTTGCTCAACAACTGGGGAGTAAGTTGTAAATGTGACCTCCAGCTCCAGACTGACCAGTCCTGCCATCCTCACCTTCTCCCTTGGGGAGACAGGAGGTGGGAGCATCCCTGCAAGTCCCCAAGGTTCACACCCTTCCAGGAGCACAGTGCTGTTATCTCAGCGTACGCTGAGATGGGGTCCCTGACCTCATTCCCAGAAGTTAGGCATCCCATCTCACCTCATCTTCTCATCAAGCCACAGAAGCACCAGATGAAGGAAAACCTCTGGGGGAACAGCTGGAGTAAGACATATTCTTTGCTGACACCACCCAGGGAGGCAGCAGGAGAGATGGGAAATGCATCTTGATTTCCCAGGGTGAGTTTAACGCTCTGACTCTGGAGTGCACAGTCCCTATTCCTGTCCCCCTCTTAGTCAGACTCCGGGTATAACTCAGTCGTGGAGTGAATCCTTCAGTCTCTCCGTGCCTCAGTTTCTCATCTGTGCATTAAGAGACTACTTCTCGCCTCCCACCTAAGGGTCTATTTAAATCCTGCACCAGAAGTGTTTTGCTCCGCTCACGGCTGCAGAAAATGAGAAAGATTGAAATTTGGAGGAAAATTCAATGCTGTCTGAGCACTGCGGCTTCACTCAGGTGAAGAGCATCGCTGGGAGCTCCACAGGGATAACTGATGCCTCTCTTTAACAGGGTATTTAACACCAAGCACATCAGGACCCCGGACACCCCAGGATCCTCTCTGACTGCTGCAGTCCAGCTACCGGAGGCAGAACGTCATTAGAGAACAGTCCTTATTGTTAACAGAGAGGGGGAAGTGCAAATTGAACTTCTAACCCCAAATAACAGCCTGAACAAGAGCAATTTTTGATATTTTTTGCCATGATGCTGTGGATTTAGCAAGGTTGTTACTTGGCCAGCAAAGAACAGGATTTGATGGGTAAAAAGGATCAGCCAAGTTGCTCTGCATCGCTCAGTTATTTCACTCAGCGACTCCATCGGCTTTAATGGACCTGCCTGAGCCAAATCCCCTCCAGCCCTCTGGGGATGTAGGGGTTACAACTCAGGACATGCTCAGACCTATTTTAATACCCTAAAAATGTGATTAACTGGGTGGGATTATGGTGGCCAAATAATGTTTATGCAAATTCCTCTGTAATGGGGATCATGTTCCAAGGCCTCCACAATGACAGCAAAACGATACCGGGTGACTTCTTGCTCAGCTCCTGTTGCACAGCATTGTTTGGTCATTAAGATCTAAGATTACATTGACAAAGCAATTTAACCTCAAATCCAGGGGGACAACAGGACAATGTTACTGTGTTTTCATTATGAAGGTGAAAATGTCCGTGGAGTGGAAGACAACAGAGAGGAGGAAAGGGAAGGGGACCCCGTGGGGACTCAAGGTGATGTCAGGAGAGCATTGGTGCTGAGTCAGACTCAGCCTGAGCATAAAGGCCTGAAAGTATCACATTCTGGGTAGCAAAAAGCATCATGAGGGTAAGGGGTGACGGCTCACCCCCTGAATAATTTATTCCAGGGATGCCAGTTCTGTCTGGGGTTGGTGACAGCCACCCAGCAAGGTGGCACGAGGCAAGGCACAGCCTTCGCAGCCTCCTGAAGCTGAGTGAGCCACAATGCCACCCCACGGCAGTGAAAACTCTTGATATCAACCCCTACAGCCAAACACAGCAACCACTCTCCATATAACGAATGTGGTCGGAGCAGTCCGCCCTAAAATTGGTCAATTTGCAGTAGTATTTGAAGGTGAATTTTCAGAGGGTGCTCCAGGTGTTCAGAGTGAATTGGTGCCTAAATCCCTTCAGCTGCGCAAACAACTCTGGGTTTAAGTGATAGGATTTTGCTTTGCCCAGAAATTCTGGTCACTCCACAAGTCACTGCTGTGCGACAAAGGATCCCTGGTACAGGCTAAAATGTTTATTTTGGAACATACACTCTTCAAATTCTTTTCCAACTGTTTAGCCAGTTCTCCTCAGAAAAAATAAATTGCATTACAGAAATTAAGTGACTTTTCCTGCATTGGGGAGCTGCTTCAGCCTCCCTCTGCCCTGGCACCAGGCACCAGGAGTTCCCAGCAATCACATCAGTGGGAGCTGGGCAAGGAGGGGATTTATTGAGGGCACTGAGCTGTCTCACTCGAGCACAAGATCCCTGTGACAGCCGCTGTGCTGCCTGGAAAGCAGGCAAGGACATTCAAACTGTCTTTTGTCTCTTGGATTTCTCCACCTTTCCCCAATCCTCCTGATTTTTTTTCTGTGATTTTTCATTTGCTACTTGAGTGAACATCATGTTAGAGAGGAGAGAGATGAAATCTGAGCTTGCAGGGGTTTGATCGACACAGCCCGGGAGTGAATACCGAGGGATGAGGCATTGCCTTCACGTCGTGTTGGAGTGGGACACAACTTCCACCAACCACGTCTTTGGCATCGTTGGGGAAGAGCAAATTCAGCAAATTAGGTGTCAGTAAGGAGCCAGCATGAGGAACCATCAATATATTCATCTTGGGGACAAGGCAGATTGTGGGAAACCAGGCTTGTCCCCCACAGCATCCCAGTCCCTTAAGGGCAATCGGGACTGGGGGAGTTGGATCCATCCCTCCAGCCCTCATGCAACTGTGCTAATGCAGAAAAAATAAAGGAAGGAAACTCTCTGGTTTCTACTGAAATCACATGACAGGGTTTGCTGGAGGTACAACCACTGGTGGTTAAAATGGGGAACACAACGGGTAAGGGAGAGCCAAGAGGGGACAGGAAAACCGTTTTGTAGCCCATCACATTTCATCTTTGAACACACACACAGAAGCAAACTCACTGTGGTGTAATTATCCTGAAACCACCAAACTTTCATCAGAGTTTGATAAAGTCATGGAAATAAACCAGGAATGGCCAATTGGCTGCAATTAGAGAGCCGTGTTCCAAAGCCAAGGATGCTCCAGCAGGATGCATTCCCCAGTGACACAGCCCTCGGGCTCTGGGCCTCAAAGGAAATGGCTAAAGAGAAAATTAAAACTTGCACGGGTCACCAGGCAAACCACTGCAGCCCAGGCTTCCTGGCTTAAGTTAATTAGTTAATGTGCTTTGGAACAAAAAAACCCACCCTGCAGTGAGTGCTAATATTGCCATCATTCACTTTCCAGCTGAAAATTCAGAGGAAATTCCTCTCTGCCTGAAGGCCCTTCTGTCTGTTCTCCCCATATTCATGGTGAGTTTAACCCTCAGTCACCAGTGCTGGGAGCTGGTTTGTTATTGTGGAATCACAGAATGGTTTGGGTTGGAAGGGACCTCAAAGCCCATCCATTTCCACCTCCTTGCCATGGGCAGGGACACCTCCCACTGGATCAGGGGGCTCCAAGCCCCATCCAACCTGGCCTTGAACACCTCCAGGGATGGGGCAGCCACCACTTCCCTGGGCAACCTGGGCCAGGGCCTCCCCATCCTCATCATGAAGAATTTCTTCATAATGTCTAATTTAAATCTTCCCCCTTCCAGTTTAAAGCCATTCCCCCTCATCCTGTCACTCCAGGCCCTTGGAAAAAGCCTCACCCCAGCTTTCCTGGAGCCCCTTTCAGTCCTGGGAGGCTTCTCTAAGGTCTCCCCAGAGCCTTCTCTTCTCCAGGCTGAACAACCCCAACTCTCTCAGCCTGTCCTCACAGCACAGGGGCTCCAGCCCTCAGATTATTTTCATTATAAAAACCCCCCCTCACGTGCAACATCATTGCTGTCCCATCTCTGGAGGTGTTCCAGGCCAGGCTGGATGGGGCTTTGAGCCCCCTGATCCAGTGGGAGGTGTCTCTGCCCATGGCAAGGGGGTGCAACTGGATGGGCTTAGAGGTCCTTTCCAACCCAAACCATTCCAGGATTCTATGATTTTCTGCAGGGGAGAAGCTTTTGCACAGGGTTTGCAGTTTGCAAACACAGAGGGGGGAGTTTCTTTGGGTTCAGCTGGACCATCTGGGTGCTGGTGGATCTGCAAAGCCTCCAGGTAAAGCTGGAGCTCCTTAGTGCTTCCCAGCCTTTAGGCAAAGGCTTCATTTCCAGTTGGGAAATCTAAATCAGTGAAAATTCAGAGCAGAGGAATTTGCACAGCATCCCAGGGAGTCTGCAGGAGATCTTCAACAGCCCAGCTCTGCAGCAAACCCCTGTGATTTCTTTTTAAGCAGATTTCCTGCCTTTTAGCCACAGCACTTCTTCTCTGGGATCCCCCTCCTTGCGTTTCAGAGAAATCCGGAAACCCCGCTCAGAAATCCCCTGACATCACTGGGTGTTTGCAGGGAGGGACTCACCAATAATGGGGTGAGGGATACAGAAAAGCCACTTTTTTATCTTCTAAAGCCACCTCATTGGAACCAGGGGTGGTGATGCTGAGTGCTGGGTGATGGAGACCTGCCAGGAGATCACCCCTGGGTGCCACAAGGGGCCACGTTTATTCTGCAGCCCAACAGTTTTGGCAAGAGCTGGTAATAATGAAGGAGATCTGCTAACAATTACCACAAGATTCTCTCAAATGACTTTTCTTACCCAACCTCAAAAGTAAAAGCCACTGTGTTCCCCTTTTCCATTTCCCAAAGCCCAAAATGACAATATAACCGTTTGAGGATGTTTTCTTTGGATGGGGAGGGGGGAGCTTCCTGGAGCCTGGCTTTGTTTTTTCTTTGATATATTAGGAAAAAACGGTCCTTGCTCAGCTTGGGGACACCAGGAAGGCTGATCCGCTCTGTCACCTGTGACAGTAACCCCAGCAACAGCTCGGCAGAGGCAGGAGAGGATGCTGAGTCACTGCCTGCTTCACTCACCCTTCAGAAAAAGCATTGCTGGAAGAATCTTTCTATTCTCTTCCTCTAACCCTCTCCTTAAAAAAAATAATTAAGAAACCTCGGTTATAAAGGAACACACGAAAAAAAAAGTAGCAGTGAATAGCAAGGAAAAGTTTAATTCCACAAAGGAATTCATTCAGGTTCAAAAGGCAGTGCCCACCACCCTGAAGTCTTTGCAAACAGAAATGACTCCCGAGATGGAAGGTTTTGCTGCAAATATAAATCACTGAATTATTAACAGCCTGGAGACAGCAAGAAAGGGGAGGAAAATTGAGGAGATCTTCTTAAAAGAAGAATTCTCCCCAAAATGATTGAAAGTCTCTTCCCTTCTTTCCTTTGACCTTGTTTCTTTGCTGCTTGCTTTCTTTTTTAATGCAAATCTTGTGCTTTCTCTGCTTTGTTCCTCTTCTTCTTGTGGGGAAGCACAAAATAAGATCCAGAACAGCCAAGAGAGAGGATATCAGTTGACTTTGTCTTTTTCTCACAGCTTTTCCTCCTGGTAAAGTCCTTTTGTCCAGAGAGTGATGGGAACACAGTGCAGGCAGGTCAAGGAGATGCTGGTGGGAGGGGGACCCAAGGGTGGCTTCCAGCATCCCAGAGAGGGAGGGAGTGGGGAGGAAATTGAGACATCACGAGGGTCCCCTGCAGGACACAATTCTGCAGCTGCCCCCTTGGGAGCAAAGCTATGGGGCATCTCTCTTCATAAATTGTGGATTTGGTGTTGCTTTTTTAATTGCCAGGGTTTATTTCTGCTCATCCTTGAGGTCCCTGGCATGTCCAGGAAACTCAACACCCTGGGTTGGCCTGGATGGTGTTGCCAGATGTGGTGATGCCTGGGCTGGGTTCCCTCTCCCCCTGACCCCAACTCCTGCCACCCAGCAGCAATGGAAGACCCTCACCTTTCGCTCACTGGGGGAGTTCCCAGCCCTCATGAAGAGCAAAAAAATCACACAGGTGTTTTTATTGTTATTATCTTCCAGAAACCTCATGAGGTGCCTGGTGATTTCGGGGAGGTGGAAGAGAAGAGGAGGAGATCTGACTCACGGCTGGAAAGCGCGCGAGGGTGGCAGAGCCTGTTAGAGAAAAATCAACCCAGAAGATCCCTCCTTGCTCGACAGTTCTCAGAAGGTAGAATTCAACAGGGAAATCCTGCTAAATCCTCCAATTTCTGCAACACACACAACCATGTTTGGCACTACAGGAATCCAGCAGGTCGAGGGAGGTGATTCTTCCCCTCTTGTAAGACCCCACCTGGAGTCTTGTGTCCAGTTCTGGAATCTCCAACAGAAGAAGGAGATGGAAATGTTGGGAGGGGTCCAGAGGAGGCCACAGAGATGATCCGAGGGCTGGAGAACCTCCCATATAAGGACAGGCTGAGAGAGTAGGGGTTCAGCCTGGAGAAGAGAAGGCTCTGGGGAGACCTTAGAGCAGCCTCCCAGGACTGAAAGGGGCTCCAGGAAAGCTGGGGAGGGGCTCTTGAATGGGGGGAATGGCTTTAAATCAGAAGGGGGAAGATTTAGATCAGACATGAGGAAGAAATTCTTCACACTGAGGGTGGGGAGGCCCTGGCCCAGGTTGCCCAGAGCAGTGGTGGCTGCCCCATCCCTGGAGGTGTTCAAGGCCAGGTTGGATGGGGCTTTGAGCCCCCTGATCCAGTGGGAGGTGTCCCTGCCCATGGCAGGGGCGTTGGAACTGGATGGGCTTTGAGATCCCTTCCAACCCAAATCTTTCCATGATTCTCTGTGATTCTTGGCCAGTGCCCAGGGTGTGTGGAAATGTGGGTCTGGGAATCTGATGGGACACTGAAGAAGCTCCACTGGCCATATAGACCCTATACACATCCTTCAAGCCCCTTTCTTCCCAGTTCATCCACACTCCTGATGACAACCATCACCTGTAGACAAGGCTCCCTGGGAGCCCCGGTGCCACAAGGCCAGGTCCCTCCATCCTCAGCAAGCAGCACCTGTGCCGTGGAGGTGCTGTGGGCAGACCCAGCCTCCTCCTCCTGCTCCTGGTGTGAGAAATTGGTGAGAAAACCCATTTTTTACCCCATGCCCTCTGCAAGAGGGTTTCAGACTGTACCTGCCTGTGTCTGTTGCCCACCACCTGCCTCACACGGGAGCTTTTAACAGCTCTACTATGGCAGCAAAACCTGTGTGAGGCTCCTCTGCAAAGCCAGCTTGGAAATGCTTTTTTATGAGGATGATTCCCAGCAGCTCCAGCCCTTGGCCCAGCAGACAGGGCGCTGCCTTGCACTGATGTTTCATCATGAGGGAACATGGAAAATAAAAGCTTAAGGCAGCCCAGCACTTCCCAGCTGGAAAAAGCTGGGAGGAGAGACTGAGGTTTGGATGTGAAGCCGTTCTCTGCTCATGTCAATCTCCAAAGCAAAGAGGTGGAAGGCGTTTTTTGAGGTCCAAAAGTTTGCAGGAACGCCCCAAAATGTGAGGTGTACAATATTGCAACCACCTCCTCCACCAGCCTGACTCAAGGAGAGCGATAAAGCCACAGAGCAGGGACCAGAGAAGGTCCCAGAGCAGTATTTGGGAAGCTCTTTTGCCATTTAAATATATCTGAACTGCAAATATTTGCCAGCTTGGGTAAAAGATGAGTCTACAGGGAGTTTGCTGGTCTGTGACCACCCATTTGGTCCTGTTCCTTTGAAGAGGTCCCAAATGTACAGCAGAGCAAACACTCTGCTCCCAAGGTTAGGAAAAAGCTGGGAGGTTCAACCCAGTGCCCACGTTGGGGTCTGGTTTAGCCCATCATTCATCAGTCCATGAAACAGATGACTTTGGCACTATTTCCCATGATGATGCACGAAATTTTGGGGGACAAGGACTAAGCCCCACATCCCCTCATCCCTGTCACCAAGGCTCTTGCAAGTGCCCTCAGGGAATGGTGCTTCAGCCTCCCCATCTGTAACACAGGTTGCAGGTATCCCCTTTCCTTTGTGGAGTGCCCTGAAATCTAAGGAAGACGTGATCAGGATGGCGATTATAATTATCTACATCACCCTAATTGCATTTTAGAGCCCATCGTGGTTGTGGCTGGATTTCAGCATTTGTTAGAAAGAACTAAAAGCTCTTTTCCACTGCTCGATCTGGAGACTCCCAGGCTCTCACTGTGGCTCAGAGCCCCTTCATTTGATTAATTTGCCTTTCTGCTGTCGGTCTTTAAGAGCTGCCACACAGACTTTGTGAATGGATTGGAAGAGACAAAGCAGTGATTCCCCCCACCCCTCAGAAAAGCTGCTCCCATTCTCATTAATTCAAATCCCCTCAGGGCCAACTCCCAGCCCCGAGCTCCTGTGCGAGGAAACTGAAAATAGCAACGTTTATAGTAATAATAATAAATAATGGGGTTGGTGCCAGAAACCATGAAGTGTCTACGATGGGTTGTGTGTGTGTGTGTGTGAGGGAAGGGTCCCAAAACGCAGTGACAGCAATAATTGAGGCTTTTGTCAGAACGCAAGTGTTAGAAATAATTGAATCGCTGCCTTGTTACATACGGACAGATTTAGACCCTCATTATGCACTTGGCAAGTACTTAGCAGAACGAATCAATTGAATACAGCACACGAGACTCGAGTAATTCATAATGAAACTCCAAATCAAGATCTCAATAGAAGGCTGAACCTCCCCAGCTCAAATGAACAGGACGGAGAGGCAGCCCGTGATGAAGATGAACTGAGGACAGGGAACAATCTTGAAGCCTCTGCCACCACCTCCCACATGGTCTTGGGTCAGGATTTTAAGTCTCCTGGGGCTCTGGACCCTTCTACCAAAACTGCTTGTGTGGTATTTCAACTTCAGACAGTATTTTGTGTCTGGCTCCTTTCACAAATGAGACACAAAATCTGGTCTGTGGTCACTGTTGGGTGTCGCTGGTTGTATCACATCTTCTCCACTCTTGCTACCAGGAAATAGCCCCAAACATAACAAGTTTCTTCTCTTGAGCCCTTTGCCACCATGGCACATGAGGTTTCTGCAGCCCTGACATCCCTCTCTCCTGAGCTGCAATACTTCCCTGGCTCCCAAACACCACCCAGTTCAATGGGCTTCAAAGAGTGAGATGGGAGAAGAGGCATCAAGTGAATTCCATGGGTGAGACAAGCAGACAGGACTGAGGTGGAAATGAAGAGAGTTGGGGTTGCTCAGCCTGGAGAAGAGAAGGATCCGAGGAGACCTCAGAGCAGCCTCCCAGGACTGAAAGGGGCTCCAGGAAAGCTGGGGAGGGGCTCTTGATCAGGGAGTGCAGGGATAGGATGAGGGGAATGGTTTTCAGCTGAAAGAGGGTAGATTAGATTTTAGGAAGAAATGTTCTCCTGTGAGGATGGGGAGGCCCTGGCCCAGGTTACCCAGAGCAGTGGTGGCTGCCCCATCCCTGGAGGTGTTCCAGGCCACGTTGGATGGGGCTTGGAGACCCCTGATCCAGTGGGAGGTGCCCCGGCCCATGGCAAGGGGAGTAGAACTTCCTTCTCTCTTGCAGCCTATGACAGGACCCGAGGCAATGGCAGGAAGATGTGCCAGGGGAGGGTGAGATGGAATATCAGGAAGAGGTTCTTCCCCCAGTGGATGGTGGAGCACTGGAACAGCTCCCAGGGAAGCAGTCACAGCACCTGCTCTGCCAGCATTCAGGAAGCATTTGGACAATGCCCTCAGTCCCACGGGGTGAGTGTTGGGAGTGTCCTGTGTAGGGACAGGAGTTGGACTGGATGGTCCTTTTGGGTCCCTTCCAACTCAGGTCATTCTATGATTCTCTACGATTCTATGTGGTACTGGATGGGCTTTGAGTTCCCTTCCAACCCAAATCATTCCATGATTCTGTGAAGCACATAAATCCAGAAAGTCTTCAACAAACTTCCCTGCACAGCGTGCGCAACAGATCCAGCACACGATGGCCAAATGTAAAAACTGGTTTAGGCCATTGTTCATCAGCCCATGAAGCAGATGACTTTGGGACTATTTCCTAAGATGATGCACAAAATTTTGAGGGGGAGTAAAGGACTAAACCCCACGTCCCCTTGTCCCTGTCACCAAGGCTCTGTCCAAGAGGCACGGAGCAAAGCAGAGCCTGGCATAAACTGCACTGAAGGCTGGGTTTGTGCACCTGAGGCAGCAGAGGAACATAACAGCACTCTCTCATAGCAGCTGTCTGCTAAGCCTCTACCTCTGTGCATTTTAGGAATTATCCAGCTGGGATTAAAAATTCCTCCCACCCTTTCATATTTAAATATAGGTTTTCAGGCTAACAAAAAAAAAAATAAAAAGAGAGAGACAAGGCTTTGCTCAACTAGAGCTGAATAATTAGGGGTGACTAATACAATGCACTGTGGGAAAGTGCAGAAGAGGCTCTTGCCAAGATGCTGATAAAGCCTACTACAGCCACAGGACAGGGCATCTGGGGTTGCTGGGAGAGTGCAGTTTCAAGTTTGCAGCCTCCCTTTCTTCTGAGTCTCCAAACTGGCTGCTGTCCTCTACTATCCTGGGTAAAAGATGAGTCTGCAGGGAGTCTGCTGGGCTGGGACCACCCTTTTCCTCGTGTTCCTTTGAAGAGGTCCCAAATACATAGCAGAGCCAAGCTGGTGCCAAGCTGGTGCCCTGCAGGGTACAGCTGGGAGGGCTGGAAATTCTAAACTCTAACTTGGCTCAAGCACTTGAATTCCTTGGGGAAAAGAAAAAAGCCCATCTGAGTAAATTTACAACTGATGAAAAGCACCCAAGCAACAACCTGGGAGTCTCCAGTGCACAGGCTGCTGCTTGGCAGAAGGAGGAAGATGCTCCTGCAGAATCCCTTTCCTCCAGGTGGTCCCAGTTGACCCCTCTTCTCCCTCCAGAAAGATGAGGAGGAGAGTTTTTCATAGATAATTCCAAATCTCTGTTCCTTGTGCTCAGCCTCATATTTTACCCCAGCTCCTGGCTCAACAGGGGCTCTCTCGACCTGCTGGTCACACCTCTGCTGCAATGAAGTTCAACCACACACTGGGCTGCATTGGTAAAAGTGCAGATGCCACGTGGAGGGAGGTGTTTGTCCATCTGCCTTTGGTACCCAGGATGTCAAGCCTGAAGTTCCATGTCCATTTTGGGGTCCTCCAGCTCAAGAAAGGTGTAGACAGACTGGAGAGGCCAGATGAGGTGGTTGGGAGCTGAAGCACAGGAGAATAGGCTGAGAGAGCTGGGTTTCAGCTTGGAGGAGAGAAGACAAGAGACTTCCCATCTTTTCCAGCCTTGATGCTCCATGAGGTAATTCCTGGACCCCCAGGGCTGCTGCTACAGGGTGACAAAAGGAAGCTCCTGGGTTCATGAAAGGTACGTGCAATCCTCTATCTCTGTATTATAATCTAAATCAAATTATGAAAAGTATTTGGGATTCTCTGACATTCCCAACTCTGCTGAAGTCGGAACCCAGTGCCACCCAGGTACGTGCAGCAGCAGCTCCAGTGCTTTTTTTGAGGATCCTGGGGGGGGAGAAAGGAGCTCTGTGTGTGCAAACACATTTAATGGAAGAGATTTAGGAGAACAGGATCATATCCAGTGTGGTTTTGGCTGGAAGGCCTCCCTGGAGGGATGCTGTGCAGGTGCACGAGAACTCCCAATGCTGTCAGGCATTGTGCAAAAGCATTTATGGAGAGTTGGGAAAATCAAGGTGATACTTGTTGAATTAAGCTTCCTTGGACATGTATTTGTTTTAAATTAATGTTTAAGTTCTTAGAGGTTCAGATTTATCCTACAAAGTGGAAGAATGAAGTTACAAGATCCTTTTCAAGGCTATTTTTTCTGGTTTCCAACATAAATAGTCTCTTCTTAATATCACACTCAGAATGGCACAGCCTGTACAGGTCCTGTTTGGTGCAATATTCTGCTCCAGCCTCCTCCTTGCTACTCTGGGTGTTACAATTAATAGAGAACAACAGATATTTTATGAGGAATGTCAAATTTTGGTGGGATTGGACCAATTGTCTCTAAAGAGTCACCCCTGAAATCACAGCAACTTGCCAAAGTCTTAGCAAAATTAGGGTTCCAGGGGCTTGCTCACGTCTCCCAGTGGGGTGGTGGGTCTGTAAGGTCTTTGCATCAAATGCCCAATCTCTTTCCAATCTCCTTTTTTTTCCAAAATGGTCCTTTTTTTACTGAAAAATCTCTAAAAGCAAGTTTTTTTTTCACTTAGAATGCTGGGATTACAGAACCATTAAGGTTGGAAAAGCCCTCCCAGCTTATCCAGCCCAAACAAAACCCAACCCCACTGTGCCTGCTACACCCTGTCCCCAGGTGCCACCTCTACAGAGTTTTTGAAGCCCTCCAGGGATGGAGATTCCACCACCTCCCTGGGCAGCCTCTGCTAGGACTTCACCACTCTTTCTGTAAGGAATTTTTCCTAATATCCAGTCTAAACCTCCCCTGGTGCAACATGAGACCACTTCTAACATGTGATACAATTCAGAAGAAGATGAGAGAAGTTCACTCCCAAAAATGTGCTCATAATAATGCTGCATAAAATACAGCGTAGGAGTCAAATCCAGAATGAAAGTTCCCACTTCCATCCAACTTTGCCCATCCTTGTAAATTTATTTAGAAAGCCACAGTTCCTATGAAATCCCCAGAAAAGGTGGGAAAGGAAAAAAAATCAAAGGGGAAATCAAGTGGAATGGAAAAATTAGTTCACATCCAGTCTTAAGGGATGCACTGGAAACAGAGTCCAACTGCAGTGAAAACACAGGAGTTGGAGCATCTCTGGTGAGAGAGAAAACAGTGAACTTGGTTCCCTAAGGGAGCGTGTGTGTGCCTGCAGATAAGTGTTCACAGAGGATAATTGGGACACCAGGAAGTGTGGACAGGGTGTTTCATAAGAAATTCATGGACTCCAGTGATGGTTCTTCATTAACACTTTGCAAGCTGCATCCAGGGGGAACTGCTTTCCCAGGACCCACAGAGGCAGCTCCCCTGGGACAGGCACAGTGCTGGCTTCAGGGTCCTGATGCTGACACTGGTTGGAAACCAAGCCCACAGAGTATCACAGTATTACAAGGTTGGAAAGGACCTCCGAGATCATCGAGCCCAACCTATAACCCAACACCAACACCAACCCATCATCCAAACCATGGCACTCAGTGCCTCATCCAGTCTCCCTTTAAACACCTCCAGGGTCGGTGACTCCACCCCCTCCCTGGGCAGCCCATTCCAATGACCAATCACCCTTTCAGGGAAGAACTTTTTCCTCACATCAAGCCTAAACTTTCCCTGACCAAGCTTGAGTCCCTGCCCTCTGGTTCTGTCCCTGGTCACCTGAGAGAAGAGACCAAGCCCTGCCCGACTCCAACCTCCTTTTAGGGAGTTGTAGAGAGCAATGAGGTCTCCCCTGAGCCTCCTCTTCTTCAGACTAAACAGCCCCAGCTCCCTCAGTCTCTCCTCATAGGGCTTGTGCTCCAGCCCCTTCACCATCTTCATTGCCCTCCTCTGGACACTCTCCAGCATCCTGACATCTTTCCCAAACTGGGGGGCCCAGAACTGGACACAATATTCAAGGTGAAAAGAGGGCAGGATTCGGTGCATCTCCTGTGGTTCCAGCGAGTCACCCAGGATGAGGGCAGGTTCACAGGTTGGCACGTGTCCTCCTCCTGCCACTCTGTGTCTATGTAGGACACACAGCCTCCAGGGAGGCTCCAGCACTGATAGAACACTCTTCATTTACTGAGGTTTTTGCTGTTCACAGATGGATTATCTGGGCCAAATCCTGCACTCGGGATACCCAACACATCTCTCAATGACTTCATTAGGTTTCCTAATCTCAGTGTGACCCTGGGGTCTGCGTGAAGCCCCTGGAACAGTCTCCCTGGTGTCCTGGTGAGCTGTGCCAGCACATGACCACAGGGCATGCATGGGGACAGCGGGGCAGGGGGGGGACACAGCCACCCACGGTGGGGACACCCCCTCAGCGTGACAGGAGCTTGTGTCCACCCCAGGCACTTGGAAAGGCAGAAGAAGGAGGATGGTTGGTGGGGGTGTTCATCAACTCGAGGTTTTTTAAGTTAAAGGATGAGTTGGTCAAGACACATTTCCACTCCTGCTTCTTGTACTGAGTGTTTACTCGAATCCTCCCCAGATCTTGAGAGGAGCCAGATCCCAGGTGCACGTGTTCAGCCTGCAAGTGCAAAGGATTAAGCCCTTTCCTAAGGAGAACCTTCCATCCTCCCACCACCCACACAAATCAATGTCCTCTCCCTTGCTGAGAAAGGAGCTGACCTGGTTTCCAGCTGTCCTCCCTCCAGAGGCAAGAGGGGAGGTGACACACTTTGGAGATCCAGCTGTGTGCAAGCTGGTCTTGAGCTTCCTTAGAACACCCTACAAGATGCTCTAACCTGGCAGGGGTGAAATTCTCAGCACCATCACCTGCTGCATTGAGCTCTTCTAAAAAGCTGCCTTGCTATTAAAGCACCCAAAAAGAGCTTCACGCTACTAAAAATTCTTGTCCCTGGTAAACGACTGCTCCAAAATACCAATACCCTAAGTTTAGCTGTTTCTTGGGAAACGTTCCCCAAACTGTGTTCCCAAAGCACAGACAAAATCCATTCTTATTTGATGAAGAGTTTAAGAAAAAGCAGGGCTTCCCCACGTCTGGTTTGGTGTAAGTACAAACCACAGATTTAAAGGCCACAGGAAGGCTTTTCATTGTGTCTTTCTGTTTATAATAAAACAACTTCTTGCCCTGTAATTCCCACACCAAGCCTGGTTTGCAGCAGAGCTGGAGACCCTTAATGTTACACCTCATCTCAGTGCAAAATTTCCACTACTTTTTAAATTCCCTTTTTATTCCACAGCTGAGTTTATTCAGCTACAGACACTCCCATAAAGAGCCCCTTCAGGATGCTGAGAGGAGTCTTTGAACTGCAAATCTTGAGGTTTCAGCTCAAAACATGATGGAAATGGAACCACTGCTTAAAGGAGAAGGAGAGGAGAGGGAGAGGAGAGGGAGAGGAGAGGAGAAGGAGAGGAGAGGAGAGGGAGAGGAGAGGAGAGAGAGAGGAGAGGGAGAGGAGAGGGAGAGGAGAGGAGAGGAGAGGAGAGGAGAGGAGAGGAGAGGAGAGGAGAGGAGAGGAGAGGAGAGGAGAGGAGAGGAGAGGAGAGGGAGAGGAGAGGGAGAGGAGAGGAGAGGAGAGGAGAGGAGAGGAGAGGAGAGGAGAGGAGAGGAGAGGAGAGGAGAGGAGAGGAGAGGAGAGGAGAGGAGAGGAGAGGAGAGGAGAGGAGAGGAGAGGAGAGGAGAGGAGAGGAGAGGAGAGGAGAGGAGAGGAGAGGAGAGGAGAGGAGAGGAGAGGAGAGGAGAGGAGAGGAGAGGAGAGGAGAGGAGAGGGGAGGAGAGGGGAGGAGAGGAGAGGAGAGGAGAGGGAGAGGGAGAGGGAGAGGGAGAGGGAGAGGAGAGGAGAGGAGAGGAGAGGAGAGGAGAGGGAGAGGGAGAGGGAGGAGAGGGAGAGGGAGAGGGAGAGGGAGAGGGAGAGGGAGAGGGAGAGGGAGAGGGAGAGGGAGAGGGAGAGGGAGAGGGAGAGGGAGAAGAGAGGGAGAAGAGAGGGAGAGGAGAGGGAGAAGAGAGGGAGAAGAGAGGGAGAGGAGAGGGAGAGGAGAGGGAGAGGAGAGGGAGAGGAGAGGAGAGGAGAGGAGCATCTCCCTGCCAAGTATTTTAGTGCCTGAGCCTACTGGATACAGACGCATGGCTTAGCCCTGTTTCATATTAATTCTTTCTGAGATGCAGGGTTCAAATGAAAAATGCAATTTTGCTTAGGAAGAAAACTTTATCTCCACAAGCCAGATGAGAGAGAGACTGCACCACGGCCCTCAGCACCATCCTGGAGCAAAGACAGCAATTGATCTGGGCCATCTGAGGTCGAGGAGTTTGTTTCTTATCCTATTTTAACACCAGCTGGGTCCAGGTGGCTGAAAGACAGAACAAATGCAGTTGGCCAAAGCTGTTGATTTCATTTCTATCTGTCTCCTTCAATTTTGCTGGATGCTGAACCTATTACTCCTGATACATCCCATGAAGATGCTGCACTGCTCTTCTCGGGAAGCACTTCTGTGCATTATCCAAGCAGAGCAAGCTCAGCAGTGACCAAATCCTTTCTGGTTCTTGCATTAATCCCCACTCTCTCCATTTTACTTAATAATCTCTGTGTTGCTCTATTTATGCTGCTCTGCTGAGCTCCAGCTATACAGGCTCTCCTCTATTCCCTGTTTAGGAAAGCCAGGGATTAGGCTTGTGAATTTTTCAGGCATATACCCAGGTGATGTGTTAAAACTCTTGGCTTCAGATTCACAATCTCATCTGTTCTTTTTCTTTTTTTTCTCCTTCCTGTTTTTGGAGACTCAAAATTGTGTGAGCTGTGGGGGTTGGAGGAAAAAGTGCCACAGCAGCCCCCAGCCCTGTTTGCAAAGGTGGGCACCCAGGAGCAACCCTAGGGATAAAGACCTGAGGGTCCCCTGGGTGGCCCTTTCACTCCTCATCTCAGACTGACCCTACTGTAAATATATGTGGAGAAAACAGCAGGGGGGGAGGGGGGGAAATCTGGTTTAGGTTCACTTCTGAGCCTTGAATGCTGACCTTTGTGGGCCCAGGGACTGGAGCTCAGTCAAGCATTACAAATTCATCCAGAAAACCTGCTGCCCTTGGTCATTAGTTCTGCTTTAACACAGATGCTCCAGGACTCGGCTTTCTGCCTCACTCATCAGGAATTCTGTCCTCAGGAATGCTGTGAAGACACCCAGACACCTGCCCTGGTCCCTTCCCCTGCACGTTGAGCCATCTCCCCACACACACACATGATCCCTGTCTCCCTCTCCGAGCCAAAATGCAGAGCCCCAAAGCCTCGACTTCTCCCTGGGTGCCTGGGGAAGGGGGGGTGGGAGGGGGTGACAGGCATGGAGATGTTTTCCAGACTCACAGACTTCCCCAAGTCTTCCCCCAGACGCCTTCAGCTCCCAACCAGACTCTTCTACAGAGCTGCCTGCATTAAAATCAGATGCAAATCTCCCCTCTGCAGAAATATCCAACTGACAGAGCCTTTGTTCCTTCCCAGGCATAATTACCATTTGAGGAATGCTCTCCTCTAAGAGAAATGTCTATTTAACCTCTGCATTATCTAGAGGTGCTTCAACTCCATATGTCCATCTGCAGCAGCTGATAGGGAAACACTGAGGGAAGCTGATTCCATCTTTCCTTTCTCATCGGGAACCCCACGGCCAGCCTGCTGCCAGCCAGCTTATTTTCCATTGTACAAGGCACCAGCTGCATCCTTCCAGGTCCTAACAGCCCACTTTATATCTATTCAAAGCCTCTCATTTCTACCAGCATCATTAACAACAAGATTTGGGACAAAATGTTTTGTACCTTGGTGTGGGGTTTTGTTTTTTGGTTTTTTTTTTTGCTCATTTTATAATCACAGCTGGGAGAAGGAGGTTTGGTTTTTTTTCACTTTGCAAAGGAAGATGCTAAGAGAATGACAAGCCTTTGTTCTTCCCAGGGTGCTCAGAGAATTGGCACTTCCAGAATTCAAGTCCTTAGGAGGCCGTTCAGACCCACGGCTGTTAAGAAAATTGATCATAAATTCCATTAAGCAAGCTGGGGGAAGCTGAAGCTGGCACCAATGACTGCCCAGCCCTGCTTGCCTCGAGCCAACACTCCCAAAAGTGTGAGAATTCCAGGCATCAGCTTGGAGAAAAACCCTTTGGGAAAAGCCCAGCCACGCAGTGGAACAGCCCCGACCCAGAAACCCAGGACCAAGCCTTCGATTTGGCCCCTGTGTCTGATAGTCAAGCAGTATCAGGCAGCCTGGCTGTGGCAGAGCCTCCACCCAAACCCATTTATCTCTTCCCCAATTAACAAAACATCCTGCAAACTCTCCAGCAAGAGCTGGAAAACGAAGGGCAGCAAACAAGCAAAACCATCACCCACGTCCTCAGTAGCAGCTCCAGCACTGGGATGAAGATGGGGCACTGAATGGCACAAACTGATGGCAGTGGCCACCCCAAGCTCCTGCCAGGGACCCCACAGCAAGGACAGGTTGTCCCTCCTTGCCACAGGTCCTTGCTGACCACGAGATGTGCCCATAAATCCTGGAAAGCTTTCCTGGAGAGCTTAGGAAGCACTGCATCACCACCAGCATCCAACATGCATCCCTAGCACGTTAAGAAGACATCTCTGGGCCTTCCATCAGCCCTGCAGGCAATGGAACAGTGTCTTCTTCTGTGGGCTGATGCTGGTAACCCCCACCACAGGGAGTGCTGTGTGTCCACTCTTATTCAATACCCAAAAGCTCTCCAGCAGGCGCTGCTGCCCACCGTGTCAGGTCTTGCCCTACACAACTGCTGAAAGACCACTTTTGTTCCAAAAAGCTGCAGCTGGAAGTGCTTAACCTGGCTTCAGAGATAGGAAACTCAGGGAGGTGGTTCCCTCCAGCAGCCTCAGCACAGAACCAACAAGCAGATCTCTCCCTCTGACCTCAACGTCCCTGCTGCTAAACCACAGGCACCTCTCAGCCCAGCCAGGCACACACTTCCAGCTGCCAGGGGAGCTGAGCAGCAGCTCATTTCAGTCACCTTTGCACAAGGATGGCTGAATGCTCCCCATTTCCATTTCCAGTGCTGCAGCAGGATCTGTTCCCACCCCAAGTGCCTGGGCAGCATCATCTCACCAGGTGAGGTGTGACGGGGGCTGTGTGACGCACCAGCACGCCTCTATTTTAAGGTGCTGCTGTGCGACTGCTGGAGAGGTGTTTGTGTTTTTTCCAGCTCTTCAGCAGTGTGATCATAGGCAGGGGGAAGGGGGAGATGGCCCCATCAGAGAGCAGTCCTGTCTTTAGCTGTGCAACGGCAGCAACACTCACATTTGCAACCTTCCCCTTCCCTTCCCTTCCCTTCCCTTCCCTTCCCTTCCCTTCCCTTCCCTTCCCTTCCCTTCCCTTCCCTTCCCTTCCCTTCCCTTCCCTTCCCTTCCCTTCCCTTCCCTTCCCTTCCCTTCTCTCCCTATCCCATCCCATCCCATCCCATCCCATCCCATCCCATCCCATCCCATCCCATCCCATCCCATCCCATCCCATCCCTTCCCTTCCCTTCCCTCCCCATCCCATCCCATCCCATCCCATCCCATCCCATCCCATCCCATCCCATCCCATCCCATCCCATCCCATTCCATTCCATTCCATCCCATCCCATTCCATTCCATTCCCTCCCCATCCCATCCCATCCCATCCCATCCCATCCCATCCCATCCCATCCCATCCCATCCCATCCCATCCCATTCCATTCCATTCCATTCCATTCTATCAAATACCTTCCCTCCCCTCCCTATCCCTTCCCTTCCCCCTTCCTTCCCTATCCTATCCCATCCCTCCCCTCCCATCCCTATCCCTTCCCTTCCCTCCCTATCCCATCCCTTCCCATTCCATTCCATTCCATTCCATTCCATTCCTTTCCATTCCATTCCATTCCATTCCCTCCCTATCCCTTCCTTTCCCTTCCCTCCCTATCCCATCCCATCCCATCCCATCCCATCCCATCCCATCCCATCCCATCCCATCCCATCCCATCCCATCCCATCCCATTCCATTCCATTCCATTCCATCCCATCCCATCCCATTCCATTCCATCCCATTCCATTCCATTCCATTCCATTCCATTCCATTCCATTCCATTCCATTCCATTCCATTCCATTCCATTCCATTCCATCAAATACCTTCCCTCCCCTCCCTATCCCTTCCCTTCCCTTCCCCCTTCCCTCCCTATCCTATCCCATCCCTCCCCTCCCATCCCTATCCCTTCCCTTCCCTCCCTATCCCATCCCTTCCCATTCCATTCCATTCCATTCCATTCCATTCCATTCCATTCCATTCCCTCCCTATCCCTTCCTTTCCCTTCCCTCCCTATCCCATCCCATCCCATCCCATCCCATCCCATCCCATCCCATCCCATCCCATCCCATCCCATCCCATCCCATCCCATCCCATTCCATTCCATTCCGTTCCATTCCATTCCATTCCATCCCACCCTTTCCCATCCCTTCCCATCCCACCCCACCCCTCCTGGATTCTGGGATGGGACAGCTGGCGACTGCCCAGTGGGTGAGAGGATCGAGTGCCCTGTACCGTGCCATCACCCCTCATTGCCACCCAATGACATCATCTCCATCACCTGGAGACCCCCACCCAAACCGACTCGCTGGAGCAGAACCCAGTGGGCAGCTCCAAGGTCGCTGCTCCCATCCCTCTTCCAGCAGCTCTGGTTTTCTTTCTCCCCACTCCACCAACTCCCACATCCACGGCGCAGCTGCCCTCACGGAGAGGAAAGGTGTGTGCCCCACCAGCCCTGCTGTGAGAAGACACATTGTGCTCAGCTCCCTCCTGGCTGGGATTTATGTCTCTTCTGGCATTTGGGAGGGCTGTTAATACAGAAGCAGAACTGAGCAGACAATAACCCCACAGTGTTAGAGCAGCAGCACATGTTGTGTTCAGGAAACGCAGGACTCCTGTCAACAGGGACTTCAGCCCAGCGGTGGCCGAACCCCGTCTGCTCAGCTGGGTGTGTTTATTTTTAATAATAGGTCTTCTGTTAAATCTGCAGTGATTGGAGGTGGCAGAGACAGGAAAGTTAAAAAGGGGATATTGAACCTGGAAGGTCAGAACCTCTGCTGGTTTTTTACCTTGTCCTGATCAAAATAATCCCAAAGCCAAGAAAAAAAAAAGCTTGTATCCCTGGCAGCTGGAGGGGGAATCTACAAATCCTTTGGCAGAAAGGAGAACGCCCTGTGTGCTGACCTGCCTCTGAGAACTAAGTAAAACTACATTTATGGGATTAGCTCAGTTAATCCCTGGTAAATGCAGTTTTATTGTACCGTGTCTGAATTCAGAAAACAACCGGGCATGAAATCCAGGACAAAAAGCAAGAGGTGTGGATATTTGGATCCCAACAGGGAGAGGCTGGGAGGGCAGGTGATTGTAAACACTAAAATACAGCAATGAACTGAAAATTGAGCCTAGGGGAGAATTTCTGGTAGATGAAAGTAGCCAAGGGAAGTTTTCAGCATTGCAGCCTTTGCACTTGGCTGTGCATTTAATGCTCAACTCTGTGTCACCCCCCATAGAGAGAGAGAAATGGACGTGAGGGCTGCATTTGAGACCCAAAGCCCACCAGAAACATGATCTGTTCAGGCTGTTGCACATAACGAGATGTTTCCTCACCTCTTCATGGCAAACTCCAATGGGGAAACCCAGCAATGCCCCCAGTGCATTTAATATCTTGGCTGATGGACCAGACACCCCAGGGATGTCTCCAGTGCCCCTCTACCTGCTCCAACACCTCCTGCTCTCTGCCACACCCCAACCTGTGCTTCCCCCCTGTAAGGAAACCCACAGTGAGGGATGTTCCTTCCCCATCTCAGCAACGAGGATCTCAAAATGGAAAGAGCACGATGCCATCCAGCACATCCGTGGCCACATGAAGAATGCAAATCCTTTCTGCAGACACAGCTTGATGTGTTTCAAACCCCACGAGGCCTCACCCCAGACAGTGCTTTCCTTTCAGGCCTGCAGCGACTGGTTCTCTTGCTTTAATGAGACTTGACATGACTATTTTTTTTCCAGGTACACTGTCTGTCTTTTCCTCTCTCTTTCTGGTTTCTCGATGGCTACGAAGCTGTCAGCTCTGGGGCAAGGGCTGGCCCAGCTCTTTGGAGAGAGCAGCACTCTGCAAAACCAAGCATACAGGGGATTTTCATAGAAGGGGGAGCTACAAAGTGCTGGTTTCTTCCCTTTAGTTGCAAGAGGATGGGGTCAGTCCTTGCTCCCTTCTTTCCCACAGGGCCAGCTCTTCATGGGGACTGTGTATTTCCACAGCACCTTGCACAGGGATTCCCAAATCACAGCTAAGTGATTTAAACCCCCAGACCCTAGAGATTTTTAATGCAAAATAAAGTGCTGAATAGCTGGAGAGACTCTCTGATGCTCTGCTGTTGGAGCTGTGAAGGAGCAGGGTTACTCAAGACAACCCAAAAGTCGTGGACCTATATGGCTTGGGATTTCCTTTGAAGACAAACACCTCTCCCAGCTGCCATCCCCTTTGCCAGGCCCCTTCTCAGCAGCACCAGCCTGGCGAGCTCAGCCTCAGCATGCCAGATGGAAGACCTTCAAGCAAGCAAGCATGGTTGGATTTAACGTGCTGAACAACCCCGTAGAAACCCCGGCCCTGGATCCTACATCTGCTCTGGTAGCCTGAAGCCAACCTCCACGGGCTTCCCTGCACAGAGGGAATCCCAGGGTGACACTGATACCCAAGGTGGCGAGAAAAAACGGGGAAACCAAGCAATTCCTGTAAAAGCACCTTGAGGATGCACTGTCACAACCTTGGAGCCGAGTTAAGCGTCGCGTGGGGCCACCAGCCAACGTCACGACCATCAAGCAGGGCTGAGCTGCTGCTCTGCTCCAGTCAGGCTGTGCTGCAGGTGCAGGTGACACAGGTGGGCTCCAACAAGGTGCCTTCCACCACATTTTGTGGCACACCTGCCCAGCAGCCAGGCCACCACCACCACCCTTGCTTTCATGCCCTGTGTATATGTTTTCTAATCCACTGCAGCAGGGCAGGAGAAGTCCCAGGAATTCCAGGTCTGGCATCCTCCCAGCACGGGGGGAGACCCGGCGCAAAGGGAGGGCAACAGAGGTGCTGATGGAGGTGCTGTGGCTGCAGAGGGTGGCAGGATCCTTGATGCAAGCCCCAGCGTGCTATCTTTAGAAGGAACACATGCTCTGCTCAATTTCTTCTGCTCTATTTCCGACGTGAAACCCTTCACGGTGCACGCTCGCAGGGGCACGGAGGGAGGAGGGGGTTCTCCCTGTCCCACAGCTGCTGCTAACGTGGCCAGTCATTGAGCACCAAACACGTTGGGATTTAAGCTGTGACCCCATAATTCACCTCCTCCTGCTGAGGACTTTATCAAGAGCCACAGGAGCATCTCGCTCCGGTGGGGCATGGAATGGAGCTGCCTTCTGCACAGCCACCTGTACCCCCCTTGGGCAGCTCCAGGGACAGGGAGGCTGGTGTAAGCCCTGGTGCAAAGAGTACACAGAATCCATCCTCAAACTCGTAGTTGAGCATCCAGATTCATCCAAATCTAACAGCTGGTGACTTCCATCCTTTTCTATACTCACAAATGTCAACCTCTCCGTAACAGCTGTACAAGAGCGCCCTGTGGAAGTCCATAGGGCCAGCAGGAAAGAACTGAGGAGATCATATCATGATCAGAATCGTGGCATGGGTTGAGATGGAAGGGACCTCAGAGCCCATGCAGTTCCATCCCCCTCTCACTGGATCAGGTGCTCAAAGCCCCATCCAACCTGGCCTTGAACACCTCCAGGGATGGGGCAGCCACCACAGCTCTGGGCAACCTGGGCCAGGGCCTCCCCACTCTCACAGGAAAACATTTCTCCCTAAGATCTCATCTCAATCTCCCCTCTTTCAACTTAAACCTGTTCCCCCTTTTCCTCTCCCTGCTCTCCTTGATCAACAGCCCCTCCCCAGCTTTCCTGGAGCCCCTTTCAGCACTGGGAGGCTGCTCTAAGGTCTCCTCTGAACCTTCTCTTCTCCAGGCTGAACAACCCCAACTCTCTCAGGCTGTCCTCATATGGGAGGTTCTCCAGCCCTTGGATCATCTCTGTGGCCTCCTCTGGACTCGCTTGGGGTGTGTGCTGTTAAGTGAGATCTTCCAGCAAGTTCCTCCATCCTCAGTAGATGAATTTCAACACCCTTGAGCTGGAGTCCAACCTCTGCTTCCTGGCGGAGTGTTTTCACTGTAGATTCTGCTATAAATGGGACAAAAGAGCACTGCCCTTTTTGCAGAGTCTGCAGGAAAAGCACTAATGGGTTTTGTGGGGTTTGGGTGGGATCTCAGCCTTCTACCTCATGGTCTTTCTGAGCCTTAGTCATACAGTGCCCTGTTTTGCAAACTGCAGAGGTCAACGTAACAGAGAAGCTCTAAGCTCAGATCATCCAAGACAGCTTTACCACTTCCCCTAGATTTCAGGAGCTTCCATGTTTTATGGGAATCTGTCCCCAAAAGCCATGTCAGGAACACATTTGCACCACCTAGGAATGGGGACAGGAGTAAGAAATTCCCCTCTGGGGACAAATTAAATGCTAAGAAAGAGGAGTGAAGAGATCCACAGACTGCCCATGCCCGCACGATCCCATCTCTGAAAGTCTTCTCAGTCCGTCCCCACCTCTGGGGGTTGCAATTTAGTCAAACAACGTGAAGCAGACAGAAAAATGTTTGGCAAGGAGTCAGAGGCTGCTCTTCTGAGCTGCCAAACCTCATCAGAGCTGCCTGCGGGCAAAGTGGGGCTCTGCCACCTCCATGAGGTGCTGTACACAGCCACCAGCCCCCAAAAATATACTGTCAGCCCAGGTGAGCAGAAAGTGCCCAATACACTTGGCTCCTGGGAAAGCCAAAGCAGGATTTTTAACAGCAAGACCATTCTCTCTGTTGGAAAAAAAACAACTAAATAGAGAGATGGGTCATTTATTGTCTTCAGTGAATCTAAAAACAATCAATGCCACACTGGTGTGTGATTTATCAGAGGGGTGACAAGGCTGTCACCCGTAATAACCCTGCCTGTTGGGGGCTGACAGTCACCCAAGGCAGGAGTGAGCAGGCAGCTCTGCTCAGGGAGGGCTGGTGGACCCAAGGCAGGGCTGGGAGACAACCCCGATGACTTCTGGGCCATTGCATCAGCAAAGGGGAAGAAATCACAGGAGGTGTCTGGAGTTGAAATTCCTCTTTTGCAAGACATTGCTCATTGCAAGGTGCCAGCTCCTGTTTACTTTGCAGACCTTAGGAGAGAGGGGGAAAGTGGGAATCTTGCACATGGATCTGCCCCAGTGTGGGGAGGGAGCAGCACCCATCCTGAGTCCTGGCAAAGAGGAAATTCATCTCCTCTGCTCCACAAGGTTGTGACACAGAAGGCACGCGAGGGGCTTGGTGGTTCTGCTCTCTGGGCATCTGGAGCACAAGTCTGATACATTCCATTTCTCACTAAATCCAGGAGGGCCTGGGAAGAGCAGAATGCTCCTTGCAGCTATTTATTTCTCCTTTCTAAGAGGAATAAGAACAAAAAAGCCCCAGTGGTCTCCAGCAGCAAGAAGCCCAGCAGACCCACTGGCCAGGCAAGCAATTAACACATTGTCAAGGAAGCAGAACAGCCCTGATGATGCAACTGCAGAGCAGCCTTGGGCTTCTTCCCTTTTGTTTTGGAGTGAAAGGAAAAGAGAAGAAGGAGTTTCTCACCCTGTTGGCCAAAGGTCCAATCCCACTTGATCACATCAACACAAAGCAGCCTGAATGCCAAGCTGAAGTGGCTGTGAGGTGGCTATGGCCAGGCAGCCAGGGGTCAGCAGCTCTCCTCTGCCTCTGCTTTGCCAGGGGATGTTAGAAAAGGCCCCTTTGTCATCCCAAAACGTTCAGTTATGCCTCCAGCCAAGCGGGGTTGCCCTGACATTTCTTCCAGCTTCCTTCACCCAGCAGCAGAGCTCCAAAGGGACAAAAACAAAGTCTGGAGTTAGGAGGAGAGGAATCATTTCTGGAAGCATTCTTGAAAATGACTGAGGGAGTTCTGGGTTCAGATCTCTTTGGGCACTGAGGAAAGCAGACAACAGACCTGTTCTCCTGGGGGGCACCCAGTGCCTGCTCAACATCTTCTTGTAGAAAGCATCTTGACCCACTTTGTTGCTGGCTTTAATGCCATGATCCTGCTCCATCTGATAAAAAAAGCCAGGCTGGGGATGAGATTTCAAACTATGATTTTCAACCCCTGCAAGAATAAAGAGATTTTGCACTGCCTCACAGGGCCTGAGCACCACTCACAGACAACATCAGGAGCAGGATGGGGGGCAACCTTGACACCAGACTGGGTGCTCTGACCCTTTGCATGCTGGCAATAACAAAAGCAAAAGTATCAGAGAGCCACAGAGGGAAGTGTTAAGCCTGTGAACCAGGGAAGGTCACAGCCCAGGGCTGGCTTTTTTGATGGTGCAACAGTGAGTGTGCCTCCTTCTGCCCAGGAACGCGCTTGAACTTGGCTGAAACCAGGAGGAAAATTTGAACAGGGGGGAGGGGGATTCTTGATTAAATATTCATTTGAAAAGCACTACTGTCTCTCATAAATAACAAAAATGGGTTCCTCCTCAATTAATATGCATCAGTACTAATGCCTCTAATGAAGGCAAGCCCTGTCCCAGGAACTGAACACTAATGCTTTCTGTCAGCAACATGCAGCACCACTTTGAGATTATTTTTGTGGCCATTCTTTCTCCTGGTTCTCCTCCCGGGGTGGGAGCTCTCAGCTGATGTCTGTCCTGAACAGCACAGCCTAAGGACCTGCAGCCACAATACCTAAGAAAGAGCATCACACTAGAGATGTAGGAGCAATCACGCTGCACCACGCCGTGCGACCTATCCCTGGTGGCTTGGGGTTTTTTCTTATCTTAGCAGAATAAGCAATCCCTCTCACTGGCCTATATTTGGCCTCGGGTATTTACAGATGTGGAAGAAGGAAGACAGGGAAATCCCCCTGCAGGAAGAGGCTGATGAAAGTTGTGGGGGCAACACGTAGCCTGTACTTCTCGTTTTGCCAGCCCCCTTGGTGGATGATTAGCAGATGATGATGCTGAGGTCCACACCCAGATGTAAAGCATCTCAAAGCAGAGCTGAGCTCCACCCTGCACCACTCAGGACCCCCACAGCAGAGGTCCTCAGATGTGTGTGAGGCAGTTTTGGGCCTGTACTCGAATGCAGATGGATTCTGCAGATTATGATTCAGCTGACACTCTGCTTCAAATCTCACTACAGGTCCTTCAGAAACGTCCTTGACCAGTTGCTTGCTTAAATCCTTGCTCTGCATCTTCCACATTAGCTACGCTGTCTCTCCCAGAGTCCTTTCTGATTGCCTGGATCTGTCCTTTCACAAAAGGCCAGTGCACTGTACTTGCTGCCCCCGGCAGCTCTCTGCCCCCACCACATCACACAGGCAGCTGACACGGCCGTCTCTCGCCTCCCTCCTTGCTCTGTGTCACTGCCTGACTTCAATCACTGTCATCTGCAGCTTGTGCTAACAGGGCAGGCTCTGAACCATGGCAGTGGATGCAGAAACATGTAAGCACTACCCCTCCTGCAGGGACAGTCACCTCCAGGCAGCTGGAAAGGTAGCTCCTTCCACAGCACCAGCAAGCTTCAGCAGAGCTGGGCTGTCAAAGGCTTTAAGCCCTGAAGATCGCAGCTGCTCCACATAGGTTCACTGATATCTCCTTAAACCACCTCAAAACCTCCATGAGCACCACTCTCAGTGAAACTGGCAGCATCTGTAAAAATTCCCATTGCTTTGGTCGCAGTGAGTTGACTTTGACAGACACCAAGCAGCAAGCCATGCCCCACAGCACCTCATCATCATATCAGGGTCATTTGCTCTTCGATTCCGTAGCTGGTTCGTCCTCCCTCTCCTGAACCCCCAAAACCAACCCAGAGACGTGACTTTAAAGACACCATCCTACCTCACACTGTGTCCAGCTGCAGGCAGGCAGCAGAGAGCCAAATGCCAGCAATAGTAGTCCTTCCTAAGGGGGAATCTAGGAGCTTTGTAGCCAAAGAGCAGATGACAGACCCTTTGCAGCTTGAAACCTACGAGCAACTTCAAAAACTGCTGGTTCCATCCTCCTCTCTCAACTCCTGCCCCAGGGAGGAGAGCTACAAAGAGAAAGCAGAGAGGAGTGCAGGAGCCACAACAGCTCACAGCACATTTGCAGATGAGTATCTAAGTGAATTCCCCATTTAACCCCCCTGAGCCAGGCTCCCACAGCCAGAGTGAGGCACAGATCCAACCAGCATCACAGTATCACAGTATCACAAGGTTGGAAAGGACCTCTGAGATCATCAAGTCCAACCTATAACCCAATACTAACACCAACACTAACACCAACACTAACACCAACCATCATCTAACCCATGGCACTCAGTGCCTCATCCAGTCTCCCCTTAAACACCTCCAGGGTCGGTGACTCCACCCCCTCCCTGGGCAGCCCATTCCAATGACCAATCACCCTTTCAGGGAAGAACTTTTTCCTCACATCAAGCCTAAAATTTCCCTGACCAAGCTTGAGTCCCTGCCCTCTAGTTCTGTCCCTGGTCACCTGAGAGAAGAGACCAACCCCTGCCCGACTCCAACCTCCTTTTAGGGAGTTGTAGAGAGCAATGAGGTCTCCCCTGAGCCTCCTCTTCTTCAGACTAAACAGCCCCAGCTCCCTCAGTCTCTCCTCGTAGGGCTTGTGCTCCAGCCCCTTCACCATCTTCATTGCCCTCCTCTGAACACATTCCAGTATCCTGACATCTTTCCCAAACTGGGGGGCCCAGAACTGGACACAATATTCAAGGTGAGGCCTGACCAGTGCCGAGTACAGGGGGACGATAACTCCTCTGGTCCTGCTCCCCACACTATTCCTGATGCAGGCCAGGATGCCATTGGCCTTCTTGGCCACCTGGGCACACTGCTGGCTCATGGGGAGCTTCCTGGCCACCAGCACTCCCAGGTCCCTTTCTGCCTGACTCCTCTCCAGCCACTCTGTCCCCAGTCTGTAGCTCTGCATGGGATTGTTGTGTCCAAAATGAAGTACCCGACATTTGGACTTATTAAACATCATCCCATTGGAATCAGCCCATGGATCCAGTCTGTCCAGGTCCCTCTGTAGGGCCATCCCACCCTCTAACAGATCAACCCTTCCTCCCAGCTTGGTATCATCTGCAAACTTGCTGATGATGGACTCAATCCCCTCATCCAACCCCTCCCGACAGGTCACACTACACAATGTTTTTCCCACCACAGTGCCAGAGATTGTACAAAGAAACAAAAAATGGTCCCTGGTTTAAAACCTCCTTGCACAGGTCCCGTTCAGGAGGCCCTGGAATGGATGGATCCTAAATTTTCTTTCACTAGGCTGGCCAAAACCTTGTATCTACTTGAGAGAGCACACGATGTCACACAGGAGGAGAGCCGAGAGCAATACTTCTAATCCTGCATTAACAAACATGACTCACCCATTTATTTTCACTGGTATGTTCATGGTTATTTTAAGCTTTGTCTAAAGAATGCCAGCTACTGTATAATAACTGGAATGAAAGATGGCAGTGTTTTTATTTTGCTTTACAACTAAAGATTTATTTTTAGTGCCTTTAAAAAAAAAAGAAGAAGAAAAGTGAAAGTGGCCTGTAAATTATTTCGAACACTTCAGCACCGATTTCCTAAAGCAGATCCAGAGCAAGTCTCACCTCAGGCCAGAGTCACCACTGGGGAAAACCTGTGGCCCAGGTGCTACCAGCCCTGGATCTGGGGCTGCACTTCCCTAGAAGTCAGCCTGGCTGCCAGGACATCCCAGGCAAATTCCACCTCGCAGAGCAGGGTTTAAAAGATTTGCTTTTGCAGGAGGTTTAGTTCATGCCCAGGCCCAAACGAGCCTGCTGTGTTTCCCCAGCCTCTTCCCAGCAGGCCATCCACAGGATGCAGAATGTGCTGGTTACACCAACACAGCACTGATTTCAGGGACATTTGAGTTTAAATATCATACAAGGAATCAAAAATGTCGTGTGCAGAGCATCTGGACCCCTCCTACTGTCTGCTCCTAAAAAGACTCACACGCTGTCTTTCCCCCTGAGCCACCCCAGGCTCCAAACCCCTTTTTGCCACAACCCCTCCCATGGCAGCACAGCCGATTCTGCCGCTGCCGTCCCCAAACCTGACTGATAGAGTTCTTGCTGCACTTAAGCAGGGTGAGATTAATTCTTGGTGTGCTGGATCCATCCTTGCACTGCTCCCTGTTGAGCCAGTTTGCAACCCAGGGCACTCCTACCCAGGGGCTGCCCTTCACTGCCACGCAAGGTTACACCATAAGCTCCTTCCAGGCTCCACACACGGTTCGCCATCTGCTCCTGCAGTGAGTGGGTGGGTGTTGTCTGGGGGTTGGCAGCCAGGAGGATGCAAGTCAGGACTCCCAGGCTCTGTTCCTAAAGACAAATCAATGGAAGGGAGCAGAAGTATCCAGAGCCTGAGGTCCTCTGCTTCAAAAGTGGTGAGAAAGGAAAACACCATCCATTCTGGCCCCAGAGAAACCCATTAGCAAGTAGTCAGAGCCGAAGGTCCAATGGGCTTTTTAGATAAAAGAGAGTGAAAAATCAGCACTCCCAGCTTCCTTCTCCTTGTCAAGACTCAAAGATGCTCATTTGGCCCCTGGTGCTGGGAGAAGGGCTGTCTAGGGCTCAGTCATGGCTTGGGGGGAAGGACAAGTTGGGATTCCTGGTTGTTTCTCCCTGTGTTGCCACTCAGGCTACAGCATCACCCTGTGCCTCAGTTTCACCAGCGAGGTTTGTTGGATGGACATCTCAAAACACCCTGGATACAGTGACTGACAGGAGGGAGACAAAAGGGGGTTGGGCACCTGTTTGCATGGGTGATGACTTTAGTTTTGCACATACAAATTCCTCTTAAGTTTTCCTTGATGCTGGCAAACAAGGAGCTCTCCAGGGCCAAGGCTGGTGGCTTCACCCTGCTGTGGCCAGATCTAAGCAAAGCAAAAAGCAACCACCCTGAGAGCTGGTGTGCACACTCGAGGCAATGGGTCGCCCTGAACAATCCACTGTGCACTTCTGGTGATGGCTGGTGGTTTGCATGCACCAGGAGGAACATGCATCTCCTTCCACCACATCAATTTCCAGGCCAGTCCATTGGTGTAAACCACAATCCCTTACTGGGAACTGCTGGAAACAGGAGAAGCAGACAGTTTGGGACAAGAGGGGTTGAACGTTAGCCAAGCAAAGAAAGAGCCACACAACTTGTGTCCAACCACAACCCTGAGTGAACACCCTCCCATCTCCTCCCATAACTTCACTTCTTCTTCTTCCCCCTTTCCCCACACTCGTATCTGGATTAAATCCCCTTTGCCCACCTCAGGAGACAGAGGGATGAGGATCGCTGTGACTCTGCTCACATGAAATGCACAACTGATCACCCAGGGTGCCAACAGCAGGGATGCTTCTCCTGTTTTCGCTCTCTGCTACATGTTTACGCCAGCTCTCCTGGCAAATCCACAAAACATTTCTGTCTCTGAGCAGACCAGAGCATCCCTAAGAATTTTCCATCAGACAGTCACTGTCAGGTTCCCAGAGCCACATGCGTTTCCGCAGCCGTTTTCTGCCCTCTTGTGAAGCTCTGCAGAAATCCACGACCGGAGCTCTGCACACCCACGCCCTCTTCTTTCCAGAGCAGAGGCATGAAGAGATAACTGGCCCCAACTTAAACCCCTAAAGATTTCCTGAGCACAAATTAAGGGTGTGAAAGACCATCACCTCTTCCAAAAAAGAGCATTGCTACCAGTTCTGCAATGACCCTCCCCGGGATCAACCTTGCTTTATCCTGCAATCGATCCCTTTTTAAAGCCCTGAGCCAGATTTCCCTTTGCACTGCTGGCCTTGGTGAGACAGAGCTCTCGCTCTCTCCATCCAGCCTAGCCCAGGGATTCCCCAGGACCCCGTGGGAGCAAAGACTGATCAATCTATTGATTAGAAAAAGCTTGAGCATGTCTGTATGCTCTTCCTAGCAACAGCTCCCCAGGTGCACCAGCCAGTGTGTTGCAGCGTTCATCCCTCCCTCCCCTTTTCATGACTTTATTTTGCATATTGCATAGAATCATAGAATCACCTGAGCTGGAAGGGACCCAGAAGGACCATCCAGTCCAACTCCTGTCCCTACACAGGACATTCCCAACACTCACCCCGTGGGACTGAGGGCATTGTCCAAATGCTTTCTGAATGCTGGCAGAGCAGGTGCTGTGACTGCTTCCCTGGGGAGCTCTTCCAGTGCTCCACCACCTGCTGGGGGAAGAACCTCTTCCTGATATCCCATCTCACCCTCCTCTGGCACATCTTCCTCCCTCGGGTCCTGTCATAGGTCACCAGAGAGCAGAGCTCAGCCCCTCTTTCCCCTCCCTCCCTCCCTTGTGAGAAGGCAGTGAACAGCTCTGAGATCCCCTCTCAGTCTCCTCTTCTCCAGGCTGAACAGACACCAGGATGTGGTGCCTTATCCGAGGGGATTTAGGTGGGAAAGGGCAGGGATGCAGAAAGCAGCCTGAGGCTCAGCGTGTTCCTGCCTGCTGAAGACAAAAAGGAGCAGGAAACCTTTGGCTCTAATTCACAATTTGGTGCCAATGTGGGCTGTACCAGCACGGCCCAAAGTCCCACTTCGATCCCATGTTTCTCCCATTGGCTGCACGTAGGGACAGAAGGGATGTGACTCATTCAGAAACTGAGACAGACCAGGGACAGAAGGGGAGGTCTGCTGCCTTGCTGTGCACATTGCCCTCCAAACACACCTCCTCCCCTCCACCAGAACCCTGCTGCTCCACCATCTGATCAACAAGTCATTGTCTCAGAGAAAACCATACATCTTGCACCAACCCAGCCCAGCCTGATGGGTCCCTCCATAAATCCACAGCCACAACTCCCCTACAGCACCCCTCCTTCACACCAGGCACAAAAAGGGCTGTGACTCCCCAATACCTGGCCCTGTCAGAGGCCAGAAGATTCGAAAGCCACCCCAGGTCAAACTCCACACAGCAGTCAGTATTCTCCTCCTTCCCAAAAGTGTCAGTGACAGATGCCGAAGGCTCCCTGGGGTCCCTTTCATCTTCCCCAAGGCATTTAATGTTCCCATATAGATTGTTACTGGTCCCATCAATTACTTGGCTTTGGCATGATGACGCAATACAAAATACACACTGCACAGCCCAGTGGCTTTTAAATGCCATGAACATAAGGAGAACAAACCTCCTCCAGTCATTTATCATGACCATTGCAGGACTGTTTCTTAAAATTCAGGGTTTTATACTAGATTGTGTGATGCATCTGACAGCACAACACCACCACACTGAGCCTTTTCCCTTCCAAGAGCCGTTTTTCATCACTTGGGCTCTGAACCACGCAGGTGCTGCCAGGAAGCTGCTTGTACCAACGCGGGACCCATCCCGAAAGCTGACAATTGGCACGATTCAGGGTGTCCGGAGCCACGTGCCAGATGGCACAGCCAGCCCATTCTGCTCCCAGACAGACCTCAGTGGCTCACAGCCCAACCCGCTCTGACAAGTAAGACAGGAGGAAGGTCAAACCATCTGTTTGCTGAGAGCTCAGTGCCATATTTAAGTACAAAGCATTTAAAGGCTGGAAAGCTGATCTTAGACTTCCCTGGAATTGCTGTAGTCTTGCTTCTACCAAGTCTCCAGGAGCTGCTTTGGATGTTAAAGCTGAATGGCCAGAACAGAACCAGGAAAGCACCCAACACCTACAAGCAGCCACGGGACAGTTGTTGTGATCAAAATGATGCTCCCCCAGCGAAGCACTGTGCCACAAAGCAGAGCCAGACCTGACTGTGTGCCCACAACAGGAAAAAGACTCCGTTATTCTCTACTGTTAAAGTTTCTGAAGGCCTTATTGGTAAAATATTTTGAATTCTCCCTACAGTTTCCATCCCTTCCCAGAGCAAAGCAGCTGGTGCCTTTCAGCACAAGCAGCTGCATTTCATGAGGCTGTAACTATTGCCAAGTGTTCAGAGAAGCCTTAAGACACATGGCCTGTCTACTCAGGCTTATCAACTCCTCCAGCAAACAAGGAAACCTTTTCTTTGAAACCTCCTACACACATAAACCATATATTGAGTCCCCTGGTTTGAACCCTGACTTACATGGCTTAGAACAAGAGAGCTGGACTAGGTTGTCCAGGGAGGTTGTGGATGTCCCCTCCATGGAGGTGTTCAAGGCCAGGCTGGATGGGGCTTTGAGCCCCCTGATCCAGTGGGAGGTGTCCCTGCCCATGGCAGGGGGGTGGAACTGGATGCTTTTTAAGGTCCCTTCCAACCCAAACCATTTTATGACTATGACTCTATGACTACATGGCCTTCAGATCTCTCAGGCTGAGGTTTAAGGCTGTTATTTCTAACTTGAAATAGGAAAAAAAAACCCTAAGAAGCTGTTTCACACCCGTTAGTCTGTTTGCTCATGTGCCTCCAAGGAAAGCAGCTGTAATACCCAGAGAGCAACCCTGGAACCAGGGAGACCCTCCAAGGTCTGGTGCATGTCCCTGGGACCAGACCCTCCAAGATCTGACACACGTCTCTGAATCTGGTGCACATCCCTTGGACTGAACCCAACAAGATCTGGTGCACATCCCCGGGATGGGACCCTCCCAGATCTGGTGCACGTCCCTGGGATGGGATCTTCCAAGATCAAATCCAAATCCCTTGGATGGGATCTACCAAGATCTGGTGCACATCCCTGGGATGAGACCCTCCAAGATCCAGTGCACATCCCTGGTCTGCAGTTTGCTCTGCCAGTACCTGCTGCAGGGTACTTCAGGTTCACATTTCATCCCACCTACAACATGCAGAGAGCAGCCTAAGAGGGAGAGCTAACACAGAACAAACCAGAACAGAACACAACAGAACAAAGCAAAATAAAACAAATAAAATAAAATAAAATAAAATAAAATAAAATAAAATAAAATAAAATAAAATAAAATAAAAAATAAAAATAAAAATAAAAATAAAAATAAAAATAAAAATAAAAATAAAAATAAAAATTAAATAAAATAATAAAATAAAATATAATACAATAAAATAAAATAAAATAACATAAAATAAAATAAAATAAAAAATAAAAATAAAAATTAAAATTAAAATTAAAATTAAAATTAAAATTAAATAAAATAATAAAATAAAATATAATACAATAAAATAAAAAATAAAATTAAATTAAAATTAAATAAAATAAAAATAAAATAAAATAAAAAATAAAAAATAAAATAAAATATAACAAAATAAAATAAAATAAATAAAATAAAACAAAATAAAAATTAAAATATAATAAAATAAAAATAAAATAAATAAAAAATAAAATAAAATAAAATAAAATAAAATAAAATAAAATAAAATAAAATAAAATAAAATAAAATAAAATAAAATAAACCAAACCAAAGAAGGAAGAAACGAGCAGCCCCAGCCCCACCGCCCTTTCCCCTCAGCGCCACCAACCCCACCCCCTCCGCGATGGCCCCGCCCCCTCCCGCCCTCACTCTTGCCCTTTTCCAACACGGCGGGCGCTGCACCCGCCCCTTGCGCATGCGTGGGGAGCCTTTCACAACGCTTGGAAAGGGCGTTTTCAGGGGCTTTTGTTGTTGTTGCGAATGGATTTTTTTTTTTAAAGAAATTCTTCACCATAAGGGTGGGGAGGCCCTGGCCCAGGTTGCCCAGAGCACTGGTGGCTGCCCCATCCCTGGAGGTGTTCAAGGCCACGTTGGATGGGGCTTCGAGCCCCTGATCCAGTGGGAGGTGTCCCTGCCCGTGGCAGGGGGGTGGGACTGGATGGGCTTTGAGGTCCCTTCCAACCCAAACCATTCCATGATTCTATGATGTCACGGTTCTGCTAAGGCTAAAGGACCTCTGTTAGCCTGAAGTGGTGTTTCCCCTTATTTCTTAAGACTGGAGGTGGAGATCTGCTTCAAACACCTTGTCCTCAAAACCCCACGGGCACAGTGATCCGCAGGAAAGGGTCTGCAGCAGAGAGACCCAGTGCCCCTGCAGTGATCCACTTGATTGTGAGCACCACATGCTGTGGCCTTTGCCTGTAGCCACAAGGCACCAATGAGGTCATAGAATCATCGAACCATAGAATCTTCTGGTTGGAAAAGACCTTTGAGATCATTGAGTCCAACCACACCCAATATCCACTAAACCATGTCCCTCAAAAACTCTTCTATCCTTTTTTTAAACCCCTCCAAGGATGGTGACTCAGCCACCTCCCTGCACAGTTGTTCTAGTACCTGACCACCCTTTTGGTAAAGAAATTCTTCCTAATAGTCTGAACCTCCCCTGGCACAACTCATGGCCATTTCTCCTTGTCCCATCCCCTGTCACTTGAGAGAAGAGATCAACACTCGCTCTCTCACAGCCCCTTTCAGGCAGCTGTAGACAGCAATGAGGTTTCCCCTCAGCCTCCTCTAAACTAAACAACCCCAGTTCCCTCAGCCATTCCTCACAGGACTTGTTCTCCAACCCCTTCACGAACCTTGTCACCCTTCTCTGGACACTCTCCAACACCTCAATGTCAATCCTATACTCAGGGGCCCAGAACTGAATGCAGCACTCGAGGTGTGGCTTCACCAGTGCCGAGTACAGGGGTACAATCCCCTCCCTTGTCCTACTGGCCAAGGAGTCAGTGCTTTTCATCACCATTAGGACAGTTCATCTGGCTGCTGTAGACAATGACATCATGTCATGTGCCTGGGTGACAGATTTATCACATGAGCAGGGGAAGGGTTTTTCTAATGCTAAACATGGTGTAGGCTGGAGGTTTGTAGCCACTTTGCTGTTATAAGGGAAAAAATGTATGCTGGAGCACATTCTAGGAGCTGACAAAAGTTACAGAAATACTAATTTATAAGTCAAGCTCTAGGATGGGTCATTAATCTTTTATTATTATTATTTTTCTTACTTATAATACAGTTTGTGAGAAGAATGGCAAAATGCTGATCATGTTGTCAACTCTCTTGACATCAGTGTTTTGGAAGGAGAGCAGGCAGACAGGAGCACATTCTCCAGGAGCAGCCTTTCCTGGTGAGGAGGCAGTGAGTGATTTGTGATATAACACTTGATCTGGCTTAGAGGTAGACAGGGTGCATGGGGTGAATGTGGCATGTGTTGCCAAGCTGGGAGAAACAGCATTTCCCCCAACGTGGGCAAGTTCAGACCACTGTCTGAGCCACACCTTCAGTCACTCTCCTGTTTCAGTGCACTAAGCTGGGGAGGTGCCAAGGAAATTCCTTGATTAATCACTTTAGAGACTGCTGGGACACAAATAAACAAAAACATTCAGCCCATGAAGCTGCAAAAGAGAATCGTAAACTGATTTTTGCCAAGATTACTCTTAAATGAGAAGATTTCAACCCAAAATAAAACTGTTATCTTGGGTTTCTACAGTGATTTCTTTCTGCTCCCCGCCAAACCTTTAGGTTTTTCTCCTGCTGTAGCTGCAGGGAATGCCTGGTTTTGGACCCTGAAGCATCACAGGTTGCTTCTGATTATTCACAGCAGCAGGAAGGCAGAGACAGGGCTTGTTGGGGGGTAAGCAGGCAAAGCTGATGAATCCTTTCATGTTGGGAAGGTCTTACTAATGTAAATGTGAAGCCAAAGCCAGAAATTACACCCACGTGTGTGACAGAGGATACAGCCTCAACAAATACTTGTTGAACCCAAGGGAGAGGAAACGGACTCCTAACAGCAAGGGGTAGTCTGTGCCTGTTCTGGAGATATCTCAGGAGCTTTGCTTTTCTGGCAAGCCATGAGCTGGCTCCAGCTCAATATCTTGTAGTCTGTGCCTTCTACATCAGCAGATTCAGGGTTCAAAATCCTTCCTGGTCCTGCACAGGTTTTGTCACTGTCAGGGATCTTCCAGCTGTCATAAGGCTTTTAGATCAGTGTTGGGCATTGATATGAGTATGGCTGGATTAGGAAATTTGGGGAGGTGACTCAGCACACAGCTTGAATTAACTCAGCCCCTCCTGACCTCTGCCTCTTGCCCTGAACATCCTGCCTAGCCAAAAGCTTCCACATCCAGGGTGATGCGTTTAGAGCAGCCAGACACTGCTGGGAATGAATTTGTTTTATACATGGTTGAATGAAAAAAACATTTAGGGCATGGCTTTTCCTTTTTTCTCAGTCATGAGAGATGATATTTCTGGACATCCAGTAGTCTGTGTGGGAAGGAACACACAACTGCTCCCAGCTGGTTAAATTCCACAAGGCACAGCAGTACCAGCTCACCCAGTGCACATGTAAATTATTTGTGAGGTATGTGCTAGGGCTCCGAGTCTGTCAAACCTCACAGCTGATTCAAAGCAGTGAAATGATTCATTGTCCCACAGAAATTAATTCCTCAAAGCCTTTCCCTTGAAATGATTTGCAGATCAGAAGCCGTATGTGGGTTTGGAGCACCGCTGGGCTCCCAGAGCAGTGCAGCCCTGAGGTCACGGTTTTGTCATCGTAGAAGATCTATGAAATAAATGTTTTGGTCTGGCTTCATCTCAACATGAAAAGATGCCACCTTGGGGAGTCAATATAACCTCTCTGCATCTGTCAGCCTGTTCCCTGCTGCGTCCTGACCAGGTTGGCACCTGGTTTGTTTTAATGCCATAGGAGGGAAATCCTATTCTGGGTATCGCCCTGTATTGCCAGTCATTGTGCCAGTGTTTGTAGGTTCCTTTGTTTCATCTGGCAACCTGAAGTGGTTCTTCAGCTGGCCCACCCTGGATGGTGAGTTTGGTAAAGGCCAAACTTGTTTTTTCCCCCAAGCTAGGTTGAAGAAACAAGAGACAAAGGAGCAGGACCACTCAGAGCTGATTCTGACCCAGTGATGGAGACACGACACGTGCTGAGTAGCGTAAGGGTGTTTGGCCTGGTAAAACAAGAGATCTAAAACTCAGAGCACCACACAAGGATCTGTGTCCCATCCTGGTGCAGGGCAAAGAGCAGCCAAGAAACAGCTTCTGCATTTCCACAGCAGGATTTCTCAATTACTGTTTACACCATCTAGGTCACTCCTCAGATCACCTGAGAGGGATTTACAATCTCTGTAATAATACAGAGATGCAATTGGGAGTAAAATGTGATGAGTGTGGCCTGATCCATGGGTTTGGTTTGTGATTTGAGTAACACAGTTCTCCAGCCATGGTTGGAAAGCAGTCCAATGTCACAGTTCTACCTCCCTGTCCGTGCTGCTGACTTAGGGGTGGAGGGCTGGAGCCTAAGGCTTGGACCAGAGGGGATGTTGTTGCTTCTGGCTCTCTTTTCTTTGCCCTTGTCTTGGAGCTGGGCATCTCAGGAGCTTCCTTTGTGTGGCTCACCAGTGGGTTTCAAAGGCCACATCCCTCTTCCACCTGATAAACAGCACAGAGCAGCTTCTGGAATTGATGCTTCTCACTGCAGTTAATTCTTCAGGATTCCCTCCACTAAAGAGCAGATGGAAATCTCTTTCAAGTGCATTTTTTCTCTTGACTATATATTTATTCCTCTCTCCTTGAGTCTTCAGGGAGAAGTCTGCTTTTCCTTTGCAGTTCAGCAGTGGGATCTGCAAAGCTCTCACAAGGTTGTGCAAGGAGCTTAGTGGCTTGGCTCCTGGGTGGTGACTTACAGTGTTCCTAGGTGGAATTGCAGCTGGATTAACACTGTGTGGATGGTGCTTGGACAACAAGTGTTTGGTTTAGTGGAGACCACAGCCCTGTTAGCACCTGCATGTCCAGCATGGCTGCTTATGTGTTCATCAGGGTTGTTTTTCAACCCTCTTGCATCCATCAGGGCTGCATCCAGCCACAAAACCCACCCAGCAAGAGAGAGAAGCATCTCCTAGTTGGTCTTGGAAGCCTTTTTACCTGAAGTCAGTGGATAGATTTCCATGCATTTCAGAGAAATATGTCCAAGCTGTTGTTATTATTTGTGTTGTGACTCTGCTCTTGCCCATCTTTCAGTGCTGCTTTGCCCCATAGCAGTTTCCCAATGGCTGCAAGGCTAAGAAGGCTTTGCATTTCTGGGTGGATAATCAATAGGTCACTATGTTTATCAGACTTTTTTTCCCCTTTTTACTTCTTTCTTAACCTGTTTCTCTTCTGAAACCTCAGCCATTTAGGAGGCAGATTAAGCCACCAGTTGTTACCTGGACTCTGTATTTTTACCACTTTGTAAGCAAACTCAAACCCTTTAGTTTTGAAACTATGAGAAGAGCTTGGGTTGTGATTTCTTTAGTAATCCCATCACCTTCTTCAACTTCTCTGCTCCCTGGGATGGGGTTTCATAACCTGTTAAAGATGAGGCAAGACAGTTTGGAGCAGCGTCTTACAAGACTTGCGTACCAAGGAGTATTTGCTGATTCTTAAATACTAGAGGCTGGAAACTGAGGCTGGGATGCCAGGGTACCACTAAAGCAGTCCACAAGCTTGGGGAAGCAGCTTTCCTCCCTGGAGGACTCATTTCTGGGGCCTTCTGACCACCTCTGGGCTGCTCCCCCAGCACTTGAGTGTGAAATGTGACACTCCACATCGCCTGGGGCTTCAGCAACCAAGTCCACACCTTAGAAACATATTGCAATGTGGTTGTTTTCATGAGAGATCTTAGGTATTAAGACATCACATCAACCCCATTCTGCCCACTGCTGTGTTTTCACTGGGTGTTTGACTTAGAAATCTGTGTCAGAGAGATATAAACCAGCAAGAGCTTGGCCAGAAACAGATGCAGCCTGGGAACAGCCAGAGCTAATATCAGCTGTAGGGAAAAAAACCTTCAAACCCATCCTGGGCAGCAGCTCTGTTGTGGTTTGAGAGCCTGGTGTTAGCAGAGGTGATGAAGATGAGTGGAAATGAGGGAGGGCCTTTCTCCATACTGATCAGAGGCTGCAGTACCTTGATAGCATACGAAGCTGGAGTCATAGCTGCTTTGCAGGAGCTGTCCCCTGGCATACTGAAATCTGCATCCAGGATCTACGGAGCATCTTCGGGATCGATTGTAGCTGCGGTTGTGTTGTGTGAGTGTGACACAGGTAAGGGCTGTACAGTTCCATTTATTCTGTCTCTAATGAGATCAAATGTCTGGAGATTTGGGGGTTGTGAAAAAAACATTGGTTTTTTAAATTATCTTTAATCCTTGGTTTATTCCTCAGAATTTTACTTCTTTGACTTCTTTAAGAGTGGAAGACGTGGGTAAGTTAACCAGCACAGAGAAAACAGGCTAAATATAGTTATTGAATAAGTCATTGCATCTTATTAATTTGAATTAATGGTAAGCATAACTAATATAAGAAACAGAAGTGCCCTCATTAATAAGGCGTTTGGGGTTGTGGGTAGATTCCCAAAACACAGTGAGGAAAAAAAATATTGAATATAGAGAGAATCAGTGTTTCTGTTGCATGAAATGAAAAGAAAGTTGTAGTCACAGAGCTGAGAAATATATTAGGGGGCACAGATGGAGGGCCAACAAGAGGAAATGTTACACAAAGGCTTTCTGTCAATTTTCTCCCGAATCCCCCCAAATTTTTAAGATGTCTGATGGAAGAAATGGAGAGAAATGGGAAAAGAAAACAAAATACTTCTGCAGGATCGAAGATCCGTGGAAAATCTGACTCCACTCAAGAGAGCTTCAGCCCTAAAGAGAACAGTGGCTCTTTATAAGCATTTACCAGCCTGGTAAAATCATAGAATCATGGAATGGTTTGGGTTGGAAGGGACCTTAGAGATATCCAGTTCCACCCCCCTGCCATGGGCAGGGACACCTCCCACTGGATCAGGGGGCTCAAAGCCCCATCCAACCTGGCCTTGAACACCTCCAGGGATGGGGCAGCCACCACTGCTCTGGGCAACCTGGGCCAGGGCCTCCCCACCCTCATTGTGAAGAATTTCTCCCTAATGTCTAATGAAATCTCCCCCGTTCCAGTTTAAAGCCATTAAAATGTCCCTTTATCAGGTGGAAGTGCAGCCCAGAAAATACCTAAATAATAGTATAAGGGATGTGGAATGATTGTTTGCTTTGCTTTGCTTTAGATGAGGTGAGGCTGTCCTTCTTGAGCCATCTGAAGCCCTCTTTCTTGGGGATTTTTCCTGGAGGAAAAGCCATTAGAATCTTAAAGGATGTCTTAAACAAGCACCTGCCTCCCAACGCCCACCAGCTGGTATCTGGAAGGCTGCACATTATCCTCACCCGAGTGCACGACTGGAGAAGTGTGACAGTTTCAGAGTTCACCTCGAAGGAGGACCTCATTGAGGTGAGAGCAGCTCCAGCCACCTCGAGGAGGAGCTGCCCATCCATGCCCCACAGCATCCACTGGGGAAACCCAGTGTCTTGGACACCCAGTGAAGCCAGACAGGGCCACGAGCTGAAAATAGGTAAAAATCAGTCATTTTGATTGCCAGCTGAATAATCTACAGGGCCAGAGTATGCAGGGAGCAAAATGAGGTGTTTCACAGGTTACTTTCCCACATCTCCAGCCCTGGCTGTGGGTATCAGACACGCTCTGGTCCACAATAGTCAGTGGTGCCAACAACACAGCTGATGGTCCCTGTTTTGGCGTTCATGAATGAGCCACAATTCCCAAAGGCAATAGGTTTTTGTGGCTCTTTGCTCACCTCTGTGCTTTCCATCTCCCCCACAGGCCGTGGTGTGCAGCTGCTACATCCCACTGTACTTTGGATTTTTACCTCCTGTGTACCACGGGGTGGTGAGTACCAGTCTGGTCTGGACACCCTGTCCCGGGTCAGGCCAAGGGCCCATCTGGCCCGTGTTGGCATTAAGCGTGTCCACATCTGGGTTTGATACCAACCCTGCTTGGTGCTGGGTTCACACAGTGTCTGCGGGGGGAAGAACTGAATCCAGGTGCCCCACACTCTGCAGACAACACTTACCCTAGAATAATGGAATCATCAAAGTTGGAAAAGACCTCTCAGCTCAGTCCCAACCATCAGCCCAACCCCACTGTGCCTGCTAAACCCTGTCCCAAAGTGCCACGGCCACAGGGTTTTTGAACCCCTCTAGGGATGGAGCCTCCACCCCTGCCCTGGGCAGCCTCTGCCAGGGCTTCACCGCTTACAAAAATATCCATCCTCACCCCATCCATGGGATTAACTCGACTCCTTTCTGCTGCACCTTCCCCCAGTTGCATTAAAGAGTAATTTTGCAGCTGGAAGGGATGAGCTGGTGGACACAGACGTGGAGCACGTGGGACACTGCTCCCTGGGAGGGGATCTGTAGCCACAGCCTGCTTTGGGCTTTGGCAGGGGAGAAACCCCAGATTGACATTGACTCAGGAGTCTTCTCTTGGAAAAGAACAAGGCTGAGGGTTTCTTCTTTGCCCTCGCAGCGTTACGTCGACGGGGAGCTCGGCATGTGGAGGGCCAACTTCGTGTCCCGGAGCACGATCACGGTGTCTGGTTTTGCCGGCGAATACGATATCTGCCCCAGGGACAGCCCAGCCGCCTTCTTCACTTTCCAAATCTCTGACTGTATTTTACACATCTCAAAAAGAAACCTCTGCCGCTTCCAGTGTGTTTTTCAGCTTCCCACACCTGAAGTGAGCTGCTTCTTTGGGTACCCAGAGCCGTGAGCCCCCTGTACCTTGGCCCATCTGCCCTGATTGCCATCTTCCCCCTTGCAGGTTGCGAACAAGTTTTATACCCATGGCTACCAGGACACAGTCTCCTACTTAAAAAGACTGAGTAAGTGACTGGGAGTGAGGAGCAGGTAGGCTGGTGCTTCTCTGACAACGTTGGTTTGCTGACAGATGTTAAGAGATTCTGCCAGTGCCTCCAGAGTTATCGGGGCAGGGAGATCCCTTCATCCCTGGCATTGCAAGGATTACTCGACTCCCATCCTCTCTGCGGCCTTTCCCGAAGCTCCCTGTTCACCCCTTTCCCTTTGATGACTTAGGTCCCCTCTTCTCTGCCACACTGGGCATCTAGAGCTTTCCAGGGAATGCAGGTCCCCAGGACCCAGACAGGAGAGGTGTAAACTCAGGTGCCCTGTGTGGGCTTAGACTGATAACTCACTGATGCACAAAGCAGTAATGCCTGGTGATCCCTGACCAGATCCCTGATCCCAGATTAGCCGTGCACTCTGGTCCGCAGTCCTCCCATCTTCCAGTCAGCTCCGGTCTCGCCTCACGTTGCTGGAGACCAGGCAGCTGAGCAACAAGCACCAAGAACTGGATTGTCTTCCCACCAGGTGATTTTGGCATAAATTACCTTGATAAGGACTTTATGCTTTCATTGGCCAACAAACCACGCCAGAAGGGTGAAAGGACCCTGCACTGGAAGCCAGAAACAAGAGGACTTTGCTCCAGAGCTACAAACCCTGAGGATGTCACCAAAGAGATTCCAGGGACCACCCAGGCAGCAGATGATGAGGAAGAGGAAGCTCCACAACACCTTCTCCACCGTCAGAAAGGTAGAGAACCAACACTTCCTTTACCCCATCAGTTTTCATTAGCTGAGTGACACTTGCCCAGGGCTCTCACTGCCAGAAGAGGCTGGCAGGGCTTTTATAGACCCCTGTAGGTGAGAACATCAGGGATGGGAGAGAGTCCCCTCTTGGGTCAGTGGTTTGTGGTGAGGTCTCACGCTGAACTTGTTTGAGGACTTCCTTAGACTGTGGCCAGGTGAGGAGGGCTCTTTGGAGAATAAGCTCTTTCTGTGAAGCCATTTACTCCCCCTGCAAGGTAAGAACAGATTCTGCTCACACATCATTTGTTAAGGGTGAGGGCAGGAGCGGTGTCTCAGTGCTCAGAGCTGGGTTTTCTGTCACCAGATCAATATTGCTGCTTAGTTTCTGATGTGGAATGATGGGTAAATACTTCAGAGCAAGGAAAGCTCCTTAGAGCTGCAGGCAAACCTCTACCTGTACCATTATTATGCATCATCAGACAGGTTTCAATCCAGAACTTCTACTTTTCTGAACACTTATGCCAAATAATCCCTTCTCCCCTTTCAGTTTTGACACGGAAAACTGGTGAACCCTCAGCATCTGAGATTCCAGTTTGTCTGATTGTTTCTGGTGGAACACGAAGAAGTATGAGCTGGAGTGCAACGTTGCTTGCAATTTTATCATTTATTTTCTTTTTCTTTCTGAGCCTTTCAATGTTTTAGAGTTTGTCAGCTTAGGAAAAATTACATCACTTTTCCAACATGAAAATGTTGATATGTAAATTAAAGAAAAAGTGAAAAAAAAGACCCAAATATTGTTCTACTTATATCTAGGAGGATCACACCAAATGAGGACTATAAAAGGGGTAAAAACAGGGCTGTTACCATTACAGAGCTAAAAATAAGAGCTGGGAAAACGTAAAATGAAAGCAAAGAAGACACTTCCTTTGAAAACAAGACAACTCTACCTATGGGAAGGGACCTGCTGTAGAACTGTGATTTTAGGCTGTACGGTTTGCTTCCACGCTTGCTTTCTTAAAGGCTTTATCAGTATGAACTACACAGAGCTTCTGAAAGCAACCTAGTGGGAGCCAGCTTTCTTTGGAGGTTGGGCAGGTGCTGGGCTGTCAGGAGTCCCTTGGTCCCTGGTTTGCAGCTGGGCTGCAACATTTTTTACCAACCTCAGGTCACCTGCAGAAGGAATCAAGACTTAGGCAACCAAGAGATGAGTCAGGGCCCTCAGTCTCCAGGGGAGCAGCAGAGCAGACTTTTCAGTTCTGGGAAGGAAAAGTCCTGATGATCTAGGCCAGGAAAAGGCTATTTTATTGTTTCTCTCTATGATACTATTATATTGATGTTACCCAATAAACAAGGGTATAAACCTGTAAACAACTCACACTTGGTTTCCTAAGTCAGAATGGCTCCAGAGGACAACTGGTGTGGTAGAGCCCACACACCAGTCTGGATCAGGCTGCATTAGCAGGTTAACCACAAGCATTTTTATCCCTGTCCCCAGCTGCACAGCCAGTTGCACCCTCTTTAGTATCCAGACTAAAAGCAGAGTCTGGCATAAAGGATCTGCAGCCACAGCCAGGACTGGGCACACATTTGTCCTCATTGGCATGAATCTGGCCCCAGGACTCCCCTTCCCACTAGGGAAAGCTCCTGCTGATCTGGGCTGTTCTCAAACTCTCATCCCATCCCCTCAGGCTTCACATCTCTGCTGAGCAAGGACAGGGGATGAGGGCAATATTTTAAGAATGTCAAAACTTGCTGATCCTGTTACCCTCTAGACAACACGAGGGAGGAAAGCAGCCCTGAGTAGGCATTTAAATCCATTTTGCCTTGCAAGAACTGCCAGAAGTGTCTGTCAGATTGACCAATATGGTTTTACTCCCTTTAGGACCAGCCACAGGAGAGAAGTTTTGACCCAGCTGCTGCCATTGGCCCCAGTTGATGTTTTAAAGGGGGAAAGAGCAACTTGCAACACAGTCTACAGACACCAAGGTGCACTGAAGAGGACACTGTGGCAGCAAGGACACCAGCACAAGCAGGACCACAATCCCATTTTATCCCCTACAGACCCCAGGTGATCCCATGACCCACCTTTAAATGAGGTATTTCAGGCTGGTGACAGGATCTACTGCAGCTGGTTTGAACTGGGTGCAGCTGTGTTTTCCAGGTGCTTCCCTAGGGGTGAACAAGCTCCTCAAAGCCAAGAGATGCCAGACTTTGCCTCTGGAAGAGCCTTCTTTTGTCATTGCCTCCAAGCTCACGCAGAGGAGACAGCACCAGCTGTGCTTGCTTGAAAGGATGGGAGATTAATAAACCAAAAGACAGCTGGTTTCAGTGATGGGTCATTAAACACTTAATCTCTGGCAGGTCTCTGCAGCTTTGGAGTGGGAGGGTTCTGTGCTGTGGTTGTTTTGGTTTGTATTTTCCTCATAGGCTGTTTTTTTTGTTGAAGTTCTCAAAGTTTTGCTAACTTTTTCTGACCAGGCATCGTGCCAGGCAGGGGCAGGTGGGATGCACTGGGGAGTTCAGACTATGCTCCTGTTTCTGTCTTGAGATTCGCAGCTGAATTTAGTGGATTTGGGTGTTCAATTCCTATATGAGGGTTTTCTTTTGGGGATTTTAGTTCCCATTTGAGCAGGGACTGCTGGAGGCTGACTGTGATGGTTCTGTACTGCCTGGAGGTGGTGGTGCTTTCTGAATAGGCCAGGAGCCTGGTGGAAGGGCTCTTGCAGAAGCTGAGTGTGAGCAAAAGCAAACACCAAGCTGACTGGCCCTGCTCCTGCCTGGGGAGCAGTAGATATCTCTGTGCCCTCTCCACTTCTGTGGCAGGATCAGAATCACAGTTCACGAGCTGGTTTGGAGCAGCCCAGCTTTGACTGCAGGGGTTGGGAGATGTAACTCCATCCAGATTGGAAGGGGAGACAGGAATAGGTTTTGCTTCATCCAGTGTAAATCAGCATCCAGGTTTATTTTAGCAAGCTCATTGCAGAGAAAATATTCCCAGGTCATTGATTTCAAGCAGCAATAGCAGAACATATTATATTAATCTTTTGCTGAGCATCCATAGTTAATTATGAGTCTGATTACCTCAGCTATTCCCCCCATTCATGCCTGTGGTCTCTAAGGTGCTTTGGATGAAATTTCCCTCCATACCATTTCCCTTGGTGCAATTAAACAAGCTCTTTATGCAAATAAACAGCTTGTGCTGTTGTGATCCTATTTTTTTTTTTGCCCATTGAGAACAAACAAACAGGGAGATGCTCAGTTGGGGCAAAGCCTCTGATGTACAAAATATATTGGGCACGACAAGAGTGCTGCCAGTTTGTTCTACGTACAGACCAGCAGCATGAGGTGTGTTTGCCTGGACCACACAGCATTTGTAGCAGGGAGTTATGGAAGATTGGATGGAAAGAGCTAAGTATTGGTGAAATGTAAGCTCTCCTGGTGCAAGAGGAGATGCAGCCTGCCAGGACTCATGTTTTGAGGTAGGGGAAGGTTAATCCTTAGGTTTCTTCATCCTTCTCCACAGCTGCAAATTCAAAGGGGTCCAAATATGCTCCTGCTTCCTCTGGCAGGAGAAGCAGCTCTCCAAGGGGATGTGAAGCCCAACAATAGGTAATTAGTTAAAAGAACTTCAGGAAATTGAATCAAATGAGTTCCTGCCCAGTGTGATGCTCCCTAAGGCTTTTCCTTTTCTCTGTTTGATGCATCTCACTGAAAGTTTTTGAGTGGGAGGCAAACACTTAAAATGTGACATTTCCTGGCAACTGCCTGCCCTGTAATCTGCATTAAAGCAGAGGGAGGGATGCTGCTGGAGATCAGCAGCTGGAGGGGCTGAGGGAGCCAGCAGTGTGCGGGCAAGTAACGACACCCGGTCTCCCCTGCACAGGCCACGTGTTAAAGCAGCTCGGGCCTGGGTGGGGAGACTGTGGCAGCAGCACTGGGAACAAAATCAACCCATTTCCCCAAGTGGAAAAAAAAACCTCCCCCAAAAAATGCTCTATAAGAAGCCCAGCAGCCGTGCCCTGGTGTGCAATGAGCTCTGGTGGCAGCCACCGCTTCCTGGGGCAGCAGAACCACGCGGCGTCCCGGACCCCCGAGGCCCATCCAGGGGGGTTACCTAAGGGAAAAACCTGGCAGTTAGATGGGTCAGGGCCAGTGATCCAACGAGGACAAGTAACCCCAAGGGATATTTGATCCTGAAGGGCTTTTTCATGGCTCAGGAATTGTGTAGCTGCCTGTGGTACGAAATCATTGCGTGCAAGTCTCTGCCAGCTGCACATGCAGTAATTTGGAAGCAGGTTTTGGGGAAGCAGGGCTTGAAAGCCACGTATGGCAAGAAAAATGCCTTGTATCCTTGTAAGTTTAGTGGCAAAACACCTCTCAGGATCTTGACTGTGCCAGATGTGGTGCTAAGACAGATCCCAGCAGACAAATGCTCTGGATCAGGAATATCTTGCCGTGGGGAAGCAGTACTAAGCTAGTTTGTAGCTTCTTTCAAATGCCACTATTATCTTAGGGATAAAAATTAGCTACTTCTAGTGTGGAGTACCCCAAATTTGGAATTTTTAGCTGTGCCATGGGTGAGGTCCCCAGGGTTTCCCACCCTCTCCTGAGGGTTTGCATCTCCCGAGCACCTCACCTGCTGGCTGCATCTTTCTTAGACAAACGAGGCACCATGGTCCTGAGGAGCTTCTGGAATGATTTCACTACGGAGCTGATCCCCTCCAGCAGCCCCCACAGCTTCTTCACCCTGCAAAACCAAGATAAGGCAGATTTTAATGACTGGGAAATGCAGCAAAGTGGTAGGGAGTGTGTTATGGTAAACACGTGCTGTGATCCTCTCTTTTCATAGCCAAGCAATGCTATGGTGTTGTTGGGAATTTGAAGATTAATAAAATTAAGATGATTGGGAATTATAGCTAATCGATAAAATTAATAATAAGGAAAATCAATGATTTTCTGGGTATAGATAAAAGCTTTAAGTAAAATCAAGGGTAGCTGATTTTAAGGGTGTTGTAAGTAACTCAGTTAATGATTAACTCTGTAGTTGGGAGCTTTGGAGAGTTTTACCTTATAGAGGTAAGATTTGGAATATGGAGACGAAACTTTAAGGATGGACTCGTAGAAACAAAAGAGATCCTGGATCCGGTAATGGTTTTGGGAAAAGTGAAAGCTGAAATACGTCCAAGGACGCTGGACTGCCTCCAGTACAGAGAGAAGTGAAAAGGACACGGGGAGGAAGACGTCTTACTTCAACATAAGGGGCTTCTCGGCAACCACCAGAGGGGGCTGCACAAGCGCAGAAAGGACTAATGATGTAATTAATCGATGAAGTAATTGCTTTACCTATGTATTAAGTAGCTGGGGTAACTGAAGCATGACTTGTTGCATATGCATTAGGTTATGTAACTTGTAGGGAATAAATTCTGGTCGCGCTGTAACGGACTTTGGAACCAGATTTGGGTCCCTGGTTCCCGGGACCTCGAAATAAAGCACCACATTTAACCTCTCCCGAGTAACAGTGTCCTTGTTAGCCACGCCTGCCTCCCCCCCCAGAGCTGCCCTTCAGGGAGCACCAAATCCTCCTGCAGCGCAGGGTGATGCTGCTAAACCTTTTCGTGCAGTAGGTGTGCATCAGCTTGCCCTGCAGGAAGGGGAGGACTCGCCACCAGCCAGCGCCGCCCCGGGGGCTGCCCCGTGCGATTCCCACGGAGCTGCCTCCAAAGGATCACGGAATGCTTTATGTTGGAAAGGACCTTAAAGCCCTTCCAGTTCCACCCCCTCTGCCATGGGCAGAGACACCTCCTACTGGATCAGGGACTCCAAACCTCACCCAACCTGCGCTGAGAAAGTTGGGTTGTTCATACTGGAGAAGGCTCTGGGGAGACCTGTGTTTTCCTTCACCCCTGATTTTCAGGGTGCTGAGCTCCATGGCCCTCGGATACAGCTGAGACTCATAGAATCATGGAATCATGGAATGGTTGGGGCTGGAAGGGACCTTAAAGATCACCCAGTTCCACGCCCTGCCATGGGCAGGGCCACCTCCCACCAGGCCAGGCTGCTCAAGACCCCATCCAGCCTGGCCTTGAACACCTCCAGGGTTGGGGCAGCCACCACTGTTCTGGGCAACCTGGGACAGGGCCTCCCCACCCTCACCGTGAAGAATTTCTTCCTGATGTCTAATTGAAATCTTTCCCCTTCCAGTTTAAGGCCATTGAATGATTTGGGCCATGGAATGGTTTGGGCTGGAAGGGCCCGCAAAGCCCATCCAGTTCCAGCCCCTGCCATGGGCAGGGACACCTCCCACTGGATCAGGGGGCTCCAAGCCCCATCCAGCCTGGCCTTGAACACCTCCAGGGATGGGGCAGCCACCACTGCTCTGGGCAGGCTGTGCCAGGGCCGTTCTGCAAGCCATTGCCCACCCCAGCGCTGGGCTTGCAGGGACACCCATGTGCCTCGTGCTGATCTCACACCGTATCCTTTCAGCTGTCCCAGCACTGCTGAAGGCACAACCTCTGGTTTCTGTATCATTCCCAGCTCCAATTGCTCTGTCAAGATGTTCTTACCCCTTCCTGACGAAAGCTGGCAGCCTGTATGGCTGCAAGAGGACTTTTGAGATTGGATCCTGCAGCCCAGTCACCTGCTCCTTCCTCCACAGAGCCAAACCTGTGCCATGAATGACAACAAAAAGTAGATAAAGAGCAGTAATTAGAAATAACCCAATACATGCAATAATTCCTCTTGTCCAGCAGTTCCTGCTGCAGCTCAGCCTGTAGGGACTGAAGCCCAGGCCAGAATCCAGCTTGAGCTGCTCTTACAAAGCCTCTTTGTGAATGGCTACTGCAGACCTAGAAATATTTACTACAATAATTAGCTGAATAATATTTCAATATACCATCACTCCTCTCAAAGCACAGCCCTCAGTGGCCCCAGCCATGCCTAAAACCCAGGACCAGCATCCCAAATCCCCTACCTGGCAGGAAGCAGGGGGCCAGGCACTGTGGGACCCTTTTGCACAGGCCAGTGTAGGTCCTTTTGGGTTGTGTGGAGTCGTTCTTCCCACACATGCTGGCGAAGCGGAAATTACCGTCGAAGTAGTTAAAGCCAAAAGCATCTGTGAGACACAGAAAGAAGGGGCTGATGTCTGCACATGGGTTTTTCTGCACCTTTCAGGGCTTGGGGTAGCACTTACTGTTCCTGTACAGGAAAAGGGCAGTGTCCTGGTACCCCTGGGAGAAAATGTCATTCAGGACCTGCAAGGAGAAACACTTAGGTCACTAAAGAACCCTCCATCCAGGAGGATCTATCCAAGGCTGTTGGATCATTTGTGAAGGCAGCAAGCAACAGTTTGGTTTCCAGCCACCAAACTACTGGTCCTTTGTAGGATGTCAAACCAGGGTGGACCCCCATCTGAGGTTGGCCACCCATCAGCAGCGTCCACCACAAAAAAAAAACAAACAGTGGATACAGCCCCCTCCCCTTGAAATCTGATTAATTTATGATGGAGATGGAGCTGAACGTCAAAGCTTGGGGAAGGCAGGTCCAACATTAACGTGTTTTAAGTAAAGCAAAGCTGGGAAGAGGACATGGTGGCCTTACCATGGTGCTGGGTGGAAAGAGAGCGTAGCTAATCCTGCAGAGGTTTTCTATGGAGATCTGGATGCTGCCGTTGAAGATCTGGAAGCAGAAGAAGATAGCAGGACAATCCCGTGGGCAGATGTCGAGCTCCCCTGTGAACGGGGACACAGTGATCACGGCTTCCTCCAAGCTGGAAACGGGCTGCAGGCCGGTGAATCCTCCATCCACGTAGCGCTGAGGGGAGAAGCAGAGGGAGGGGCTGCTCCGAGGATGCTGCAGTGTGTGTGTGAGGGCAGCACCACCGAGAGGAAAGCGACTAGCTGCAAAGGTGACATCTCCTCCCACCAGCCAGGCCCAGCACATCCTCTCCTCCCAGTTGCAACAGCTCCTCTTCCCACCCTCTTTCTCTTTCTCTTGGCCTTCACCAGCTCCTTCTTCTCCTCTGCCTGAGATACTGAGCCAGCTCCTTGACCAGGTGCTCTAATCCACAGCGGTTACTAAAGTAGGAATATAATTATTTGCATTCACAGAGCTTTATCAGGTTGTTTTGGCAGTCATTAACCAATTCAGACACCACTGAATTTACAGTGCTGTATAAATTCTGAGTCCTGAGCTCACGCAGTGGGGCTCTCTCATTTAATAATTGCCTGCAAATCCCTGGAGGATTACTCACTGGGCAAGGAGAATGTAATTTGCTGTGTTCCAAAAGGAATCTGAATGTACCACCCACCTCAGTGGGATTTGAGGTTGCTGATGGAATTAAATGCTTGTGAAATACCAGCGCAGAGGAGCCTCACGCAGCAAATTATGGACTTTGTGGGCAAGCCCTGCAGTCTGGACTAAGCTGGACATCTCACCTGGTGGACAGGTACAGATATGCGAGGACTAAATAGGCTCAGCTGATGCAGAGCAACAAGAGCCAGGGGAAGGTCCTAGCTCTGGCCCAGCTTCAAATCTGGCATCGTGGCTTTGTGGGTTTTGACACAAGGAGGCCACGAGGCGTCGTTGCTCCGTGGTCCATCTGCACGTGCCTCACCACCACATCCCTGTCTTCTTCCTTTACCAAGGGTTGGCAACAAGCCAGACAAGCTGAACCTGTTGACTTTGCTGTGGTGCTTCACAGAGGGTGAATATGAACGTGGTTGGGGGATGATCCTCCCACGAACTTTTGACATTTCAAAGGGTCATCGAGTCATGGAATGGTTTGGGTTGGAAGGGGCCTCAGAGCCCAGCCAGTTCCACCCCCCCCTGCCATGGGGGCAGCCCTGGGGAACCTGTGCCAGGGCCTCCCCACCCTCATCGTGAAGAATTTCATCCTGATGTCCAGTATAAATCTGGATACAGGGCATTCTGGTTGGTTGGGCTTGGGAACATCCCTTGTATTTGCTCCCTGTTGGAAGGGTTGGTTCTTGCGTGACTCTCTGGTGTCCTTTGTGAGGGGGGAAGCAAGGAGCTGCATTTCACAGAATCCTGAAGTCACAGGATGGTTTGGGTTTACTGTTGGCAGATTTTTCCAAACAAATTAAATTTGCAGCAAACTTGTGGTGGGCAAAAGGAGGACACGGGAACAATTGAGCTTTCTGCAAACTAACTGCAATAACCACCTAAAAGCAACTGGAGAGCCTGGCCAGCCTTCAGGAAAACATCAGAGAGAGCATGGAACCATGGAATGCTTTGGGCTGGAAGGGACCTCACAGCCCATCCATGTCCACCCCCTGCCATGGGCAGGGACACCTCCCACTGGATCAGGGGGCTCAAAGCCCCATCCAACCTGGCCTTGAACACCTCCAGGGATGGGGCAGCCATGAATTCCCTGGGGAACCTGGGCCAGGGCCTCCCCACCCTCACAGGATTGAGATATCTCATCTCAGTTTCCCCTTTTTCAGCTCAAAACCGTTCCCTCTAATCCTCTCCCTGCTCTCCCTGATCAAGACCCCCTCCCCAGCTTTTCTGGAGCCCCTTTCAGTCCTGGAGGCTGCTCCAAGGTCTCCCCAGAGCCTTCTCTTCTTTCAGCCACACAAGGCTGCAGCCAAGTGAATGGATTCATCTGCAGTGCAGCCAGATCTTGCCCAGGGCAACTGGATTGTTTGTCAGGGTCCCAGGTTTGGGCATCCTCTGAGCTCACTTTGAGATCTGCAAGGCACGATCCAGTCAGCAAGGCTCTATCCCAAGGCAAAGCAGGAGAGGGCTTTCCAGATAGCAATTCCACCCTTAGGATGGGATGAAGAATAAGCAGCCAAGCTTTATCCTCCTCTGTTAACTAAAGAAGAAGCCTAGACATGTGTAACCCTCTCTGCTCAAGGGAATGTAAAGTTCAAACTGTCAACGTCACTCACCACACCTCGGAAGGATGGAGGGATGAATCCACAGTAGATAGGAAGAAAGCAGCTGCAGAGGAGAGCCTGGGAAAGGAGAGGGATTAAATGAAGTAAATGTTCCTGTCAAAGCTCTCCTGAACAAAAGCTTTTAACTGAGAGCCTGCAAATTCAGGCTTGACAAGTCGTCTGGAGCCAGGCTGTCGCTACCACCTGGACTTTGCACTTGACTCTGTCAAGAAGAAAGGTTTCACCAAGAGGAAAACATCTCATTTCAATAAAACGAAGCACTTCTCTTGAGAAAGGCATAGCACTTTGGGTTTGTTTTATAGCTGCCAGCGATAGCAGACTTGTATTTCTCCAAATCACTTCCAGACACTGCCTGGTGGTGGTGGAAAGGTGAAGCTTTGGGGTTATTTTTTATATTTGTGAGATTTTAGACAAAATTGAAACATCCTCACAATGCATTTTTCATTCTACTGGGATTTGTCAATGATAAAGCCACTGCTGGGCTGTTTGTAACCACTTTTCACCAGTCTCATCTGCTGGGAAGGAACATCCTGGGCTCCTGGGTTCACCTAGGACAGGTACCACGAGGTGAACTCCATGTACTTGCCATCCTCTACTGGCTCCCTGGGAAAAGCAAGCCCACGACCTCATGGTCAGCTCTGTTAGGGTTGTATTCCTTCTCCAGCAGCTAATTTAGTGGTCAATCAGCTGCCTGTTGTCTGGGAGCACAATCAGCCCTTTCCTCCCAGGAAAATGTTGAGGCAATGAGGAAAATTACCACCAGTGGGCCCTGGCCGAGGAGAGACCTGTCCAGAAGGCTTAGAGGTTGTGTTAACATTAACAGAGCTCTTTGCAAAGTCATTAGCAATTATTAGAGCTTGCCAATGTGTCACCATCAGCTTTTTGAGACTGGAAGCAAACCTCCTTTTTTAACATGATCCACTCCTGCCTGACTCTGGACCTACCAACATCTTCCTCCCTCCCTCCAAGCCTCATGGAGCTCTCTGAGGTGGAACTGCAACCCTGGCAGAGCTTCCTGACGCTCTCCCCATCTTGGGTAGAAAACAGTGCAGTTAAAGTCATCAAGGCTCGGGCACCTCCGTGCCAAGCAGCAGGTAGAGATCTTCCTACAGCGTTAGAGGAAGGTCCTGTTACCTGAATGAGCTCCTCCTTTGAGTTGAACTCAGAGGCCATGACGTTTTGGCCATCTGCCACCCTGGTGAGCGAGATGTGCAGCCGCCCCGAAGCCAGCTGGTAGGAGTCCTCTGGCAGCATCCGCTGTAAAACAGTCTTGATATTCGCCAGCAAGCTGCACCTGGGAGAGAGAGGGCCCAGGAGGGTCTTCCTGACATCATTGGCCATGGCGAAGAATAATTCCTTTAGGTCATCTGACACAGAGAGAGGAGGAGGAAGATACAGAGAGTTGCAATATCCCTCCTGCCCTTACAGTTAGATTTTTAATTCTGTTTTTAACACTCATCACCAGTACTGCCTCGTGCAGCCCCTGTGTGTAACCCAAGGATGATCCTGATGCTACGACAGGGGGAAGGACTTGGGGTGCTGATTGAGGAGAAGCTCAACATGAGCTGACAACGTGAGCTCCCAGCCCAGAACGTCCCACCCCCCAGCCCCGCCGTGTCCTGGGCTGCATCCAAAGCTGTGGGACCAGCAGGGAGAGGGAGGGGATTCTGCCCCTCTGCTCTTGTGAGACCCCACTTGGAGCCCTGTGTCCAGTTCTGGAGTGCTCAGCACAGGAAGGACCTGGATCTGTTGGAGCAAGTCCGGAGGAGGCCACAGAGATGATCCAAGGGCTGGAGAACCTCTGCTGTGAGGACAGGCTGAGAGAGTTGGGGTTGTTCAGCCTGGAGAAGAGAAGGCTCTGGGGAGACCTTTAGCCTCCCAGGGCTGAAAGGGGCTCCAGGAAAGCCAGAGAGGGGCTTTTTTACAGTGGCCTCCAGAGACAGGATGAGGAGGGATGGATTTAAACTGGAAGAGGGAAGATTTATACTGGACATCAGGACGAAATTCTTCACGATGAGGGTGGGGAGGCCCTGGCAGAGGTTCCCCAGGGCTGCCCCCATGGCAGCGGGGGGTGGAACTGGATGGGCTTTGAGGTCCCTTCCAACCCAAACCATTCCAGGATTCTGTGGTTCTACACCGTGGCAGGACAGAAAGCAGGAGATCACCCCCGGGATGTCCTCAAAGGACAACCTATTGCTGAGTGCAGCCCCACTGGTGGAACCCCCGGCTAAACCAGAGACCAAGGCTTAAGCTGTGCCTGACTGGGGATTAGGGAAAGGTTCCAAAGAGCCCTGGAAAGGGGAAAGCACGTGCAGACACTGAGTTGTCAGTGCCAATGTGACTTGCACAACACCTTCCTCTCTTCCACCTCGGATTTTGCATGTGGGCAGCCCAAGGTTTCATGTGGGAGGTTGGGTGGCTCAAAGGGGAGGGTGAGGAGCAGACTCAAACCTCCTCTGCTCAGGGCCTTCCTGCAAGCCAAGCACCTTGGCTGCACCATGCTAGGAGTGCCTGCTCACCTGAGCTCCCCCCGTGACCTCCCAGGCTGTGTTAACAGTCATTACACGAGTCTGCACGTCCCAAAATCTGGATTAAAGCAGCAGAGCTGCAGAGCCCCAGTCAAGAGCTCAGGAAGTACCATGTGTTAAAGGCTGTGCCATGATGGGGGAAGGGGGTGCAGCAAACCCCTGATCTGAGGGCTGGAGCTCCTCTGCTGTGAGGACAGGCTGAGAGTGTTGGGGTTGTTCAGCCTGGAGAGGAGAAGGCTCTGGGGAGACCTTAGAGCAGCCTCCCAGGACTGAAAGGGGCTCCAGGAAAGCTGGGGAGGGGCTCTGGATCAGGGAGTGCAGAGACAGAATGAGGGGGAACAACTTTAATTTGGAAGGGAGGAGATCTATATCGGACGTTAGGAAGAAATTCTTCACGCTGAGGGTGGGGAGGCCCTGGCACAGGTTGCTCATGGAAGTGGTGGATATCTGGAGCTGTTCAAGGCCAGGCTGGATGGGACTTTGAGCCCCCTGATCCAGTGGCAGGTGTCCCTGCCCATGGCAGGGGGGTGGAACTGGATGGGCATTGAGGTCCCTTCCATCCCAAATCATTCCATGACTCTATGATTCTCTGAAACCCCACAGTCAGCCTGATCTGGGGAGGAGAACCTCCCCCCTTGGGTGGTCAGACCCCTGCAGCAAAAGCTCATCCAGCATCTCAGAGCTGCAGAGAGCCATCCTGGCACCTGGGACTTTGCACCAGCACGAAGGTTTGCCATGGCACCAATGGCTTTGTAAGGGCAAAGGTTTCCAGGCTGTCTCATGAGATTGCTTTAAAAGCATGGACAGACGGATTAGGTGGAGTGTCCTGAAGGCAACTGGAGCACCACAGGCATTAAGAGGGGTTATAAATGAGCGGATGTTCAGGCCATGTGGGGTGATGGTTAATGCCTGGCAGGGTCACACAGGGTCCTGGATGCCAAAAGAGCCAGAGACACCCAGGCAGGTGACGCTCACATCGAGCACTGTCTGCTCTGTGTCCTCAAAAAGGGGGGAAACCTGGAAAAACTGCCTGCAGGGCTCTGGGCAGGAGGTCAGAGCCAACCACAGCCTCGGGGGCCTTGGCTGGGGCTTTGTCTTGGGGTGAGAGAGGGCTGACCCCAGCGTGCAATGCCATGACTGTCCCCACCTGCACCCGCCTGCTGGTGAGAAGCCCAAGAGGTGACCTGTGGGGTGGCAGGGGACAGCCTGGCTCAGGGAGCTCAGAGCTCCTCACCCAGGTCAGGGCAGGGGCTGGGTACACAACTGCAGCCACCCCAAGGGGAGCCAGGCACAACTTTAACCCTCTTTTTACCCCAATCCTCCCCATGTGAATGTGTCAAAGTCTGGGCCGCATTCATTTTTCTTATTACAGACCCAACCAGAGTCATGACTACCCAAAAAGGTCTTTTCTTCCCCTCAGGAAGGTGTTTTGAGCACAAGATCATCTCAGCATCAATAAGTGGATGGTGGCTGAAGCAGCCCCTCATTTCAGGACTGGTGCCCACAGCAAGAGCAGTGACCATGACTGATAAGTGATTTATAAATAATTAATACCTGCTGGACAGCCCCAGCTCCATCCAATTACACCAACATCAAGGATGAGAGAGGAAAGATTTGGGGCCCTTGGTGATTTGTAGAGGAGTTCAGCCCTGTGCGGGCAGAAAGGTTCTTTTCTACTTTGTTTAAATATATTTGCCAATATATTAAATACATTTTAGCTCCAGCAGAGTGGTTCAAGCATCCACCAGAGGTTCAAGCACTGTGGGCTTCCTCCTTGCTTCCTCCTTCATTATTTGAACCCTAAAACCCCTTGCTCCTCCTAAATGTCCTCATGGCTTGAAGCAGGGCTTGGCTCAGCCTTTGAAGACTTAAGTCTTGTGTGTTCTTGTTTGCACATGGACACTAATTGGAAATATGGGAGGATGTGATTATTAAAAGTGGATTAACTGCTCCGAATTAATTCTACACATAGATGATCTCAGGGCTTGGGGGGCTGTTTCCATGTTGCCTAAAGTGGTTCAGAGTGAAACAGCTTTTGCAGCAATAAGAGAAACGCCAGTCCCAGGCCGGGGTGGGGAACCTCTGTTTCCCCAGACACGTCCCACTGATGAGCCCTTGAGCTCTGCCAGGGAGAAGGGTTCTCTGCTATCTGGAAATGGGAATTGCACCTCATCTTCCCTTGTGCTGGGCAGGCTGAGTGGGACAACCCCAAGCCACATGCAAAGAGGGTTCTTGGGGTGCCTATGCCCCTGCCACTTGTGCCCCTGCATGGCCAAGGATGCCAAGGGACCTGATCCATAGGGAGCAAGGAGCTTTCCGTGGGTATTTCCATCTGCTGTGGCCGCATGGCCTTGCTTTGGGACACAGCACTTCTTAGTTGCAGAGGAGAAGGAGAGGTGCTCCTTCAGCAGGAGCAGGGAAATGAGCCAATAAAATACAGGCACATCCAGATTTACCCACACAGCACCTCCCCACCCATCTGAGAGAGCACTCAGACACCAACAACCTCCCTGTCCACCTCCCAGAACAGCTCCGCGGTGGCTGCCAGAAATAGCAACACCTGCAGAGCTCTTTGGGGCCTTGGGAGCCATAGGAATCGCACCAGAATCACATCCCCATCAGCATTTAAAGACATTTGCTTCTCTATTCCTGTTTTGGGATGAAACACCCAGGCGACAGCCGTCTTACCGATGCCGATGCCGCACACGACGGCGGCGGCGATGAGCGAGCCGGCGGAGGACCCGTAGATCTTGCACGCTGACTTGAGGAGCTCGGGAGCCAACTCCAGGAGAGACTGCACCACCCCGACCTGGTAGAGGGCAAGAAAGCCACTGCCCGAAAAGGAGAGCGAGAAACGGGTGCTCGAACCCCGGGGATCCTCCTCAGCCATCTCCAGATCAAACTGGTGTAGCCGGCTCGATGGCTCTTCCCCAGAGGAACCTCAGGCTCTTGTCTCCTCTGCTTTCTCCAAGTTCATCCCTGGCTGCAGAGGAGTCCACGAGAAGGATTCTCTCCTCTTCTTCTGACAGTTCCCTGAGGTGTTTAGATTGATGAGCTATTTTAATTGCTACCTGTGCTAAAACCAGAAGTTTCCCCCTGATCAAAACAGCTCTTGTAATCTTCAGCCCAGGTGCTCGGGGCTCAATCGAGGCTCCCCTTTTATACCAGGTGCCCCAGGAGTGCTCCTGCTCCCTGTGCTGTCACACTTGGAAGCGCCCAGGTAAAATTTCCTGTTTGCTTTGTGCTTGCCTCATCAAGGCTATTTTCCTAAATAGGATCCTCCATCAATCCCAGCTTAGGCACAGCTCGGTGCTGAGTGAGTAAAGGCTTGTGTAAGACACTTAAAGCCAGAGGGTGTTACACAAGGGGTGGATACAGGGCATTCTGGTTGGTTGGGCTTGGGAACATCCCTTGTATTTGCTCCCTGTTGGAAGGGTTGGTTCTTGCGTGACTCTCTGGTGTCCTTTGTGAGGGGGGAAGCAAGGAGCTGCATTTCACAGAATCCTGAAGTCACAGGATGGTTTGGGTTTACTGTTGGCAGATTTTTCCAAACAAATTAAATTTGCAGCAAACTTGTGGTGGGCAAAAGGAGGACACGGGAACAATTGAGCTTTCTGCAAACTAACTGCAACAACCACCTAAAAGCAACTGGAGAGCCTGGCCAGCCTTCAGGAAAACATCAGAGAGAGCACGGAACCATGGAATGCTTTGGGCTGGAAGGGACCTCACAGCCCATCCATGTCCACCCCCTGCCACTGGATCAGGGGGCTCAAAGCCCCATCCAACCTGGCCTTGAACACCTCCAGGGATGGGGCAGCCACCACTGCTCTGGGCAACCTGGGCCAGGGCCTCCCCATCCTCATCGTGAAGAATTTCTTCCTAATGTCTAATCTAAATCTTCCCCTTTCCAATTTAAAGCCATCCCCCCCCCCGTCCTTTCACTCCAGACCCTTGCAAAAAGCCCCTCCCCAGCTTTCTTGGAGCCCCTTTCAGTCCTGGAGGCTGCTCTAAGGTCTCCCCAGAGCCTTCTCTTCTCCAGGCTGAACAACCCCAACTCTCTCAGCCTGGCCTCATAGCAGAGGGGCTCCAGCCCTCTCATCATCACTTGCTTTTCCCTTTCCCCCCCAGCACTGTGCTCTGTAAGGATGCCCACGATGCCAGCACTGGCACTGTGTTGCCCAAAGCTGGGGTTACCAAACTGAAATCAAACCATCTTTGGGCTCTCTTCCTTGCCTGGGCGATAGTTGAAAAACAGGGAGAAATTCAATCGGTTTCTAGGCTGTTTTTAGCCTTAATAACCTAATTCTGCTGCCAACATGTAGAATAAAAATGGCCATTTTAAACAGATGTATTTATTAAATATTGCTAAATATTGTGTCGCTTATGTTGTCCAAATAAATAGAGTGTGCAGACCATGTAAAGAACATTGCATCTGCTACAGAGGGGCTGCACATACAACTATAACGAGGCATGTGAGTGGCAACAGGCTGAAGGAGAGACTTTGCCTCCCCTTTGCTGGGGCACCAGCCTGGCCAGGTGACTGCAGAAAACCAGAGGCTGGTCAAAGCATCCTGATGCAACTTTTGCAATGCTGTTTTGCCCCAAATTCTTCACAATAAAGGTGGGAAGGCCCTGGCCCAGGTTCCCCAGAGAACTCATGGCTACCCCATCCCTGGAGGTGTTCAAGGCCAGGCTGGATGGGGCTTGGAGCCCCCTGATCCAGTGGGAGGTGTCCCTTCCCTATGGCAGGGGGGTGGAACTGGATGGGCTTTGAGGTCTCTTCCAACCCAAACCATTCCAGGATTCTGTGGTTCTACACCGTGGCAGGACAGAAAGCAGGAGATCACCCCCAGGATGTCCTCAAAGGACAACCTATTGCTGAGTGCAGCCCCACTGGTGGAACCCCCGGCTAAACCAGAGACCAAGGCTTAAGCTGTGCCTGGCTGGGGATTAGGGAAAGGTTCCAAAGAGCCCTGGAAAGGGGAAAGCACGTGCAGACACTGAGTTGTCAGTGCCAATGTGACTTGCACAACACCTTCCTCTCTTCCACCTCGGATTTTGCATGTGGGCAGCCCAAGGTTTCATGTGGGAGGTTGGGTGGCTCAAAGGGGAGGGTGAGGAGCAGACTCAAACCTCCTCTGCTCAGGGCCTTCCTGCAAGCCAAGAAGTGGTGGCTGCCCCATCCCTGGAGGTGTTCAAGGCCAGGTTGGATGGCCTTTGAGTCCCCTGATCCAGTGGGAGGTGTCCCTGCCCATGGCAGGGGTTGGAAATGGATGGGCTTTGAGGTCTTTTCCAACCCAAACCATTCTGTGAGTCTATGATTTTCATACATTTTTCCTTGGCCTCTCCAGCCATTGCTGGGTCTCCATGCCAAGAGTTGTGTCCCGTGTGATACCTGGGGCAGAGATTCCCACTCCCTCTGTGCAAAATGTCCCTGGGCTGAAGATTCACAGCTCGATGCCCATCAGAAGGTGAGCATTGCCTGAACCCCCAGATAAATGTTACTCAGCTTGGCCAAGGCTGCCCTCCACGGCTGCTGCCTGGATGACAGGACAAGCAGGAGCAAGTTATAAGCTCAAAGACAGATTGAAATGGGATCTGGACTATCCTGGAGCTGAACAATTGCTGGAATTAGGGCATTTACATGTGACCACGTCCTGCTGGAGACAGACAGCCTTACTGGATTTGGTCTTCTCCCTGCTTGTCTTTCCAGTGTTTGATGTTGTTTTTACATCATCCCCTTGCTGAGTGACTGTACCCCATCATCCAGGCTTTCTACCAACGTTCTGCTGATCTCAGCACTTGGATCTGGGTGTTCCCTGCCACTGTCTCATTCAGCCCTCAGGAAAGCCTTTTCCTTTCTTTAAAGGGCTGCCATCCAGCACTGGCAAACCTCTGCAGGTACGAGAAGGGCAAGACACACATCTGTCACTGTGACTGGTCCAAACATGCAGGTGCCTCAGAAGTGTGTGAGTGTTTGCATGCTGGAAGGAATTGTTCCCATGCTCTCTGTTAACTCTGCCAATCACACGCATCAGGCCCCCAGGGAACTCAACAGCACTGCATGGAGAGGCACAGAATGATGGAATGAGTTGGACTGGAAGGGACCTCAGAGCCCATCCAGTTCCAACCCCCTGCCATGGGTAGGGACACCTCCCACTGGATCAGGGGGCTCAAAGCCCCATCCAACCTGGCCTTGGACACCTCCAGGGATGGGGCAGCCACCACTGCTCTGGGCAACCTGGGCCAGGGCCTCCCCATCTTCATTGTGAAGAATTTCTTCCTGATGCTCAATCTAAATCTTCCCCCTTCCAATTTAAAGCCATTCCCCCTCATCCTGTCACTCCAGACCCTTGGAAAAAGCCCCTCCCCAGCTTTCCTGGAGCCCCTTTCAGTCCTGGGAGGCTGCTCTAAGGTCTCCCCAGAGCCTTCTCTTCTCCAGGCTGAACAACTCCAACTCTCTCAGCCTGTCCTCACAGCAGAGGAGCTCCAGCCCTTGGATCATGTCCATGACCTCCTCTGGACACATTCCAACAGATCCATACCCTTCTTATGCTGTGAATTCCAGAACTGGACACAGGGCTCCAGGTGGGGTCTCAGAAGAGCAAAGTAGAGGCGGAGATGCTCCTGCTTCACTCAGCATTTGCACATCCTTGGTCAAGCTCAGCCCCAGCTGCCAAGTTTCAGGAATGGTGTAAGAGATCCCTTGGGACCTACAGGAACACACCTCTCCATCCAGTACATCTCACAAGGACAGTTTCTCCGTAGGAGCTGGACTTGGTACAAAATGTGGTGCTCCAGGATCACCTCATGAGTGCAAACCCTGACCAAGCTGAGCCAGGAGATGTTCTCCCCCCAGGTTCTCCTTTGAGCATCTTGTGATAATTTCTTCCCTTGCAGCTGCCATGAAGCAACAAATTAAATGGGAATTTCCATTCCCAGAGCCAGACAATGAACAACAGTGTGGTGGCCATGAAAGAGAAAGACACCTGCAAGGAGAGAGGTGAGGAGCTCATGCAGAAGTGCACAGTGAATCATAGAATCATAAAATCAGCTGGTGGGAAAAGACCTTTGAGATCATTGAGTCCAACTGTACCTGTCCACTATTAAACCCTGTCCCTAAGAAGCTCATCCACCCATCCTTTAAACCCCTCCAGGGATGGGGGCTCCACCCCCTCCCTGGGCAGCCTCTGCCAGGGCCTGAGAACCCTTTCAGTGAAGAAATTTTTCCTGATGACCAGTCTGAACCTGCCCTGGTGCAACTTGAGGCCACTTCCTCTCGTCCTGTCACCTGTCCCTTTGTAGAAGAGCCCAGCACCCACCTCACCACAACCTCCTTTCAGGCAGTTGTGGACAGTGATGAGGTCTCCCCTCAGCCTCCTCTTCTCCAGGTTAAACAACTTCAAGTCCCTCAGCCACTTCTCCACCCTTGTTCTCCAGCCCCCTCAGCAGCCTCAGGAAGGTCCTTTACAAGGAGAAAGCCCAGCAGACAGCAGAGCCCAGCACCAAGAGAGGAGAGAGGCAGGGGAGGCAAGGCGAGGGAGATGTCTGACCTGGCAAGAGGAGGGGAGCAGCACCCCAAAATCCAGCAGCTCAGACCTGCCAGGGCTTCACAGCACACTCAGTCACCCCAGGTTCCCCTTGAGATCCTCAAAGTCCAGGAGCAGCTGTGCTCTGGGGACAAACCTTGGGGTTCTGCAAACCCAGGGGGAGCACAGCCCCAGCACAGCATTTCCCACAAATCTCTCCATCCTGCAATGAATTTTGGGGGGAGCTTCTCAAGGAAGGGGGTGGGAAGGATGCAAAATCTCACTCTCTGGAAATACCGAGGCCCCGGGAGAGCATCCCAGGGGACATCATCCTCCCTGGCCAGGTGCCAAGCTCCCGTGAGATGAGACCTTGTCATCATCCTCTTAGTGACAGGGAATTTTGCATTAATTGCCTCATTAAGTGCCAGGCTGATTTCCTGAGCCCCCCCCCCCCTCCCCCACCTGCCACTCAGCAAAGCAGGATTAGAGATTTGGGAGATGCAAGATCCCAGAAGCAGCCCGAGAGATGCTTTTGGGAGAAGAACACCCCACCCCACCACCCCCAGCTCGTGCTGAGCTCTGAGTGGGCAGGGGGCTGGGTTGGGTGCTGGGTTCTTTCTGCCCAGGTGGGATCAGTGCCCAGATGGCAGTGTCCATGATCCCAGGGATTTTCAGGCGAGACGATCGCCTTTAGCTGTTGGAAGCCACCGCAGGGTGTTTAGGGAAGGATGAAGTTAATACTGACAGTTGGAAACCAATCAAAACCCCAAGGCTAATAACTTGCCCTTCTTTAATGCCTTCTTAATATCTTCAGTGCCCACAGGCAATCAGGGTCTCAATTTTAGAACCAAGAGATTAAGACCAAGGTGCTGGGGTTGCTCATAAAAAAGGACCTGAGCTCCAAGAGCCACCAGCCCTGGGATGCTGCACCAATGCCAGAAGTGGCTGCTCCCATCCTCATCCCACCACGCTGGGCTGGAGGAGCATCCCTGCTTTGGGTTGGGTTATTTGGGACCAGGAGCCCACTGTGCCTGTGCTGATTTTTCTCCTTGTTTTTCCAGCATTAATGGGTGGGGAAATATTCAGCGACACTGCTCAGCCTAAAGAGGAGAAGGCTCTGGGGAGACCTTAGAGCAGCCTCCCAGGACTGAAAGGGGCTCCAGGAAAGCTGGGGAGGGGCTTTTTCCAAGGGTCTGGAGTGAGAAGACGAGGGTGAATGGCTTTAAATTGGAAGGGGGAAGATTTAGATTGAACATCAGGAAGAAATTCTTCACAATGAAGATGGGGAGGCCCTGGCCCAGGTTGCCCAGAGCAGTGGTGGCTGCCCCATCCCTGGAGGTGTTCAAGGCCAGGTTGGATGGGGCTTTGAGCCCCCTGATCCAGTGGGAGGTGTCCCTGCCCATGGCAGGGGGGTGGAACTGGCTGAACCAACCCAACACATTCCATCATTTTATGACCAGAACAGGAGGGTATTTCACTCAGCCACGGCACTGAGAAAAGCACAGGAGAAGGAAATGGAAGAGATCAGTTTTTTTTGCCTGGAGGACATATTCAGTGTGCCAAGGGAAGATTATATTCTCCAGGAATTCAGCAAGGAGACAAAACCCTCTTGTCCTCTGTGCAAATCCCACCCCACCGCAGGAGCTCCCATGCAAAGCAAACAGGGGCGTTGCGTGATCCCGTGTCCCAAAGAGCAGCTCGCCCTGCCCTGTTGACAGCCCCACCCCAGTCCCGAGGAATGGGAGCATCGGGACAGTTTCCAAGCGGGCGAGAGCAGTTTCAGTTTCTCCTGCAATAAAAGTCTCCCAGCCTGGTTCCTGGCCAAAAGGAAACACGGAGCTGGTGCTGTGCTCGTTGCTGGCATCGCCAGGCAGGAGCCAGGAGGGGGACCTGATGGTTTTTACAGCCCTAATTATCCTGTGTAAAATTAAACAGAGGCCCTGCAAGGTATCCCCCCCCTCCTGAGTCATTGAACTCTTTGCAGTATCAGAAGTTTCCATAAATCTTTCACAAATGGGGATGTTGATGTGCGTGGGGAAGGGCTGATTCCTTCTTGTATCTTATATATCTTATATATCTTATAAGGTCTGTGCTTCCTCATTTTGTTTTACTTGGGGTTTTACAAGGCCTGAAGGGTTTGTTTGCCACCATCACCAGCTTCAACCCACTGGGTCCTCCCAAACCCCAAAATGTTGTCCCCTTCACACCAGGCTGGATCCCACCCTGGCAAGGGAGATGCTCCTGCCCGTGGCACCACACTGAGCGCTCGCAATCCCCCCCCAAGCTGCCTTAATCCACGGCCCTGCTTAGGGGTCTGGGCAAAGATTAGCTGGGAACACTCCCAGTGATTAGGATTTAATCACTTTGACATTTCACATCTTCTTAAACCTTGCAGGTGAGACCTTGGCAGCCATAAATCCCCTCGGTCCGCGAGGGAGTGACAGCAAAAGCAGCTCCTTCACTGCTTGGGAACAAGCTTTACCCAGTTCTTGGTGTCAGATCAAGCTACTTTGGCTAAGAAATCTCCTTCTGTTGGGCAGGAAATTGTTATAAATAGTGAAAAATGGGAGCACTGCAATGAGTATCTGCTTTAAGTCTTCCTTTGTGCCACTTTGCATCTGGCTTGAAAGGAGCAGCCCACACCAGCTGTAGCAAAGCAAATGTTATTCCATGTCTAACATCCAGACACATCACACATAGGACAAGTCTGGATTTCATTCAAGAACCAATTTATTTGAGTTTTAGGGTGGGTTTTTTTTTTTCCTGAACTGGATGCTTGGCTGACAGCAGGAGCTACAAAAAAAAATCACACTGTACATTCACAGGTATGTGTAGAAAAGCAGGTAAATAAATACACGAACACAACGGAACCACGAGGTTCAACACAAGCACTTGGCAAGAGCCAAAATGCAAATACACGGTGGAATTTGGGCGTTGTTTGATTCACAGAGTCTTCAGCCCCAGCCAGGTGGGGTTTTGAGCATTTCATGCTGCCGTGGCTGTCGCTGTGGTTTTTCTTAGAAGAATTTAAACCCACAGCTCAGAAAAATCCCCCCACATCCAGGTGACCAAGAGGGACTGTGCCCCCATCAGAACATCCTTGGGATCCCGGGCGCCCTGCGGAGCGGCCGATGTCAGTCTGGGCTCTCACAGTTGTCTGTGCTGAACTCTCCTCTGTTCTGTTGGGGCAGAAGGAAACATTCGTGAGGTCCCTTCCCAGACTGAGCTGGTGCTGTTTGGCTTCAAGATGGGTTTGGGAGGAAATTCTCCCTGAGGAAATGCACTCTTATACCAGGTTGGAGCCCCAGCGGGCATCCAGGGATGGGGCAGCCACCACTGCTCTGGGCAACCTGGGCCAGGGCCTCCCCACCCTCACAGCGAAACATTTCTCCCCAAGGTCTCATCTCAATCTCCTCTCTTTCAGATGAAAACCATCCCCCTCGTCCTATCCCTGCTCTCTCTGATCAAGAGCCACTCCCCAGCTTTCCTGAGCCCCTTTTAGCACTGGGAGGCTGCTCTAAGGTCTCCCCGGAGCCTTCTCCAAGATGAACAACCCCAACTCTGTCAGCTCAGGTTGGATGAGGCTTTGAGCCCCCTGATCCAGTGGGAGGTGAACCTGCCCATGGCAGGTGGGTTGGAACTGGATGGGATTTGAGGTTCCTTCCAATCCAAACCATTCTATATTTCTATAATTCTATGATTCCATGATACTGTGATTCTATGATTCCATGATTCTGTGATTCTGTAATTCTATGATTCCATGGGTTCCATGATCTCCTGGCTGTGGAGATGCAATGGGCAGGGAGCAAAGCAAATCCTTCTCCTTTTGTGTTCACGGGCTGTGCTCACGTTGGAGAGAGGCCAAACAGCACAGGGCAAGATCCAGCACCCAGTCACTCCCCCAGTATTAGCCAACACCACTGCTCCTCACCCAGATCTATCAATCACCCTAAAATTACACCACTTGCCCTAATGTGCTGCTTGAATCTCCACCCTGGACTTCTCCTCCCTACCTGGAGAATTTTGCCATAGGACAAGGGGGCAAAGGAGTCTTCCAGGTAGCGGGTGCCGAAGCCCATGATCCTGTTCACTGCCTGGTTGCAGATGCCGGCCACTTTGGCAGTGAGGTGCACAGTGAAAGCAAACTGGACTTCTTGGGGGTTGATGTCAGGTCTGCTGGCCCTCATTTCCCTGTGGACATAGGCATCAGCCAAGTCCTTGAAGGAGTTGTAGGAGATGTCCCTGAAGAACATCCGCAGCCGTGCGTCTTCCTTCACCTGTTTAAGAAGCAATCGAACGCGGGTTATGAGCAAATAACTCAGTGTGTTGGAGCTTCCATTCCACACAAGGATTGCAGCTCAGGGAGGACAGACAGACAGCCACGACCACACCCAGGTGGGGAATTAAAAGATGCCATTTCCTTGATTTCACTGAGCATTCCCCTGCCTCAGGGAAATCCACGGTGCTGCTACACATTAGAGCACTACAGAGCTTGGCCCACAAGCCCTCAGCCCACCACAACCCTCCTCTCACCTGCCTGTCCAGCTCATCTCCTGCACTCTGGAGCAGGGCAACGATTTTCCTGATGGCTTCATCTGCAGAGAGAAATCCCATGTTATCTCCAGCCCTTTCTCCAAGCCCCACACCCAGACGATCTAAGGGGACCAGCACTGCCTTTTTATCCCTCCCTGAGCACCGTGTATGCACCACCATCCCCTGCTAAACCCATTTCCACCTCTTGCCAAGTGCCTTGGTATCCTTAGCCAGCAAAACCACTCTCCTGCCTTTGAATTTTCCTCTCCCCAGTCAAAATTGTTGCTGAAAATCCAAGTCTTCATATGACTATTTGGGTCTTGGAAGCCCCTTGGGACAGGATTGAAGCAGGGTTTGGGTCCTGTGCGGGCTCTGCACGGGGACAAGTCTTGTGTTTTCTCTATCTGCCAGCACGGAGATCCTGGAAGGGCAACACTCACCGATTTCCTCGGCGCTGGCCGGCCGGGGTGGCTCCCCACACCCGTGAGCTCCTCTCCCCTGGCTGTCACTGCCCTGCACGATCAGCCCAATCTCTTCTGAGACCTGTGTGTAGTAACTGTCGGGCTGCTCCACAGCTGCTGGAAGGAAAACACGTGGTCAGAAGCCAGGATCATCTTTTGTCAGCCAGTGACCGACAGGGCAAAGCGGCCGCGGCAGCGACGGCACCCACGGGGTCCTTGGTTTCACGTTGGATTCACTCCCGGGTGAACTGTGGGGCTGCACTCCCTGAGCCGTAACCGAGTGGCTGTGACTTGCCCTGAAGCTGCTGGAGCTTTGAAGAAATCCCCTCTCCTGCTTTTCAGCAGGGATGGGGTTGTCCCATGGGCTCTGCCTGTTGTGCCAGCTACCAGCACCCTTCCCCGCAGTTTATCCTTGTTCTAGAGTGGTTTAAGATTTAATCTCGGGTCTTGAGCACAGGTTTAAACTAAACCACCCTTGTTTGAGGAGGAAAACCTGTGCTTGAGTGGTTTCTGCCACGCAGCTGGCTTGGGGTAACTTGCTGTGCTCACAAGGTGGAGCGATGGTCATAGCATCATAGAATGGAAGGGACCCAGAAGGACCATCCAGTCCAACTCCTGTCCCTACACAGGACACTCCCAACACTCACCCCGTGGGACTGAGGGCATTGTCCAAATGCTTCCTGAATGCTGGCAGAGCAGGTGCTGTGACTGCTTCCCTGGGGAGCTGTTCCAGTGCTCCACCACCTGCTGGGGGAAGAACCTCTTCCTGATATCCCATCTCACCCTCCCCTGGCACATCTTCCTGCCATTCCCTCAGGTTCTACCACAGGTCACCAGAGAGCAGAGCTCAGCCCCTCTTTCCCCTCCCTCCCTCCCTCGTGAGAAGGCAGTGAACAGCTCTGAGATCCCCTCTCAGTCTCCTCTTCTCCAGGCTGAACAGACCAAGGGACTTCAGCCTCTCCTCGTACGACTTCCCCTCCAGAACCTTCCCCATCCTTGTGACCTCCTCACGTCGTTGAGCTCGCACTTCTTGATCCTTTCTTGGGGCATCAGGTTGAGACCAGAGCCCCCAAAATCTACCCCAAAGCCCTAAAAAGCCCAGGAAGGGCAATGCTTAGATTAGAAACCAGTACTAAATTCTACAGCTTTCCCAAAAGAAGCTTGTTGGAGGTCACACTGGCTGTAGGGTTGGGTTAGGGGTGCTGAGGGTCCCACCTGGTGTGGCTGGTGCCAGGACGTGCCGCAGGGGAAGGCAGCTGGGTCTCTTGGCCTTTTCTCCAGCTGCTGCCTCTCCCCTCTCCTCCTCTGCGTGCTTCTTGAAGGAGAAAACCCTCCTGAGGCTGGGTCTCTTCTTCAGGGCTCTGCCCGGTGATGGGGATGTGCTTGATTCTACTCCAGGTCTTTTAGCCCCTTCTGTTTTGGAGCTGTAAGAAGTTTTGGCATCTTTCTCCTTTGCTTTTTGCCCTGTGTTTTCCTTCTGGTCCTCAGGGCTCTTCTTGAGGAGAAGATTTAGGAAAGTTTTGAACCAAGTGCGTTGGCTTTTGCCCTGTGAAGAGTTTTTTGTGCTTTTCCTCTTGGGCTCCGGCTCCTCTTTAGGAACCTCTCCAAGAGTTTTGCTGTCATCATCCAGAGCCTCAATCAGGTCTGACGATTTGGGTCCCTCCTCCTGGTCCATCTTGGGGCCGGGTTTGGCACAAGAATACTTGCTGAAGTCACTTTTTGAGCGCTGCAGCCCATCTGCCTTCCTCCCTCGTCCTCCAATTCTCTCCTGAGGAGTTTTTTTGGCCACCGGTGACTTTTCGCAGCAGCTCAGCGAGCGCCTGACGTAGATCTCCAGCACTTTCTTGGCCCCTTGTCTGTCCAGAGAGAGGATCTTGCCCGACGGCTGCCTCCCCACGTCCCACCGAGGCTTCTCCACAGCCAGAGCCTGCATCTTGCTGGGGAAGGAAACAACATTTTCAGCCTGATTTTCTCTTTCCCTAGGGCTCTGCGTGGTCAGGTTGGGCACCTTGGGTGCCAAAATGGGGGTGATTTCCATCGTGCCCACACTTTGCATGTCTGAGGCTGTTTATGCTCCCAGTAAATAACCAGCCCCTTTTATAACTGTTATCTAAGTGCTGCTTACGCAGCCTCTGCACACAAGGATTTATGATGGGCTATAGACACCACTGATAAGGGAAACGAAACTGAGGGAGGGGGAGCCATGCTGGGCACGCCTGAGAGGGAAAACCTGGTCATCATCCAAAGGGTTTTGGATCCAGCAAGGGCATCACCCAGGTCCCATGGTCCTGTATCTTCCCGTTACAAGGTACCCCCATGCTGTGATGAAAAACTACACACCAGGAGCTCCACCCCCCCAAGGAGTCACACAGCCCAGATTTTATAGCATCTCCCCTTGAAGTATTGGCTGCCAAAAAAAAAAAAACCACGTTTCCCAGAAAGCCTTGATGGTTCCAGCCCTTGAAGAAGCCAAGGGCAATGTGGGCTCTTGACAATACCCTTGGTGACCACCGATATTGGATAAGCAGATTGCAATGATGCAGCCCCTCCAGGAGGTCTCACCAGTGTAAATCTTCTCCCTCTCCCCCCACACTTAGAAGCAGAAAAAATGAAGCAGGAGATGTTTCTATTGAAAAAAACCACCACCATGCCTGTGCCTTGCCCTATGTCTGCTCCCAAAACCAAATTTCACCCTTCAGGAAACCAGACCCAAACCAGACTTTCTCCACCACTGAACAGCACACAGGAAACCAACACCAAAATCCAACAAGGTCAGTTGTACAAACCAGCCTGGAGCCGGGTATCACCCTCCTCTCAGTCTAAATGAGCAGCGCCACAACGCAAAAGCACAACCACCCACCTCAACTTGGCCTTTTTTTTGGATCAAGAAGGGAAGTTTTATTCATCCAAGCCAACAGCAAAGCCACCCAACAATAAATCATTCACCTGGATGTAATCACAGCAAAGCAACAGCTCCCATCCTACTCCCATTGATTCCAGTACATTGGCCACATCATTCTCTGTTTGCTGTTTTGGTTTTTACCTTTCCATCAGTGTTTCTGCCCTTCTGGATTTATGTCAGGACAAGCTCCTCATCCACAGGCACTAAGTGTTGTCAGGATCTCCTAGGAGGTGCGTTTTTATACCCAGGGCCAGTGGCTGCCTGAGCTGAGTCCTATTTTTAGCAGCCACTCAGGTAAGAGATCGGCCAGAGCTTCCGCCTGGGTTCTCCACTATCACCTTCCTTGTGGCGGAAAACCAGTGGGCGTGAGTTTCACTGGAGGAGAAAACCATTTCCTTATGACAAACAGCAGCAAAACAGCAGAAAAAATCACCTGTCAGCAGGTGTAAGCACTGGCCTTTGAAATCAGCTCTCTAAGGCAGCTGGTTGGGGTCTGGGTTTGGTTTGGTTTTTATTGTTTTTAAGGGCTGTGATGCCATCTGTGGGCTCTGCTGGGTTGTTTTTGTGAGGAGAAGGCGTAACTTTCACAGAAAAATGGGAGTTCAATGCAGCAAGGAGATAGAATCACAGAAACATTCAGGTTGGAAAAGACCTCTAAGCTCATCCAGTCCAACCCCACCGTGCCTGCTAAACCTTGTCCCCACCTGCCACAGCCACACGGGTTTTGAACCCCTCCAGGGATGGAGACTCCACCACAGCCCTGCGCAGCCTCTGCCAGGGTTCCAACACACTTTCAGTGAAGAAATTGTTCCCAATATCCAATCTAAACCTCCCCTGGAGCAGCTTGAGGCCATTTCCTTTTATTCTATCACTTGTTACTTGGGAGAAGAGACCAACATCTGCCTCACTACGTCTTCCTTTCCAGAAGCTGCAGAAAGCGATGAGGTCTCCCCTCAGCCTCTTCTTCTCCAGAATAAACAGCCCCAGTCCCTCAGTCACTGCCACAACCCCTGTTCTCCAGACCCTTCCCCAGCTCCATTCCCTTCTCTGGATGCTCTCCAGCCCCTCAAGGTCCTTCATGGAATGAGAGGCCCAGAACTGAACCCAGGATTCGAGATGTGGCCTCCCCAGCACCGAGCACAGGGGGACAATCCCTTCCCTGCTCCTGCTGCCATCCCATGGCTGATCCAAGCCAGGATGCTGGTGGTCACCTTGCCCTCCTGGGCCACTGCTGGCTCAGGTTCATAAGCCAGATCACGTTCATGTTCAGATCACTCTGCCTGCACCTCAGGAGCTTCCAGGAAAGTGGATGTCAGGGCTGTTGCAGGGCCACAGACACCCTGGAGCATGATGCTACCAGGTTGTCGCCTGAGCATGGCCGGGCTACAACATCTTTGAAACCCACCCTGAAATATGAAACAGGACGGGGGCTCCATGACCAGAGCCCCTTCACCCACTTGGCTCCCCTCAGCCCAGCCCAAAGGCAGAGCATCTGCAGGGGCTGAACACTCAAGACAAGATCTCCTGCACATTCTGACACCTTACAAGGTGCCCCTGGGCCAACCAAAGCCCTCTGGCCCCACAGCCACCCCCACCCCCCCAGCACCCCTGTGTCCGTTGCACCCTCCCCCAGGCTGCTCCCGGCATCCTCATTGCTGTTTTGCCATCTGATGGCAGCATTTCGCACTGCACCTCGCAGGGACGGTGCTGGATGTGGATGCTCTTGGCAGGGCAGGGGCTCTTTGGAAAACCCCTCAGCCACGTTCCCACCTGAGCAGCGCTGCGTTTTCTCTAGTTTTCAGCTGGGATCACGTGCTGCCAAGGTTCCACCTGGAGAAAAATGACCTTTTCCTTAATAACAGGTTCAGTTTGCAACTGAAACAATCCAGGATTATTTTCTTTCTGTTTCTACACACTTTCAGTGCCGTAATCATAGAATCATAGAATGATCTGGGTTGGAAGAGACCTCCAAGATCATCAAGTCCGACCCTTAATCCAACACTCTCATGATTACTAGATCATGGCACTCTCATGGTTACTACATCATGGCACTAAGTGCCACTTCCAGTCTTATTTTAAAAACCTCCAGGGATGGTGACTCCACCCCCTCTCTGGCCAGGCCATTCCAAGGCCTGATTGCTCGCTCTGTGAAGAACTTTTTCCTGATATCCAGCCTAAACCTTCCCTGGCAGAGTCTGAGCTCGTGCCCTCTTGTTCTGTTGTTGGCTGCCTGAGAGAAGAGACCAACCCCCACCTGTCTACAACCTCCTTTCAGATATTGTAGAGAGTGATGAGGTCACCCCTGATAGGTCACTTCCCTATAACTGGAAGAGATCCAGTCCATTTCCCTCTGTTTCTCCTGAACCCCCACTGGTGAGTCAGTCTGGAATTGATTAGGAATTACCTGGCTTTGTTTTTCAGCATCCCTATCTACTTCCAATAAATAATTAAACCATCTAGGAAGTCCACGCTGCTAACAAGCACATGACCACATCCTTTCGTAAACAGGTCGATTCCAGTGGGTGAGGAAGAGTTTCACCATCAATTGTTGTTGTTTTTTCTTCTCTGCAACATCCATAAAACAAAAAGCCACATCCACTCTGGCAATGGGGCACAGTCTGACTATCCCCAGTTTGCTACTGGAGACCATCCAAGGCTGAGTCCAAATATTTTCCCTGTTCTTAGAGGACTTCTTGTGATTAAACTGGAAATGAAAGTTGACTTATGGCTTCCTGCAGGCATTTTCTCTTTGTAGTAGAATTTCTGGACACAGGTTGACAACAGGATACCCAAAGTGACTCCAAAAACACCTTGACCTGAATGGTGATTCTGGATCCAGATCTTGATCCAAGTTCAGATCCTTGCTGGGACTTGGGACATACATAAGGAGAGAGGCACAAGAAAAAGGTGTTTGCAGGAGACCTGAGGCAAATGAGAAGCCCTTTAACAGAGTTGGGGGAAGAGAGCTGGATCTAAATTTGTCCTCTTTTCTCATCTATATTGGGAGAGAATGAGGAAGCTTGTTGGAAACACAGGCACGTGGAGGACACCCACAATGCCAAGGTTGGTACCTTCACACCAGTGACACAGGAGGGAAAAGCAGAACTAAAAGCATGGGGACACATGACCAGCTTGTTTACAGAAACTTGGTCCAGAAGATGGAAAAACAAAGAGAGGTATTCCCCACATGGAGCTGCGAGGTGCAGGAGGGTACAACCTGCTCAGGAGGCAGGAGTCCAATCACCTCAATTTCTTTCTTTCCCTGTGTAGGGACAGGAGTTGGACTCGATGACCCTATTGGGCCCCTTCCAACTCAGGTAATTCTATGATTCTTGGGAACAAGACAAGTAGGCCAGAGACTGAGGCTGGACATCAGGATGGCTGGGACAAGCTCAAGTGGGTGCCCAGAGGGGCTGGGGAATCACCATCCTTCGAGGTCTTCAAGATTGAGCTAACCAAAACCACAGCCAAACCAACTGGGTGCTGGAGACAGCTGTGTTTTAGGTGGGCCACAAGGGTCAACATCAACCACCTGTGCACAAAATTTGAGCCAACATCAACCACCTGTGCACAAAAATACCTGTAGTTTGAGATCTCTGTCACCGTGGAGGAGCTGAGGGCAGCCACTGCTCCCCGAACCGGCCACAATTTGAGCAGAGAGCAGAGCCAACGCGTGGCCTTGGTGGAAACCTCTTGGCATGGTTGTGTGGTGCCCCTCAATGAAGCAGATGGTGGGCACCAGCTCCCAGAGCAAGTCCTCTTTTCTGGCCATCAGCTCCCAAAGCACAAATTCCCTTTTCCTCCAGCCCTGGGACTGATTTCAGCTGCTCCTCTCGGCAGACGAGCAGTGCAAGACCGCAGCGGGCACACTCGGGTGTTTGCACCACCCTGCCTCAACCACCACCAGACCTGGTGCTGCTGAAGCCCAGGTGATGACCTCCAGGACCTGCAGATCTTCTGGAAAGCCTGCATGGGGCACCTGTCTGTCACCATCCCTGGACTTCAGCCACAGCAAAAGTCACCTCCTGCTGTGTTACCTCCCTCCCCGCACACCCACACCAAACACCCCGGCACAAGTGGTGGGTACTTGGCTGTTTATTGAAAGGGATGGGTCCCTGTTCCAGGAATGCAGCAGGTTTACAGCCCTCCTGCTTCTGCTCACTGCAGGGAAAAGAACCCCACTACCCCAGGATTCCTGGGATCATGGAAAGAACCCATCCTCGCAGAGATGTCCTTTGCTCTTCGCCCTCCGAGATCCCTCCGGAGCTGCGGTGGCTTGCATTGAGTTGAGTGCACTTGGCAGCTTCCCAACAGGAAAGGAAATCCCCATCCAAGTCCAACAGGAGCCTTAGTCATTGTTGGAAAAACAAGAGAGGGCATCTCGCACGCTCCCTGCAGCTCGGCACGAGCGCCAGGGTCACCGAGGGTCAGCTGCTCCAACAAAACAAGCCACGCAGACAAGAAAGACACCAGGGCTCTTCCCACGGCGAGAAAGCAGGTGGGGTGACTCAACAGGAGAAGATCAGGAATAACAGACCCTTGGCAGGGTATCCCCAGAGCACTGCAGGGCCAGGATGAAATGGTTCCACGCCAAGGAACCAAAGGTGTCCCTCAGGGCTGGGCAAGATCTGACTCTCCACCGGATTTTACCCCAAGAAAGATCTGGTTTTAATCTTCTCTGGGACAAAAATTACCCTTTGTGGAAGGAAGGATGAGGTCTGGATGCTTCACTACACCTTCTCAGTGTGGCGCAGCCCCAGGCTGCAGCTGGGTAACCTCCAGCTCCCTCTCCTAGCAGAGATTTTGGCCTCCCTTCCCAGTCAGGACCTCCCAAAGGCTGTGACTCTGAGCCTATTTACCCCACCAGAGCTTCTCATTTCATTCTCCTCCACAGCTTGACTTGTCGAGCGCCTTCATTTTGCCAACGAGCTGGTGACTTTTCTGGAAGTGAAACTTCTCAGCCAGCATTTCTGAAGATGTCACACTGTTGGCATTTTGCCAGCCAGCCACCACGTGTCACCACCACCACCACCTCCAACTGGGTGCAACCCACCAGCATCTTCAGGCTCCAGTTAGTGCTTGTGAAGTACTTTTGGAGGAGCAACACCAATTACAGAAAAAGGGACTGTGGCTTCAGATTGGCAACAACCAGTTTTGGTGGAAACCTGAGCCACCAACCCATGCCAAAAGATTCCTCCCAAGGCCAAGGGTACCCAAACCCATCCCCAGCATTGCTGTGCCAAAAGCAGTGCCAACACAGCACTGAGATGGCACCTTGGGCTTGAGAAAGGATCCAGAACAATGATACATGGCAGCAGGATAATTTCTGCAGTGGTGCAAAACTGAGGTTGGAAGAAACTCATCTTTCCCCATCAGCCATGAAACACGATGCTGCTTCCCAGCCTGGGTCTGTACCTCTCCACGTAGCTACAGAACACCACGGGTTCACCCATCTGCAGCTCCAACTGTCACACTCTGGTTTAGGGGCTGCTGAGCATGAGGACAAGATCTGGGTGCCCACAGGAGCTGGGTTTAAATGAGGAAGGCTTGGATTTCCCAGTTTCAGACCTTCAACCAGCAAGAAGTGGGATTTTTCAGCTCTACACAGTCACAGGATTTTATTTCCTCAATGAAAACCAATCTGAAAGTATCAGTGGATATTTTTGGACTTAAAACCACACACACAGAGTGTTCCTTCCAGGTCACTAACGGAGCTGGGGAGGGGCTCCTGATCAGGGAGTGCAGGGATAGGACAATGGGGAATAGATTTAAGATGAAAGAGGGGAGATGAGATCTTGGGAGGAAATGTTTTTCTGTGAGGTTGGGGAGGCCCTGGCCCAGTTTGCCCAGAGCAGTGGTGAGCAGCCCCATCCCTGGAGGTGTTCAAGGCCAGGCTGGATGGGGCTTGGAGCCCCCTGATCCAGTGGGAGGTGTCCCTGCCCATGGCAGGGGGTGGATATGGATGGGCTTTGAGGTCCCTTCCAACCCAAACCATCCCATGATTCTCTGATCTGGAGTCAAAGCAAATAACCACGTGTCCAATGAGAGTGGTCATATCCATAACTGCCTTCATTTCTTTTCACATTACTTAGTCAGCTAATTAGAAAAAGCATTACAATGGAGAAAAAGGAGTTAGAGACACATCTTAGGGCATGAGTGCAGCCTGGAGCTCCAGGCCTGATCCAGGCAGATATTTCAGCTCAATCCTTCCCTTAATCAGAGGAGCAATCCCACAGGAGGCAGTGAGATTCCAGAGGACGGCGTATCTGCAAGGTAAATCCATTCCCAGTCAGGGAAGTGGCTCAGATTCAGAGCAGGGTGTTCTGCAGGAGCTCTTCAGTAGAGCTTTGACCCACATCGCATGCTCTGGAGATCTCTGTTCTTAGAGCAAGATGTGCTGAGCAGAGAAGTCTTTACCAGCACGTTTGAACCTTGAAGTCAAGCATCAAAATTTACAGAGCAAAACTACCACATTCCCTCCTAGAGGACGGCAGAGAAGAGAGCAGAAAACCAGCCCACACGTTCACCTGCATTTTCAGGGCTGGGGGCAGTTTCAGAGCATGTTTTGCTGGTGAAGCTCCAGAGATGCCCCAGCTTTGGCTCAGGTTTTGCAATCCAGGACCAGCTCTTTGTCCCGGAGATGCAAGAGACTCTGGCACTTCCCAAGGGAGCGCAAATCTGTGACACACTACAAGTGCCACCTCTGCAGATTTCCTATGGTGAAACCTCCAATGGGTCTTCTTTCAGATCCTCGTGGTCCTCATTCTCCAGCTGCTCCAGTTTGCTGGATTTCTCATGGACGATCTCCCCAGGAGTCTTCAAAAACCTGTAACTCATTTTTTAGTGGCTGTAAGTGCATGTCCAAACCCATCCCCAAACCAGGCTGTGAATGCTGGAGCCCTCATCAGTGGAGCTGTGGGGCTTGGCAGAAGGTATCTGCCCCCCCTGGCCTTTGCTGAGGATCTCCTGCTTTGAACCCAGGGTGCCCAAAGCCCAGGGAGATAAAGCTCAACCCTTATCAGCCCAACACTGGCATTTTAAATCCAAACTAATCCAGGGAAGCAGGAAGCACTGAAAACAGGAGGGTTCTGACTTATTTCCACCCTTTTCTTCTATCTGGAGCTGGATTTCAGACCTGGTGTCACTGGGGAACCAGAGGGAAGCTTCCAGCTCTGGGGGGCTCAGGGACATTTCCAGCAGCACCAGGTGGACTCCAGGTATGAAAGCAGATGGATGCTGGCCCTGGGACACATTGTTGGCCTCCAGCCCTGAAAAGTCCATCAGGTGGGATCTGGAGCCCTGGCTTGCACAGGAGAGAGCCTTGGACACAAACCCACCGGGGTGCTGCATTTGCAGGGCAGGATAACAAGAACCAAACCAAACAGCAGCCACTGAGGTTTTGCAAATCTAAAACCAGCTCAGGCTTTTACACCTCAACATGGAGGCTGATCCCAGCCCTGAGATGCACCCGGCTGCTGTGGGACTCCCGAGTCACAGGGCCAGGCTGGGACCAGCCTCTGGTCTCCCTTACAGCACCATCAAACCCTGGGGGCTCCAGGAAGGCTGGGGAGGGGCTCTTGATCAGGGAGTGTAGGGATAGGACAATGGGGAATGGGTTTAAGATGAAAGAGGGGAGATTGAGATGAGATTTTAGGAAGAAATGTTTTCCTGAGAGGGTGGGGAGGCCCTGACACAGTTTGCCCAGAGAAGTTCTGGCTGCCCCATCCCTGGAGGTGTTCAAGGCCAGGTTGGATGGGACTTTGAGGCCCCTGATCCAGTGGGAGGTGTCTCTGCCCAGGGCAGGGGGGGTGGAACTGGATGGGCTTTGAGGTCCCTTCCAACCCAACCCAGTCTATGATTCTATGAAGACAGAACCATTCCCAACCACTCCCCCAACAAATAGCAAAGCTGCTTCAACTCCAGCTCAGCCTGGACTATCAGGGATCCAGGACAATGAAACAGCTGCCAACATCTGGAGCCCACCACCTCCCCGTGCCCCACCCATGCTGTCCCAGGCAAGTCATTTCTCTGATCTGCTCCATCTCACCTGAACAACAGCTTCTGCCCTGGCTCCTTTTTGATAATGTTGAGTTTGTAATAATGCCTGAGCGCTCGGGACATCTTCTCATACGTCATGTTGGTCCGGTTCTGGAAGAAAGGAAACCAGGAGCAGTTTAGTAAAAGCAAGTACCAACCCCTAGTGTGGGTCTGTCTGCAGCAGGACCACCTGTGGGACATTCAAGGTAGTTCTTGGGCCCTGCAGGAATGCTAGATTTGTTCTCAACTGCATTTACCTTGTGGTTCCCCCAGAGCTGGGCAAGTCCGTTTGGGTTAACGACCCGGAAGATCTTGGCTTCTTTGTCTTCCCACTTGATGTAAGGCTCGTAGCGGCTGTCAGAGAGGAGCTGGTACACATAATCCCACAGTAACCTGCAGTCTGAGTGTTGGTGGGAAATAAACAGTCACAGGAGTCCCTCTAAGGCACCTGTGCTTCAGCAAGGGTCGGTCAGCAATAGGATTGCACGTGATAGCATGATAATCAATAAGAAGAGCCCAGAGCTCACACACAGCACCTTTATTGCCAGAAAATCAATGGGAAGAAGTTCAACAAGTCCTGCATCTGGGAGACAACAACCCCGTGCAGCATTACAGACTTAGGGAAGAGTGGCTGGAGAGCTGCCTGGAGGAGAAGGCCTTGGGGGTGTTGGCTGGCAATGGCTGAACATGAGCCAGCAATGGCCCAGGTGGCCAAGAGGCCAATGGCATCTTGGGCTGTGTCAGAGACAGCGTGGGCAGCAGGAGCAGGGCAGGGATTGTGCCCCTGGACTGGGCACTGGGGAGGCCACACCTTGAATCCTGTGTTCGGTTCTGGGCCCCTCACTCCAAGAAGGACATTGAGGGGATGGAGAGCACCCAGAGAAGGGAACAGAGCTGGGGAAGGGGCTGGAGAACAGGGGTTATGAGGAGCAGCTGAGGGACCTGGAGTTGTTTAGTCTGGAGATGAGGAGGCTGAGGGGAGACCTCATCCCTGTCCACAACTGCCTGAATGGAGGTTGTGGTGAGGTGGGTGTTGGTCTCTTCTCACAAGGGACAGGTGACAGGATGAGAGGAAATGGCCTCAAGTTGCACCAGGTCAGGTTCAGATTGGACATCAGGAAAAATTTCTTCACTTAAAAGGTTCTCAGGCCCTGGCAGAGGCTGCCCAGGGAGGGGGTGGAGTTCCCATCCCTGGAGGGGTTTAAAGGACAGGATGATGAGTTTCTCGTAGGGACAGGGTTTATTAAGGGGACAGGTACAGCTGGACTCAATGATCTCAGAGGTCTCTTCCAACCAGCTGATTCCATGATCTCAAAGCACCAGTGGGAGCCACAGTTTTTCAGGTGTGGAAACTGAGGCAGGGAAGCACACACTGATACATGGAATAAACGGAATGGAGACAGCTGGGCAGACAGGACAAAGCACAATCTTATTTCCCCAAGGAACCAGGCTGTAAATTCATATTTACCTGCAATTTTCCCATCCACTGGGGCTGACAAGGCTGTAGGAAAAGAGCAGATGGCACCTGCCCTGCAGCTGCCCTCCGAGCTGGCGTGGGAGAGGTTCAGTGGCTCCGTGTGGCTGCGGGACAGAGGCTGCTCTGCACAATCCAGGCAGGAGAAAACAGCAGCTGGGACAACCTCAGCACTACGATCTGGCCCTGAAAAAAAACCCCAACCCTATGGTGCATTACAGCAGGTTCCAGGAGAACTTCTAAAGCCCTGAAACAAGAAAGGAAGGACAGCCCAGGCTGGTTACCAGCCCGGCCAGAAGTGCCCAGTGCTGAGGGAAGCCTGGGACTTTGCCAGGGCAGGAGCAACAGAAGGTCCAGAGGAGCCTGAGGAGATGCCAGGCAGGGTGAGGGTCAGATTACAGAAGCAAAGCTGGAACAGGAAAATGCATCATAAATCACTGTGGGGGCCTGAGCTGCTCACCACCTACACCTGAGCCAGCAGAAGAGCTCAGGAAAGCACTCCCAGAGCCACCTCAGTGCAAAACCAGCCCCACCCCAACTCTTACCTAGGCTCCCATCCCAAGGGGACTGATAAGCCTCACTGGCCCTGACCAGCTTCACTGGGACCTCTCCCTGCTCCACCCATTGGCCCAGAAGCTCCATTTAAGTCCTGGATTCTCATCCCTCTCCCAGCTGTGCTACAGGAGTAGCCTCCAGCCAGGCCCATGCTATTGACCCTTCCCTGATTCAGACCTTGATCTGCAGACAGACTTCCTGGTGCAGGTACAGCCTTGCCTGCTCACCATGGACCCACCTGGTGCTGCCCAGGCCTGATTCTGACCAGACCTGCTTCCTCTGATCCAGTGGGAGGTGTCCCTGCACACAGCAGGGGGCTGGAAGTGGATGATCTTTGAGGTCCCTTCCAACCCAAACCAATCTACGGTTCTCTCACTACAAACTTCCTTGATGACCTGGACTTTGTTGGACCTTGCTGGCATCTCCAGGGCTGTCCTGCTCACCTTGCTCAGGCTGTGTAAGATGGGTTAAGCTGGCTGAGCTCCAAACCCCAGATGTGTGCCAGTCACTGTAGGTCAGGGCAGGCTCTACCATACCTTCCTCTGTGCTCCTGGCTTCCCTGAAGGATGAGCTGAGCAAAGGGCTGCAAACCAGAGCTCTTCTCTGAGTCTTAACATACTGGAGTATCTCATACAACACATCACCTGCAGGGAAGGAACATCTGCTCAGATGGTTTTACATCACAGTAGAGACTCTCTCAGTCGATGCTGTCACATTTCTGCACTAGAGGGTAAGGGGTAATTCCCCATCTCAAAGCATTTGCAGCCCAGGTGGACTAGAGGAAGGAAGAAGGTTGTTCTTGTCCCCAGCACTCAAGTGGGAAGGTGGAGTTAAAGCCTGCTCTGCTGGGAGGGGCTGGATGGACAGTCCTCAGCAGAGCCCCTGCACTCAGTCCAACCTGAGCTCGGAGCTCGGTGTCTGAAGTCTTCCTTGGTGAGGATGCAGAGGGCTTTGCCGTTCATTTCAAACTTGCTCTCGTCGGTTTGTGGAAGGGAATACTCCTTCTCAGCCCATCTCAGCCAGTGGATCACGTCGTCCTTGCTCCACAGCGAGGGCTGGATTCCTGAAACCATGGACAGCTGCTGAAACAACTCAGTTTCCACCCTCAAAACTGCTGAGGGGCAGGGTGAGATACAAACCTTCTCCATCACCAGACTTCCCCTCTGGTCAAAAAAGCCCCAAAGAGAGAAAATGAACCCTGATAATGGCTCAAGCTTGAGCCTTGACAGCAGGGAATGGTCCCTGGGTGAGATACCACAGCTGTACCCACCACATCCCACCCTGTGGGAGCTCCTTTTTAAGCAGCATTGACTTGCTCAACATCTACTCACTCAGCCTGCCTGGAAGCTTGAAGATCTCTCCCTCACTGATGGGTGTGTGTCCAGCCTGGGACAGGGGTGGTAATGAAGCTGCAACAATGGGGATGGAAGAGGTGACTCCCACTTTACCCTGGGAAAAAGAGATCAAACACATCAGTAGCAGAAATTCCCAACTCTAGTCCTGCCTTTGCTTTGGAGATGCCTCCACTGCAGTAAACGCTGCTCAGATGGTTTCTAACTGGTTTCTCATAGCAGCATGATGTGCTCTCTGCACCTCTTCCAGCTCTCTAGGTCCTTTACCAGCCCAGGGTGAATTTCTGGTTGCTCCAGACAATGTTAGAAGCCAGGGATCCCCTTCTCTTTCTCCAGACAGGACTCAAGGGAATGGCAGTAAGATGCCAGGGGACGGTTGGGTTGGACATCAGGAGAAGGTTCTTCCCCCAGAGAGTGGTGGAGCACTGGAACAGCAGTCACAGCCTGACAATATTCCAGAAGCATTTGGCCAAGGCCCTCAGCTCCATCGGGTGAATGTTGGGGTTGTCCTTGCAGGGACAGCAGTTGGACTCGATGGACCTTGTGGGCCCCTCCCAACTCAGGACATTCTATGATTCTATGGAACCAAGACTGGCCAGATGGAGCCAAAACCTTGGCTTCCTGCAGGATTCTCAGACACTTGTTGGATGCCAGGGTTTTAGGAAAATACAGCTGGCAGCAGATTTTGTCTTAAAAAACAAAGAATGAAGAGAACTCTAACTTTTTCCCTAATGATCATTTGGACACAAGTGGAAATAGATATCCCAGGGATTAGGGAGATGTCCACTCATCTGGCCCTCCTGCCAGTAAGTCCCAGCTCCTCAAGAATCACCCCTCCCTCTTCGCTCCTCATTAAGGAGCCCCTCTAACCTCACCAACTGCTCATTAAGGAGCCCTTCCAACCTCACGGAATGGGTGAGATGATCAGTGCTGGGAGAAGAGGCAGCACCAGCACCACTGCCATGCTGGGAGGTCACCATTGTCCCCACTCTACCCCACGGCTTTCATCCAGAGTGTGTGAGCCACGAGGGAGCTCAGATCCTGCTTTCAGCCCCATCTAGATCTTGAAATATTATTGGCAGCCAAGCAGATAATGTTTCCCCTTGAAAACCTATTAACATGAATCTGAGCAATTTCTCAGCTTCATTCTCTGGAAAATTAATAATTTTGCCTGCAAATGGTGTTTTCCAAAGCAGCAGCCAACTCTGGGCACTCCAGTGCACCCTCAGGCAGATTTTTTTTGGAGATACCACAGTATTACAAGGTTGGAAAGGACCTCTGAGATAACCAAGTCCAAGAATATCCAAGGTAGATAGAGCAGCCAGAGCTTCTCAGAGAAGTGGTGGCTGCTCCATCCCTGGAGGTGTTCAAGGCCAGGTTGGATGGGGCTTTGAGCCCCCTGATCCAGTGGGAGGTGTCCCTGCCCATGGCAGGGGGGTGGAACTGGACGGGCTTTGAGGTCCCTTCCAATCCAAACCATTCCATGATTCCATGATTCTACGAGTCTCGACTGTGCCTGGGGCATCGAGGAGCTGAAAATCAGGGGTGAAGGAAACCACAGCGTGCACTGGCAGGGCAGACAGTGATTGGACACAGCTTAAACACAAAGGTGGTTTCCCCAAAGCCAGGATGCAAACTGCTCCATCTCTCCCCAGGGAAGCATTTCTCTGCAATCCAGGGAAGTTACAGCAGGAGAAAGGCAGTGGTTTGGTGGTGGGTGGTGGGGTTGTCATCACCAGAAGGATGTAGGTCAACAGTTTGTGTGTTTCAGATTCATTCTAAACAACAAAGCTATGGGAAAAATAAAAGTGAAAGAATTTAGCAGTGTATTTTGCCTAGAACTCCTCAAAAAGCTGTTTTAATTCTCTCCCAATGAGATTTACAGTAAAAACAAATGAAATGTTTGATATTTTTTCTGGCTCCTGAAGATTCCCAGTGCCCAAGAGCTGCATTCTGACTTTTCATTACTTTCTATCAATTCTGCTCTGCGTTTTCATTATTTCTAACCATTTTGGTTCTTAATTTTTATTACTTTGTATCAGTTTTGCTCCTGCTTTTCTCCTGCTCCTTTCCTATGCATTTCGGAGCCAGCATATCCCTGCTTCGGGAGGAAATACTGTCTGAATTTGCATTAATTCATACCAATTATGTTCTGAATTTTCATTAATTTGTACCAATTCTGTTCTGAATTTTCTTTATCTCATACCAATTCTGCTCTTGCTTTTCTTTCCTGCTCCTTTCCCACATATTTTGGAGCTGGCATCTCCTTCCTTGAAGAGGAAATATTGTCTGAATTTTCATTATTTCGTACCAATTCTACTCTTAATTTGTATTACTTGTGCCATTTCTGTTTTTAATTTTCATTACTTCATACCAGTTCTGTTCTTGAGCTTTTTTTTCCTGCTTAGCTGCTTTCCCATGCATTTTGGAGCTGGTATTTCCTTACTTCGAGAGGAAACATTTTCTGAATTTTCATTACTTCATAGAAATTCTGTTCTGAATTTTCATTACTTTGTACCAATTCTGTTCTTAATTTTCATTACTTCAGACCATTTCTGTTCTGGCTTTTTTTCCTGTTCCTTTCCCACACATTTCCGAGCCAGCATCTCCTTGTTTCAAGAGAAAATATCATCCTTGGAGGGGTTGGAGTGGGGAAAGCGAGGAGGGAGGAATGGAAGCCAAACCCCAAATGTGCGAGCGCCCCAAACTGGGGGACACTGGGATGGAGCCTCCGGGCTCCGGGAAGGGGAAAGCATCCCTTTCCAGCCCCAAATTGAAGAGAGGGGACTCTTACCTGCATCCCCGGGGGGCTGAGGAGCCGCTTCCACCCCTGTCCCGTCCCGTCGCTGCGGCTCCGGCGCGATCGTCCCGGGAAACGAAACCGAAAGGAACCGGAGCACCGGGAGCCGGCGGGGGCGATTGGGGGGGGGAGAATCGTGCTTTCCCACCCCACTTCCCCCACGATCCCGGGGCATCCCGACCGCTGTCGGGACAGGGCCAGCCCTTTCTTCCAGGGATCCCTGTATCCCCGAGCATCCCTGTCCTCCCGGAGGATCCTGTATCCCTAGGGGCTCCAGGAAAGCTGAGAAGGGTCTGTTGATCAGGGAGTACAGGGACAGGACAAGGGGGATTATTTTTCAGTTGAAAGAGGGCGAGATTGAGATAAGATTTTAGGGAGAAATGTTCTAATGGGATGATGTTTAATAAGTCCAAATGTCGGGTACTTCATTTTGGACACAACAATCCCATGCAGAGCTACAGACTGGGGACAGAGTGGCTGGAGAGGAGTCAGGCAGAAAAGGACCTGGGAGTGCTGGTGGCCAGGAAGCTCAACATGAGCCAGCAGTGTGCCCAGGTGGCCAAGAAGGCCAATGGCATCCTGGCCTGCATCAGGAATAGTGTGGGGAGCAGGACCAGAGGAGTTATCGTCCCCCTGTACTGGGCACTGGTCAGGCCTCACCTTGAATCCTGTGTCCAGTTCTGGGCCCCCCAGTTTGGGAAAGATGTCAGGATACTGGAATGTGTTCAGAGGAGGGCAACGAAGATGGGGAAGGGGCTGGAGCACAAGCCCTATGAGGAGAGACTGAGGGAATTGGGGCTGTTTAGCCTGGAGAAGAGGAGGCTCAGGGGAGACCTCATTGCTCTCTACAACTCCCTAAAAGGAGGTTGTAGTGGGGCAGGGGTTGGTCTCTTCTCTCAGGTGACCAGGGACAGAACCAGAGGGCAGGGACTTAAGCTTGGTCAGGGAAAGTTTAGACTTGATGTGAGGAAAAAATTCTTCACTGAAAGGGTGATTGGCCATTGGAATGGGCTGCCCAGGGAGGGGGTGGAGTCACCGACCCTGGAGGGGTTTAAAGGGAGACTGGATGAGGCACTGTAGTGCCATGGTTTAGATGATGGGTTGGTGTTAGTGTTGGTGTTATAGGTTGGACTTGATGATCTCAGAGGTCCTTTCCAACCTTGTGATACTGTGATACTGTGATACTGTTTTGCTGTGAGGGTGGGGAGGCCCTGGCCCAGGTTGCCCAGAGCAGTGGTGGCTGCCCCATCCCTGGAGGTGTTCAGGGCCAGGTTGGATGGGGTTTGAGCTCCCTGATCCAGTGGGAGGTGTCCCCGCCCATGGCAGGGGGTGGATCTGACTGGGCTTTGAGGTCTCTTCCATCCCAACCCATTCCATGATTCCACTATCCGATAGTTGTATGACTGTATGACTCTGCACTCCGCCGTCCCGCGGTTCCCTGCCCGCTCGGCTCGCACGGACACCGCACCCTGGGTACCGGGAGCCTGCTCTGCGCACGCGCACCCGCCGAGCCGCCCCGGCACGCGCCGCTTCACGCGTGCTCCGCCACGTCCCGCCCCATTTCCTCTCCCTCGGTTTCCATTGGCCAGCGGGGGTCTCGGAGCACGACCAATCGAGAAGCGCCGGAGGAGGGTCGAGGCGCGATGACCCCGCCTCCCTCCCGCTCTCTCAGCTCCCATTGGCCAGCGGGGTGTGGGAGCGCGGCCAATCGGGAGGCGGCGGGGGCGGGGCCGGGGTGCGGGGTCGCTGCCCTCCGCAGGGAGCGGTCTCGGCGGGGACGCGGTGAGTGCGGCCTAAGGGGAATGGGGTGCGGTGGGGCCTCCGGACCCTCCGTGGGGCACGGGGGTGGCCGGTGGGGCCCTCTGGGAGGCTTATGGGACCTGTCGGACCTCCATGGGGCTTGGGGAGCCCGCTCCGGCCCTCGGGGAGGCCTGGGACGGGAGGCTTAGGGGCCCTCCAGGCCCGCTCGGAGGTTTAGGGGCGGCCTTAGGGGTCCTTTCGGCCTTCCATGGGGCTTGAGGGAGGTGTTCCAGCCCTGTGTGGGGCTTCGGGGTGGGGGGGAGCTTGGGGTTTCTGCTCCGGCCCTCCGTCAGGCCCCGGCGGGGAGAGAGGGGGGCTTTGGGGCCCTCCCGGCTCTCTGTGAGGCTTGGGGTGGGGGGACTTAGGGGTCCTCCCGACCCTCCGCGGGGCTTGGAGGGGGCTGCTCTGGACCTCTGTGAGGCTTGGACTGGGGGGACTTAGGGATGCTCCCGGCCCTCCGTGGGTACGAGGTGTTCTCTGGGTGGGCTGAGCATGGGGCATGTCTGGGCCGGGGGACGGGACTCCCCCGGCCTATGTTTACTTAGAGACAGGGCCTTCAGTGCATCTCCTGCCTTGTTATCTGTGTTTGCAAGGGGGTTCTGACTGTAAATACTGCATTCCTGCATCATTGACACGTTTGTCCTGTACTGGCAATGTGCACTCCCAGCCCAGAAGCCAGCTTTGTCCTGGGCTGTGTCCGAAGAAGTGTGGCCAGCAGGGCAAAAGAGGGGATTCTCCCCCTCTACTCTGCTCCTGTGAGACCCCACCTGGAGTCCAGTGTCCAATTCTGGAGACCCCAACAGTTCACAGCGAAGGTGGAGCCCTGGGAGGGGTCTGTGCATGGTGGGAGGGGAGGCCAAGGAGCAGTGGGTTTGAGGGTATCCAGGCTTCCAGAGAATGGGGTCATAGCAGGAGGCCAGAGGCGATGAATGTTGTCTCAGGTCTGAAAGTAGTGGTGAGGGCTTTTATCAAGCCCATCCCCATGGGACTGGTGACTGGAGTCCCTTCACAGCACACCAGTGACTGAACTGGGCTGGGCTGTAGCACAGCAGATCCACAAAGGCCGAGCAAAGCGGGGTTTCATGTGGCTGTGTTTCAGGAGCCTCAGAGAGAGAAAGAACTACAGGTGTTGTAAGTAACACAGGTCCTGGGACTTGCCTTCCCCGGGACTCATTTTGGCAATTTGAAGAGCCATTCCCTCTCCTGCCTCTTGTTCAAGTTCTAATTTACAAATGTGATGTGTCCTCTGCCCTGAGCAGAGGCTGGGTGCTGGGCTCTGTGGTTTTTGGCTGTGCTGTCAGCACAGAAGAGGACTCGGACTTTTGAAGGGCAGCCTTTTCATGAACTCAGGCCTGGAAGTGAGAAGTAAAATCAGTAGCTTAGAAGAGGCATTGACCATGGGCTGTAATGTTCAGCATTCAGTAATTTCGTCTGCAGGGATTGTTTTTTGCCTATTTTTTACCCTCAGAATGACCTCAACTGTCTTATCTGCAGCTATTAGAAAAGGTGTGAATCCACTGATTGCTCCCAAGTGTGGGAAAGTTCAGTCGTCGCATCGATTTTGCTCCTGAAAGTGCAAATATAGTAATACCCTTGTGAACTATGAACTGGAACAGGCCATTCGTATCCCACTGTCACAGAGGCTGGAGGACTGATCAGCAGTTTGCTCTAAGAATAAAAAACTGCCTGAAATAGCCAAAGAAGCAAGAAAAAAAAGAGGTTGGGAAGTTGGGTAAAAGTAGAGGAAGGCGAGCTCATCTGTGTGTGTCAGGTCTGCCTTTGTGCTTTGTGGACAAATAATATGGATTAAAATTTATTACTCATGCTTTCAGTGGTAACAGCAAGTATAAGAAAGGGAAATGAATGCACCTACCAACGAGCTCTCATAAAATAGTGCTACCTCATGTTGGGATGTAATAGTTTGGTCTGTTGAATCCGAGTTTTCAGAAGGAAATAGAGCTCAGCAACCATGAAAGTAGCAAACTGAACCTTGTGCCTCATGCTCGTCACAGCGGAGCCGGGCGAGAACGTGCCAGTCAGGTGGCAGCAGTAAGAAACTGTGGTTAATGCTGGGTGGTCACTGCTGCCTGAGAGCACGTCTGGTGTGGGAACTTAACGTAGCTTTGGAAAACAGGTTAGGCAGGCAGAAACAGCGAGACCACATTTAACATTTTATTTAATGCTGCCAGCTGAACCTGAGCCCGCAGTGGCCCAGATGGTCAAGGCAGCCACCAGCATCCTGACTTGGATCAGCCATGGGGTGGCAGCAGGAGCAGGGAAAGGATCGACCCCCTGTGCTTGGTGCTGGGGAGGCCACATCTCGAATCCTGGGTTCAGTTTTGGGCCCCTCATTCCATGAAGAACCTTCAGGGGCTGGAGAGCGTCCAGAGGAGGGAACAGAGCTGGGGAAGGGGCTGGAGAACAGGGGTTCTGGGAGCAGCTGATGGTCCTGGGGCTGTTTAGTGTGGGGAAGAGGAGGCTGAGGCTCTCTGCAGCTCCTGGAAAGGAGGCTAGAGCCAGGCTGGTGTTGGTCTCTTCTTCCAACTGACAGGTGACTGGGAGAGATGTGATGGCGTCCAGTTGCGCTAGGGAAGGTTTCGATTGGATATTGGGAACAATTTCTTTACTGAAAGAGTGGTGAATTATCTATCAGAAGAGGCTGCCCAGGGTAGTGGTGGGGTCTCCATCGCTGGCGGCACAATAACATCCTTCAGCCCAAAGGGATCTGAAGCAGCTTGTGCTTGCTAGCCTGGCTGGGGCTGTGCCACCTTCCATTGCCCTCACATCAGCAGAGCCTTGAGTGCTGAGACCCAGCAGAAAAGATGGGCTGTTCTGCTGCCACCCTCTGCCCAGCAGCAGCCACCCCCATTGCACTGGGTGTCCTGGTAGAAATCCTTGGTGGCACTGGTGCAAATGGGATCAGTGCTGTCATGGTATAGCAGGGAAGAGGCTGCTTCTGGGAGGAAGAGGGCCAGAGGGATCTGTAAGGCCAGCAGGGGACCTCAGGTGTGGCAGGAAGGTCTCTGAGAAAGTCTTGAGGGACTGCTGCTTGGACACCTTTTACAGGAAATTTTCTTTAATGAACGCATCTCAGAACCCGCACTGGAAACTTAATGATTCCAGCCAAGACCTCCCTGACCCCCCACACCCTCCCTTCTCCCAGTTCCCTTAAGAACCCCTTCAAAAGTCCATGGGTGTGAGCAGCACAGGCTGCCCAGAGACCCAGAGGCACAAATGGTCGGTCCCAGTGTGATGTTGTGAGGGCTCCATTGCAGGTCCAGTCCCCCTGGTGTCCTGGGGCCCGGCGGGTGCCCCAGCTGCTGCTCTGGCCCTGTTCTGGGCACCTCCTGGGCCCCCTCCTACTGCTGCCGGCGGGGAGGCCTCTTCTTGAGGGGTGCTGTGGGCTCGGGGCTGCTGGCCCTCCTCTTGGGGGCTCGCCGGAGCTGCCCAGGGGAGCTGTGGCCACCTGTGCTGGGCGAGGATGGCCCTGCCACAGCCCCCTCGGGTTCCTGCTGCAGCTCTTGGTGCTCCTCGTGGGCAGCAACGGGGGCAGAGGTGCCGGGAGCCTGGCGAAGGGCAGCCGACGGGGCGCTGGGAAGCTCTTGTGCCCCAGAGGTGTCAGGGCTGCTGGAGGTCGCTGGAGCGGGAGCAGGAGAAGCCCCTGTGGAGGCAGTGGGGCCGGGGGCAGCTGTGGGGCTGCTCTCCCGCTGCGGGGTGGCACGGGCAGCCTCCCGGCGTGTGCCTCGCCGGGCATTGCCGTGGCGCTGGTCCCGCACGGCGTGGAGGAGGCGGCTCACAAAGGTTATGGTGTGCTGGCCCAGGGTGTCCTGCAGCACCTGGATGAGGATGTCCCTGTCCAGGCCAAAGTGGAGCAGCCTGTACAGGACGAGCCTCTGGACCTCCAATGTTCCCACGCTGGTGCCGTGGAGGATCAGCCCCAGCTCCTGGTGCAGCCAGGGCAGAAGGCGCCGGGGCAGAGCTCGATGTGTCCGGAACACTAAGGATATTTGTAGGTGGAGTCTTCGCCCAGGAGCCCTGGGCACCACCCTGGCAGCTGAGGGCTGCGACGCAGCAGGGTGACGGTGGCTGTGGGTGGCCCCATGTCCCTGAGCTCCCCGTCTCAGCTGGGGGACAACTGATGGTGTCCCACGGGGTTCCTGGAGGTTTTCATCCGCTCTCCCCAAGCGATGGATGGAGACGATGCTCCTTCTGCAGAGAGGGCAGTTGGCTCTGCAGCGAGCCCACCGCAGGATGCAGCTGGAGCAGAAGGTGTGGAGGCACGGCACGACACGGGCAGCATCGTCCTGGCTGTCCAGGCAGATGGCACAGCGGTCAAGTGCCTCTGCGGCCATGGCCTGCACTGGCTGCACTGGGCTGGGAGGAGCTGGGGATGGGCAAGAGGTGCCTCTCGCAGGGTCCGCAGCAGTGCGAGTGTCCCTGGAGAAGGAAGAGAGGCCTCGGTCACTGGTTGGACGTGGCAGGGGTGGAAGACATGTCCAGGACCCTCAGGAAGGGAACCCTCCCATCTCTCCAGGGCCACGTTTGCACACACAGCTCACCTCTGCTTCTATAGGTGTCTGTCGTCTCTGCCTGTGGTGGGTGGCTTTGGGAAGATTGTCCAGCAGCACACAGGTTGGCCACCAGCACAAGAGTAGCCCTCCAGCCTGGTGAGCTGCTCAGCTGGAGTGAGGGCACCTGAGCAGTGCTTGGGTCACAGGTGCTTGGGTCACAATGCGTTGCTAGGTGGCCATGGAACCCACGGGCAGGGGACGTCCCCCTGGTCCATCGTCGCCCGTGGTGCTCGGCCCAGCAGCGCTGCGGCCCCGGCACCCGTGTCTGGGGTTACCACAACGCCCCTGCCCCCTCCGTGCCCCCATCTCGTCCCTTGTGCTCGGCCATCGCTCTGCGATGGCAGCGAGCGAGGCCTCAGCCGTGCCTTCCCAGAGCCCCGTCACGTCCCTGTGGCCGTGGCCAACATCTCCAGGCGCAGGGGGCGAGAGGATTCCCTCCCTGACACCTCGAGCCTCCCTGGGAGGCTGCAGGACAAAGTGCCCCAGGCTCTGTCCTCAGCCCGGCCCTGCTGGCCAGGCCTCGGGGCTCCCCTCTCCCTCCACGGGGTCCCAGGCAGCACTTGGCTGGCTCTCGGGGATTTTCTCCTCTCTTGTGTCGTGCCCGAGGTGGGGGGAGCTGGGCAGGGGCGATGCCCTCTGTTGAGCACCCGTGTAGGCCTCCTGCAGGCACTGCTTCCTCTGGGGGCTGCCAGGCAGGAGATGCAGGGACAAGGCCGAGGGCCGAGAGGAGGCCCCGCGGGCTGTGAGATGGAGCCCTGGCCGCGAGAGGAGGCTGTGTGGGGCAGGGGCTGGGTCAGCACGGAGCACCCAAGGCTTTGGGGCACCTCCCAGCACACCCTGGCAGGGTGGCAGCGGCTGAACGTGAGCAGCAGTGGCTGAGGGGGCCAAGGCTGCCAGGCTTCTTTGGACACAGCCTAGGACAAAGCTGGCTTCTGGGCTGGGAGTGCACATTGCCAGTACAGGGCAAACGTGTCAATGGTGCGGGAATGCAGTATTAACAGTCAGAACCCCCTTGCAAACACAGATAACAGGGTAGGAGAGGCTCTGAAGGCCCTTTCTCTAAGTAAACATAGGCCGGGGGAGTCCCGCTCCCCAGCCCAGTGTGGCCAGCAGGTCAAAGGAGGGGATTCTCCCCCTCTACTCTCCTCCTGTGAGACCCCACCTGGAGTCCAGTGTCCAGTTCTGGAGTCCCCAACGTAAGAAGGATGTGGAACTGTTGGAACGGGTTCAGACAAGGCTATGGACATGATGTGAGGGCTGCAGCCCCTCTGCTGTGAGGCACAGGCTGAGAGAGTTGGGGTTGTTCAGCCTGGAGAAGAGAAGGCTCTAGGGAGATCTTAGAGCAGCCTCCCAGGACTGAAAGGGGCTCCAGGAAAGCTGGAGAGGGGCTTTTTCCAAGGGCCTGGAGTGACAGGATGAGAGGGAATGGCTTTAAATTGGAAGGGGGAAGATTTAAATTGGACTTTAGGAAGAAATTCTTCACAATGAGGGTGCGGAGGCCCTGGCACAGGTTACTCAGGGACATTGTGGCTGTTCCATTCCTGGAGGTGTTCAGGGCCAGGTTGGATGGAGTCTTGAGCACCCTGATGCCGTGGGAGGTGTCCCTGCACATGGTAGGGTTTGGAACTGGATGGTCTTTAAGATCTTTTCTGACCCAAACCATTCTATGATTCTATTGTGCAGGAAGCCTTGAAGCCTGGACCGTGCCCAGTGGTGTTCGGTGAGGCTGCTAATTGTGAGCATCCCCCCTGGGAGCACAGAGCAAGGTTCTGGCTGCTCACACTGCCCTTCCCCGCATGTTCTGGGCTCACAGGCTGCTGTGTTGTTTTTAAGCATGGTTTTAGGCTTGAGTCCATCTCCCCTTTCCTCCCTTGTTTCTGGTCCCTCTGTGCATTGAAAGGCAGCAGGAGTTTCTAAGGGGTTTGCCCCTAAATGGTTGCAGTAGGTGAGACCCCAGCCTTCTATTGCTTGTGGGTACCTTTTTTGTGGTGTGATTACCCCATCTCCTGTTGTATTTTTGTTGCCTTCTCAGTGACCTTAGGCTTTTCAGGGAAGGGGTAATAATAATGCTGACCATCTTGGGCATAAACCTGTGCTGCTCCCCTCTACAGGGAGAGGGTTTTGAATTGCTTTGCCAAGGTTGCTGCCAACCTGAATCGCGTTGCAGCAGTAGGTTATGGCTTCAAGCCAGAAAATTCACCAGGACTCCCTTCTGCTTGTCTTATCCTCACCACAAAGTCACAATCCTTCCTGCTGGCATTAGCAGCAGTCACAGACTGTTAATCGGGAGGAGATTGTGCCCCTCTGCTGAGTCCCCAGAAACAGCTCTCCCGTTTCAGGTGAGTCCTTTCGGGTGTTTACTCCAGTGCCTGGACCTTGAGTCAGCTCTGCTGACAATCACCTGGGTTTAAGGGTTAAAAATACTCCTTGCCTCAGTTTATAGAAGCATTTTAGTGATGTGGCATCAAAACAGTGAATTATTTGGCTGGAGAACTGAAATGTAGTCTGTAAGCAAAGCTTCTTGGAAGGAGTTGTTATTCTTCAGACTGGATTTACACAGTGAAGCAGTTTTGTGTAGGAAAGCAGTCACCTTTTACTGAAAAAAATAAACAGACTGATGCTGTTTACAGCTTGTATGTACTTATGTCAAAGCAGCCTGGCACAATTCCACTTGCTTCTAATGGCACAATTCTCTTCATTTTCCATAATAACACCCATGTTATAGGGTCTTGTGTGACCTGATCTTATGATTGAAGTGGAGCATTTTATGTAGACTAATCCCAGGTGAAACCTGTGCAGAAGGCTATATCCAGACTTCTGTCAGCTTATCTTAAAGCAATTAGGAGCAGCTTGAAGTGAGTTGTGCTTTTGTGGAAATAAGTGTGTTCTGAGCTCACTAAATTGGTGTTTCTTTCAAGGTAGGTTTATTTGCAGCACGTGAAAGGCTTTTTGATCTTTTTCTGTACTGTCTTTTGCTGCTGGTTGAAGGGGATGAATTTTGTGTTTGATTTGCACTTAAAAAGAGTGCTGTTTCTGATGGGATTTCATCACATAGTTTTATTTTTGAGGACCTTTCTGTTTTGTAGTTATTCTGTGTAAAGTTGGGCCGAATCGAGCTGTAAGCATCTACCTGGAAGGAGCTGTAGTTGAAAGGACCAAAATGGTTATTTATACACTTCTCAACAGAGAAACAAGTCTTAGTGAGAACGTTTGAGCTGTTTGATGTAATTTCCCTACAGGCAGGGAAAGTGATGGGGTGGTTTGGGTTTTGGTTTGTTTTTTTTTCTGGAAAGGTGCTGTGACAGCTCTTTTGTGTGGAAGGCAAGGTAGTGATTCCTCCTTAAAAATAGGAGGCCTCATCATTGGCTGCAATTGTGCAAGCAGGAATGTATCCACGTGAGCCTGGCCAGGTTTGCTGGATTGTCCAGTATAAAATCACTCAATTACTTTATTTTCCTGTGCTCCACATGCACAGCAGTAAGCTGTGTTTCCTTCTCCAAAGTATTTTTAACCATCAGAACAGAGAAACCCTCCTCTTTAGCTGATTTGATCATACATCTGATTTTGGCTCGGTCTCTTTAAGGTGCCTTCATATCTAGGCATATTCACCCTTGCCTTCTCTGAATCCAAGAGGTTTTCTAACCTATGCCCATGACAGGCAGCCAAGTGTTTAGTTCACAGTGTGGCAGCATTGCCAAAGGAAGCAGAGTATAATAGTGCTTAAAAGCAGTGCTATTAACTCCACTTTAAATGCCTGAAAACCCAGAAGTAGAAAATTTGGGTGTAGAGAAAGGTAAATAATACTTTACCCTTTGCAATGCCAACTGTGTCCCAGGCTGCATCCAAAGCAGTGAGACCAGCAGGGAGAAGTGATTCCGTTCTTGTGGGACCGCACCTGGAGTCCTTTATCCAGTTCTGGAATCCCCAACATAAGGAGATGGAACTGTTGGAGAGGGTCCAGAGGAGGCCACGGAGATGATCCAAGGGCTGGAGCCCCTCTGCTGTGAGGACAGGCTGAGAGAGCTGGGGTTCTTCAGCCTGGAGGAGAGGAGGCTCTGGGGAGATCTCATAGTGGCCTTGCAGTACCTGAAGGGGCTCCAGGAAAGTTGAGGAGGGACTTTTTCCAAGGGCCTGGAGTGGCAGGTCGAGGGGGAATGGCTTTAAACTGGAAGGGGGGAGATTTAAATGAGACATTAGGAAGGAATTCTTCACAATGAGGGTGGGGAGGCCCTGGCCCAGGTTGCCCAGAGCAGTGGTGGCTGCCCCATCCCTGGAGGTGTTCAAGGCCAGGTTGGATGGGGCTTTGAGCCCCCTGATCCAGTGGGAGGTGTCCCTGCCCATGGCAGGGGGTGGACCTGGATGGGCTTTGAGGTCCCTTCCAACCCAAACCATTCCGTGATTCTATGATTCTACCCATATCTGGACAAGAAGCACAAAGAATACTTTTCTGTGGGGAATTGTAAAGGGATAGGGGACCAGCACCATTTTTTCTTCCACTTTATTCCTAAATAGCATAACTAGAGTTAATGATCAGTTCAGAAATTACCAATTTGATAAAAGTAACATTTTTGTTTAGAAACAATATAATTGCAGTAACTGTTCTGTGGGGGCCTGGCCAGACTGCTGGTGAAAGCCCCTCTGATTTCAGGCTTCTAAACCCAACATCCCCTCCGATTCCATCATGACATCTGGCATCTCTGTTTGCCAAGATTAATACAGTTTTGGGTCCCTGGCTTTTGGAAGGCCTTGCCATGTGAATTGTCTACTAAAAAGCTTCCTAGTGTTGAAAACTGCCCAAATTTTGGCTCTGTCCCATAACCCAGATTCATCCCATCTGCTTTTTGAGGAGCTGCATTGCCTTCCAGTGCCTGTTTTTTACTGGTGTCTTTATAGAGAAGATGGGACTTGTAATCTAGGGAACTCAAGGGGGATGAATCCATCCCCCCGTGCTCCAGAATAAAGAGGGAGCGCTTGAGCATGCGCCACACAGCCCTTCTTTAACCTGGGGAAAGGGAAGGCAAGCACTGCTGTGTGAGGAGGACCTAAGGGAAGGCCTCCTTCCAGCTTGCAGCACAGAGGAAGGCACATCAGGAGTGTGAATATTGTCACTGCAGCTCTCAGAGGTCTCTGCTGCAGAGCCTGACATCCTCCTTTTGCTACCACACATTTCCCAGAAAGGCCTGGGCAGTTCACAGCGAAGGTGGAGCCCTGGGAGGGGTCTGTGCATGGTGGGAGGGGAGGCCAAGGAGCAGTGGGTTTGAGGGTATCCAGGCTTCCAGAGAATGAGGTCATAGCAGGAGGCCAGAGGCGATGAATGTTGTCTCAGGTCTGAAAGTAGTGGTGAGGGCTTTTATCAAGCCCATCCCCATGGGACTGGTGACTGGAGTCCCTTCACAGCACACCAAGTGACTGAACTGGGCTGGGCTGTAGCACAGCAGATCCACAAAGGCCGAGCAAAGCGGGGTTTCACGTGGCTGTGTTTCAGGAGCCTCAGAGAGAGAAAGAACTACAGGTGTTGTAAGTAACACAGGTCCTGGGACTTGCCTTCCCCGGGACTCATTTTGGCAATTTGAAGAGCCATTCCCTCTCCTGCCTCTTGTTCAAGTTCTAATTTACAAATGTGATGTGTCCTCTGCCCTGAGCAGAGGCTGGGTGCTGGGCTCTGTGGTTTTTGGCTGTGCTGTCAGCACAGAAGAGGACTCGGACTTTTGAAGGGCAGCCTTTTCATGAACTCAGGCCTGGAAGTGAGAAGTAAAATCAGTAGCTTAGAAGAGGCATTGACCATGGGCTGTAATGTTCAGCATTCAGTAATTTCGTCTGCAGGGATTGTTTTTTGCCCGTTTTTTACCCTCAGAATGACCTCAACTGTCTTATCTGCAGCTATTAGAAAAGGTGTGAATCCACTGATTGCTCCCAAGTGTGGGAAAGTTCAGTCGTCGCATCGATTTTGCTCCTGAAAGTGCAAATATAGTAATACCCTTGTGAACTATGAACTGGAACAGGCCATTCGTATCCCACTGTCACAGAGGCTGGAGGACTGATCAGCAGTTTGCTCTAAGAATAAAAAACTGCCTGAAATAGCCAAAGAAGCAAGAAAAAAAAGAGGTTGGGAAGTTGGGTAAAAGTAGAGGAAGGCGAGCTCATCTGTGTGTGTCAGGTCTGCCTTTGTGCTTTGTGGACAAATAATATGGATTAAAATTTATTACTCATGCTTTCAGTGGTAACAGCAAGTATAAGAAAGGGAAATGAATGCACCTACCAACAAGCTCTCATAAAATAGTGCTACCTCGTGTTGGGATGTAATAGTTTGGTCTGTTGAATCCGAGTTTTCAGAAGGAAATAGAGCTCAGCAACCATGAAAGTAGCAAACTGAACCTTGTGCCTCATGCTCGTCACAGCGGAGCCGGGCGAGAACGTGCCAGTCAGGTGGCAGCAGTAAGAAACTGTGGTTAATGCTGGGTGGTCACTGCTGCCTGAGAGCACGTCTGGTGTGGGAACTTAACGTAGCTTTGGAAAACAGGTTAGGCAGGCAGAAACAGCGAGACCATATTTAACATTTTATTTAATGCTGCCAGCTGAACCTGAGCCCGCAGTGGCCCAGATGGTCAAGGCAGCCACCAGCATCCTGACTTGGATCAGCCATGGGGTGGCAGCAGGAGCAGGGAAAGGATCGACCCCCTGTGCTTGGTGCTGGGGAGGCCACATCTCGAATCCTGGGTTCAGTTTTGGGCCCCTCATTCCATGAAGGACCTTGAGGGGCTGGAGAGCGTCCAGAGGAGGGAACAGAGCTGGGGAAGGGGCTGGAGAACAGGGGTTCTGGGAGCAGCTGATGGTCCTGGGGCTGTTTAGTGTGGGGAAGAGGAGGCTGAGGCTCTCTGCAGCTCCTGGAAAGGAGGCTAGAGCCAGGCTGGTGTTGGTCTCTTCTTCCAACTGACAGGTGACTGGGAGAGATGTGATGGCGTCCAGTTGCGCCAGGGAAGGTTTCGATTGGATATTGGGAACAATTTCTTTACTGAAAGAGTGGTGAATTATCTATCAGAAGAGGCTGCCCAAGGTAGTGGTGGGGTCTCCATCGCTGGCGGCACAATAACATCCTTCAGCCCAAAGGGATCTGAAGCAGCTTGTGCTTGCTAGCCTGGCTGGGGCTGTGCCACCTTCCATTGCCCTCACATCAGCAGAGCCTTGAGTGCTGAGACCCAGCAGAAAAGATGGGCTGTTCTGCTGCCGCCCTCTGCCCAGCAGCAGCCACCCCCATTGCACTGGGTGTCCTGGTAGAAATCCTTGGTGGCACTGGTGCAAATGGGATCAGTGCTGTCATGGTATAGCAGGGAAGAGGCTGCCTCTGGGAGGAAGAGGGCCAGAGGGATCTGTAAGGCCAGCAGGGGACCTGAGGTGTGGCAGGAAGGTCTCTGAGAAAGTCTTGAGGGACTGCTGCTTGGACACCTTTTACAGGAAATTTTCTTTAATGAATGCATCTCAGAACCCGCAATGGAAACTTAATGATTCCAGCCAAGACCTCCCTGACCCCCCACACCTTCCCTTCTCCCAGTTCCCTTAAGAACCCCTTCAAAAGTCCATGGGTGTGAGCAGCACAGGCTGCCCAGAGACCCAGAGGCACAGATGGTCCCAGTGCAATGTTGTGAGGGCTCCATTGCTGGTCCAGTCCCCCTGGTGTCCTGGGGCCCGGCGGGTGCCCCAGCTGCTGCTCTGGCCCTGTTCTGGGCACCTCCTGGGCCCCCTCCTACTGCTGCCGGCGGGGAGGCCTCTTCTTGAGGGGTGCTGTGGGCTCGGGGCTGCTGGCCCTCCTCTTGGGGGCTCGCCGGGGCTGCCCAGGGGAGCTGTGGCCGCCTGTGCTGGGCGAGGACGGCCCTGCCACAGCCCCCTCGGGTTCCTGCTGCAGCTCTTGGTGCTCCTCGTGGGCAGCAACGGGGGCAGAGGTGCCGGGAGCCTGGCGAAGGGCAGCCGACGGGGCGCTGGGAAGCTCTTGTGCCCCAGAGGTGTCAGGGCTGCTGGAGGCCGCTGGAGCGGGAGCAGGAGAAGCCCCTGTGGAGGCAGTGGGGCCGGGGGCAGCTGTGGGGCTGCTCTCCCGCTGCGGGGTGGCACGGGCAGCCTCCCGGCGTGTGCCTCGCCGGGCATTGCCGTGGCGCGGGTCCCGCACGGCGTGGAGGAGGCGGCTCACAAAGGTTATGGTGTGCTGGCCCAGGGTGTCCTGCAGCACCTGGATGAGGATGTCCCTGTCCAGGCCAAAGTGGAGCAGCCTGTACAGGACCAGCCTCTGGACCTCCAATGTTCCCACGCTGGTGCCGTGGAGGATCAGCCCCAGCTCCTGGTGCAGCCAGGGCAGCAGGCGCCGGGGCAGAGCTCGGTGTGTCCGGAACACTAAGGATATTTGTAGGTGGAGTCTTCGCCCAGGAGCCCTGGGCACCACCCTGGCAGCTGAGGGCTGCGACGCAGCAGGGTGACGGTGGCTGTGGGCGGCCCCATGTCCCTGAGGTCCCCGTCTCAGCTGGGGGACAACTGATGGTGTCCTAGGGGGTTCCTGGAGGTTTTCATCCGCTCTCCCCAAGCGATGGATGGAGACGATGCTCCTTCTGCAGAGGGGGCAGTTGGCTCTGCAGCGAGCCCACCGCAGGATGCAGCTGGAGCAGAAGGTGTGGAGGCACGGCACGACACGGGCAGCATCGTCCTGGCTGTCCAGGCAGATGGCACAGCGGTCAAGTGCCTCTGCGGCCATGGCCTGCACTGGCTGCACTGGGCTGGGAGGAGCTGGGGATGGGCAAGAGGTGCCTCTCGCAGGGTCCGCAGCAGTGCGAGTGTCCCTGGAGAAGGAAGAGAGGCCTCGGTCACTGGTTGGACGTGGCAGGGGTGGAAGACATGTCCAGGACCCTCAGGAAGGGAACCCTCCCATCTCTCCAGGGCCACGTTTGCACACACAGCTCACCTCTGCTTCTATAGGTGTCTGTCGTCTCTGCCTGTGGTGGGTGGCTTTGGGAAGATTGTCCAGCAGCACACAGGTTGGCCACCAGCACAAGAGTAGCCCTCCAGCCTGGTGAGCTGCTCAGCTGGAGTGAGGGCACCTGAGCAGTGCCTGGGTCACAGGTGCTTGGGTCACAATGCGTTGCTAGGTGACCATGGAACCCACGGGCAGGGGACGTCCCCCTGGTCCATCGTCGCCCGTGGTGCTCGGCCCAGCAGCGCTGCGGCCCCGGCACCCGTGTCTGGGGTTACCACAACGCCCCTGCCCCCTCCGTGCCCCCATCTCGTCCCTTGTGCTCGGCCATCGCTCTGCGATGGCAGCGAGCGAGGCCTCAGCCGTGCCTTCCCAGAGCCCCGTCACGTCCCTGTGGCCGTGGCCAACATCTCCAGGCGCAGGGGGCGAGAGGATTCCCTCCCTGACACCTCGAGCCTCCCTGGGAGGCTGCAGGACAAAGTGCCCCAGGCTCTGTCCTCAGCCCGGCCCTGCTGGCCAGGCCTCGGGGCTCCCCTCTCCCTCCACGGGGTCCCAGGCAGCACTTGGCTGGCTCTCGGGGATTTTCTCCTCTCTTGTGTCGTGCCCGAGGTGGGGGGAGCTGGGCAGGGGCGATGCCCTCTGTTGAGCACCCGTGTAGGCCTCCTGCAGGCACTGCTTCCTCTGGGGGCTGCCAGGCAGGAGATGCAGGGACAAGGCCGAGGGCCGAGAGGAGGCCCCGCGGGCTGTGAGATGGAGCCCTGGCCGCGAGAGGAGGCTGTGTGGGGCTGGGGCTGGGTCAGCACGGAGCACCCAAGGCTTTGGGGCACCTCCCAGCACACCCTGGCAGGGTGACAGCGGCTGAACGTGAGCAGCAGTGGCTGAGGGGGCCAAGGCTGCCAGGCTTCTTTGGACACAGCCCAGGACAAAGCTGGCTTCTGGGCTGGGAGTGCACATTGCCAGTACAGGGCAAACGTGTCAATGGTGCAGGAATGCAGTATTAACAGTCAGAACCCCCTTGCAAACACAGATAACAGGGCAGGAGAGGCTCTGAAGTCCCTTTCTCTAAGTAAACATAGGCCGGGGGAGTCCCACTCCCCAGCCCAGCGTGGCCAGCAGGTCAAAGGAGGGGATTCTCCCCCTCTACTCTGCTCCTGTGAGACCCCACCTGGAGTCCAGTGTCCAGTTCTGGAGTCCCCAACATAAGAAGGATGTGGAATTGTTGGAACGGGTTCAGACAAGGCCATGGACATGATGTGAGGGCTGGAGCCCCTCTGCTGTGAGGACAGGCTGAGAGAGTTGGGGTTGTTCAGCCTGGAGAAGAGAAGGCTCTAGGGAGATCTTAGAGCAGCCTCCCAGGACTGAAAGGGGCTCCAGGAAAGCTGGAGAGGGGCTTTTTCCAAGGGCCTGGAGTGACAGGATGAGGGGGAATGGCTTTAAATTGGAAGGGGGAAGATTTAAATTGGACTTTAGGAAGAAGTTCTTCACAATGAGGGTGCGGAGGCCCTGGCACAGGTTACTCAGGGACATTGTGGCTGTTCCATTCCTGGAGGTGTTCAGGGCCAGGTTGGATGGAGTCTTGAGCACCCTGATGCCGTGGGAGGTGTCCCTGCACATGGTAGGGTTTGGAACTGGATGGTCTTTAAGATCTTTTCTGACCCAAACCATTCTATGATTCTATTGTGCAGGAAGCCTTGAAGCCTGGACCGTGCCCAGTGGTGTTCGGTGAGGCTGCTAATTGTGAGCATCCCCCCTGGGAGCACAGAGCAAGGTTCTGGCTGCTCACACTGCCCTTCCCCGCATGTTCTGGGCTCACAGGCTGCTGTGTTGTTTTTAAGCATGGTTTTAGGCTTGAGTCCATCTCCCCTTTCCTCCCTTGTTTCTGGTCCCTCTGTGCATTGAAAGACAGCAGGAGTTTCTAAGGGGTTTGCCCCTAAATGGTTGCAGTAGGTGAGACCCCAGCCTTCTATTGCTTGTGGGTACCTTTTTTGTGGTGTGATTACCCCATCTCCTGTTGTATTTTTGTTGCCTTCTCAGTGACCTTAGGCTTTTCAGGGAAGGGGTAATAATAATGCTGACCATCTTGGGCATAAACCTGTGCTGCTCCCCTCTACAGGGAGAGGGTTTTGAATTGCTTTGCCAAGGTTGCTGCCAACCTGAATCGCGTTGCAGCAGTAGGTTATGGCTTCAAGCCAGAAAATTCACCAGGACTCCCTTCTGCTTGTCTTATCCTCACCACAAAGTCACAATCCTTCCTGCTGGCATTAGCAGCAGTCACAGACTGTTAATCGGGAGGAGATTGTGCCCCTCTGCTGAGTCCCCAGAAACAGCTCTCCCGTTTCAGGTGAGTCCTTTCGGGTGTTTACTCCAGTGCCTGGACCTTGAGTCAGCTCTGCTGACAATCACCTGGGTTTAAGGGTTAAAAATACTCCTTGCCTCAGTTTATAGAAGCATTTTAGTGATGTGGCATCAAAACAGTGAATTATTTGGCTGGAGAACTGAAATGTAGTCTGTAAGCAAAGCTTCTTGGAAGGAGTTGTTATTCTTCAGACTGGATTTACACAGTGAAGCAGTTTTGTGTAGGAAAGCAGTCACCTTTTACTGAAAAAAATAAACAGACTGATGCTGTTTACAGCTTGTATGTACTTATGTCAAAGCAGCCTGGCACAATTCCACTTGCTTCTAATGGCACAATTCTCTTCATTTTCCATAATAACACCCATGTTATAGGGTCTTGTGTGACCTGATCTTATGATTGAAGTGGAGCATTTTATGTAGACTAATCCCAGGTGAAACCTGTGCAGAAGGCTATATCCAGACTTCTGTCAGCTTATCTTAAAGCAATTAGGAGCAGCTTGAAGTGAGTTGTGCTTTTGTGGAAATAAGTGTGTTCTGAGCTCACTAAATTGGTGTTTCTTTCAAGGTAGGTTTATTTGCAGCACGTGAAAGGCTTTTTGATCTTTTTCTGTACTGTCTTTTGCTGCTGGTTGAAAGGGATGAATTTTGTGTTTGATTTGCACTTAAAAAGAGTGCTGTTTCTGATGGGATTTCATCACATAGTTTTATTTTTGAGGACCTTTCTGTTTTGTAGTTATTCTGTGTAAAGTTGGGCCGAATCGAGCTGTAAGCATCTACCTGGAAGGAGTTGTAGTTGAAAGGACCAAAATGGTTATTTATACACTTCTCAACAGAGAAACAAGTCTTAGTGAGAACGTTTGAGCTGTTTGATGTAATTTCCCTACAGGCAGGGAAAATGATGGGGTGGTTTGGGTTTTGGTTTGTTTTTTTTCTGGAAAGGTGCTGTGACAGCTCTTTGTGTGGAAGGCAAGGTAGTGATTCCTCCTTAAAAATAGGAGGCCTCATCATTGGCTGCAATTGTGCAAGCAGGAATGTATCCACGTGAGCGTGGCCAGGTTTGCTGGATTGTCCAGTATAAAATCACTCAATTACTTTATTTTCCTGTGCTCCACATGCACAGCAGTAAGCTGTGTTTCCTTCTCCAAAGTATTTTTAACCATCAGAACAGAGAAACCCTCCTCTTTAGCTGATTTGATCATACATCTGATTTTGGCTCGGTCTCTTTAAGGTGCCTTCATATCTAGGCATATTCACCCTTGCCTTCTTTGAATCCAAGAGGTTTTCTAACCTATGCCCATGACAGGCAGCCAAGTGTTTAGTTCACAGTGTGGCAGCATTGCCAAAGGAAGCAGAGTATAATAGTGCTTAAAAGCAGTGCTATTAACTCCACTTTAAATGCCTGAAAACCCAGAAGTAGAAAATTTGGGTGTAGAGAAAGGTAAATAATACTTTACCCTTTGCAATGCCAACTGTGTCCCAGGCTGCATCCAAAGCAGTGAGACCAGCAGGGAGAAGTGATTCCGTTCTTGTGGGACCGCACCTGGAGTCCTTTATCCAGTTCTGGAATCCCCAACATAAGGAGATGGAACTGTTGGAGAGGGTCCAGAGGAGGCCACGGAGATGATCCAAGGGCTGGAGCCCCTCTGCTGTGAGGACAGGCTGAGAGAGCTGGGGTTCTTCCGCCTGGAGGAGAGGAGGCTCTGGGGAGATCTCATAGTGGCCTTGCAGTACCTGAAGGGGCTCCAGGAAAGTTGAGGAGGGACTTTTTCCAAGGGCCTGGAATGGCAGGTCAAGGGGGAATGGCTTTAAATTGGAAGGGGGGAGATTTAAATGAGACATTAGGAAGGAATTCTTCACAATGAGGTTGGGGAGGCCCTGGCTCAGATTGCCCAGAGCAGTGGTGGCTGCCCCATCCCTGGAGGTGTTCAAGGCCAGGTTGGATGGGGCTTTGAGCCCCCTGATCCAGTGGGAGGTGTCCCTGCCCATGGCAGGGGGTGGATCTGGATGGGCTTTGAGGTCCCTTCCAACCCAAACCATTCCGTGATTCTATGATTCTACCCCTATCTGGACAAGAAGCACAAAAAATACTTTTCTGTGGGGAATTGTAAAGGGATAGGGGACCAGCACCATTTTTTCTTCCACTTTATTCCTAAATAGCATAACCAGAGTTAATGATCAGTTCAGAAATTTCCAATTTGATAAAAGTAACATTTTTGTTTAGAAACAATATAATTGCAGTAACTGTTCTGTGGGGGCCTGGCCAGACTGCTGGTGAAAGCCCCTCTGATTTCAGGCTTCTAAACCCAACATCCCCTCCGATTCCATCATGACATCTGGCATCTCTGTTTGCCAAGATTAATACAGTTTTGGGTCCCTGGCTTTTGGAAGGCCTTGCCATGTGAATTGTCTACTAAAAAGCTTCCTAGTGTTGAAAACTGCCCAAATTTTGGCTCTGTCCCATAACCCAGATTCATCCCATCTGCTTTTTGAGAAGCTGCATTGCCTTCCAGTGCCTGTTTTTTACTGGTGTCTTTATAGAGAAGATGGGACTTGTAATCTAGGGAACTCAAGGGGGATGAATCCATCCCCCCGTGCTCCAGAATAAAGAGGGAGCGCTTGAGCATGCGCCACACAGCCCTTCTTTAACCTGGGGAAAGGGAAGGCAAGCACTGCTGTGTGAGGACCTAAGGGAAGGCCTCCTTCCAGCTTGCAGCACAGAGGAAGGCACATCTGGAGTGTGAATATTGTCACTGCAGCTCTCAGAGGTCTCTGCTGCAGAGCCTGACATCCTCCTTTTGCTACCACACATTTCCCAGAAAGGCTTGGGCAGTTCACAGCGAAGGTGGAGCCCTGGGAGGGGTCTGTGCATGGTGGGAGGGGAGGCCAAGGAGCAGTGGGTTTGAGGGTATCCAGGCTTCCAGAGAATGGGGTCATAGCAGGAGGCCAGAGGCGATGAATGTTGTCTCAGGTCTGAAAGTAGTGGTGAGGGCTTTTATCAAGCCCATCCCCATGGGACTGGTGACTGGAGTCCCTTCACAGCACACCAGTGACTGAACTGGGCTGGGCTGTAGCACAGCAGATCCACAAAGGCCGAGCAAAGCGGGGTTTCACGTGGCTGTGTTTCAGGAGCCTCAGAGAGAGAAAGAACTACAGGTGTTGTAAGTAACACAGGTCCTGGGACTTGCCTTCCCCGGGACTCATTTTGGCAATTTGAAGAGCCATTCCCTCTCCTGCCTCTTGTTCAAGTTCTAATTTACAAATGTGATGTGTCCTCTGCCCTGAGCAGAGGCTGGGTGCTGGGCTCTGTGGTTTTTGGCTGTGCTGTCAGCACAGAAGAGGACTCGGACTTTTGAAGGGCAGCCTTTTCATGAACTCAGGCCTGGAAGTGAGAAGTAAAATCAGTAGCTTAGAAGAGGCATTGACCATGGGCTGTAATGTTCAGCATTCAGTAATTTCGTCTGCAGGGATTGTTTTTTGCCCGTTTTTTACCCTCAGAATGACCTCAACTGTCTTATCTGCAGCTATTAGAAAAGGTGTGAATCCACTGATTGCTCCCAAGTGTGGGAAAGTTCAGTCGTCGCATCGATTTTGCTCCTGAAAGTGCAAATATAGTAATACCCTTGTGAACTATGAACTGGAACAGGCCATTCGTATCCCACTGTCACAGAGGCTGGAGGACTGATCAGCAGTTTGCTCTAAGAATAAAAAACTGCCTGAAATAGCCAAAGAAGCAAGAAAAAAAAGAGGTTGGGAAGTTGGGTAAAAGTAGAGGAAGGCGAGCTCATCTGTGTGTGTCAGGTCTGCCTTTGTGCTTTGTGGACAAATAATATGGATTAAAATTTATTACTCATGCTTTCAGTGGTAACAGCAAGTATAAGAAAGGGAAATGAGTGCACCTACCAACAAGCTCTCATAAAATAGTGCTACCTCGTGTTGGGATGTAATAGTTTGGTCTGTTGAATCCGAGTTTTCAGAAGGAAATAGAGCTCAGCAACCATGAAAGTAGCAAACTGAACCTTGTGCCTCATGCTCGTCACAGCAGAGCCGGGCGAGAACGTGCCAGTCAGGTGGCAGCAGTAAGAAACTGTGGTTAATGCTGGGTGGTCACTGCTGCCTGAGAGCACGTCTGGTGTGGGAACTTAACGTAGCTTTGGAAAACAGGTTAGGCAGGCAGAAACAGCGAGACCATATTTAACATTTTATTTAATGCTGCCAGCTGAACCTGAGCCAGCAGTGGCCCAGATGGTCAAGGCAGCCACCAGCATCCTGACTTGGATCAGCCATGGGGTGGCAGCAGGAGCAGGGAAAGGATCGACCCCCTGTGCTTGGTGCTGGGGAGGCCACATCTCGAATCCTGGGTTCAGTTTTGGGCCCCTCATTCCATGAAGGACCTTGAGGGGCTGGAGAGCGTCCAGAGGAGGGAACAGAGCTGGGGAAGGGGCTGGAGAACAGGGGTTCTGGGAGCAGCTGATGGTCCTGGGGCTGTTTAGTGTGGGGAAGAGGAGGCTGAGGCTCTCTGCAGCTCCTGGAAAGGAGGCTAGAGCCAGGCTGGTGTTGGTCTCTTCTTCCAACTGACAGGTGACTGGGAGAGATGTGATGGCGTCCAGTTGCGCCAGGGAAGGTTTCGATTGGATATTGGGAACAATTTCTTTACTGAAAGAGTGGTGATTTATCTATCAGAAGAGGCTGCCCAGGGTAGTGGTGGCGTCTCCATCGCTGGCGGCACAATAACATCCTTCAGCCCAAAGGGATCTGAAGCAGCTTGTGCTTGCTAGCCTGGCTGGGGCTGTGCCACCTTCCATTGCCCTCACATCAGCAGAGCCTTGAGTGCTGAGACCCAGCAGAAAAGATGGGCTGTTCTGCTGCCGCCCTCTGCCCAGCAGCAGCCACCCCCATTGCACTGGGTGTCCTGGTAGAAATCCTTGGTGGCACTGGTGCAAATGGGATCAGTGCTGTCATGGTATAGCAGGGAAGAGGCTGCTTCTGGGAGGAAGAGGGCCAGAGGGATCTGTAAGGCCAGCAGGGGACCTCAGGTGTGGCAGGAAGGTCTCTGAGAAAGTCTTGAGGGACTGCTGCTTGGACACCTTTTACATGAAATTTTCTTTAATTTTTTAACTTTTACAGAACCCCCATTGGAAACTTAATGATTCCAGCCAAGACCTCCCTGACCCCCCACACCCTCCCTTCTCCCAGTTCCCTTAAGAACCCCTTCAAAAGTCCATGGGTGTGAGCAGCACAGGCTGCCCAGAGACCCAGAGGCACAGATGGTCCCAGTGCGATGTTGTGAGGGTTCCATTGCAGGTCCAGTCCCCCTGGTGTCCTGGGGCCCGGCGGGTGCCCCAGCTGCTGCTCTGGCCCTGTTCTGGGCACCTCCTGGGCCCCCTCCTACTGCTGCCGGCGGGGAGGCCTCTTCTTGAGGGGTGCTGTGGGCTCGGGGCTGCTGGCCCTCCTCTTGGGGGCTCGCCGGGGCTGCCCAGGGGAGCTGTGGCCACCTGTGCTGGGCGAGGATGGCCCTGCCACAGCCCCCTCGGGTTCCTGCTGCAGCTCTTGGTGCTCCTCGTGGGCAGCAACGGGGTCAGAGGTGCCGGGAGCCTGGCGAAGGGCAGCCGACGGGGCGCTGGGAAGCTCTTGTGCCCCAGAGGTGTCAGGGCTGCTGGAGGTCGCTGGAGCGGAGGCAGGAGAAGCCCCTGTGGAGGCAGTGGGGCCGGGGGCAGCTGTGGGGCTGCTCTCCCGCTGCAGGGTGGCACGGGCAGCCTCCCGGCGTGTGCCTCGCCGGGCATTGCCGTGGCGCCGGTCCCGCACGGCGTGGAGGAGGCGGCTCACAAAGGTTATGGTGTGCTGGCCCAGGGTGTCCTGCAGCACCTGGATGAGGATGTCCCTGTCCAGGCCAAAGTGGAGCAGCCTGTACAGGACCAGCCTCTGGACCTCCAATGTTCTCACGCTGGTGCCGTGGAGGATCAGCCCCAGCTCCTGGTGCAGCCAGGGCAGCAGGCGCCGGGGCAGAGCTGGGTGTGTCCGGAACACTAAGGATATTTGTAGGTGGAGTCTTCGCCCAGGAGCCCTGGGCACCACCCTGGCAGCTGAGGGCTGCGACACAGCAGGGTGACGGTGGCTGTGGGTGGCCCCATGTCCCTGAGGTCCCCGTCTCAGCTGGGGGACAACTGATGGTGTCCCACGGGGTTCCAGGATGTTTCCGTCCGCTCTCCCCAAGCGATGGATGGAGACGATGCTCCTTCTGCAGAGGGGGCAGTTGGCTCTGCAGCGAGCCCACCGCAGGATGCAGCTGGAGCAGAAGGTGTGGAGGCACGGCACGACACGGGCAGCATCGTCCTGGCTGTCCAGGCAGATGGCACAGCGGTCAAGTGCCTCTGCGGCCATGGCCTGCACTGGCTGCACTGGGCTGGGAGGAGCTGGGGATGGGCAAGAGGTGCCTCTCGCAGGGTCCGCAGCAGTGCGAGTGTCCCTGGAGAAGGAAGAGAGGCCTCGGTCACTGGTTGGACATGGCAGGGGTGGAAGACATGTCCAGGACCCTCAGGAAGGGAACCCTCCCATCTCTCCAGGGCCACGTTTGCACACACAGCTCACCTCTGCTTCTATAGGTGTCTGTCGTCTCTGCCTGTGGTGGGTGGCTTTGGGAAGATTGTCCAGCAGCACACAGGTTGGCCACCAGCACAAGAGTAGCCCTCCAGCCTGGTGAGCTGCTCAGCTGGAGTGAGGGCACCTGAGCAGTGCTTGGGTCACAGGTGCTTGGGTCACAATGCGTTGCTAGGTGACCATGGAACCCACGGGCAGGGGACGTCCCCCTGGTCCATCGTCGCCCGTGGTGCTCGGCCCAGCAGCGCTGCGGCCCCGGCACCCGTGTCTGGGGTTACCACAACGCCCCTGCCCCCTCCGTGCCCCCATCTCGTCCCTTGTGCTCGGCCATCGCTCTGTGATGGCAGCGAGCGAGGCCTCAGCCGTGCCTTCCCAGAGCCCCGTCACGTCCCTGTGGCCGTGGCCAACATCTCCAGGCGCAGGGGGCGAGAGGATTCCCTCCCTGACACCTCGAGCCTCCCTGGGAGGCTGCAGGACAAAGTGCCCCAGGCTCTGTCCTCAGCCCGGCCCTGCTGGCCAGGCCTCGGGGCTCCCCTCTCCCTCCACGGGGTCCCAGGCAGCACTTGGCTGGCTCTCGGGGATTTTCTCCTCTCTTGTGTCGTGCCCGAGGTGGGGGGAGCTGGGCAGGGGCGATGCCCTCTGTTGAGCACCCGTGTAGGCCTCCTGCAGGCACTGCTTCCTCTGGGGGCTGCCAGGCAGGAGATGCAGGGACAAGGCCGAGGGCCGAGAGGAGGCCCTGCGGGCTGTGAGATGGAGCCCTGGCCGCGAGAGGAGGCTGTGTGGGGCTGGGGCTGGGTCAGCACGGAGCACCCAAGGCTTTGGGGCACCTCCCAGCACACCCTGGCAGGGTGGCAGCGGCTGAACGTGAGCAGCAGTGGCTGAGGGGGCCAAGGCTGCCAAGAGCTCCCTGGCTTGGATCAGCCCTGGGGTGGCAGCAGGGGGAGGAGATGAATCGTCCCCCCGTGCTCGGTGCTGGGGAGGCCGCACCGCGAATGCTGGCTTCAGTTTTGGGCCCCCCAGTACAGGAAAGACCTTGAGGGGCTGGAGCACACCCAGAGAAGGGAATGGAGCTGGGGAAGGGTCTGGAGAACAGGAGTTGTGGCAGTGGCTGAGGGACCTGGGGCTCTTTGTTCTGGAGAAGAAGAGGCTGAGGGGATACCTCATTGCTTTCTGCAGCTCCTGGAAAGGAGGTTGTGGTGAGGTTGTAGCTGGGCTCTTTGCCCAGTGATAGGGAGAAAGGAAATGGCCTCAAGTTGCACCAGGGGTGGTTTAGGTTGGATATTAGGAAAAATTTCCTTACTGAAAGTGTGATGATGCCCTGGCAGAGGCTGCCTGTGAAAGTGGAGGAATTTCCATCTTGGAGGGGTTCAAAAGCCAGAACTTGGAGACGTGGTTTAGCAGCCACATTGGGGTTGGACTGGCAGTTGGACTGCGTGAGCTTAGAGATCTTTTCCAACCTGAGTAATTGTATGATAATAAAAGAAATGTTTCTTCAATAAGTGCGTTTCTGAGTCTAGAAAGTGTAGCTGGGTCTGTGGGAGCTCAGCCCCATTGCTCACTGCTGGGGTACCAGCAGGAAATGCTTCCTGACATCCTGTGTCATGTGGTGATGTAGGATGTCCTGGTAGCTGTCCTGAGGAAGCACATGCCCCAGCTTCAGTGATTTTCTTAGTTTAATAATCATTGATATTGTTTTTCTCTAAGTGATATCCATTTCATAACTTGAGTGACTGCAGTTCTAACTTGCTGTGTTTTCAGAGCTTGGAGAAACTGGGTTGAAATGTCTACAGAAGAGATGAGTAGGGAAGAGGCTGGAACAGAGAAGCTGTTCCCAGGCCCTGTGTCTCTTATGTTTCTGGTCTGGGTGGATTTTAGAGTTCTCCAAGTTCATGTGTGGTTTATCTTCTGCTGGTTCAACATAACTGGAACAATTAAAGAAGGAGAACTGAATAAGGAAGCTTTAGTATTTGTGAAAGCTGACTAATTTCTTCTTCCTCTGGGTGAGTGGATTAAAAACGATGGCATTGCATAATCTCTAGCCAGGGAAATGCTTACATCTGCCTGGACCTGGTAGCAGTTGGTAGTTATGAATGAGTTTCCTGATCTGTTGATATAAATGTTCTGGCAGGCACTTGGAAACCTCCGGTAGTCTCGTTGATTTTGAGAAGCCTGCCCTTCCTCAGGTGTTGGTGACTGATAGAGACTCTGGAGAGGAAGATTTCTGATAGTAACAGCCTTTCTTACAAATGAGGCTTTTAGAAAAAGACTTTCCTGTGTTTGTTGAGAAGATTTTCAGACTGTTTGCCTTATTTCTTGGAACTTTGTTTGGTAGACTGAGGGAACAGAAAAGAAATAGAGGTGGTTTAATTTCATTATGTGTTGATTTGCTGTTATATTTGATTTGCTGCATCCATGCAGTTTCTGGAATACGTATGAACACAATCTTTTTTCTTCTTCAGGCTGTTTTCTGCAACATCTACTTTGGCCTTTTTCCTTTCAGACAGGCTAAATATGAAAAATCATAAGACTATTCCATGATCTTCCAATCAGGCGATTCAGCTGTATAGGTGAAATTGTTCCATTTTAAAATGAAGTGCCACAAAAGCTCAATTTTTTACTCCTATATCTGCAGTTTCTGGGGTCTGTTCTTTTGGTGTGTAAATTAGCTAACGTTTGAGTCATTTTGGACTAGACAGGTTTGAGCTTTTACCCTTAGTGCTGCTTATCTCTGGATTAAGCTGCATTGCACAGCAATTTTAAAACCTTTTTGAGTTTGATCGATAGCCATCGATTTGGATGCTGCACTAATGGAGAAAAATATTGATGATGGGCATTTCTTGGGCGTGTGTCAGCAGCAGGTGGGGGAGAAGCTTTCTCCTGAGCACTTCCCAGAACAGTTTCCATTCCAGACCCTGTACTGGGGCCTCAGGATGTGTTTGCCCCCCTCCCTGCCACAGCCTGTCTGTTGGCAAACGTGTGGGTGAGTCTGATTGCTGTGTGGTTCTGGGTGCTGGGAGAAGGTTGCTGTGACTCAGTGCTGTGTCACTGCTGCCAGCCTGCTGGAGATGGTCCTCTCCTTGTGGAGCTGCACGATGGGGCTCTCCCCAGAAGACCTCAGTGAATGGGTTTAATAGTGAGAAAATGCATTTCCTTGCAGCTTTGTTATCGAACTCAAGGAGAAGTGGTAAATGGTCAATTTGAAGCAGATGAGCTTTGAATGTGCTGTGCAAGATACTGAAGTGAAACCAGTCTGATCATGTGTGCTTCGTAGGGTTGGATGAGCAAGGGGGAACCAACTCCTGTTTACTGGGAATCATAAAGCTATGGAGAGCTTCTTGCATTAGGGCTGTGCTGTACTTCCATGGTACCCTGTCTGTCAGATGTCCCTGTTACACAGTGTTCTTTGCCAAGATCCTGGGGTGAGTCTTGCTTTTTAAAAGCTGTTTGTGAAACTCAGTTGTTTTTAGAAAATCAGTCAATATGTTCTGGCTGTGGCATCTCTCTCTGTCTTCACTTTGTGCTTGTTAAATCACCCTGAGACCATTTTAAAGGTGCTGTGGGCAACTGTGGGAAATGGCATTTCACCACTTGTAGAGTGAAATTATTGCATTTCTGAAAGCTGAAACTATTATTAATGCAGAAAAGAGGCTCTTCCCCAGACTCTCACCCTGTGTGTTGCAGACACTTAGTGCTATCTATAATTAGTAGGCTGTCACAGCTGAATTAAAAATAACAATTCAAAACAAACCCCTGTGGGCTCAGACCAGCCACAAGGTGGAAAGGCTTTGCTTGGCCTCAAAGCCACCAGAGCCCTGACCATGAGGAAACCAGAACCCTCAGGCTGCCCGGCCACGGCCCACAGATGCGGTTCCACAGGGCTTACGCAGCCACTGGTTTTGAGTGTGCTGAGACATCCACCCATGTGAGTTTGGGGCTAGGTTTACCACTAAGAGGTACCCTTAGTGATGATGGTTTCTTGTGAGTGTCTCGTTTGGCAGCTCGATTGAAAATAGCAAACTCATCTCATGCCATCCACATTAAGAGCTCTAAAATATCGCAGTTTTGGTCACGTCAGACCAGGATTGAGTTGAAATTTGTGAGTTAGAAAGAGCTTCTTTGTGCATTAGTAGACCTGTTAGTTAGCAGGCTCTGCAGCAAGGCCTCTCTATCCTCCTTTTAAGGATTTATTACAGTCATGCATAAGCTTTGCTGCTGGAATATGCTAATTTATTTGTGAATCTCTTCTATTATTCAGCAGGGGAGCTGGATGTTCCTCACAAGGACCGACTTTAAAGACTGTTTCCTTGAAATTAATACATTTTTAAGAATTTTGCTTGTTGTCTTTAAGATAAACACTCACAAAACCAGCTGCAGTTCTGGCTATGATATCAGTGGGTTGCTTACCCATCAGATTAAAAATGATCTGCAGTGGGCTGTTCTGGAATACGGTTCAATTTTAGAGCTTTCCATTTTCAAGAGCGACTTTATTCAGTGCCCAAATGGGCACCTTCTCCTCTGCACAAACACCTCATCACGGCTGTTGAAATAGGCATCATCTCTGCTTTTTCAATTTTGTATTTTCTTTATTGTTATTTTCCCTTTCTAACCTTCCACAAAATACAGTTACAGTTCCTGGCTAATTTTGCTGAAATATGACACTAGCCAAATGTTTGCACCGAAGAATTATTATGCACATGAGAAAGAATGTAATGGAATATTCTTAGAAAGTCTTATAACTATGCTTGACATGTGAAATATGTATCCAGACGTATAAATAAGAGGTGTCCTGCCAGGGCACCAGCGTAAACCTTGGTTATTTTGTACTCTTGAGCAAGATGTTTTTCCATTCTTGAAAACAAGGTCTCGAGTTCTCTGCTGACATGAATTGACACAGTGCGAATGGTTGGCTTTACCCAGCTGAAATTTTAGCCCCTGCTCCTGCCTTCATCAAAATAAACCAAGATGTGCTTTCCTGAAGAGCTGCAATTGTGCTAAATAAAGCTTGTCTGTTTATTTTGGATCACTTTAGCATTACTTGTGGTGTTTACCTGTGCAGTGCCGTGTGTTTGGTTTGCTTTTTGTTATTGTCCGTATCTTAATGTGAATTAAACAACTTGCTGGTGCAGAGGGTCCCCTTGTTTCTGCAAACACCACTGACAGCCTGCACTGTACGTGTGCTGCTGTGTGCAGGGAGGGCTGTGCCCTGTCAGAAATGGAATAATTCCACTCTGCAAGTGGTGAAGTGGCATTTCCCATAGTTGGCCCACAGCACCTTTAAGATGGTCTCGGGATGATTTAACAGCAGCTGGGGCTGCAGCAGCTTTATCTGCACTGGCTTCCACTGGCTTGCCCTGCCGGCTGCTGAGGGGAGATATGGGGGTATCCGATGGCCACCCATCCTGCTCATCTGCCAGAGTTAGGCCCCAATATCCTCTCTTGGGTTCTGACACATGACTTTTGTCAAGCCTGGTCCTGCTCTTCCACACTGGACCAAACTGCAGCTGGACCTTTAATCGGTGACAGAAGCGGTCAAGGGGCTGGCTTGCTGTGCTGGACCCTCTTCCCATCCCTCTCTTCCCATCCCTCTCTTCCCATCCCTCTCTTCCCATCCCTCTCTTCCCATCCCTCTCTTCCCAGTCCCCTCTCCCCAGTCCCCTCTCCCCAGTCCCCTCTCCCCAGTCCCCTCTCCCCAGTCCCCTCTCCCCAGTCCCCTCTCCCCATTCCCCTCCTCCCATTCCCCTCCTCCCATTCCCCTCCTCCCATTCCCCTCCTTCCCATTCCCCTCCTTCCCATTCCCCTCCTTCCCATTCCCCTCCTTCCCATTCCCCTCCTTCCCATTCCCCTCCTTCCCATTCCCCTCCTTCCCATTCCCCTCCTTCCCATTCCCCTCCTTCCCATTCCCCTCCTTCCCATTCCCCTCCTTCCCATTCCCCTCCTTCCCATTCCCCTCCTTCCCATTCCCCTCCTTCCCATTCCCCTCCTTCCCATTCCCCTCCTTCCCATTCCCCTCCTTCCCATTCCCCTCCTTCCCATTCCCCTCCTTCCCATTCCCCTCCTTCCCATTCCCCTCCTTCCCATTCCCCTCCTTCCCATTCCCCTCCTTCCCATTCCCCTCCTTCCCATTCCCCTCCTTCCCATTCCCCTCCTTCCCATTCCCCTCCTTCCCATTCCCCTCCTTCCCATTCCCCTCCTTCCCATTCCCCTCCTTCCCATTCCCCTCCTTCCCATTCCCCTCCTTCCCATTCCCCTCCTTCCCATTCCCCTCCTTCCCATTCCCCTCCTTCCCATTCCCCTCCTTCCCATTCCCCTCCTTCCCATTCCCCTCCTTCCCATTCCCCTCCTTCCCATTCCCCTCCTTCCCATTCCCCTCCTTCCCATTCCCCTCCTTCCCATTCCTCTCCTTCCCATTCCCCTCAAACAATCCTCCTTTGGGCCCTGAAGCAAAAGCACTGGTGTATGGGTAGATCAGAGCTTGTTCAAGTCCAGAAGCAAGCACTGAGCTCCTCCAGACTCTAGCACAGATAAACTGTAGCACAGATAAACTGTTTTTTCAAGACTGGGATATTTATTTTCAAGTTTAATTGCATTTCATTAACCAGAGTGCAGCTTCCCTGCTGTGGAAAGCTCTGAGTTGTGGTTGCTGTGTGGTTCTGGGTGCTGGGAGAAGGTTGCTGTGACTCAGTGCTGTGTCACTGCTGCCAGCCTGCTGGAGATGGTCCTCTCCTTGTGGAGCTGCACGATGGGGCTCTCTCCAGAAGACCTCAGTGAATGGGGTTAATAGTGAGAAAATGCATTTCCTTGCAGCTTTGTTATCAAACTCGAGGAGAAGTGGTAAATGGTCAATTTGAAGCAGATGAGCTTTGAATGTGCTGTGCAAGATACTGAAGTGAAACCAGTCTGATCATGTGTGCTTCGTAGGGTTGGATGAGCAAGGGGGAACCAACTCCTGTTTACTGGGAGTCATAAAGCTATGGAGAGCTTCTTGCATTAGGGCTGTGCTGTACTTCCATGGTACCCTGTCTGTCAGATGTCCCTGTTACACAGTGTTCTTTGCCAAGATCCTGGGGTGAGTCTTGCTTTTTAAAAGCTGTTTGTGAAACTCAGTTGTTTTTAGAAAATCAGTCAATATGTCCTGGCTGTGGCATCTCTCTCTGTCTTCACTTTGTGCTTGTTAAATCACCCTGAGACCATTTTAAAGGTGCTGTGGGCAACTGTGGGAAATGGCATTTCACCACTTGTAGAGTGAAATTATTGCATTTCTGAAAGCTGAAACTATTATTAATGCAGAAAAGAGGCTCTTCCCCAGACTCTCACCCTGTGTGTTGCAGACACTTAGTGCTGCCTTTTTTTAGGAGGCTTCAGGTCCAGAAGTAAACACTGAGCTCCTCTGGACTATAGCACAGATAAACTGATTTTGGAAGGCTGTAATGTTTATTTTCAAATTTAATTGCATTTCATTAACCAGTGTGCAGCTTCCCTGGTGGGGTTTTGGTGAACAGCTACTGTAACTGCATTCAACTTTCAAAACTCTGCCATCTATTGTTGTTATTTCCAGCTGGTGCCGTGTCATTGGTTAAAAATGAATGGCAGTTGGAGTTGTAGCAGATGAGCCAGGACTGAGTAAGCAGTTACTGGTTGGGATCCCTTCCAGAGAAGGAAGGTGGAGTTTAAGCTGCTCCCAGCCCTTCTAAAATAAGAGTCAAAGCCAGCAGGTACTTTTTGCTCTGGGTGGAACATCATCTAATGTTTTATAGGAAGCTGAAAGCTCAGTGAGGACAGAAATTGTGTTTTAGTCTGAATATTCTCTAAACCAATACTCTGCTGTGAAATGATGGACTTCCATTAAACCCTTATTTACTTCAGTGCACACTGATTCTTAATACATCCTCATCTCAAGAGGTTCCACACTGGATAGTTGCTATGCCAAAAGCAAACAGGGCACTTTATCCTTGGTGGTGCTGCAGGCTGTGTGTTAGTGCTGGGACCCTGCGCTGGGGGTCAAATTGCAGTTAATGATGGCAGCAGCTCCAGGCACTAGGCTTGAGATGCTGTCTGCAGCTTCTGACTCTCTGATGGCCACTGTGGTGAGGGAGGCAGGGAAGGGCTGATGGGGTGTGAGCTGAAGTGCTAACTTGTACCCTGCTCTCTGCTCCTCACTAATTTTGGGGGTAAATGCTCTTCTAAGTGCCTTGAAAGTGCCATGAGCTGCCTGGATCCTGAGCATCGTGTGCTCCGTGGAGATTTTCATGGTCCTGAATGATGGCAACCAGCCTCACCTTGTGTGTCTCAGGATGCTTCAGTGATCAGCTGCTCTTGCTCTCTCATTTTTCATCCCCCCCAGCCACCTTACCAGGCTGCAGGTGCTTTATCACATCTCTCTCTGGCCAGACTAGAGAACTAGGCATTAAAGTATTCACAGCTTGCCCCCAAACCAGATGTAATAACAAGTTCTTGCACTACGTTGTCCATATGTGCAGTGCAAACATGAATGAGTGAGTAAATTAGTGACAGCTTGGTTTTATTATGTTGGATTAATTGGTTTGGTTTTAAGTAAGATATCTCTTATTGCTTTTTTTTTTTAATCAGGTGCTATGTAATGATCAGACTTGAAAATTTATCAGTGCACACATGCTTTAGCACTGGCATGAGTCAGGGTAAAAGTAGTTTCCTACTTCTTCGGATTCTGTTGCATTAAAAATGATATATTATTGATGGTATGTGTTCTGTTTAATTCTTCTGTGAAATTGTGTTTGGCACAGTCTCTGGGCAGTCCAGATGTATCTTAGGGGAAAGTATTACAACAATGGAATAGATTGATTCAATATGTGAACTGATAGAAGGTGGCATTTCCAGGTGACATGAATGTGTAATTCCTCTGCAATGAGCACTGAGAGGAGGTGATGTGATTTATTGGGGCCTATTTACCAGCACGTCTTGTGGGCGTTGACATCTCAAAATAACTCATTTTACCCTCAGTTACTGTAAGTTTGTTTGGGCCAAAGTCCAAGGCCTTCTGGACTTGGGAATCTGTGTGCATGTGATTATGTACATACTCACAAATTCTGGTAATTAATTCCTTTCCACCTGCGTAAGGGACAGGTGAGTGGCAGGAGCGTGTTTAACCTCACGGCATCAAAGGTTTAATAAAACTGGGCCTTTTCTACCATGCAATTCCTGAACCAGGAACCTGGGGAGAGAGATTTGGGAGGGAAGGGCTTTTGCTGAAAGTAGGAGGCTTAAAATAAAGCTATTTGTTACCACCCAGCTTCATGTGTTCCAGCTTTTCAGGAATCAGCTGGGGGCAGGGGGTGGTAAGGACTTTTAAACTGAAATATTTATATGAATCAGCCCTCTGGGGTTTGGGGGAGTGACCATTGCTGCACAAACAGTTTAAACTCTGAAGCTTTGCTGTGACTTAGTGCTTCCCTCTGGTAAAGAAGGATTTCAGGATACTGGTGCTGGTAGTGCTGGGAACATATGAGCCGCCAGTAAGTAAGGAGCTGTGTTGTTTGGGAGGGAGTGCTTGGCAGAGGGTTTGCTCCACGATGGGAAATGTGGGTGGTGCTGGCTGTGCAGAGCTTCTGGTCGCTGCAGGTACATGGGCTTTGGGGTTAGAGCCTGCTCAGAAATACTGATGTCCCTGTACTTTTTTTGTATTATAGCTTATAATCAAGAAGCTTGACTTCCTGTAGTGCTGCTGTGGGACTTGGTGTGAATTTGAAACCAAGTTAGACTACACTGGCTAAGAAAGAGAGAGAAAGAAAATAGCATTTTAAAATCTAAAGGGTTTAGATAGGTCTTCTGTGCTTTGTTAAAACATGTTTTTTTTCTGAAGGTTTATTAAGTAACTTTGTAGGAAGTAGTGAAGCAGAGAATACAGGGCAAAACTCTTGTCTGCTGCTTTGCTTCTGTTGAAAACTTTTACCTGAGTATTTGTGGCTTAATCTAACACAGGTGAAGACGAAGTGTAACTTGGGTATCATCTGGCTTAAAATTTTATTTGGCTCATTGTTCTGTTTTTTAGCAGGGGAACATTTGTTTTTCCTGTCTGTAAATAAGAAGAACTTGCTTGTATTTGCAACAGCTCATCTTTCACCAGGGTTTTCCCCACACCCTGGTCACATCTGCATACTCCAGCCTTGTGCCTAGACAGGAGGTTTCTATTCTATGTTGGCATGGCCAGCTTTATGGAACTTGTTGACTGATTTCAATCAGGTAGCACTAGCAAAGCTGCCATTACTGTAGTGTTAAGCTCTTTATAAGGATCAAATATATCTCAACTATAATTTTTCTGCTGACTGTCTTAAACCCAGTAGTGTGAATACTGGAAACAGCCTGTGTAGGTTGTTTGACTGTGCTCTTTAACGCTGTGCCCAGAGCCTCACAGGGAGGCAGACCAGCCCTGGCAGGGCATTAATCTGTTGCCTTAGAAATTCTCAGAAATTCTGAGAAATTCTGCCTTAGAAATGTCTCAGAAATTCTGAGACACCCAGTGGGAGAACATTATTGGGTGCAGTTCATCTCTTCCAGCTGATGCCGCTGCCGCAGTGTAACTTCCCTGTTTTGGAAAAGTTACATCAAATTAATAAATCTCAACACATTTCTGCATGTGTTAGTCTTGGGGGTTATAGATTGGGAAAAGAAATGATGCTGTCAGTGTGGGGAACTGATGTGGGTCGGTGCCATCAGCAATGATGTGACCTTGCAGCACATAAACCAGGTCCTAGCAGTTACAGGAGAACTTGGTGAACCACAGGTCTTGAATCCAGGTGTGGATGTGAACCATTCAAACCATATTGCAGACTGTAGTTTTGAATTGCATTTGTAGAAACAGTGGATTTTTGTTAAGACTGAAGTGCATGAGTAAGTCTAAACTCTGCTAACAGTGAAGCACTGTGCACAGAATGGGAGAAAACAATCAAGCATTTCATCAGCCTTCGTGCTGTCTCCTGCCAGAATTTGCAGGCTGTCCTGCATTGCATCAGTCCTGCTGGACATGATTTTCCATCCATATTTCAGAGACAGATGGAAAATGAATCCTTGCTATATTGATAAAGGAAGGGAAAAGCCTTTTGTAAGGTGCTCGTGCTGGTTTAACCTATAAATTACTCTTCTATTGCTTGGCTGTGTTTGCACCTACAGCAGAAAATGAAGCAAGATCTTTAGCAGGTTTGAGAAAAGCACTTTCAAGGCTCCAGGTAGATTTGTTATCTGATGCAGGTTGGGTGAATGCACTTTTGTGTTGTTCTTCTGTGGTATCAACGTATCTGCAGGTGCTGGTGAGCACCCACCTCGGAGCTGCTGGGTCTGACCTTGCCTTGCTCATCCCTGGTTTCATTCTGCCAGGTAGGGCAGTGCTTGGTGCTCAGCCCCTTGCACTGGAAGGTGTGCTTGTCCACACCAGCCAGGTGACACTTCACACGTGGCCCTTCACCATCTGGAAGAGGATAAAAAGTGATCTCAACAAGGCTTATGCTCAAAAGAGAGGTAGTGTGTGAGGAACGGATTTGTACTTGACAAATGGAAAAATGCTTTAAAACCAAGGAACAACCCACCACCTGCTAATGAGTGAGAGACCCTCTGAATCTTAAACTGTTGAAATACACTAGAATTTGGCCAACAGCAGGCAGTAGGGTTTGAATTAGGATGTGTCATGGCTTTAGAAGTGCCTTTCTTGTGATGTAAACTGTGCAATACTGATAATGGGAGCTTATCTACTCCCGCCGGTTTGATAGCAGATAGAGGCTCCATAGGCTTGTGGTTAATCCAAGCAACTTATTAAAGGAAAAGCAGCTTCTTGTGTTTTCAACTCTGTTTTTTATACTAAGTACATTTAAGAGGTGTTTTAATAGGCAGTTTTTATACCAGTTTCCTAATGGTGCCGTTTCCCTCTCGCTGGTAACGCAGAAGGGACCAAAGCAGAATGTAAAACAGGAAGCTCTGTCAAGACTAGAGTAGGCACAGCCTGGCAGGTTGTGTTCCAGTGCCCTTCTGTGCTGTTTCCTTTCCATACGTTCTCCATTTTATTTTTTAAAATCTCCAGGGACTGCCAAGTTACAGGTGTGGGGATGAACAGAAGCTGGGGACAAAATTCCCAGGGTTTGACTTCAGTTTCATTCATGCAAATTCAAACCTGCAGTTTCCAGGGGATTTCCTTCATATTTACTGAATGAGAACTTAGATCTGTTCTCATTCTTTAATAGAGCAGAAAGGTTTACTTTTTGCCTGCCTTTCTAACGGTTGGATTACTCTCCTTCTGCGCAGCCCTCTGGAATGCTTCCCTGCCACTGGGGAATTTTTATTGCTGCTGAACTGAGCTGACAAGCAGCATGGGGTTTGTTTTTTTCCTCTTTCTCCCTTTCTCCGGGAAAATATGCATCTGATGGTCAGAAGGAAGTAATTTTTATGAGAAATAGGAAGTTGGATTGCTGACTATTTGCCAATTTGGTATTTTTTCATAGTAAGTTTCATGGCTGCTTTACCAAATTCCAGAGTTGTATCAGGTGCACAAGGACAGAGCAGCTGTGGGAAGATGGATGAATGTGAGTGCTGGGTGCTAGCTGGGAGAGGCCAGGTGTGCTCCCTCAGTGTGGTACAGGACTGGTACAGCCAGGGCTGCCTCTGGCCTCCAGCCTTGGCCCACTCCTGGCTTGGGTATCTTTGTGGGAGGCCACAGAGATGATCTGAGGGCTGGAGCCCCTCTGCTGTGAGGACAGGCTGAGAGAGTTGGGGTTGTTCAGCCTGGAGAAGAGAAGGCTCCAGGGAGACCTTAGAGCAGCCTCCCAGGACTGAAAGGAGTTCCAGGGAAGCTGGGGAGGGGCTCTTGATCAGGGAGTGCAGGGAGAGGACGAGGGGGAATGATTTTCATCTGAAAGAGGGGAGATTGAGATGAGATCTTAGGAAGAAATGTTTTCCTGTGAGGGTGGGAAGGCCCTGGCCCAGGTTGCCCAGAGAAGCTGTGGCTGCCCCATCCTTGGAGGTGTTCAAGGCCAGGTTGGATGGGGCTTTGAGCCCATGGCATGGGGTATAATTGGGTGGGCTTTAAGGTCCCTTCCAACTCAAACCATTCCATTATTCTGTATCTCTGCTCTGCACTCCCCGTTGTGGTTTAGACGCGCCCTGTACTGATTCCCTAATCCTTATGTACAGGAAACACTTCCCATTGTGTATCTTAAGCCCAGGAGATTTCCCTTTTTCTCTCCAGAGGAGCAATTCAATCCTGCTTTTATGTTTAGAGAAACTTCTGGCACATTCCAAGGATATCTTTTAAGAAACTAAAGCAAGGCTGAATGTTTTTGGAAGGTGTGCAATTACATTAGAAATAGGTCTCGTTCTAGGGTAGCAGACTGCAGAATTAGGTCAGGCACACCCTGCGTGTGTGTTTCCTGCTTGCTCATATTTCTCAGAATAATTGTACGTGGGAATGTTTTTTGTAGATTGAAAGGAGTGTTGTCACCTTAAAAATGAGTTGTTTGGAGTTTTATTTAAGTCATCGTGGTTACGCTGTGGTTTAGGCAGAGGGGAAGATTGCTGATGTCTGAGTCCCTCCCTTCTTTGCCGTTCGCAAGTGAAGGGTGAAGGAAGGTTACTCATTTCTACTATTTTTACTCTCTTCTGACTTCCTTCTTGTCATACCAGATGACAGTGAAGCAGCACACAAGCTGTCAGATGTTACAGTGAGGGGCTTTATTTTTCAAGGGATTTTGACAGCTCAGCTTTTCATGATTTTTCTTTTAAGTTTCTGTGAGCTTGATACCAAAACAATGTTATAATGGCTCTTGGAAAAAAATCCCAAGGGTAAGGAACAGGTAAAACAATAAATAGTCATAAACTAGCAAGTCTGCAGTGATGCTCTTGTTATCTTTTGCTTAATAAAATGAGTTTTCTGTGCTGCACATGATCTGTATTTGAGTTTTTCTGTTAACACAGCAGCTGGGCACTGTTTGTGTTGGCCTGTACAAGTGAAGCCATTCAGCTCCTTCCAGTAGCTGGGAGAGACCTGTGTACCTTGGGAAGTGGGTTTGGATGTGCCTCTGGTTCATTAGGGTGTGGAAGGGTCATCCCAACCTTCTTACATTCCTTCTTTTTTAAGAATTACGTGGAACAAGGATCAGCCTCTTTATTTCTGCAAAATGTTTGTAGCATGAATTGTTTGGGTTTGGGCCACAGATGCATTGAAGAATAAAACTCCTTTTCCAATTTGTGTTTTAAAAACAAATTACCATTTCTATATTTTTCTCTCAACAAACATGCTGGCTCTAAATAAGTTCAAATACTTCACCATGGTCATCACATGTGGTTTGGAGAACGGGGATGCTTGTTCAGTTGCACAGTTCATTCTTAATACTGTTGTGTTCTGGAAGGAGGAGGAGCCTCCCGGCTCTGAGCTGGGCAAAACCAGTGGCTGGAATCAGATGGAAGTTTGGGGTTTTGACTGTCTTACTGATTTCCTTTCCAACAGAAAAAAAAAATCACTGCCTATTTAGGAGCTTTTTCTCTGATCTTTAGTGCTGAACATGACACTGGGCTCTTTGATATTCATGTATTCCCAAAATCCAGCTGGCCACAAGCCCTGGGTCTTCAGCTCCTCTGCAGGCTGGTCCCTACCTGCTCCTTCAGGATCCGAGCATCCAAACAAGTTACTGAGAAGTCAGGGTGCTCATTTACTGCTCGTGATCAATCCTGTGGTACCAGGCAGTTTCTGCTTGCAAGAAGAGTGCTGGAAACAAACCTCAAAGGTGATGGTGACCTGTTAGTGTTTGTCTTGTGGCCTGCAGGGCAATGGCCAACGTGTGGCCCAGGCTTTTGAGTAGTGAACGTGCTAAAAGTCAGCGTAAGGCCTGGTTAGTGGGCCTGGTGCTGGGGCTGCTCCTGAAGGTGGTGGTTCCTTTGCTGTGTCCCTGTTTTCCTGCATAAAAGGCTTCCCTGCAGTGCTTCTCAGGGCTCTTAGGAGCAATAAGCACTTAATATTAGTAAAAAGCTTTGAAGATGAGTAGTGCTAATTACTATTTATAGGTATTTGTTCTCACCGCAGGTAGTTCACCTTGATCCTGGGCATGAAAGGAAACCAGGGCATTTGTAAGCTGCTCAGGCTTGAGCATGGTTGTCTGAAGCCTTTATGTGCTGGTTTCCCTGCTGGGTTGTACAGTGATTGCAGTTTATTTGTCACATTAAATGACTGGTTTGGGTATTTATTGTACCAGCCAGATGTGCTGAGGGAGGCCTTACTCATTTCCCTCAATTCTGCTGACACACGCTGGGCAGGATTTGGGCACTCCAAGAGGGGGCAGAGGAGAGGAAAATGCCATTGGTCTGGCCAAAGTCACGTTATGAGGTGTTCAAGGCCAGCTTGGATGGGGCTTCGAGCCCCCTGATCCAGTGGGAGGTGTCCCTGCCCATGGCAGGGGGTGGAACTGGATGGGCTTTGAGGTCCCTTCCAGCCCAAACCATTCCGTGATTCTCTGAAGACTCAGCTTCTGTAGATTTATTGAGAAATGTGAAGTCTGATGCTTCTGAGAGCCACCACAAATGTGAAAAGCATGTTTCTGAAATTTCCCATCGCAGCAGTTTTTAGCACCTTTCACTGGTGCTAAACCTAACATAATAGAAAAGAACAAGGAAGAAGGTGTCAGACAGCCAGGACCTTTTTTTCCTAAAAATCCTGCTTGGCAGATAAAGCAGAAAATGGAGAAATGATGAGGGAAAATGCATGTATTGCAGTTCCTGTGTATCTGGTGGTAGTTCTGTAAATTGTGTCTCCCTTCTTGATGTGTAAGCAACAGATTTTCTAAAAGTATTCAGATATAATAATGCTGGCAACTTCACACTGGTTTTACAGAACAAGAGGAAGGAATTGTTATTCCTTTTTAAATATTTCTAATTAAGAATGAAATATCTGCAGTGACTGCCAGTAATGATGGGCTCAGAACCCACCATGGAGCTGCTCATTAAGGCTTCATCCTGAGCAATTCCTGCCCAGAAAACTTGCCAGCTCTGGTTTGGCATTTTTTTTTCCTTTTATTAGGGCTGTGTTTTGTCTGGTTCATATCTGGCCATGTCAGAGCTCTGCCACACTTTATAGATGGCACCCACAGGCCCTGCAGTCTTAATTCAGCCAAGAAAAAGATACAGGACAATTGTTCTGCATGGGGGGAAATTGGGAGAATTCATTAATGAGGAAATTGGTGTTTTATGTGTGAGAGAGTGAAAGGAAAGCCCTTCAAGCCAAGGAAAGCTGTTTCTTGTCCAGGGCAACAGCAGGACAAAACAAGTGACTAAACAAAGGGAGAAGGAGAGGAAGAGACAGCCAACAAATCTGTCAGAAGATATAAAGGAGTAGAGTGAAGTCTTAAAAGGTAGGAACAAGGAAGAAGAATTCACTCACGAGTGAAGTGGCCAAACAAGGAACGTGGAAGCTGTTCTGCATGGGCTGAAAGAGCATTTGAAGTTTGAAAAGCATGGGTTTGACCTGGTGAACTGGGGTAGGGCTACTGCAGCATGGCTGTTCGTGTGAGACAGGATTAGTTGTTGGGTTAAACACTGTACAATAGGAGGGGAGGTGATCCCAAAGGAAGAAGACAAAAGACAAGGTAATAATGTGGAGCAGGGAACCTCCTGGTCAGTGTTCCAGAAGCATTTGGGCAAAGCCCTCAGTCACAGGGTGTGAACGTTGGGAGTGTCCTGTGTAGGGACAGGAGTTGGACTGGATGGTCCTTGTTGGGTCCCTTCCAACTCAGGTCATTCTGTGATTCTGTGGTCAAGCCTTGGCGTGGCACTGCCTGACCCGACTGGGACAGTGTTGTAGTAAAGCTGTAGCCGTGTCGTGGAGCTCATTTTGCCAAGAGATATGTGAACATTTTTAAAGAGCTCTGGTACTCTGGAGGTCAGGCAATTTCCAAGCAGGTTTCTACAGGAACATGTGTGTGATCTAAAGACATCAGCAACTTTAGACTGACTTTGACAAGTGCAAAAGTTTATAGATGAGATAGACCCCTGGTGACTTTACTACCGTTTTCCTAGGTAGGTGTAGGGGCATAACTGGCATCACAAGCCTCCCTGAAGCCCAGGGTGGCATCTGAATAAATGCTTTTTTGAGCTGAAGGACTTTGTGGTACCAAATACAGGGATTGGAGCTGCAGTGCTTGGGAGTTTCTTCCAAAACTAACAATCTGGTATTTTCTCTCTTAGCTCTTCTCTTAGGAAACGCAACCACCTCCTCACGTCACGGAGGCCCAGCATGAACATTAACTGTGCTGGTGGGACAAACTGGCCACGAAACCTTGAGTCCAGGTGCTCTGTGGAAAACGTAACTGTGGCAGTCCGTGAGTCAGAAGAAAATAATGTGCTAGGAGGTCACAGCTCTGCTGGAGTTCCCAGGACTGAGGGTAAGGATAATGACTTTACCTTACAGTAATATTTAAGGGAGAATTCTTTTTGAGGGGTTTTATGTTTTGGAATAATTCCAGTATCCCAAGGCAAGTTTGCACTGGGGAGTGCAGAATGTACATAGACATAGAGAGTATTTGCCAGGCTGGTCAATAAAACAGAGGTCCACCACAGAGTTTAGGGTCTTGCTGTCTTGGTAAGATCATCCCATGCCAGCTGACTCACAGCTCTTCCTGAGGCCTTCCCTGAACAGATAACCTGAAAGTAACTGATGAACTTGTGCCCACTGTGGACCAGACACCAAGAACTGCTGGCTTGGCCAGGTTGGATGGGGCTTTGAGGCCCCTGATCCAGCAGGAGGTGTCCCTGCCCATGGCAAGGGGTTGGAACTGGATGGGCTTGGAGGTCTCTTCCAACCCAGACCATTCCATGATTCCATAAAACTGCCTCTAGTGATGTGTGTGCTTCTGTTTGAGCTTTCCCATGAGAGCAGGTGGCAGGGCTTGACATCTGTCTGTCTGCATTTCTGGCCTTGTTTGATTCCTGGGTCCTGCTCTTTACCCACTGCACCCATCTTGCTCTAACATTAAGCACCATGGTTCATCGGGAATTTTTTTATCCAAAATCCAAATGCTGGCTCAGTTTGAAAATACAGTTATGTAAATTACAGTATCACAAGGTTGGAAAGGACCTCTGAGATCATCAAGTCCAACCTATAACCCAACACCAACACCAACCCATCATCTAACCCATGGCACTCAGTGCCTCATCCAGTCTCCCCTTAAACACCTCCAGGGTCGGTGACTCCACCCCCTCCCTGGGCAGCCCATTCCAGTGACCAATCACCCTTTCGGGGAAGAACTTTTTCCTCACATCAAGCCTAAACTTTCCCTGACCAAGCTTGAGTCCCTGCCACTCTGGTTCTGCCACTGGTCACCTGAGAGAAGAGACCAACCCCTGCCCCACTACAACCTCCTTTTAGGGAGTTGTAGAGAGCAATGAGGTCTCCCCTGAGCCTCCTCTTCTCCAGACTAAACAGCCCCAGCTCCCTCAGTCTCTCCTCGTAGGGCTTGTGCTCCAGCCCCTTCCCCATCTTCGTTGCCCTCCTCTGGACACTCTCCAGCATCCTGACATCTTTCCCAAACTGGGGGGCCCAGAACTGGACACAATATTCAAGGTGAGGCCTGACCAGTGCCCAGTACAGGGGGACGATAACTCCTCTGGTCCTGCTCCCCACACTATTCCTGATGCAGGCCAGGATGCCACTGGCCTTCTTGGCCACCTGGGCACACTGCTTGACATCCTTTATTATTGTGTGACTCCTTTTTCTCATCACAGTAGGAAGTATTACTATCAAATCATGTTTTTGGATAAATTGTATCTTAGCCTTGCAATATTTGTCTCTCTCAGGCTTAGATTCCGAATGCCGGCACGGCACTTGTCCAGTCAGTCCCCAGCTCAGCAGCATGCTGTCTTCTTCTGAAGACACACACAACTGTCATTTCCAAGATGGAAATAAGAGGCAGTCGGAGTATTTTAATACCCAGGAACGCCATGGATGCTGCTCTTTGTCTTCAACCAACAATTCACAAACCGTGGCTCCGGAGAAAGTGACTCTTGTGGTAGATGGCACTCGCTTTGCAGTGAATCCACAGATTTTCACTGCTCACCCTGACACCATGCTGGGAAGGTGGGTGATTTTCAGCATTTTCAGGATACCTGAAGGGGGTCAAATGTTTGCTAAAATGGAACGAACCCCTGATGCTTGTTTTGGGATCTCATGCGGACACAGAAGCGAAGCAAGGTTGACCTCATTCAGAATTCAGCTGTGAGTGAGGCCTTCAAGACCTGACCACGTGTAGGGGCAGTTGGTGGTTCTCTAGATTCAGTCCACTGCCTTCAAAACAATGTGTGGATGTGATCCACTTTTCCCTTCTCTCCATTTGCCCTGTAGTCAGTAGTACCTCTGTTCACAGGTGATACCTTCCCTTCCAGAGTGGGGAAAATGATAATGCTCCATCCTCCTCCTGCTGTTGGCTTTTGTTGCTTTCCCAAAGAGAAGTTGCTCAGCTCCCTGTAACATAGCTTAAAGGTTGGATTGTTGCTGAATGATGCAACAAGAAGCACCCCTTTTCAGTATTGCCAGCACTTTCACCCATCTCTGACCAAAGAGAAACAAGTTCTCTTGGGTTGCTGACCCTGCACAGGTCGTTGTGTAAAACAAAGGACCAAAAGGCAGGCAGCAATTATATTGTGAAAGGGATTTATTGCCAGGGTGGTTTTTGACCCAGGGTTGAGTGGTCTCTTCCTCTGAGTTGTGGCCCTACAGGACTGTACCTACAGCAACAGGTGTAGGTGGGCTCAGCACTTCTCTTTATTTCCTGGGTGAGAGAATTCAGTATAGATTTCAAGGTACTGCAAATGTGTCACAGCTGGATTTATTTAACCACAGTGCTCCTGTTGGTCTGTAGAATTAATGAATTATACTCATGCACTTACACAGATTTTTATCTGTTCAGAATGTTCGGGCCAGGAAGAGAATATAATTTCACCAGACCAAATGAGAAGGGAGAATATGAAATCGCAGAGGGGATTAGCTCAGCTATGTTCCGGACTGTGCTGGTAAGGAGATGTTTGCAGACTGGGAAAGAACACCCAATTCCAAAAGGAAACCCAAGCCTTCTCCCAGGCAGCTGCACCCCCCACCAGGTTCTTTCATTACTGGTTTGTGATTTAAAAACATTATGACAGGCTTTGGTGTGAGCCATCCTTTCAGGTATTTGCTCATGTTGCCTTTTTACCTCTCTTGTGTCACGGCATTTGCAGTTCCTGAGCTGTGACCTCACCTCCTGGTTGTGTGTAAATGATTATTGCATCTGAGATGTTACAAAACCCTGCACCATGGGAAAAGTTTTAACTGGAGCTCGTGGCTTATCAGACCCAAGAGGGTTGGTAGTGACATAGATCCTTGGACAAGTAGGGCTGGTTTCACTGTTCACAGAGCTATAAATAGCCTCCCTAACTCCCAAATGTTGGTTAACAAAACAAAGAGCTAATTAGAAATGATAAGAATACAAGATATTCTTATTTTTTCTCTCCAAAAGCTATGTTTTCGTTTGCAGGATTATTACAAAACTGGGATCATTAACTGCCCAGATGGGATTTCCATCCCCGACCTTCGAGACACATGTGATTACCTCTGCATAAACTTTGATTTCAACACAATCAAATGTCAAGATTTAAGTAAGTATGGAGAGAAATCAGCCCTTAGGAGAACATCTGCCTGGTGTTGAGCACTCTGAGCTTGAGTCAGTGCAGCTCTTAATTATGTGCTTTAGTTTAAGCATGAAGGTATCAGCTCCACTAGGGCTCATGTATGTGTTGCATTTAAATAGCTTCCTTGTTGCTGCATCAGCCCAAAGTGAAGCGACTGAATCCTGCAGAATGCAGACACTTTGCTCAAAAAAGCAAATTGAAATTGTAAAAATTCTAGTCTCCTCTTGGAACAGAGGCTGAGAAGAAGAGCTTGCTGTTACAGCCAAACAAAATGAAGGCTAAAAGCAGGGTTATAACTCCAAAACAGTTCTGAATAGTTTAAGCTATAAGGGATGATGGGCAGAGGAGGAACCAAAGGTACCAAAGCTGCAAAGGAGTAGAGAGTATTGGCCCTGAAGGGATCTCATTGGGAGCAGCTTTTTAGTGGGTGTGCTGGCCAAAAAAAGTAGTTTTAACATAGGCAAAACTGTGGAAGGGTGGAATTACCTACCCTGTCCTCTGATGAGCGACCAGAGAAGGCAGAAAATGTGCTTTCAAGGACAGGTTGTTGCTGGAAATTCAAGTGAAGTCTTCTAATGGTTGAATTATTGAGTTTCTTTCTGTTTTGCTGTGTTGATTGGACCTTGGTGGGTTTTCATGGTAATGTAAAGGTTCTACAGTGTAATTTGTTGCATCCCATTTGCAATGCAGTTGCATCCATCTGATTTTGGCAGTTCTGAAGCTGGAGGCTCTTGGTGCACCTGAAGGTGTGTTGAGGAGTTTGGCTAAAGGATGCAGGCTCTGCTCTTGAATGGATCTGGAAAGCTGGGATGTATCTTCCCACTGTGTAGGAAAGCTCATGCTGTGCTTTGTGTCTCAATAGGTGCTCTGTTACATGAGCTCTCCAACGATGGTGCTCACAAGCAGTTTGACAGCTTCCTGGAGGAGCTAATCCTGCCCATAATGGTGGACAGTGCCAGGAAAGGGGAACGGGAATGCCACATCGTGGTGCTGACGGATGAAGACACCGTGGACTGGGATGAGGATCATCCTCCTCCCATGGGAGAGGAGTACTCACAAAGTAAGGGCTCTGCAGCTGGGGCTTCTGGTGCCTTGCACACCCAGACAAGTGGCCACAGGGAAAGGATCTGGTGCCCAAACAGCAGTTTTGCTCCAGGAGGAGATGCTGGCACACGGGGTCTGGTTTGTAGGCTCCTTCTGACCTGGCTGCTGTTAGAGCTTTGGTCTGAGTGCTTCTTGGGTGGGGACAGCACTCCCTGGGTCTTCCCCTTCCGTTTGCCTTTTCCTAGACATCAGGAACATTTCTTCACTGTAGAGGGTGGTCAGGCCCTGGCAGAGGCTGCCCAGGGAGGAGGTGGAGTCCCCATCCCTGGAGGGGTTTAAAAGACAGGTTGATGAGTTTCTCAGGGACAGGGTTTAGTAAGGGGACAGGTACAGTTGGAGTCATTGATCTCAGAGGTCTTTTCCAACCAGATGATTCCACAATTCCTGGCTCCTTAGTGAGGACAGACTCTGCTTTGCACCCTCATCACCACCCATTCTATCCAGACTGTCACAACCCTCTCACCGAGGGAGTGCAGCCAAGAACAGACACCTGAAAGTAGTTCTGGCAAACCAGACCTGTTTTTTTCTCTCCCCCACAGCTGAACATGTCAAAATCAGGGCCAGGATCCCTCACAGTATCACAGTATCACAAGGTTGGAAAGGACCTCTGAGATCATCGAGTCCAACCTATAACCCAACACCAACACCAACACCAACCCATCATCTAACCCATGGCACTCAGTGCCTCATCCAGTCTCCCCTTAAACACCTCCAGGGTCGGTGACTCCACCCCCTCCCTGGGCAGCCCATTCCAATGGCCAATCACCCTTTCAGGGAAGAACTTTTTCCTCACATCAAGCCTAAACTTTCCCTGACCAAGCTTGAGTCCCTGCCCTCTGGTTCTGTCCCTGGTCACCTGAGAGAAGAGACCAACCCCTGCCCCACTACAACCTCCTTTTAGGGAGTTGTAGAGAGCAATGAGGTCTCCCCTGAGCCTCCTCTTCTTCAGACTAAACAGCCCCAACTCCCTCAGTCTCTCCTCGTAGGGCTTGTGCTCCAGCCCCTTCACCATCTTCATTGCCCTCCTCTGAACACATTCCAGCATCCTGACATCTTTCCCAAACTGGGGGGCCCAGAACTGGACACAATATTCAAGATGAGGCCTGACCAGTGCCCAGTACAGGGGGACGATAACTCCTCTGGTCCTGCTCACCCTCCTTGTAGATTCTAATTGCCTTTTTATTTCTCAAGTTCTTTACAGTTCCAAGCTGTACAGATTCTTCAAGTACATTGAGAACCGCGATGTTGCAAAAGCTGTCTTAAAGGAGCGGGGCCTGAAAAATATTCGCATTGGAATTGAAGGTAAAGTATTTCTTCAACAAAGGAAATTCTAAAACAGATGGTGCACAGTCAGTAAAGCCTGGTTTCTTCCAGACTCTAGGTATCTCCTGTTTTGCTCTGTGTTTTCCTAACCATTTATTTTCATGAAAACAGTAGAAACCAGGCGTCTTCCTTCACCTCTATCATGTTGCAATGAGACTGGCCAGGAGGCTTCAAAGTTAAGGGAAGATGGAAGATGTGTAGCAGTAGACCTTGGCTCTTTAGGACCAGACAGGAAAGGGGAATGGTGCTCCTGCCTGCTGTTCCAAGCATTCCCTTAGGGAGCTTAGGGAGCATTGTGCTCTGTCCTTGGAGATTTTCCTAGTTTCATAGTAGCTGTGTTTGCTCACAGAGTGGCTGATGGTGTGCAGGTGTTGATCGTGTGACCACGCACAACGCCACACCCTCTTTTCAATCTTCTGCAAGCCAGTAATGGTGAAAGTTGAACATTTCCCAAGTTCCCCCTGGTCCTGTAGTCACTCCTACCTGTTCTTCTGGCGTCCTGTTGTGCAGGTCAGAGGTGTGTGGTGCAACTGAGTGGCTGTGTGTGTTTCAGGATACCCCACCTGTAAAGAGAAGGTGAAGAGGAGGCCTGGTGGCCGGTCAGAGGTGATATACAACTACGTCCAACGGCCGTTCATCCAGATGTCATGGGAAAAGGAAGAGGGCAAAAGCCGTCACGTTGACTTCCAGTGCGTTCGGAGCAAATCTCTAACAAACCTGGTCACTGTGGGTGATGATGTTTCAGAGGACCATGAGATCATCATGCACCACCCTCCACAAGTAGATGAACTGGACAGGCTAAATGCACCCTTCTCCCAAATGGCTGTTAATGACCTGCCAGATTAATTGTGGCTCAGGGGGGGTGGGGCTTGTCCTCTCAGCAGAGTTTCATTCCAACACAGACTTCTGCAAGGTGCTTTAGCCTCGTTCGTGCTCTTACTACGTTGTCATATTTCAAGCATGTTAATAAAGAGCCACACTCCATCGTCTAATTGTGCAATCAAAGGCAACATCTCCTCAAGCAAAGAGAAATTATGCTGTTTGTTTCTGCTACAAAGGCTTCCAGATTGGTGGGTGCTGAATATTTTACCTAAACTTCTTTTAGAAGTGCAAAAGTATTTAGAAATATCTTGTTTGACACGAGAGAGGAAATTCTGGGTCTGTCAAGACAAAGCTTTCCTTTGCCATTAGGCTCTTAGCTTTGCTTTTATGATAATCAGTGACAAAGGACTGAACATCAAAGCAGGGCAGGTGATACCCTTTCATCAGCCAGCAGAAACGTAGCAGTTGTGACTGCAAAATCCTGAGTGTGGAGGAGAGAAAGCAAAATCCTGAGTGTGGAGGAATCTGTTTACACTGCCACCTGGCTGTGCATCCAGCGCTGCTGTTCTGGGATGAACTGGTAAAATATGAAGCATCTTGACAGGAATTTCCCACATGTGCTTCTCCATAAGATGGAATCACTGGCTTTAGGGATATTTTCTGGTAAATTCAGTAACACGAGTAGATTGTGCTCAAGTGAAAAAAACAAAAATGAAAAGACTATAGTTGATATTTTACCAACAAAGTCCATCTGTTCAGTAGCCTGGTAGATGTTAGAAGCTTTCTAGAGGTGACTGTGCATGCTAAAGACTTTCAGTTGTCTTCTCCATCCCCCTGCTAAGACAAAACAACCCAGTGGAGGAGCTCCCAGTACAGTTTATTACCTGAGGAAAACCTTTGGTGACATCAACCCAAAGCAGACTCTCCAAGGAGCTCTCTGTTGTTGCAGCTTTAGAAGACCAGCTGCTTTCTTCCCAGTTTGGAACTGGCTGAACCATTTTGCTGTCAGTCAGGTAAGAAATACCAACCTTCAGTAGAGAAAAAATACCTGTACCTAGGACCAGGTCTCCTTTGCTGCTCTGAACGTGGTGTCCTGGTCTGTGCTTGAGGCTCTCTTCGCTTTGGTGAGTTGTATCAGAGCTGAGCTGGTCCTGTTCCTGCAGCACAGAGTCCCCTGTGGGCTTGCTGAATGCCCCAAATAGCACACAGTGAGTTCACTGCTGCCACAACTGAGCTGCTGTGGCCACCAGAACAGCCCTGCCTCACCAAACCCTTGTTTCTGATGGCTGCACAGAGGTTCTGGGGACCTGAAGTGGAGTATTTCAACCCGGTGCTGGTGTGAAGAAAAGCCAAACCCTATTCAACAAGGCCAAGTGCAAGGCCCTGCACCTGGGTCGGGGCAATCTACAGTTTCAAAACAGGATGGAGGATGATGTGACTGAGAGCAGCCCTGAGGAGAACTTGGGGAGGGGGCTGAGAGATGAGAAGCTCCACGTGAGCCAGCAGCGTGCGCTCACAGCCCAGGAGGCCAACGGTAACCTGGGCTCATCGAAAGAAATGTGGGCACCAGGGAGAAGGAGGGGTTTCTCCTCTTCTGCTCTGCTCTCGTGAGACCCCACCTGGAGCCCTGCACCCAGCTCTGGAATCCTCAACATAAAAAGGATATGGAACTGTTGGAACAGGTCCAGAGGAGGCCGTGGAGAAGACTCTCCAAGGAGCACTCTGTTGCAGCTTTAGAAGGCCAGCTGCTTCGAACTAGTAGATGATCCAAGGGCTGGAGCCCCTCTGCTGTGAGGACAGGCTGAGAGAGTTGGGGCTGTTCAGCCTGGAGAAGACCTCATAGTGGCCTCTCAGTACCTGAAGAGGACCTATGGGAAAGCTGGGAGGGGCTTTTTCCAAGGACCTGGAGTGACAGGATGAGGGGGGATGGCTTTAAACTGGAAGGGGGAAGATTTAGATTGGGAAGAAATTCTTCACAATGAGGGTGGGGAGGCCCTGGCCCAGGTTGCCCAGAGCAGTGGTGGCTGCCCCATCCCTGGAGGTGTTCAAGGTCAGGCTGGATGGGGCTTTGAGCCCCTGATCCAGTGGGAGGTGTCCCTGCCCATGAAAGGGGGTGGAACTGGCTGGGCTTTGAGGTCCCTTCCAACCCAAACTATTTATGATTCAAAAAGAAGAAGAGGGAGAGAGGCCCCTTGCAAAGTTAAGTTCAGGTCAATTCTGCTCTTGCAGTTGAACCCTGTACCACTTACACTGAGTTACTGGGTCATGCTGGGCAAAACAAGCAGGTGTCAGTCTGTCCCTGCAGGGTTTAATCCTCTCTTGTCAGGGTTGTGGAGCAACTTTTTATTGTTCTCCACCTGTCTGCCAGGTGTGGTAGATTTCACCCTGACAATTGCTGTGACTGTTTACTGCTGAGGATGTTTGGTTCTTTCAGTGTAAAAAATGTGACAGTATCAAGTACAAATTTTCTTTTAAGGTTTCTGAGTGTCATTTAGTTAAGAGTAACAAACCCTCTGCCAAGGGGTGTTGTTGCTGACATCTTTGGTTCCCATTTGTTGTGGTTACAGGTCACATCCTTTGCGGCGTTTCTGTTCTTCGCTTCTTTCCTAAGTGTAGCAAATAGATCTGTTCTGTTTTTTTAAGTGCCTATGAGAAGATTTCCAGTAGTGCTTCAGGCCCTCCTGGTGGTCCCAGTGGTTCAGATGCCCAGGGCCCACCTGCCTGTGTGTGAAAAATCCTCCCTGTGTGTCCTTGGTCGGTGCAGAGAAATGTCCTTCAGGACCTGCACAGAGCTGGGGTTTGACCACTGCCCATTGGTGCTCTGGATGAATTTCTGGTTTTGTGTAAAGACAGACAGACCATTGGCCTTCCAGCTGAGGGCCAGACCAGACCCCAGACCCATCACATGCCTTGGTGGTGAGCTTTAGCTCTTCCCACAAGTCAAGCAAAGGCACCGTGAGAGCTCCTGCCCAGCAGCGATGGAGCTCAGCCCAGGCCCGGTGCATTTTCTTTGGGGTGTGTTTATTTTTGCAGCAATGTAGGTTTAAAATAAATATGTGTTGGGATTGACCAGCTGACTGGGACTTGGAGTTTCTGCATGGTCTTGAGCACTGCAGGACTCTCCAGGCATCCAACGCTGAGCAGCTGCCACGGACAGCACCTCACGGCACCCAAGGACCATGTTCAGCCAAAGCCGGTCCCACCAGTGCCTGTCCCTGGCAGGGTCAGCTCAGGGGCTCTGAGGGTTGGGCCAGGGCAGCCCCGGGCACTCAGCTGCCCATTCAGGGCATTGTAGGAACCTGGTGGTGCTCTGTGTAATCCATCTGGAGCATCAGCTTGGGATGGGGGTACCCAGCTTCTGGGCTTCCTGTGCGGTTCTGATCACTCTAAAAAGCCACTGCACTTGATTGGTTTTCCCAAGTAATTTAAAGATGAATTTTGGTTTAATTTTAGTGGAGTGGCTTCCATGGGAACACTACATCAAACTGAAAAAGTGTGCATTTGCTTTTCCTCCTCGTGGTCACCTGCTGTTCAGGCACAAAGTCGAGTTTTGTCTTCCTGTAGATACACAAAAGTGTTACCTGTGGTGTGTGTGAGACCTACAGATGTTTCATTTCTTTTCTGTATTAAAGTATAAATTATGTGTGGTTTGTTTGGCCTTTGTTTTCAATGTGGAGTAGAAGGATGGGCAGGGGCTGGAGGACTGGAGGGCTTTGTTTGCTTTCTTCATGAAATAAACAGGACTTGTGTCCCCAGGCTTAGGAGTACTTTTGCATCACACAAAGCCAGGGTGGTTTGGCAGGGACCTTGTGCAGCTGCTGCACAGAATTGCCACTGCCAGCACCTTTGAGTTTACCAGCCCCTGGCAATGCTGCTTGAAAGCAGCTCAAGGCACAGGTACGAGACCCCCACTAACCCCAGGTGATGCAGCATCGATAGCAGCCCCAGGGCTGGACCTGGGGAGATGCTCTCCACTTGTACTTCTCTCTTTGGAAGACAAAAGCTTCCGAGCAGGTCTGGCTTCTATTTCCATGTTGGATGTATTTCAAGGGTTCCTTGATGAAGCTTCAGAAAGGTGTTAAGTTTGTGAACAAGTGGAATTTAGTTGAATTCCCAAGGTGGCCCCATCTCCGTGTCTGCTCTGCATCTTCAGCCCACGAGTTCCCACACCCAAGCCCAGCAGGGCAAGGGAGGGGATTCTGCCCCTTTGCTCCACTCTGTGAGACCCCCCACGTGGAGCCCTGTGTCCAGTTGTGGAATCCCCAATGTAAGGAGATGGAACTGTTGGAACAGGTCCAGAGGAAGCCACGGAGATGATGCGAGGGCTGGAGCCCCGAGGACAGGCTGAGAGAGCTGGGGTTGTTCAGCCTGGAGAGGAGAAGGCTCTGGGGAGACCTTAGAGCAGCCTCCCAGGACTGAAAGGGGCTCCAGGAAAGCTGGGGAGGGGCTTTTACAGGGGATTGGAGTGACAGGATGAGGGGGAATGGCCTTAAATTGGAAGGGGGAAGATTGAACATTGGGAAGAAATTCTTCACGCTGAGGGGGGGGAGGCCCTGGCCCAGGTTGCCCAGAGCAGTGGTGGCTGCCCCATCCCTGGAGGTGTTCCAGGCCAGGCTGGATGAGGCTTTGAGCCCCCTGATCCAGTGGGAGGTGTCCCTGCCCGTGGCACAGGGGGTGGAAATGGATGGGCTTTGAGGTCCTTTCCAACCCAAACCATCCCATGATTCTAAATTCAGTTTCAAGTGTGAAAAACAAAAACCTGAGCTATTCCCGGCTGTTGCTCCAGACACCCAGGGCCCCTGTGCTGACTGAGAGCATTTTATTTACACAACACAATACAAAGATCATTCCATAAAAAGTTGGCCCCCCCAGCACACACATTTGCCAAGTTTTACAGTGCAATCTTGTAACAGCTTTAAATATTTACAGACCACTTTTTTTTTTCAGCTTATGGGTTAAGGCAGAGTCAGGGCACAGTGATAAGAACCAGCGCAGTTTCGCACTAGGCGCGATGCAGAGGTGAACTGGCAGCATAACTCGTGTTCAGATCCATTGGAAATTCAGATTGGAATTAGTCCTTGAAGTCCAACCACTGCTTGCAGTTATAAAAAAGAGCCAAAAGGTAAATCCAACCTCAATTACACGAGGCAACAGCTACAAAATTGGCTGAAGTGGGAGACGGAACAGGCGTAAATCTCCATCTGTTCGGAGTGAGGGGTGGATCCTGGAAGGACAAGGCTGTGCTTCTTTCCTGGGGTTGGGGAAGAGCTGTCACAGGAGGCTTCTGATGCAACCAAGAGCTGTGTCCAAGAGGACTGCACTCAAAGACATCCAACTTCTACTGCAAGGCAAGAGTGAGAGACCCAACTGCTCCGTGTGCCTTGGAAAAACTCCACCTTCAACTCAAAAAGTGACCGAGCTGAGGCTCCAGAAGACTTTAAAACACACACTAAAAATGCACAAAATATATTACTATATGGGGGCTTTTCACAGCAAGATACAGCTGATACCTGCTTCATCTTTGGTATTGATAAATAAAAATGCCAGTCCCTTTTAGTAAAGGGCCAATAATGCAGCCACTCAAAATAATTCCTAATCCACAGCAGCTTTAAAGAATTTCATTTTAAGGCAATAACTAAGCCGTTAGTTTTTAAAAAAGGCTTTGATACTGACACCTCTTAAGTTTTCCAATGGTTTATAAGGCAACATTTTCAAATGGCTCAAAGGAACTGCAGGATAAGGAGATGGAGCAACTTGAGAAGCTGATATCAGTCCTTCAGAAAAAATACAAAGGGAGCAGAAGGTGATTTTACTGAGCAGTTGCTAAAAAGCCTGATCTTATAAATCACTGCTTCAGTTAAGCCCTTGTTCTGAGTAAGCCCTGCTGACCCCAGGGATCCTGCTATGTCTATTTAAGGCTATTTTTGCATTTCAGCTCTGTAGGATCCAACTGGTGTCTGAGCTGTTTATGGCAATTCAATAAACACCTGGGACACAGACAAAAAAAGCACAAGGAGTGGTTAGTTAGGGAGAGGATGGTAACGAGTTATCACCTGGTTAGAGCTATAACCAGCCCTTTGAATCCCCCAAAGAGTCCTTGGTGATGGCACTCAATTCAAAAGACATCTCAAAATTCCCTAAAAGCACCTATTAAAAGAAGTTTCACTACAAACCCATTGTCTTTCATTTCCTAATCTATAAAATTAGGACTAAGTGTAACAGAAAGCCTTCCTTTTACCTCAAGACACTGCTTGAGTTTGGTTTCTGAGCAGCAGGGGGGGGGGGTCTGTCCGTGCTCCGTCGTGTTCAGCACCAAGAGTTTGGAAGAACCCAAGACAGTTCAATCTGATTCATATTTTTAGAAACTTCATGAAATGCAGATATTTTATAAAAAAAATCTGATTGCAAATTAAAGACTGGACCCAGGCAGGCCCCAAGGTTAACACCACCAGCCCCTGGAAGAGCAGAGTTAGAGATTGAACAGGCGCAAAGCGGAGCTCACGCTGACAGAACGGGATCACCAAGAGCTCAGCCAAGGGAGAATCCTCCCTCCCAAAATGCAGTCCTGTTCCAAGAGATGCTTGAGCAAGGAAAGGCACTTTGGGGCTCTCCTGAGAGCAACCTGATCATAACTGAGTGTATGTTTAGGAATTACACCAGGCAATAATCCAAGAGTGGACGGGGTGGGTTCCACTGCCCAGAAGGGACTCGGGAGGCTCCTCCTCCTTGGAAGCCCACGGGACACACGGCTTAGCCAACAGCAGAGGATTTCTGTTAAGGAAGAGCCAGGAAAGCTTCTGTCCTCAAGATTCCTGGAAGAATTTGATCCTGTTCCTCTCAAAACCAAGAGTGGGAAGGCCACAACGGTTGGTGTCATCTTTAAACAAATGAACGCGGCGCAGCAGATCTTTGAAGTGGCCAAAAGATGGCACCAGCAGGACCAGGAGCCTCCCAGCTGACCACCTGTCCCCCAGTTACCCACCAATGCCCAGGTTAAATGACATTTCCCTCCCTCCCTGCTCGAATTCCAGATCCACCTGTGCCACCAGCTGTGGTGTTTGTTACCTGCACTGTCTACAGAGCCCCCCTGAGAACTGGGGCTGGAGGAGGTGGCCCCTTTCTCCTCTCGCTGTCCAGAAAAGGAAGTGTTGCACAATATTTTAACAGAGGAAAAAATATTAAATGGCTTGAGGGTCACTGTTTTAGTACCAAAAGTAAAGTGCACCAGAGCTGGAGGCCACTGCAACAGAGGTGAGAAATGCTGTTAAAAAGGCTTCCAAGTAGCATTATAAAAACCAGCACTACAAACTAAGGTTAAGGCAATACAAGTTGTGTCCTTCTACTGGAGAGTTGTCTACCTCAAGCTTTAATTATTGCTTTGTTTCCTCTGGACTGAAGTCCTTCACCTCAGGGAGAACAGTGCTGGCAGAATTGGCAGGTTGAGTTTGTCACTTAATGCAGGCCTGGCAGAACAGCCCAGACAAACACCGTGTGCTTTGTGTCAAAGCCAAGGCTTCCTCTCATCTCCTGATGGCCTGGACAGTCTGGCAAAGAATATAAAATGAAAAACTCTTGCTCCTGAAGCAGCAAAACGTGCTTTCAGCAGAGGTGATGCAAACATTTTGTGGAATTTTTCAATGGCCCAGAAAGAAAAAAACCCTTGGTAAGACGCAGGGCGTGTAACAAAAGCGAGTCCTGAGCTCTCCTCCAAGAGTCAACAGCCCCCGAGTTTTCTTTAAAAAAAAGAAGTTCTTTTACAGGTATAAACCCAAAGGAGAGGAACAGAATTCCACGGCTCAGAAGTTGTCCCAGGGAAAGACTGATTACTTCCCTGCTTTCATGTAGGATGGTATCGCTCCTCGGGCCGTCAGGCCTTCGAATCGCTTGTAGGTGTAATTGATAAAAACCCAGTCCTTGTTCTTGTAGTCAGTCTCTGGGTGGTTGCTTGTTGCCACTGGTGAAAGACAAAGACAAAATAAAATCAGCCTTTGGAGACTGCAAGGTTTATTTTCATACAAAATACTGGATCATAGAATGACCTGAGTTGGAAGGGACCCACAAGGATCATCAAATCCAACTGCTGTCCCTGCACAGGACAACCCTCTCCTCATATGACTTCTCCTCCAGACCCTCCACCAGCTTTGTGACCTCCTCTCCAGTAGTCTGATGTCCTTTTTATACTGGATGTGGAGGGGGGAAATGCTTCTAATGAAAGCAATGTCATAAACCTGAGCACTCAGTTTCATTCTTCAGCCCCACTCCAGAACTGCTGAAAGGTGTTGGAGCGAGAGTGAGACCGTGCTTTACACACAGACACAAGGACCCTGTAGAGACTGACACCAAAACATCCCATCCCCTCCCCTTCCATCCCCTCCCCTTTCCTTCCATTCCCTCCCCTTCCATCCCCTCCCCTTCCATCCCCTCCCCTTCCATCCCCTCCCCTCCCCTCCACCCCCTCCCCTCCCCTCCACCCCCTTCCATCCCCTCCCCTTCCATCCCCTCCCCTCCCATCCCCTCCCCTCTCCTTCCATCCCCTCCCATCCCATCCCCTCCCCTTCCATCCCCTCCCCTTCCATCCCCTCCCCTCCCCTTCCATCCCCTCCCCTCCCATCCCCTCCCATCCCCTCCCCTTCCATCCCCTTCCATCCCCTCCCCTCCCATCCCCTCCCCTTCCATCCTCTCCCCTCCCCTTCCATCCCCTCCCCTCCCATCCCCTCCCCTTCCATCCTCTCCCATCCCCTCCCCTCCCCTCCCATCCCCTCCATCCCCTCCCCTTCCATCCCCTCCATCCCCTCCCCTTCCATCCCCTCCCCACTCTGCTCAGTCCCTGATGTGCCAGCAAGAATCAGCCCCTCCCAGTGCTCACAGGTCCTGCTGAGTTCCCAACTCAGGATCACAGAATGGTTTGGGTTGGAAGGGGCCCCAAAGCCCACCCAGTTCCAACCCTGCTGTGGGCAAAGACACTTCCCACTGGATCAGGCAACTTGCTGGGAGCGCCGCTGCCTCTTAGAGCTCCCCCATCATTTAAAGGTCTGCATCCCATCTGCTGAAACCCCAACCACAGCCTGCAGGCCCCGGCACCACGAGGGCACCAGCCAAGCCCTGGATCATGATAAAAACCCTGGAACCCAGGAAGATCCCTCTGCTGATTAACAGCAGGGTTATACTATTCTACTGGAGAAGGAAGCCTTCCTTTCGTGCAGAATCAAAGCATTTACCTGTTGGTTTAAGGATATCAGATTCTGGAAATTCATCAAAGTTTGAGGTATCATCAATGCTTTTGATTTCTATCGAAATCGCTGCAGGTCTCTCTCTGCCAAGAAAAGCAGATTCAGCATTGAGACTTCACAGGCAGAAGAAAGCAGCATCCAGCCCCTTTCCACTTCATAACAGAACCAAACCTTATCAAATCAGGTACCTAAACCTCAGTAAGGTTCATATAAAGAAGAAAATACTCTCAGCCACACCTAAGTACAATAAATGGCAGTCAAGCTGCTCCCTTCTGTTGAACAGGACCAGCTTTAACCAGTCTCCAGAGAAGAGCACCTTGCTTTTCTGCAAAGCATCTTACCTGATATGCTCCCAATCAACCCCTTCAAAGAATGGGTTACTCTTTATTTCCTCCACACCCGATGCACCAATTCTGTGCTCCCATTCACAGCAAAATCTGGGATGGAAGGAAGAATGAAAATGAAGAATGAAAACAAAAAGCATTCCATCCAGCAATGGAACGGCTGCTTAACTACAGATTCTCAACATATAAATGGAGAAGGTTAAGAACTCCCAACTGCCAAACCAACACACACAGTTATGCTTTGGGAATGTCATGTCAAATGCTGCAGTGGGGATGTGGAATTCTTTCACAACAGGATAATGTGTCCTTTCTATTTCAGGACCAGCAGAATATATAAAGCCTAAAAAGCTAGACCTTTATATTTCTGTCCTGAGAACAGAGAAGTGATTGGAAATATAATTCTGTCCTGAGAATAGAGAAGTGATTGGGAATATAAATGAAAGAGCAGGAGTCAGCATGCACTGGGATACACTCCTGTGCTCCAGTGCATGCAGTGTCCAAAGCATTGTAAGAAGTGAGCACTGGCAAAAAGATTTAAGTGGCTTCCAGGAGAAGCTGAGAGACAAAATAAAAGAGCAGAAACATTTGTATTTTGCCAGACCAGCAGCACTGACATGGGAGCCCCTTTTTAGCACAGTTTAGTCAGGGAACCACCAAACAACTTCTGAGAGACAAATGGATTTGACGAGGGAGCTCAGCGTCTGGTGCATGTGCAGAACAGTTTGTAGCACAGGGTTTTATCCTGTGGAGCAAGGCAGGAGAGGCACACACTACAGTGTGCAAGAAAATTAGTGCTATATTAACTGGCAAACCACATGGCTGGCACCTTAAAATGAGATCCTTGGCTTTATCAGATATTGGAACTTCTGGAGGAAATGTCAGGGTCTCTTTCCAATTCATGACTTTCTTATAAGTTTCTTGAGGAGTCTCTGAACAGAACGGGGGATAACCTGGAAAGAAAGAGGAAAGAAGTAAAAATAGCTCCTGTGGTTACCAAAGTTCACAGAGCAGCAGTGAGAGCACCTCCCAAACCCTGTGAGGAGAAGCTCTGCCCCCCAGCACGTGAGCACAGCTCATGTCCCACAGCCCCTGCTCTCACCGATCAGCATCTCGTACATGATGACCCCGAGCGACCACCAGTCACAAAGCTTGTTGTACCCAGTCTGCATGAAAACCTCAGGGGCAATGTAATCCGGGGTGCCCACGGTAGAAAAAGCCTGGAACAAACACCACCAGTTATGGATCCTTAGGGAAAACCACCCAGCACAGACCTGGGAACTTGAGCAACAGCGGTTACTTTGAGGAACACGTCAAAGTGTCTCCAACATCCTCTAGCAAAGCTCTTTAAGGCCTTATTTCCAGATATGTAGAGAGAAAGTCAACATGTTCATGTGAAGGAGTCTTAAAATACTGTCAGGGAAATGGGGAAAGGGAGCACAGTCTTTCTACACCCAGGAATGGGTCGTGTGTTACCCTGGGAGTGGCAAGGAGGACACTGAGGGGTTGGAGCAAGTCCTGAGGAGAAAAACAAAGCTGGGGAAGGAACTGGAGAACAAGGGCTATGAGGAGCAGCTGAGGGACCTGGGGCTGTTTAGTCTGGAGAAGAGGGGGCTGAGGGGAGACCTCATTGCTCTCTGCAGCTCCTGAAAGGAGGTTGGAGCTGGGTGGGTGTTGGGCTCTCCCAAGTGACAATTCACAGGATGAGAAGAAATGGCCTCAAGTTGTGCCAGGGGAGGATTAGATTGGATATTGGGAAAAAAATCTGTACTGACAGAGTGGTGAAGCCTTGGCAGGGGCTGCCCAGGGCAGTGGTGGAGGGGTCCAAAAAGCGTGTGGCCGTGGCACTTGGGGACAGGGTTTAGTGGGCACAGTGGGGTTGGGCTGAGGGTTGGACTGGATGAGCTGAGAGAGCTTTTCCAACTTTGATGATTCTATTCTGCTCTGCTCTGCTCTCCTCTCCTCTCCCTCTCCTCTCCTCTGCTCTCTTCTCCTCTGCTCTCCTCTCCTCTGCCTCTCCCTCTCCCTCTCCTCCCCCTCTCCCTCTCCTCTCCCTCTCCTCTGCTCTCCCTCTCCTCCCCTCTCCTCTCCTCTCCCTCTCCTCTCCCCTCCTCTCCCTCTCCTCTCCCTCTCCTCTCCCTCTCCTCTGCTCTCCCTCTCCTCCCCTCTCCTCTCCTCTCCCTCTCCTCTCCCCTCCCTCTCCTCTCCCCTCCTCTCCCCTCCTCTCCCTCTCCTCTCCCTCTCCTCTCCCCTCCTCTCCCTCTCCTCTCCCTCTCCCTCTCCTCTCCCCTCCTCTCCCTCTCCTCTCCCTCTCCCTCTCCTCTCCCTCTCCTCTCCCTCTCCTCTCCTCTGCCTCTCCCTCTCCTCCCCTCTCCCTCTCCTCCGCTCTCCCTCTCCTCCCCTCTCCTCTCCCCTCCTCTCCCTCTCCCTCTCCTCTCCCTCTCCTCTCCCTCTCCTCTCCCTCTCCCTCTCCTCTCCCTCTCCTCTCCCTCTCCTCTGCTCTCCCTCTCCTCCGCTCTCCCTCTCCTCCCCTCTCCCTCTCCTCCCCTCTCCTCTCCCCTCCTCTCCCTCTCCTCTCCCTCTCCCTCTCCTCTCCCTCTCCCTCTCCTCTCCCTCTCCTCTCCCTCTCCCTCTCCTCTCCCTCTCCTCTCCCTCTCCTCTCCCTCTCCTCTCCCTCTCCTCTCCCTCTCCTCTCCCTCTCCTCTCCCTCTCCTCTCCTCTGCCTCTCCCTCTCCTCTCCCTCTCCTCTCCTCTCCTCTCCTCTGCCTCTCCCTCTCCTCTCCCTCCCCTCTCCCTCCCCTCTCCCTCTCCTCTCCCTCCCCTCTCCCTCTCCCCTCCCTCTCCTCTATTCACTCAGAGCTGGGAGGCAGCAGCTTTCCATGCACAGAACAATGCACTGCTATCCCAGACACAAGTCACCACCTGCTCAGCAGAGGGTCAAAGGACAAACCAGAGCCATTCCTCTTTTTACAGGAAGAAGCAGGAATCTCTGTTTCAGCACCATTCTCAGATGGGTTCCTGCCTGACCTTCCAGTTTGCCACTGAACAACAGCTCAGAGAACATCTCCAAGCAGGTAAATCACACTCACCAGCTGCCGTCTGTTTCTCTTCCAAGTCTCTGCTTTCCTTTTGGAATTCATGTTCTGGAAAGCTGAAGGAGATTGGAATACATGGGACTGAATCCTAGAGGTCACACAACACACATTTTTACCCCCAAACTACAAATCTTTACAAGATCAGAGAAGGCAGCCAGGGCTCCCACCCCCTGTCCTGGTGAGAGGTCACATCCCCAGGTGCTCCCCACCAGCCCCTACGGCCACAGGTCACCAGCAGGGTGAAGCTGGAGGATTTCTGGAAGCACATCTCAGTTCACCAGGCTGAAGATGAGCCACATCAGCAGAGATGACCCAGGTAACCTGGCTCAGCTCATCCTCCTCGGCCTCCCTGGCACAGCCTCAGAGGTGCCCACGGTGGCAGAGGAGAGCAGACCCAGCCTCGAGAGGGCAGAGCAGGGCACAGCTGAGAGCACAGCAAAGGATGTGGCCTCTTGCACCAGCCCAGAGTGCAAAGAGCAGATCTGGCAATGCCTTAAACCCAACAGCAACTCCAAAAGCACTGTAATATTGATAAATTGGTATTGAGCCTTGCATCAGGGCCACGAAGGTGGGGAAGAGTCGAGGGGAGAAATCATATGAGGAGAGACTGAAATCACTTGGTCTGTTCAGCCTGGAGGAGACTGAGAGGGGATCTCAGAGCTGTTTCCTCACAAGGGGAGGAGCAGGTGCTGAGCTCTTCTCTCTGGTGACCAAAGACAGGACCCAGGAAATGGCAGGAAGATGCCAGGGGAGGGTTGGGTTGGACATGAGGAGAAGGTTCTTCCCCCAGAGGGTGGTGGAGCACTGGAACAGCTCCCCAGGGAAGCAGTCACAGCCTGACAATATTCCAGAAGCATTTGGCCAACATCCTCAGCCCCACGGGGTGAATGTTGGGGTTGTTCTGTGCAGGGACAGCAGTTGGACTGGATGCTCCTTTTGGTCCCTTCCAGGTCAGGTCACTCTGTGATTCTATCAGCAATCTGTGCTCTCAAGGGGGTTTTACTTCATGATTAAAGTTATTTCCCTTGATAAAGTTACTGTCTATTCAGAGAGACTCTGGTCTCACTTCATAATTTAAAAAAGACTTGAGGCACAGCCCACAGGTCCCACTGAGTCTTCACTCAAGGCCTATTACACAGGCACAGAAGGGCTACAGAAGGGTCTTTCCCCAAGTCAAACTTGTGCAAACGAAGATGCTCTTAAAGCAACTGCAATTATTTTTAGAAAGGAGTTTTACAGAAGAAGAAAACGACACCTCCAGGTGCAGTGTTGATTATTGGACCCCCCACTGCATCAAAAGGAGGGATTTGCCAGGCACTGAGAGCACGGATCCCCTCTCAGCCACAAAACTTACTGAAGTCACTGGGAAGGCTGTGGTTCAAGTTCCGATAAAACTCTGTCCTGTGGGCTTTCTTTAGCCCAGTGCACAGACCAAAATCCGAGAGTTTCACGTGGCCCTGGGAACAAAACCAAACCAAAATACAAACCAGAATGAGACATTATGACCTTAGCAAGGCAAATAAACTTTTATACTTCTTCTCCTCCCCTTACATTGTAAAATAAATACACTCACTCTTTTTGCATTCCTTATTTTAGCCTAAGACTGGATGTGCACACAGGATTGAGCTGTTAATTAGTATTTTCATCAGTACTATGCAGAGAAAGGGCAGGAGAGACTTAGAGCAACAGAATCACCTGGTTGGAAAAGACCTCTGAGATCACTGAGTCCAACTGCTAAACCATCCCTGAGCACCTCATCTGCCTGTCTTCTAAACCCCTCCAGGGATGGGGACTCCACCCCCTCCCTGGGCAGCCTCTGCCAGGGCCTGAGAAACCTTTCAGTGAAGAAATTTTTCCTGATGTCCAATCTGAACCTGCCCTGGTGCAACTTGAGGCCATTTCCTCTCATCCTGTCACCTGGGACAAGAGACCAACACCCACCTCACCACAGCCTCCTCTCAGGCAGTTGCAGACAGTGATGAGGTCTCCCCTCAGCCTCCTCTTCCCCACACTAAACAGCCCCAGGTCCCTCAGCTGATCCTCAAAATCCCTGTTCTCCAGCCCCTTCCCCAGCTCCATTCCCTTCTCTGGACACTCTCCAGCCCCTCAATGTCCTTCTTGGAGTGAGGGGCCCAGAACTGAACCCAGTTCAAGAAACCTCTGCTCTTGCAAGCTCCTGATCAGCTCAGGGTAAGAGCAGACATCTCCAGAGAGAGCTGCAATCCCTGGACTGTGCATTGACCCCAGCAGAGAAACACCTGAAATTCAGCAACTGGATCTGAGCCTTCTCTTCTCCAGGCTGAACAACCCCAACTCTCTCAGCCTGTGCTCACAGCAGAGGGGCTCCAGCCCCTGGATCATCTCTGTGGCCTCCTCTGGGCTTGTTCTAACAGGTCCATCTCCTCCTTACACTGGGAATTCCACAACTGGACCCAGGGCTGCAGGTGGGGTGTCACAGAGTGGAGCAGAGGGGAAGAATCCCCTCCCTCTGCTCTGGTCCCACTGCTTTGGGTGCAGCCCAGGACACAGGTGGTTTCTGGGCTGGGAGCACCCATTGTGGCTCACATTGAGCTTCTCCTCCCCAGGCACCCCAAGTCCTTCCCTCCAGGGTTGCTCTCAGCATTCAGTCTCCCAAATGGAACAGCTTCACCCTTTGCATTTGATCTACCCAAGAGCTGGCAAGGGTGAAGGTACCAGCTGTGAGCCCAAAGGGAAACATCTTTGACTCAGAGGGGAAAACCGAAACCGTGTGTCTGAAGTTGCAGCTGAAAGAACCAAAAATAGCTCATGAGCTCTCTTCTGACAGTTGTTTCAGTGAGGTATGAGCACAGCTGGAGGCAGAATCATATCTTGTTGGAAAAGACCTCTGAGATCATCGAGTCCAACGGTACCCACAGTATCACAGTATCATAAGGTTGGAAAGGACCTCTGAGATCACCAAGTCCAACCTATAACCCAACACCAGCACCATTCCCTTACTAAACCCTGTCCCTAAGAAACTCATCCACCAGTCTTTTAAACCCCTCCAGGGATGGCAACTCCACCCCCTCCCTGGGAGGAGAGGTCTGACTTGGCTTTTTTTGCCCCAACAATTCAGCAGATAAGCCCTCAAAACCAAGAAGGAACCAGGCTAAAGAGCAGCACCACCTCCTTCCACAACTGTCACCACTAGTTTATTACAAATGACACCCTGCTTCCTGCTCCCCAGTCAGTGTGAGCACCTTGCTATCCAGAAGAAGGTTGTCTGGTTTGATGTCTCGATGGATAAAGCCCAGCTGATGGATGGAATCAATGGCGAGCACGGTCTCAGCGATGTAGAACTGCGTCTCCTCTTCTGTCAGGGTGTCTTTTTTCATCAACAGTGTCATCATGTCACCTGGAAGGCACCCAAAAAAACAGCAAAGGTAAATGCAAACACACTCAAGTGTTTCACACAGTATCACAAGGTTGGAAAGGACCTCCGAGATCATTGAGTCCAACCTATAACCCAACACTAACACCAACACCAACCCATCATCTAACCCATGGCACTCAGTGCCTCATCCAGTCTCCCCTTAAACACCTCCAGGGTCGGTGACTCCACCCCCTCCCTGGGCAGCCCATTCCAATGACCAATCACCCTTTCAGGGAAGAACTTTTTCCTCACATCAAGTCTAAACTTTCCCTGATGAAGCTTGAGTCCCTGCCCTCTAGTTCTGTCCCTGGGCACCTGAGAGAAGAGACCAAGCCCTGCCCGACTACAACCTCCTTTTAGGGAGTTGTAGAGAGCAATGAGGTCTCCCCTGAGCCTCCTCTTCTCCAGACTAAACAGCCCCAGCTCCCTCAGTCGCTCCTCGTAGGGCTTGTGCTCCAGCCCCTTCCCCATCTTCGTTGCCCTCCTCTGGACACTCTCCAGTATCCTGACATCTTTCCCAAACTGGGGGGCCCAGAACTGGACACAATATTCAAGGTGAGGCCTGACCAGTGCCCAGTACAGGGGGACGATAACTCCTCTGGTCCTGCTCCCCACACTATTCCTGCTGCAGGCCAGGATGCCATTGGCCTTCTTGGCCACCTGGGCACACTGCTGACTCATGGGGAGCTTCCTGGCCACCAGCACTCCCAGGTCCCTTTCTGCCTGACTCCTCTCCAGCCACTCTGTCCCCAGCACCCATAGCATCTCCTGTCACTTGTGCTGTTCTGATTCAAAGGGCACCCAAATGTCACAAGAATTGAAAGCAGAACATGAATGTGGGTTATCTTCCTGTATATCCTGTATCCTGCTGGTCAGGAGAGGGTTAAATTCATTTAGCTTGAGTTCTTGCTTAAAATAAAGAGGTGGAGGTTTGTGCTCTCCTTATTTTTATTTTTAAATTATTGTTTTTAATATTTTTATTGATTAATTATCAATAATAAAATGATATGGATTGTCATTAATAATAATACATTATTTATACAAATCATAGAATCTTCTGGTTGGAAAAGACCTTTGAGATCATTGGGTCCTAATGCACCCACCATCCACTAAACCATGTCCCTCAAAAACTCATCTACAAAGAATTAATAATGGTATAATAAAATATATTAAAAAAAATAAATAAAATTATGTTATAAAAATATAAATAAAATTTTAATTAGTTTAACAATAAACATTATTAAAATAATATTTAATAATAAATAACTACTAAATTAAAAATATTATTTGGAGTAATAAAATAATTTCTATTACTTCTGCAAGCCAGATAAAAGCAAAAGGTGAGAAACTCCAAAGCTGGTTACGTTCTGCATGCAAAGAAAATCAGTGCCCAGTGAGAGTAAGAACCAGCAGAGAATCAGGGCCACATTTCAAACATCAGCAGCCAAGAGACCCAAGGAGATAACTCCAAGGCCAGGCCCTCAGCTCCAAAGCAGAGTTGACTCCCAAACAGCACTGGTGGGAACCACACGGCCTCTGCTCCCATTAAGAGGTCAGAAATGCCCCAGACAAAGTCTTCCAATTCCAGGCCGTTACCTCCAGGCAGGAATTCCATGATCAGGTAGAGGTTTAGCTTGTCCTGAAAGCTATAGAACATCTTCACCACCCACAAGCTGTCTGCCTCCACCAGGATGTCCCGCTCCGCACGGATGTGGCCAACCTGGAGACAGACACAGCCCATTAATTACAAGTCTAGGTTTTATTCACAGTATCACAGTGTCACAAGGTTGGAAAGGACCTCTGAGATCATCAAGTCCAACCTATAACCCAACACCAACACCAACACCAACCATCATCCAAACCATGGCCATCTAAACCATATATTTATTTCACAGACAATTCAAGTTTATATTGAAAGCATCAAATATTGAAAAGACAACGTGGGCCAAACTTCTGCAAGGGGGGCAGAAACGCCACCAAAGCTTCAAGAGTTACAGCCCTCAATATTTTTAGGTAATAAAATAGCACAACATGTTCAAAACCAAACCCAAAAGTCAGGATTTTGACAGCAAAAAAAATGAGAAGCTTTTATTAAACTGCTGTATTTTTCCAGAACGTTGGGTGCTCTTGGAGGTTTTCTTTCCCCAATCTAATAAATCCAATTGAAACCCAACTCCAAGTGAACCCCAGCTTTCCAAGGGCAATTTCTGAATTGTTATTTATACATTCAGAAGTTGCCACTGGAAAGTTGATGGGGACTTGGCACCTCTGGACATTTACACCTGAGTCACGTTTATACTCATTATTTGATATTTGCTGCCATGCACAGAGCCAGATTTAAGACAAGAGAGAACAAACCTCCTTCTTTTAAGCAAAAACTCAAGCTAGGTGAATTTAACCCACTCTCCTGATGAGCAAGATACAGGATATACACGAAAATAACCCACATCAGTGTTGTTCTGCTTTCAATTCTTATGGCAGTTGGGTCTCCTTCGAATCAGAGCAGTACAAGTGACAGCAGACACTATGGAAACACTGAGCTTAAAGCCACTCAGATGACTCCAAATCACAATTTATTACCAGGGGGAGATTCAGGAGGGCAAATATATAGAACTGGAAATTCAGAGAATCAGAGAATCACTTGGCTGGAAAAGACCCTTGAGAACATTGAGTCCAACTGCCCCTGTCCACTGCTGAACCAGATCCCTGAGCACCTCATCTGCCCATCATTTAAACCCCTCCAGGGATGGGGATTCCACCCCCTCCCTGGGCAGCCTCTGCCAGAGCCTGAGAACACTTTCAGTAAAGAAATTTTTTCCTGATGTCCAATCTGAACCTGCCCTGGTGTAACTTGAGGCCATTTCCTCTCATCCCATCACCTGTCACTTGGGAAAAGAGACCAACACCCACCTCACCACAACCTCCTCTCAGGCAGTTGTGGACAGTGATGAGGTCTCCCCTCAGCCTCCTCTTCCCCAGACTAAACAACTCCAGGTCCCTCAGCTGCTCCTTATAACCCCTGTTCTCCAGCCCCTTCCCCAGCTCTGTTCCCTTCTCAGGACACTCTTCAGCCCCTCAATGTCCTTCTTGGAGTGAGGGGCCCAAAACTGAACCCAGTACTCAAGGTGTGGCCTCCCCAGTGCCCAGTCCAGGGGCACAATCCCTGCCCTGCTCCTGCTGCCCACGCTGTGTCTGACACAGCCCAAGATGCCATTGGCCTCTTGGCCACCTGGGCCACTGCTGGCTCATGTTCATCCCCTGCCAACCAACACCCCCAGGGCCTTCTCCTCCAGGCAGCTCTCCAGCCACTCTTCCCCCAGCCTGTAACACTGCACGGGGTTGTTGTGTCCCAGGGGCAGGACTCAGCACTTGGCCTTGTTGAGCCTCATCCCGTTGGTCTCAGCCCATGGATCCAGCCTGGCCAGATCCCTCTGCAGAGCCTCCCTTCCTTCAAGCAGCTCAACACTTGCACCCAGGTTAGTGTCACCCACAGACTCACTAAGGGTGCTCTCAATCTTCTTGTCCAGTGGTTCATTATAGTCAGAGGTTAATCCTATATGCAAATATATGACTTTTTTTTTTCCAAAAATACAAAAAAAACAGTTCCAGATGTTCCCTGGAGGTGTTCAAAGGCCAGGTTGGATGGGGCTTTGAGCCCCCTGATCCAGTGGGAGGTGTCCCTGTCCATGGCAGGGGGGTGGAACTGGGTGGGCTTTAAAGTTCCTTCCAACCCAAAGCATTCCATGACTCTGTGCTATGAACACACACACAGTGCCTCCTGGACCCACCCCAGTGCTGAGCGAGCAAAGATTGTCTCAGACCACTGTGTTTCCAGAAGTAAAGCCTTAAGTGTTAAATGTTGTTGCTGCTTTATGTCCCTGAGTCAGAATTCCAACAGTCTTCTCACTTTTGTATTTATATCTGATTCCAGAAGTGCAGTGAAACATCAATCCTGACACCTCTACTGAAGCCTCTGCACAGGTCGGTGTGTATGGAACGCCCAACATCATCACCATCAACTGAGGAGGAACACAACCAAGATACATAGAACCCCCTTCCTCTCTCAAACCAAGCCCATAGGAGAATGTCCTGCTTCCCACATTCCCAAGCTGAAAAAGCAAGTTCAGTCCTACCTCACCTCAGCCTGAGGAGCCTCTTCAAAAAGACACTGCAACTGCAGCTTCCACCACAACCAAGAGAAGCATCAGAGGTCGTTTGAAACACTGCTCTGAGCATCCAGCACACACAGCAGGCTGCAACCACCCTGCTCAGATGAAAACTACATATTCCTCAGATTTTTGTAGTGTTACAAGGAATGTTTTCATTAAAAAAAACACAGCTTAAAGAGCCCACTAGCAGAGAGGTCCTTATGGATTCATAAGAGATTCTTCTGACCTATTTGGTGAAAAAACCCAACATAATTTTTTAGCCAGTAAACCTCATCCACAGGTGCTTCTTGTTCTCTACACATCACAGCTACCTCCGTGTTCCAGATGACTTTGGGAGGTACCATTGCCACTCAGAGTGGCCACTCACCTGCTCTTTTTCCAGCATATCAGCTTTTCGCAGTATTTTCATGGCATAAACATGTCCTGTATCTTTCTTCTGGACAAGTCGCACCTAGGAAGTAGGCAAAAAGTGAGTTAAATCCAGCATTAGCACCACAGCTCTTGAGAAATTTGGGTATCAGGCCCTTGGCTTCCATTTAATAAACCATATCAGATTATAAAGCCAGAAGCATTACACAGAGCACACGAGTGGCAAACGAGTTCTGTTAATTTTGAGATTAAAGCAATGACACACGGAGCAGCCGGACACCTCGAGCCGAAGGTCCACATCGCTCTCCCTGGACGTGGCCACCAAGAAGAGACAACTGGTGGCCTCTCAAGAAGAGAGGGCAGGGACTCAAGCTTTGTCAGGGAAAGTTTAGGCTTGATGTGAGGAAAAAGTTCTTCCCTGAAAGGGTGATTGGTCATTGGAATGGGCTGCCCAGGGAGGGGGTGGAGTCACCGACCCTGGAGGTGTTTAAGGGGAGACTGGATGAGGCACTGAGTGCCATGGGTTAGATGATGGGTTGGTGTTGGTGTTGGACTTGATGATCTCAGAGGTCCTTTCCAACCCTGTGATACTGTGATACTGTGTGACAGAGAGTGCCCCTCCAGCTCTCCCTGCCTGTAAGGGGGTCAGAACCAAAGCACACTGCCAAACCTGTGTTCAGCTCACCCACTGAGTCCTCCTCACATTCCTTAAGCAATTTATAAATCATTTGCTATAAAGCCAGTTGCACGGGACCGCTGAGCTAAACATCAGTCTGTGGTTTGTTACAACATTTATCTTCCCCTCATATAAACTACACGAGTCTTTAACCATTCATAAATAAGTTTAATCACCTTTTCTGGGCTTACCTCTCCAAATGCTCCTCTGCCTATCACTTTTAAAGACTCAAAGTCTTCCAAACCAAGCCTCGTCCTCTTTAGGCGAAGAAATTCCGTTTCCTTTTGTGCATGTGCTGACCTCCTGATTCTTTTCTAGAGTTTAGGAAAAAAAACCCCACGGTGAGAATCCTCCATAGAGAATCCCAGAAGTTCCTACTGAAGATCCCAGATCTCCACTTACAAAAGAAAATCACTTGGTTTTAAACATTAAGATAGCTTCCCCATTCATTACCTCTTCGTCTTTCAAGCCCTCTTCTTCCATCATTTGTTCCAGCTTCTTTTGTCTACAGCAGAGACAAAATAGAAAAATCAATTGTTATTGAATGGCAAATTGAATCATTGTTTCTTCTTAACCACATGCACACACCCAACAGCTCCACTCTCTGCTTGCTCTGAAAGGAGGATGTAATAACAAGTGTGAATGAGATATAATGGAGACTCAGACATGAGATTAATCTTGAACAATCCAACATTACAGCTTCACCATTCCAGCCCTGTCCCCTCCAATTTTAACAACCTAAACCTGCCTCAAATTTCACTTCCTATTCTAAAGTAGGTTTTTGTTGTGAATGAACACAGACAGAGCAGATCTGGGTTCAATTCTTGTCTCCCTCTGACATCTGGGTAAGTCCCTTAAGGCCAGAGCCATAACACATATTTAAGCACCAGTCTCACTCCAGGGAGAAGTGGCTACTTAAACACAGCTGTGGATCTGCACTGTCATCTCTCTGCACCCCAAAATGAGAGCACTTACTTCACTTTTCCTAATACCCCAGACACTCAAAATATTTGGGCAGAAGAAATATACCCATTCTCCCCTCAAAAGAGTCAGAAATATTGGCAAGGTATCTGGGTCAGGACAACCCCCAGTATCAATACAGGATGGAGACAATGTGACTGAGAGCAGCCCTGAGGAGAAGGACTTGGGATGCTGGGGAAGGAGGAGCTCAACATGAGCCAGCAACATGCACACACAGCCCAGAAACCAACCCTGTCCTGGGCTGCACCCAAAGCACTGGGACCAGAGAGGAGGGAGGGGATTCTGCCCCTCTGCTCCACTCTGATGGGACCCCACCTGGAGTCCTGGGTCCAGTTGTGGAATCCCCAACATAAGAAGGAGATGGAACTGTTGGTGCAAGTCCAGAGGAGGCCACGTTGATGATCCAAGGGCTGGAGGCCCTCTGCTGTGAGGACAGGATGAGAGAGTTGGGGTTGTTCGGCCTGGAGAAGAGAAGGCTTTGGGGGGACCTTAGAGCAGCCTCCCAGGGCTGAAAGGGGCTCCAGGAAAGCTGGGGAGAGACTTTTTCCAAGGGCCTGGAGTGACAGGATGAGGGGGAACAGCTTTAAATTGGAAGGGGGAAGATTTAGATGAGACATTAGGAAGAAATTCTTCACAATGAGGGTGGGGAGGCCCTGGCCCAGGTTGCCCAGAGCAGTGGTGGCTGCCCCATCCCTGGAGGTGTTCAAGGCCAGGTCGGATGGGGCTTTGAGCCCCCTGATCCAGTGGGAGGTGTCCCTGACCAGGGCAGGGGGTGAAACTGGATGGGCTTTGATGTCCCTTCCAACCCAAACCACTCCATGATTCTATTATTTACAACCTTAGTAAAATAATTTGAAAGAAAAGAAAAAGAGGAAGCAATGCTTCAGAGGAAAGGAAACAGCTTCGGGGGACATTTGTAACGATCACTCCCTGGCACCTTATTCCTAACCCAACCATGCTGACAGGGGCTGAGCTGGGGGTTTGGGGTTTTCCCCCCTCTCCCTGTGTGTTTTTATTGGTGCAACAGCACAAATGCACTAAAAAATTCCTTCTCTTTACGCAAGTCATTCCTCGCAAGCTCCTCTTCCGGCCTCCTGGGCCTCCACGCAGCTGCTGCAGCGCGATAATATTTTGGGTTATCACTTCCACAATCAGACACATTGAAATGGCTGTGCCCTTATTTCAGTACCCAGGGAGAACAGTCCCGTTGCTCTCATTCCAACTCTCCAAACTGGGACCCCAGGAGCAGAAGACACCTCTGGCACACACAGAACTGAACCTCCCAGAGTGACCGAGCGATTGTCATGAAGGATACAGAGAGAGGGATCGAGGGCACCCTCAGCAAGTTTGGGGGTGACAAGCTGAGTGGGGCAACCAGAAGGATGGGATGGTATCCAGAGGGACCTGGACAAGCTGAAGAAGTGGGTCTGAGTGACCCTCATGAGGTTCTACAAGGCCAAGGGCAAAGTCCTACCCCTGGTTCGGGGTAACCCCCGGTATCAATACAGGATGGGGGACAATGTGATTGAGAGCAGCCCTGAGAGAGTGTCCAGAGGAAGAAACAAAGCTGGGGAAGGGTCTGGAGCAGAAATCATATGAGGAGAGGCTGAAGTCACTTGGTCTGTTCAGCCTGGAGGAGACTGAGAGGGGATCTCAGAGCTGCTTCCTCACAAAGGGAGGAGAAGGAGCAGCCACTGAGCTCTTCTCTCTGGTGAACAAAGACAGGACCCAAGGGAATGGCAGGAAGATGCCAGGGGAGGGTTGGTTGGACATCAGGAGAGGGTTTTTCTCCCAGAGGGTGGTGGAGCACTGGAACAGCTCCCCAGGGAAGCAGCCACAGCCTGACAATATTCCAGAAGCATTTGGCCAATGCCTTCAGCCCCATGGGATGAATGTTGGGGTTGTCCTGTGCAGGGACAGCAGTTGGACTCAATGGTCCTTGTGGGTCCCTTCCAACTCAGGCCACTCTGTGATTCTATGGATACCTGTGCCAAGCCCCATCCAGGTGCCCATCCGGGAGCTTTGGTACACGCTCAGCAAAGATGGGCTGGTTTTGCTTTGGTCCCAGAGAATGAGGTGCAGTTAACATCTGGTTTTGGCTCTTACTCATTTCGGACAGGAAGCAAGAAAGATTTTTACCTCATTTCTCGTTCTTCATGCTGAGCGATGAGGTTGCTGTAGAAGTTTTCCAGTGTCACCTTTGTCATCGTAACGCGCTCCTTGGTGTGGTTGCTCATGGATGAGCAGGGAGTTGGGCCTGTCATGGCCATGGCTATTGGGAAAGGAAAAGGGAGGGAGCATTTAACATCATAAGCGACGAATAACCACCAAACAAGAGCTGCAATCAATTAAGTGGTGTTGAATCACAGACTCAAGGTTTGAACAACAAGCACTAACAGCCCAGTTGGCAAAACTAAGCCCGAGGAGGGACAAGTCTTACAAAATAAAAGGTACAAGTCAAACTTCCTGTTTTGAACATTTCTGATCTGAAAATAAGAGGGAAGGAAACTTAAGAAACACGACGCCTCAAAAACCACAATTTCAGGCAGCACTGCAAGTGTTGATTCCTCTCAATATATATTTTAGCTTTGATAAACGGGGAAAATTCAGAAACATCACACTGAAACAAAGATCATGGAATGGTCAGAGTTGGAAGTGACCTCAAAGCCCATCCAGTTCCACCCCCTTCCATGGGCAGGGACACCTCCCACTGAATCAGGGGGCTCAAAGCCCCATCCAACCTGGCCTTCAACACCTCTAGGGATGGAGCAGCCACCATTGCTCTGGGCAACCTGGGCCAAGGCCTTCCCACCCTAACAAAGAAACATTTCTTTCCTAAGATCTCATCTCAGCCTCCCGTCTTTCAGCTGAAAACTGTTCCCTCTTGTTGTATTATTACAATCCTCCCACTGGATCAGGGTGATCAGAGCCCCATCCAACCTGGCCTCGGATACCTCCAGGGATCTCACCCTGAAGCTCCTCTTCCCTTGACCCTTACAGAAATTACTCCACCACTTGTCTCTTGGCTCCTCTGCTGCGATATTTATCAAAATCCTGAAAGGAGGGGGGAAAGAGGCTTTTTGTTGCTTTTAGGCGCTCTCGCTTTGACTTGGTGTCTTCACAAAGAAACCTGGCAAAACCCTGCATGCCACTCTCAGAAAACCCCAGCATAAGCACCCACCACTTCCACACTGGATTATGTATTGGAGTTGGCCAATTCCAGCTCCAGGGTGCATTTGCCAACCCAGCTCTGCCTTCTAAAACACATTAAAACACAAAGAATGCAAGTGCAGAACAACTCCTTAGCCTGGTTCTGCCCCCAGCACAACCCACAGGAAGGCACCTGAGTTTTGCAGCTCTTGGAAGAAATCACAGGGAAATCCAAGTCATAAAATCATGGAATGGTTTGGGTTGGAAGGGACCTCAAAGCCCAGCCAGTTCCATGCCCTGCCATGGGCAGGGACACCTCCCACTGGATCAGGGGGCTCCAAGCCCCATCCAACCTGGCCTTGAACACCTCCAGGGATGGGGCAGCCACCACTGCTCTGGGCAACCTGGGCCAGGGCCTCTCCACCCTCATCATGAGGAATTTCTTCCTAATGTCTCAACTAAATCTTCCCCCTTCCAATTTAAAGCTGTTCCCCCTCATCCTGTCACTACTTGCCCTTGGAAAAAGTCCCTCCCCATCTTTTCCTGGAGCCCCTTTCAGCCCAGGGAGGCTGCTCTAAGGTCTCCCCAGATCTTTCTCTTCTCCAGGCTGCACAACCCCAACTCTCCTCAGCCTGTCCTTGTATGAGGGATGCTCCAAGCCCTTGGATCATCTTTGCAGCCTCCTCTGGACCCATTCCCAGTGCCCAGGTGCTGGCAATGATCTTTTCAGGTCTTTTCACGGCACCGTCCCTGCACCTTTGGGAATCGCCTCCCTCACAGACCGCAACCGCTTTGTCTGCTGCGCTCAACAGGCTCCTCCTCGGAAACGGGAACGGCGCGGGAGCCGGGACGAGCCGCCCGCTGGAGAGCTTTGGGGATGGAAGAGCGGCTCCGAGTGACAACGCCACGTTGTCCGCGCATCGCTCCCTGCGTGCAGCGAGGTGTGAGAGCCCTGCCTCGGGATTTCGCTTCCCAGCGAACAGAATCGGGAATTTTCTGACAGAAATGGGTGTGAAAACAAAGGGAAGAGGAAGCAGCTGGGGTTGGAGGGTGCGAGACACCTGTGGGTGCGCGTGTGCCGGCTCCACGGATGCTGACGGCACAGGGATGCTCGCCGGCACCGCGATCGCACCGGGATGCTGCCGGCACCGGGATGCTCGCCGGCGCCGGTATCTCATCGGGATGCTTGCCGGCACCGGGATCGCACCGGGATCTCATCGGGATGCTTGCCGGCACCGGGATCGCACCGGGATCTCATCGGGATGCTTGCCGGCACCGGGATCGCACCGGGATCGCACCGGGATGCTGCCGGCACCGGGATCGCACCGGGACGCTGCCGGCACCGGGATCTCATCGGGACGCTGCCGGCACCGGGATCTCATCGGGATGCTGCCGGCACCGGGATCGCACCGGGACGCTGCCGGCACCGGGATGCTCGCCGGCACCGGGGACGCACCGGGATGCTCGCTGGAACCGGGATGCTGACGGCGCCGGGGACGCACTGGGATGCTGCCGGCACCGGGGATGGGCCGGAACCCACCGGGGCTGTCCCGGAACCCACCGGGGCTGCCCGAGGGCCTCGCAGCATCACCGGTACCGGACAAAGGGAACCCGAATGTAACGGGGGGAGGAGGAGCCGCAGCCCCACCGCGCCCGGGGGTTTCACGAGGAGCAGCCCCTTCTCCTCCCCTCCCCCGGGAACGGCGAGGAGCCCGGGCAGGGAACACGGCGACCAACACCGGGGAAGGGAGCGGCTGCTTACCGAAGCCCCCGGGACGGGAGCGGCGAGGAGCGGCGGCGGCGGCTGCTGCGTCCCGGCTCCGCCCAGGCAGGCGGGGGCAGCGAAGAGGCGGAACCGGGAGCGGGGCGAGCGCAGCCCCCGCGCCGGCAGCGCCGCCCGCACCGAGCCCCGCACCGCGCGTGCCCGGCCCCGCACCGCGCCAGCGCGCGTGCGCAGGGCCCGCGGGGCCCGGGGGAGCGGGGGGCGCCGCGGCGCATGCGCGGTGCGCACAGAGAGTCCGGGAAGAGCCAGGAGGCCCCGCGGCGCATGCGCAGAGCGCGCTGGGACCCGGCGGGGGGGGGGCTGTGTGCGAGTCAGCGCATGCGCAGCGCTCCGGGACCGGGCTCTGTGAGACTCGGCGCATGCGCAGTGCTCCGGTATCACACAGTATGACAGTATGGAAAGGACCTCTGAGATCATCGAGTCCAACCCATAACCCAACACCAACCATCATCTAACCCATGGCACTCAGTGCCTCATCCAGTCTCCCCTTAAACACCTCCAGGGTCGGTGACTCCACCCCCTCCCTGGGCAGCCCATTCCAATGACCAATCACCCTTTCAGGGAAGAATTTTTTCCTCATATCAAGCCTAAACTTTCCCTGACCAAGCTTGAGTCCCTGCCCTCTGGTTCTGTCCCTGGTCACCTGAGAGAAGAGACCAAGCCCTGCCCGACTGCAACCTCCTTTTAGGGAGTTGTAGAGAGCAATGAGGTCTCCCCTGAGCCTCCTCTTCTTCAGACTAAACAGCCCCAACTCCCTCAGTCTCTCCTCGTAGGGCTTGTGCTCCAGCCCCTTCACCATCTTCGTTGCCCTCCTCTGGACACTCTCCAGCATCCTGACATCTTTCCCAAACTGGGGGGCCCAGAACTGGACACAGTATTCAAGGTACTGGGCTCTGTGAGACTCGGCGCATGCGCAGAGTGCCGGGAGAGGGTTGGGAGCAGCCCTGAGAAGGACTTGGGGTGTTTGTGGATGAGAAACTCAGCGTGAGCTGGTAACGTGCGCTCCCAGCCCAGAAACCAACCACGTCCTGGGCTGTATCCAAAGTAGTGGGACCAGCAGGGAGAGGCAGGGGATTCTGCCCCTCTGCGAGCCCCTACCTGGAACCCTGTGTCCAGTTGTGGGAATACCAACATAAGAAGGAGATGGAACTGTTGGAACATGTCCAGAGGAGCCCACAGAGATGATGCGAGGGCTGCTATGAGGACAGGCTGAGAGAGTTGTGGTTGTTCAGCCAGGAGAAGAGAAGGCTCTGGGGAGAGTTTAGAACAATCTCCCAGTACTGAAAGGGGCTTTAGGAAAGCTGGGAAGAGACTTTTTACAAGGGCCTGGAGTTATAGGATAAGGGGGAATGACTTTAAGTTGGAAGGGGGAAGATTTAGATTAGACAGTAGGAAGAAACTCTTCACAATGAAGGTGGAGAGGCGCTGGCACAGGTTGCCCAGGGAAGTGGTGGCTGCCCCATCCCTGGAGGTGTTCAAGGCCAGGTTGGATGGGGCTTTGAGCCCCCTGATCCAGTGGGAGGTGTCCGTGCTCAAGGCAGGGATTGGAACTGGCTGGGCTTTGAGGTCCCTTCCAACCCAAACCATTCCATGATTCTGTTATCCCCGCTGCCTCAGTGCACACTGGGTCCTGGTGTGGCCACTGTAGGCTGACACCCATGGGCACCACAGTTCCTGGTGAAGAAGTTCTTGGTCTAAGGGGGAGCAAGGTGTGAGGAGAAGGGGCTGCGCTGCAGAGTGTGCCAAGCAGGACAAAGTGGATGCCAAGAGCATCGAGCTCTTTGCAGTCAGGTCCTTGCATTTTGTTCCCAGCTTCCCTGTCTGGCACAGCCCAGGAACAGGTTCGGGATGAAGGGCTCCTGCATCCCAGCCCCTCACAGCCTGGACAGCAGAACCCAGCTGCACCTCCAGGAACATCAGACTGTCTGTTCCAGTGATGTTTGATTGGCTTGGGAATCAGCAGGGAGCACTGAGGAGTGGGAAATGTGATTCCATGCTCATGCCAGGTCTGTGGAGATTTTGGCAAAAGAGAAGTTTGCTTCATTTATTTGGATTTCTATAAAAAAAAGGCAAACGTAATGCAGACGGTCAGAAGGGGTTTTATTAACAACAACATCAAGGAGTTCTTGGGGTTAATATTCAAACACCTTCAGCACATGCAGTCGAAGTTAGCGGCAACAGAGGAATTTCAGAATCTGACCCAGCATGTGAGGTCCCTACATGATGGCAACACTGAGATATCTGTGGCACAGGAGACATTTAATTTCTGAAAGGCTCTTTTTGCAATTAAGCTGGACCCTGGTTTGCTCAGACAGAGCCAATTGGTTTAATGTGAAAGGGGAACAGCAAAATCCTGCGCTGCCTGGTTCAGGAGCTCCAGCTGGGCCAGTAGAAACCTGATGCACCGTGGGGCCTCTTGGAGAGTATTCACCTGAACAAAGAGAAGATTGGAAGTCTCAAAACAAAAGGCTTAAGCAGGACCCTGGGAGCTAATTCTCATCTCTCCCACCAGCAGAACAAGGTGAATGTTGAGAGCTTTGGCTGGGAGGGTGGGCATCACTGCAAGGTTCTTCCCTTGTGGAAACTTGAGGGATGAGAAGCTTAGAACTTGCTCTGTGCTGGAGAAGGGAGAACAAACCTAAAGTATAGGGACAGTCATTGCTGCTGCAGAGCAGGGCAGAAGCACAGGCAGGTGTGAAATGGAAGGGAATCTGTAGGAGGGAGCAACTGCCTCTCCAGGTCCTGCTGTGAGACTGTGGGTGTGCAGGAGAATTAACCCAACTGCCACTACACATGGGCTGCAAGGGCTACACGAGGTACCAGAACCTTCAGGTGTCAGTGACAAACAGGGAGGGCCCTGCCATGGGAAGGGTGAATTCTGCCCTCTGACAAACAACTCTGTCCTGCCAGGGAGAGAGCCCAGGTCTTTGCAGGCTCTAATTAACAGCTAGGAGCAATTAATGGAGCAAATGGACATGATTTGGCTTTTGTGGTTCACCTTTGTGCTAGAGCTGTTCCTTACACCATCGCGTGTCTGAAACAACGGACAGATTGAGCTGGCTGGAGGCTATTGGGAAGAGTTCTGTGCCTGGATGCTGGGATTGTTCTTGCTGCCCAGCTCCTTGATTTGAAGGAGGTCAAAAAGGTCTTGTGGGTTCCAGTGACCCTTTGGGGTCTTCTCGTACCGCAGCTGCTTTAACGAGGGGGAGCCCAGCTCTTTATCCACCAGCTGCTTCATCAGGGTTGAAGTCTCATGACTGCGGATGCTGTTGGAGACATCTGAGGGATCTTGGCTCTTCTGTGAAGCCCAGGTGGCATCTGAGAGCGAAATATCCCTGCTGCTGGCTGTGTGCACGCTGCCTAGGGCGTTGTGGAGCCACATCAGGCGCTTCAGCCCTTGGAACTCCCTCCCTTTGTCATGCATGAGCTGATGCTCCGTCACTGCCCTTCTGCTGCAACGGGAAGAAGGAGCAGGTAAGGAACACAGCAGGATCCGAGCTCCTGTGTCAAACAGGGCTGCTTTGCATCCACCCATCTGAGATTTTTTCCAGGATTCGTGCTCCTCAGAGGTTTTTGAGAATAAACCCCCTTTTTCATGACCTTACTGTGCTGGGATTGCTGGGGTTTGTTTCTTTCCTTCCAGAGCTCTACGTCAGCAGTCATTGAACTGAAATCTGTGGTGTCCATAAAATGAAAACAGATCCTTATTTTCTTCAGATATACCAAAAATTTTGAGCCAAATATGGCTGTTTAGGGGTAGGCTAATTCTGGGATGCAAATAATTCTGGATTTCAGGCTGTTTAGGTAACAGCTGACTGCAGCTATAGACTCCCACTGGAGATTTGGATCTGAATGGGAACCTAAATATGGAATTTTAGTGTGTGCCATTTCCATGGCTTGCGCTGAAGCTCCTTTTATGGTTTGCTGTGCTGTGTTTAAGAGCATCAGCTGAAGTGTGGTACACATTCTGCATCTAAAAATGCAACTGGTCTGATTTTGTACTGCATGGAGGGCAATGTAAAATGTTACCCTTTCAAGTGTACAGAATTTTCCTTCCACCATGCCCTGGATTACATGACAGCAGTGGAGAACGCAGCCCACTAAATCAAAGCAGTCTTCTCATGACTAAATAAAAGGATATTACTTACTTTTCAGTGTCTTGACACATTGCAAAACAGGAAACAAAAAGAACTGCCAAAAATGTAACCATCTGCAGAGATCTCTGTGGCAGGACCATCTTCTCTCTGCTCCACGGGACAACCAGTAGGATCTTGCTTTCTCTGTTCTGTCTTTCACCTAACAAAAGGAATTTCAGCCTTTAGGCATTCATCAAAGTGGAGCATTGTACTGTGGTGCATCATCCCCAGACCTCCAGAACACCAGCCATGAGGACATGTAACGTCCCCAGTGAAAGGTGAATGGATTTCATAGTATATTTTGACATTTCCTTGCCAAGAGCCTTAAATCCCTTTTTCCACTATTGCCTCTTAATATACTGCTTCCTGCTCTGGAGCACTTGCACACACAGGAGATTGTTTCATTTAGAAGAGACTTTCCTGATAAAAACTCAGCAGAACTTTAACAAACAGATGTGGGTTGCTTGCCTAAGAAATTCGGCACAAAACTCAGCAAGACTTTAAGACTGGGCCGTGCAGATGAAGTTAAAAACTCTGCACAGCCCTGGGATGTGGACCTTTAACAACACAGCTTTTCCCACAAGCAGTGCAAGTGCTGACAGCCAAACCTGCCAGGGCATGAGGATGCTCTTGGGCTGATATGGGATTTCTGAAGTGGATTTCTGGCTTAGGGAAGTGACAGCTGGAAAAGGTAATTGTGTAATGATGATTTTTATCCAAGTTATAAGTGCATTCAGTTCTATATCTGCTCCTGGTGCTGGTGTGGCTCTACAGACCTTTGAATCCCACTGCTCCTCTTTGCCAGGTCTGTCACCAGGACTTCTGCAGTTTGGACACTGCTGGCTCTACCCTGCCTTTAGGATTGGCCCAGCCTGTCCCTTTAATGATCAACTAGCAAATCCTGTGTTCGTTGTTACATCAAAACCTGGATGGACAACAGAACAGAAATTGCAGCACTGAAATTGTTCTGTAAGAACAGTAAAGAGATGTTCACCCTTCTTTTTGTGCAGAAGCAGTTTGGTTTAATAAAAAACTCAGCATCTCCTCAGACGACTTTTCTATATCTTGAATAGAAAGCCAAATTATACCTTTGGCTGTAAAAATTAAGCTTGCTCTTAATAAGTCTACTCCACTAATTTGTGAGTAATTTCCTTGGACGTGGAAATGTGTTCAAGTTAAACTAAAATAAATGTGTTCAAGTTAATCTAGACAAGAAAGAACAAATAGGTATTAGTTGCAATGTAAACATTTCTGTGTTATATACAGATCTATGCACATAAATAATATGTACATGCTGTATGGTATTTTAGGTTATGCTAATGTAGAATTCCTGCTCAGACTTAATGGCTAAGCTTTACTTCCCTACATTGGCAGTAAATGATGTACTAATTAAAAAGCCCCTTCCAAAAAAGCACCATTGCCTACTTACTGATGGTCTTGTAGAGATCACAGTGAAGTCCTGATCCGCACAGGTCTGTCTCCTTGCCAGTCCTGGTGTGGTGTTCCAGTCACACCGAGTGCCTTTCACCTTTTATACCTGCCCAGAAACCACAGAAACAATAGAAATGATCTCCGCAGCGCTTTGTGACTAAGACCTTTCCTCCTGTGTCAGTGCAATGAGACAGCTCCCTCTCTCCAGTGATAATAAATCTTAGACTCTAAAATGTTCCGTTCAGCTGTGACTAAGGAGAAAATCACAAGTTTGTGGACAGTTTTTTATCACTTTGCTGTTTGTCCAGTTCTGTGAGAACTTTTTATTCTAACACAGTGTTCCCCAAGTTGATGGAAAAGGGATATTCAAACCTGCTCCAGGGTTGATCCAGAAAAGTGTCTCTGGTATTCAAAAGAGATCTCCCTCCTTTGATGTCCTCACAGACCCACGTTTAGGACATTCATGCTGTGTAAAGGGAACCTGAATCAACAATTCTGGTTGTTGCAATGCCAGTTCTCACACAATCAGCACAGCTACTCACAGAAAATCTAACTGAGCAGCTGGTAAGTAAGATCCCACTTGATTTAATGGTCAGTAGAAAATTCATTTAAATCTAATGATTGTACCATAAATATATTTGGGTTAAATCTTGGGATCTGAGGAGATACAGAGAAGACTTATCTCCTGACTAAATAATAAACCACCAGTAGTAGCTCAGGCTAAAAGCCAGATTCTTTGTAACCCTACGAGGGGATGCCATGCGAGGTTTGGTACTCATTATATGATCTCTAACCAGGTGATTTCAAAATAATTTGAATATTCAGGATGTGGCCGGACCATTAGGCTGAAAAACTGGTGTGTTCAAGAGGACCAGTTCCTTTTTCTCAAAGGGAAATAAAGTGAATGTATTTATCATCTCCGAGGAGCAATTCCCTGGAATGATTGAAAAGGTAATTTGCTTAGTGTCAATCAGAAGGTACCCATTGCTTTCTCAGAGGCACAGCCATACCTTTCTGTTAAACCCAGGCTCAGGTGGATGCAGACACGTTGTCCAAGCAGAGACAGGCCCTATTAGCAGAGCCTCATCTGTTCTTGCATCTTCTATGGACATCAAATTGCTTCTTTGTCCTATTCCTCATGACAGCTTACTTGGAGCCCTGCTATTTCAAAGCAATCAAATAAGCATTCCTGATTTCATTACATGAGTCCCAATTGTTAAGGAGAGCGTCACTCATTAAAGAGATCAAAGTGTATCACCAATTAAAGATGACATTTGTTAAATGATGGCAAAACGGGCATGCTTTGCATCTTAGTTTCCCGGGCAGCATTTACACTGAATTATCTGCCTGCAAAGCTGAGGTTTCTTAGTTACACCTTCAAGGACTAATAAGCGTTGGCCAAAGCCATGGCCAAAGCATCTGCTCTAATTCATCCTTGAACTTTTTGAGTCTCCATTACACAGCAGGTTTTCACTGGAGGCAGTTACCGGTGTCTCCAACAAAGAACCAATATCGTGTTAATTTGAGTGACTGCAGGCAGGCCAGAGGTGCTGAGATGGGATGGGTAAGTGGGCACTTGACACATTCCATAACAGCCAAACCAAACTGCCATGGCCACGCTCTTCCATTGGGTACTTCCATGCAAGAACTTAGAAGAAGTCAAAATAACCCTGGACGTGACTTTGTGACACCTCCCCGAGAGGCATTTTTGAGGACAGACTGTGCCGAAGTTAGGATTCATCTTTGAGAAGTGTCTGGCACAAAGATTAGTGGTGCAGTAGGGAAGAGGTGCTCACAGGGATTGATGTCTGTGGTTTGCAATATTCCTGAAGAAAATATAAAATGTGCCAATTGTACAGCCTATACCACAGCCACACAGTCATTAACATTTCCAACTGTGATGGGAACGTTCCAAATTTCACAAGGAGAAATTGTACAAACAGCACCACCAAGTGATGTTTTTAGCTGGTATGGATTCATCTCTGCCAGAGCCCAGAACTGTGAAGCTGAGGAGCCCATTTTACAAGGGAAATAACCAGCAAACCCAGATGAGTGGAGTTTGGTTACCTCAGGCATCCCTCCAAGCACACCTGAAGCCATCAAAGGTTTTAGCCTTGGCTTCGAAGCCTTCCCTCCTGCCCTCTGGTTTTTAAGGCCTATCTTGGCTTTGAGGGTGCTTTTGCTGCTCTATCTCCTTTTTCAGAGGGAGTGTTTGAGCAGGAGGGCTGGGCAAATTAAGGTTTCCCGGTGAGTGATTCTTTTGTTTTGCTTTCCAGTCCTCTCCCCAGGGAGCCAGGTGGAGGGGGAAGGGAATATAGCTCTGCAGAGCATGAAAGAAAAAGGAGAGAGAAGGCCTGGAGGCCCAGTTGAGGGGGAAGGAATAGGGAGGAGGGAACAGAAAGCAAAGCAAATGTGCAAAGCAAATAGTCTCCTAGGGCAAGGGGGTTCCTCCTGCCTGGGATTTGAAAACTTCATTAGACAAAGCGCATCAAAGAGACCCCTCACCTGTAAGGAGATGCACAGACAGAACTGGGGAATGTTCTGTTCTCTGTTATTCACATGGAGCACAGGCTACAGAACGCTTTGTGTCTCTCTGGTGTAGAACTCTTTGGGTTTTTTATCTTTCTTTTTTTTTCCCTAGCTGCTGTCAGCCTGATGGTTTAAAACTCCTCGGTGCGGGAAGGCAGACACCACCCAGCTGAGAGGAAACTGCCTGACCACGCTTGGACTGTAAATGCAGTTCCCCTGAACTAGTGGCAAAGCAGCTGCTAATGAGTGGCTGCTCTCCCTTCCTGGCCTCCTGAGCGAGGAGGAAATGACACCTGGCAGCAGATCCGGAGGCCAGGAAGGCTGTGCCCCACCACACCCGAGTCCTTCGGTCCCGCTCAAGCGGGATGAAATTCAACTCCTAGAGAGCAGGCTCCAGCCTTCCCCTTGGTTTGGGTGCTCTGTAATCACCCTCCTGTTGCTGTCTGGTGCCATGCAGAGAGGTGTAAGGACCCCTGTTGGGGTGGCAAGCTCCAATGCCATATCTGGGTGGTGCGGCAGCTGTAAATCCTGGCACCTAATCCACTTCATACTGCATTATCCCAGAGAGATCTCCCATCTTCCAGGAAATAAAATTGGAGTTAAACAGCAGTAAGTCAGGCTCACTGGTTTAGTTTTCCATTTTCTGATTTCAAGCCAGATTTACAGAAGTGCCTGAGACTCACAGCTCTCTGAACACAGTAGCAGTGTATTGTCTCTGCAAAACCTGCCTGGAGCCAAGCCTGGGACTGACTCTTTTTCTTTCCCACAATAGTCTCCCAATGGAATATTTTCTGCATGCAAAACAAGTTCAGGTGAAGCTGAGACAAAGCCTCTGGTCCCTTGTGCTGCTTCTGTAATGCCCCCTGGGCTGTGTGAGCTCACTGCTGCTCCAACAGTGCTGCAGCACGCCTGGAGAGGGCTGCTGAGAGATTTAGATTAGACATCAGGGAGAAATTCTTCACGATGAGGGTGGTGAGACACTGGAAGAGGTTGGATCCCCATTTCTGGAGTTGTTCAAGGTCCGGTTGGATGGAGCCTTGAGCAGCCTGGTCTAATGGGAGGTGTCCCTACCCATGGGACGGGGTTTGAAACTGGATGGGCTTTAAGGTCCCTTCCAACCTAAACTATTCTATGAGAGCCTGGACTGAGCAAAAATATGACGGAGGGGCTCCCAGTGCTGAGAAGGAGCTGGCTGTGGTCTGCCCCTGCCAGTGGAGAACGCTGCCATTGGATGCCTGCGAGTCAGGCACAGCCAAAATCCTGCCTGAGAGCAGGGGAGCCCAGGGGCTACCCAGGAACTAGAGGTCCCAACCCCAGACTGGAGGGCTTTCTGCTGGAGGGGAGCTCAGTCAGTGATGTCTGTAGGACCAAGGTGTTTCTTGAAGGACTGATTTGGCCGAGAGCTGCTCTGGATTTCCAGTCTATACTGCCAGCAAACTGTGTCCTGGCCTTGCAGGAGAGTAGAGCGAGGTCGTGGGGCTCCTGGGGTGACCAACACCCCAGGAGGCTCACACTTAGGAAGACGTGGATGGAGGCTGAGGAACTGAGCCTACAAATGGCACGTTATTGGGATTATTTAGCAAGAATTCGGTTAATTCAAAGTGTTTCAGTCCTGGGCGTGCTGTATCCCAGGCCAAGCCCGGATATTCTATATCCTTTTCATGCCGGGCATTGCAGAGCTGGGCACAGGGCTCCAGGTGGGCAGCGAGGCCGAGGAGAGGCGGGAGCAGCAGCGGCGCCGCCGTTCCCGCCGCCTCCGAGGGGGAAGCGCGCGCGCGCCCATCCTTCCCCCCCCACAACTCCGCCGCTGATTGGGCCGCGCGGCAGAGGCGGGACGAGCCGAGCTGTCAATCACCGGAGAAACGCCCTGTGATTGGCTGTGTCTCTGCATCACGTGGGACTGCGCCTCCTGTATATAATAGCGAGCGGGGTAGGCGGCGGCCGCCATTTTGTCCAGTGAGGAAAAGCGGAGCCGGAGTCTCGTGGAGGGTCGGGTCAGCTACGAACTCAGCGCGGGCGCCCGTCGCGCTCCCTCCCTCTTACCACCGGTGAGGATGTTCACCTCGGAGGGCCGGGGACAGGCGGCGGCCGAGGTCCTGGAGCCCGGCTGGAAGCGGCGGGGCCTGGCGGCGGCGAACAAAGAGCGGCCGCCATTTTGTAAAGCAGGGCCGCGGGCGGCGGCGGCCCCGGCGCGGGGGGAGCCGGGCGGGGACAGCCCGGGCAGGACGCGGGTTGCCTTGGAGAGCCTGCTCGGCGGGCCGAGGTGCGGGGCTGGCGGGGCGCCATTCCCGGCCGCTGGGGGGGGCAGCGCCGAGGCCTCGCGGAGCGCCCGGCAGGCGCTGTGGAGGGGATCCCGAGGCGCTCCCGGCCTCGCCTTGGCCGGAGATGGCGCTGTTCCCCCCCCTTCCCACCGCATCCCGTCTCGAGAACAAAGGGGCCCGGCTCCCGCTGCAGCCCGGGGACTGGGGCGCTGGAAAACGCTCCCCTTCAGAGCTTGGAGCCTTTAAAGTAACCGAAACTAACGGAGTGGTGAATTTTAATCATGATTGCGATGTAATGCCCAACGTAAGACGGATATGGGACTGTTGGAGCGGGTCTAGAGGAGACTGCGATGACGATCCTGTGCGAAGATAGATTGAGAGAGTTGGGGTTGTTCAGCCTGGAGAGGAGAAAGCTCTGGGAGAACTCAGCAGCCTCCCAGTACTGGAAGGGGCTCCAAGAAAGCTGGGGAGGGGCTGTTTCCAAGGGCCTGGAGTGCTATGACAAGGGAGGATGGCTTTAAATTGGAAGGGGGAAGATTTAGATTGGACATTGAGAAGAAATTCTTCACAATGAGGGTGGGGAGGCCCTGGCCCAGGTTGCCCAGAGAAGTGGTGGCTGCCCCATCCCTAGAGGTGTTCAAGGCCAGTTTAGATGGGGCTTGGAGCAGCCTGGTCTAATGGAAGATGTCCCTGCCCGTGGCAGGGGGGTTGGAACTGGATGGACTTCAAGGTCCCTTCCAACCCAAACCATTCCATGGTTCTGTATAACAGCTGGCTTTTGTATTTGTTTTCAAACACTCCCTGGGCCTCTTCCACACAGATTAATGTTTCTGTAATGCAGATCATATCGCTGTTGGAGTTTCTGGAAAAGGCATCCAACCAAATTAGTTCCCTTGTGAGTGAACACTTGCTGTGTGGTAAATATACATCAGCTTTTATATGTATTTTTTTGTCCTAGCAATGCATCGTGACTCTTGTCCGCTGGACTGCAAGGTTTACGTGGGTAACCTTGGAAACAATGGCAACAAAACTGAATTAGAGCGAGCTTTTGGCTACTATGGACCACTGCGCAGTGTATGGGTGGCAAGAAATCCTCCTGGTTTTGCCTTTGTGGAGTTTGAAGATCCACGAGATGCAGCTGATGCAGTGAGAGAACTAGATGGAAGGTAAAATCTGCTTCTTGTGTGGTTGGTGAAAATAGAGAAGTTGTAGTAGCAGTGTGGCTTAAATTGGGAAGTTTCAGCTAGCAGAAGCACAGCCTTGATGTATTTGTTTTGCAGTTCTTATTTTTACAGTGGTATAAGAATAGTTTTAATAGTGCAGGAATAGTGCTGAGACAGTTAACTTTATGTTTTAGAGTTGGGACTCCCAAGTTACGCATGACTTGGGCCTCTTGGTGTGTATTTGTTAAATTCAGGATGGTGTTACTGTAAAGAGGCAGAGCTGATTAGGGAGGCTCTGCAGGCTTTCAGAAGTGGCCAGACCTTTTGTCTGTCATGCCAGTCTGCTTTTCAGACTCTGGATACTCTGACTGATGTGTGTATGGAACGATTTTCCCTTTGTTTATTCCTTTTCCCTCTCTTGACCCCACAGGTTTTCCTCTGCGTGCAGGCTTGTCCCCTTGGATGTGCTAACTGGTGTCCATCTCTTTTCCCAGAACCCTCTGTGGGTGTCGTGTCAGAGTGGAGCTCTCCAATGGGGAGAAACGGAGTCGGAACCGTGGCCCACCTCCATCCTGGGGCAGGCGTCCTCGAGATGACTATCGCAGAAGAAGTCCTCCTCCTCGTCGCAGGTACCTGAGGTCGAAGTACACTTGTAGAGCTGTTGACACTGTTACCACTTAGCATCCTAGAAGCAGGCTTTTTAAAAGCATGTTGATGGATAACGTTCTTCTATCTGACCACAATTTGGAGATGGCAAATGCTAAAAAAGACCCCAAACCCCACAAAACCGAGGTGAACTTAAGTTGTGTTAATGTTGCCTTTTGTCCTTAGGTCACTGTCCGAGTTGGTAGTCAGTGCCCTCTGCCCTGGACTTGCCCTCCTTCCTCCTAAAATCTGCTCATCTTCTAGTCACACTTTCCCTTTCTTCCCCATACTTCGACATAGGCTGTTCCTTTCCTTTATTCCATAATGGCAAAACATGACATACAGGAGCTTAGCATTTCCATACAGATGTGTTTCTCTGCTCTGTTTAGATCCTTCCCAAGTAGGCAGCTGTTTAATAATAGATAAGTAACAGTTGCTCTGAACATCTAGAATCTCTACACCTTAGCATTAGTTTGGAATTAAGACGTCGTGTGATGATCCTGTCACTTGAGATTTGAACCCAGCTCTAAGATATAGCAGGATTTTTGGTAACTGACTCGTTCTTTCACCCAGACCAGCTGGTCTGGCGGTTTAAGTCTGCAGCGTGGTTTTTGCAGGACTGAATTTACCTGTTGCAGGTGAGTGAAGTCCTCCCAGGTCAGGGGTTCGAGCTTACCCTTTTGCTGTTGAGAAATAACACGTTAGGAGTATTTGTTAGCTAATAGATGGTTGTACTGATGGCTTGTTTTTCATTTTTTTTATGCTTTTTGGTCCATCTATTAATAAAAATGAACCCGTTGCAGAGTCACCATCATGTCTCTTCTCACCACCCTCTGAGTCTGCATTAGCCAGCCAACTAGCCCTTTCAGCGTCATGTGACCAGCGCGCCCCATGCAGCTTGGCTGGTGTCGTTTCACATGACCCAGGCATGGCCACTCGTCAGGTTGCACCGCCCTTTGGTTCCCGAGCATGCTGTTTTCTCTCAGCCTTCTCTCCAACCTTAACCAAATCGGCAGCAGCCACCTCGACCGCCCACACATTCCCGGCCAATCAGCTCAGCTGTTTATTTACCAAATGTCTTCACAACAACTACAGCAGCAGCCTTCGGCTAACAAAAAAGCAGGAAAAATCCACAACACCCCCTTCGCCAACCAACTAAATACAACGCAACATCTGGCAAAACCTTTTCAGCAAATTCTTCTTGGCAGTCAGTCCGGCAGCCTCACCTCACCATTTCTAGCTTGTTGAAACCAAAAACTAGTAAGTTTTTCCTGCTTATACAGTTTACTGCTGGTTAAAATAAGGAGTAAGTGGCTTATAAGTAATTACTTTTCTCAATCAAAGGCTGGCTGTGCATAATTGAGTGGTAACGTACATATGTTGCTTGAGAAAACTTTTAAGGGTGATATGGAAGCTCTTACACTCTAAATAACGTAAAAGACAGTGTATTTGCATGTGAGATGCCAAACTGAATTTTTATTAAAGCTCTAACAAACTTAGCTTTTTGTTGCCAGAAATATCCTATCACCTTTAAATGGTTTTACTAACAGTTTTCAAAACTTAAAACAATTACTTTTTGGGATGAACTGGGCCGAGCTAAGGTTATTTTTTTTATTTTTTAAGAAAATAGTCTAAACACACTCTGGCATTAAAAATGACAATCACAAATATGCAGTTCTAATGTAGCACTTAATGGCATTTTCAATATTTACACTGAGCGCATTTTCACTTTTTTCCAGTCGGTATCTCTTACTCTTGTCATGGACCTTTTTGGCTTGCATGGGTTCCAAAACATTTGGTCTGTGCTGGTTTTTTTTGGAACCACTTGTGGGACTTTGTGGTGTTCTGGGCAGTGGATTTAGTTGAAATGGATAGTGTTGCATTGGACAACTCTGCTATGAAGCATTCTTAGTTAAAGTGAATTCGTGGTTGGAAACGTGCTGTTCACACTGAGCTTTGTTTTACTGCCTAATCTTTCCATGCCTTTTACTGGATGATGGATGCCAGTTATTCTTGGCCCTACAGTGAGTTTGACAAGTTGGGAAATGCCTCACCCCGTTAAAGCTAAGAGAATTGATGAAAAGCCTCACATTTCTTTTTCTGGTTCTAGATCACCACGAAGGAGAAGCTTTTCTCGCAGCCGCAGCAGGTACGCAGGGGTTAATAACAGCTTGGGGCCCTTTGTCCAGGGGCTTTAAAAAGAAATGACCTGCTTGGGCTGTTTGTGTCAATTGACTCCAGGGCAGGTGTTGTAACTGGCTATGAGGGAGAGAGGGGGTTGCTTCTGCTGCATTGCTTGCCTGGAGTGAATATATTTATACAGCTCTTCGAGATTCCAGGGTTGTCAGTTGGAGATTATTCAGAATGGGAGTAATTACTTCTCCTGTTTGGCTGTCCAAGGCTCCTGGCAGTTTTCAGTATCTGTCAGTGTGCTGCTCTCCTCCAGGTGCTGCAAGTACTGATGATTGAACACAGCCAACATCTCCTGCTGTCGCACACTGTTCAGTGTTGGGTGGTGATGATGCAGGGGTGTTTCACAGGGTTGTGTTAGGGACTGTGAAACTTCCAGAGCTTGTAGGTGATTTTACGTTCTTGCAGCATAGGGTGCTGCACTCGTGGGTGGGTGTGATACACGTGGACATGCTGGGTTAGCAGGGGCAGTCTGACTCAACAGCTTTAAACTGCTGCAAGGGAATGGATGCCTGTTCACAGCACAACCTAAGCTGTGTTGTGGGGCTCAAGCTGATTATCCTTACCTGAAGGAGGGGCCAATCCCGTAATCTTCAGCAGGTTTTCCCTGATGAATAGTTAAAAACCTTGCTCTTCAGACAGTTTTGTAACAAGTTCAGCTTTGTTTTGGCGCTGTAGTCATCTTGTTCTGTAATCTTTAACAGGTCCCTCTCCAGAGACAGAAGAAGAGAGAGATCACTTTCACGGGATAGGAATCACAAGCCTTCTCGTTCCTTTTCCAGGTCTCGCAGGTAGGATGCGTCTCACAGTGGTTATGTTTTGAGTACATCTGTAAAAAGGATTGGGTTTGTTGGTAATGCTGAAACAGATGGTGCTGGAGAATCATCTCTAGTGTCTTAGGAGGCTCTCTACCTCAAGGAACGAAATAGTCTTGTTAAATGAACGTTCTTTTTATAAGCTTACATGTCATCTGCTGGTTTGGGCTGAGGGTTTAAGCCAAATCTGTTGCTCTGGGCACCTGGAACTAACACTACTTTTCTTCTTCAGTCGTTCCAGGTCAAATGAGCGAAAATAAGGCTGTGAGGAGGAGCTGTGTACAGGAAGTCGTTAGAGCTGATGATAGGAGGAGTATGTACAGAACACTGTTTTGTTTTGAAACTTCATAAAGCTTGGTGCATTTTTAAAATGTTTTAGCTGTTGAACTTGCTTTGTTCCTTGTATCTTGTAACAGGTTGCAAATGTAAAGATATGAATCTGTATATGGTTCCGAGCAGATCATATGATTTGTAATATTAATGACTTTACAATGTGCCATCACACAGCTCTGAACAGTAAGCCATGTCTTGCATAGGTAGAATGTTCCTGGGTTTGTGCTGGGATGTTTTGCTGGGATTCAGCCTCTGGAAGGAAGCATGCAGTGAAGATGTGCTCATTGCAGAAGCACAGCTGTGAATGATGTTTGTGCAGAACGTGATGTAGATGCTTCATAGTAGTTATCCAGAATAGTCAGGAATGTGGCATGTGAAGGGAATGACTGAGCTTTGTTTTATCCACAGCTCTTTCCAAATTCCATTTCTTGGAACTGAGCTGCTTTATGTTATGTGGAATAGAAACTTTTAGCCATAGGGTGAGTTAATTTTGTAATTCATGTGACTAGAGCGCTTCTTCACCAGATGATTGTTTGTGTGACCATCTATTCCAGAACCTCTGAACAGACCAAATACTCAGCAGAACTGACACTGGAGTGGGTGTGTGTGTGATGGTACATTGTAACAGTTCTGAATTAAACATTTCTTTACTGTACAAGAATTTTCATGTCACTTGTAAAATGTCTTTTGTGAGATCCTTGGGATTAAAGTTTTGGTTACAACTTGTTGTTTGGTATTTAACTCGGGTACCTGCTACATACATTGCTTTGCAGAACGTGCCCTCAGAGCTTGTGGTGCAACTCTGTTCCCACTAAAGGTGCTCCCCTCATCTCAGTGCCCCTGGTGAGGGGTTCAGATGCTGTGGAGCTCTCTGCCTGCAACTGCTCCATCAAATCTTGTGTCTCAGTGGAGGGGCAGGGCCTTGTGTTCTGTCACTGGCATCTGATACTGGGGCCACAAATGCAGCCTGGGTGAGCTCAGGGGAAGCTTGGCTGCTTACCTGATGGTGAGCTCTGTAATGCTTTGGAAGTGAGCTGGAGATTCAAAGGTACACAGTCTTTTGAATCCTGGATCTGGGTTGGTAGCAATGTCCATGGTGTTTTTCATATGTCAGTTGTGAGATGGCTGGTCTGTAACTGAAGCTTTGCGTGAAGGTTCCACTCAAGAGTGTAAAACCATGCATGACTCAAATGCAGTGAAAGCTCCTGAACTGCCCAAAGCTTTTTTTTTTTTGACCCTGTATCCCAGAGAAGATGAGCTACATCCTTTTTCATCATATGAATTTAGATTAAAACCATCATACTGAACAGTCTTGTGGTTCAATTTCCTTCACTTGTGGGGTCCAGGTGGGGACAAGATCATGGAAAAGCTGTAATGGAAGGAAATTCTGCTGCTTCCAGGCTGCCTGGAGGGAGGGGTAGAAGGGGAGTGTGGGCAGTCCAAAAGCCAGTGGCTGGGTCAGGGGTGTTAACTGCTTTGTACTATTGAGTAGGAGTTCAACAGCCCAAGCTGTGCCCTGGGGGGTGAGCGTAATGGGCCTGTTGTCTGTGAGAGAGCAGGAAGGCACACGTAACCCTAAATAATCTTAAACGGGGACTGCCTTGAGCTTAGAAAGCAACCCAAGTGCATCAGCTCTGCTCATGAGGAGTTCAGCTTTATGCAGTGGTTGGTGGTGCTGCGTAGGGAGTTGCTGCTGGAACATTCAGTCGATCGGCAGGAGCCGGGCGGTTCACTCTGCTCCGTGCGTTGAGCGGCCTTCTCCTTCCCGGGGAGCTGGGGCGGGTGCGGTGGGAGCGGCCCCGCTGCGGGTGCGGTGGCTGCGGCTGCGCACTTACACAGCTTGCCCGGCAGAGGTCAGGGCAGCCCTGTCAGCCCGGGGGGCTCCTGTGCTCCCGCAGTCGGGCTTGGTCTGGAGATACTGTCTGCAGCAGTCAGCCAAGGGCAGTGATGGCACCGTGAGCCACACACAGCTCTGTTCCTTTTCTTTTTTTGTATGTGCTGCTACTCGGGTTTGATTTGTGGGAGGATTGCAGCTCTGGTTGCCTGGGAGCCCACCTCTCTGCAGTCCTGGTGGTTCCTCTTGTGGTTCCACATCGCAGAGGCAACGGCAGGAGAGAAGCGTAGCCCTCAGTAGTGTCAGCTACCAGGGGGAAAGGAGGGAAAGAAGTCTGAAGTGCCAGAGGTGCTGTATGTTGTGGGGAAGCAAGTTGTGATTTTCATGTGCAAAGGAGTCTGCAGAACTGGGAATATTTATCAGTGTCAGGATTCTGACTTCATCCCATGCTCCTCACCTACGTGAAGAAGTTGGCCCTTAGGTTGGATCCGAGCTGCTGCTCCACAGCAGAATAGGGGATAATCAGATGGGGCACAAAATTAGCAACTTGTAGAGAAAGGTGGCAAAATATATAAATACCAGTGGTGCACAGCCCTTCTCCCAGGGTGTAACTTTTTAATAACGCATTCTTGGATTTAAGGTTTCTCCAAGAGGGTGACCAGCTACTGGCAGGAAAAGCACTGGAGGTGGCACTCTGTCCTCAGCGACAGCCCTGCTCTGGAGACATCCGGGCCAGGGGCAATCCCTTCTGGCTGCTGCTTTCCAGGTTGTTCCAGGATCCACTCTGGTGATACTCAACACTGAGGGGTGCAGCTGACTGATGTGGAGAGAGGTTTATCTGCCTCCACGTTTGCCTGTCAGAAACATCCTGAGGTTAACGCTGGGTTCCTCAAATGATCACCTGCACAGCATTTAAATGCATCCTAGGAGTGCGTAAAGCGCCATCCCTCCCCTCTGGTTTGTTCTTTTGTACCCCTTGAGGGACAGCATTGTGTGCAAATGGTTTCATGAAGAAAGGCATCTTTTTGTTCTTTTTATGTATATGCTGCTCTTTGTTTATGTCAGAGAAGATCATTTGAAGGATGTGCCTTGCTCTTGAAGCATTAAATGGAGTGGTTAAATATAATTTTTCCTCCAATGGGCTATGTTTCACTGACTTCCTGACAGGTTCAGCAAACCAGGTTCATGCTTGGGTGAGCGGTTGCAGCCTTACAGAGCAGCAGCAGTGGTTCAGGCTAACAAAGCCACGTGGGAACCACTGTGCTTCACCTCCACAGGGATGTGTCGCTGGAGCTAGGCTGTTCTGTGCTCCCCTCACACCTAAAGCTCAAACAGATTCTTGATAGAAAATAGCTTGCATGCCTTGCACTCTCTCTTTGCATTTCTCTTGCTTTGGAGTCAAAAGAGACAGGAGGAACACTGCACCGTGCCTTGGGCTCTTCCTGTGGCAGTAGTGTTGTCTGGAAGCACAAGTTGTTCTCTGCCCTCTGAACTTCTCCCTGTTTCTGTGGGCACCTGTCAGCAAAATTCACCTCTTTGCAGTTTCCAGGTTTGCTTTCTTTTACTTGTGATCTCATCACTGTAAGATGTCACAACATCTCCGATCTAAAGATCAACAAAGCATCTGACAAACTTTCTCCCATTTCTGCTGGTTTTAATTCCTGTCCCCATGTCCTTTTCCAAATCCTACCCTGGAAATCCTGTCCCAAAACCTGAGCTGCAGTCGCTCTTGTGAATCCTCCTGCTCTGGTGCTGATTTAGCACAGCATCGCTCAGCTAGGAAAAAAAAAAAAGCCTGGAGCATCAACCCCTTTGGCAAACAGAAGGCTGAAAGGGCAGGAGTGTAATTCCAGCAGCTCAGGTTTGACCTTGGATCCCTCCTGCACAACGAGGTGATAACACAGCACTGGCACCTGCCATAACGAAGCAGATCTCCATGTCCCTGGTGCTGAAGCTGGCTCCAGTTTTACACCTCAACCTGCCAAAACCAGGGAAAATACAGCTGGGTTTCACTTGGCAAACCCTCACAGTCATTCAGCAAAGCTGTTGCTGAAGCCGAAGCTGCATCACAGTCTGCCAGCCCACGCAATAAGTGTTCTGGCTTCCTAGAAATACCATCACTATCTTCGTTTTCTGTTTCATTTCTGAATTGCAGTGCCATTAATTCCCTTCTGTTGGTGCCCTTCAAACAAACAGGGATGTGGACTAAAATAAACACGAGATCCAGACAAATACAGGATAGCCTGGGCAATAGGAACGCTATGTTCCCAAGTGATTCACTCATCCATTATTTAATAATTTGGGAGCTGACATAATTCTTAGTTGAACAGATCTTCACATTGATGCGAGGGGTGGTTCTGCTCCATCCTCAAAGCTATTTTAACTGTTAGATTTTCTGTGGGAGTCATCCCAGTTGGAAAAGGGAAATGTGTGTCCTTCCCAGCTGCCACCGATTTCAGTGGCGTTACTCCACAGCCTCCCTGTGGCACCCCAGGATTCATCCCCCTGCACCCAGAGCCGGCCCATCCCATCCTCTGCCACGGTGGCCGGTTGGGATGGACCCACTGGCCAAGCAGCCCGACGCCGAGGTGTGAAACGCCCTTGGCAAGCTGCAGCGCTCCGTCGGGAGCCACGGTATCAGGGTGGAGCAGCGGTATCAGGGTGGGGCACCCCGTCACCCGGGGTGTCACTGTGGAGCCGGCGATCGCTTCTGCCAGCTGTGGGGAGCAGCCTTATCTCCAGCGAGGCTGCTTCCCCCATGAATATTCAGCGATATTCAGCAGTGGCTCTCGAGGGCGCCGCGCTGCCCCGCGCAGCCTTTCCCCCGCCGCTGCCGGCGGAGCGCTCGCAGTCGGTGTTTGCTGCGCAGTGTTTGCAGTCGCTCGTTTCTAACACCAACATTATTTGCTGTCGCATTAAAATGCAGTCGGTCACTGCAGAGCCCCGGGGTGCTGCGCTTCCTGGCACTGGCAAACAGGATTGGTCGCCTTTCCGTGTGTTACCATTATAAGCTTTTTTGGGAGGAGGTTTCCCCAGCTGGAGAGATAGGCTTCAGGTGTGGGACACTTGCTCCTGCCGGCAGTAATTCTTCCAGCTGCGTGGTTGACATCTCCTGCTCAGGAACTCAAGGCTAAATGTTCACCATATTTGGAGTCAGGAGGAGGTTTGACAGGGACTGGTGGGGTCTTTTTGGACGTGTTGCAACACATGGGCATTTCCAGGTTTTCACGTTTCCTGTTTCACAACCTCTTTTTCCCTCTTCATCTCCTTTCTGCTCTCTTTGAGGCACATTCCAGTTGGTCATCTAGAAAGCCTATCTTTGTTACAGGAGATTGAGGAGGGCTCTGGTGCAGCATCAGTGCTGGCGGGTGACATTTGTAACCTGCTCCCAGCCTCTCTTGAACAGCTCCAAGACTCAGTGGATTTACTTTCTGTGGTGCAACCTGGATTCTCACAAACAAGACAGAGGAACCAGCGAGGAAGGCTGAAAGCAAAAAGAAAAGGGTTTTATTTTGGCACTGGGAACTCCCTGAGCCACATCCTTCTTTGGTGGAGCTGAGCATAGCCCCACCACGGTGCGTGGATCACATCTGTCCCCACCTCCAGACCTGGCACAGCTCTGTGCCAGCTCTTGGTGCCAGGGCCAGCAGGGATTCAAGTGTGGGGTGAAAGCTGCTCCTTCACCCCAGCTCCAGGAAATCCTGCTGTGCGTGGCCGATATATAGAAAGGAAAGTGCCATCGACCCTTACCCTGGCGTCAGGGTGGCGGCTGTCCTATCATCACTGATGGCTTTATTGGAAGTTGTACACAGCACCTCTGCTCCGTATAAGACTTTGCACCAGCGTGAGTCACCCTGCAAGACAGCATCTGTCCGTCTGTCCGCGGTGCCTGGTCTGGGTGCTGCCCTCCTCCAGACGCCATTGCAGGCATCCCTTTACTCACAGTGCCCCGGGGCTGATCCGCCCCTGCCTCTGCCCCTTCTTCCCTCTCCCCTGCCCCACACCCTGCCCCACACCTCGGCCCCCAGCGCAGCGGCGAAGTGAATCACACGGCCCTGCCTGCCTTCTCCCAGGGCGACAGGATTCCCAAAAGGCGTGTTGTGAGTGGAGAGATCCCAGGGGACACTGACACACGGTGAGCCAACGCCTGGCAGCGCTGGCAGGGCGTGGATGGGCGAGCAGGATGGCACGTGTCTCCTGGAGACGTTGGGTTTGGGCTCTGGTGTCTCTGCCTCCATGAGTGGGAGCGAACGGACTTGCCTTGAGGACTCCACATCCTTGTGTCTGGCTGCTCGGGGCGGAGCGCGCTCCGTGGAATCAGGGGTTATTTTTAAAGCACACACTGTGAGCAAGCATTAGTCAACAGGTCTCCATAGCCACCTCCTTCTCACCCGTGGCTATAAAGGGCCAGATTGTGCTCCCGGTGGATTTCAGAGCAAAGTCACAGCTTGGAGAGCAGCAAATCCTTTGCCAGCAGCGTGGTACCCCACGTGTCAGCTGTTGGGAAGATGTTAAGTTGGTCAACGGCTTCCCATGGGCCTGGTTTCACCAAGCGCTGGAGACCTCATACACTGCATGGATGGGAGTGATTCTGCCACACACTCTTCTTGCTTATTCCCACCCATGCTGTGAATCCTGCCCTGGAAGGTCCCAGTGGCCCTGGAGCAGTCCCTGTCCTCCCTGCTATCCCAATAGGAAGCTTCCCCTGCCCTCACCAAGAGAAGACCCGCCTGCAAAAAAGAAACCCTGAGCACGTTTTGGATGGACCTTACACCCCGCAAGGAGCTTTGCAAAAGGCTGGAGCTGTTGTTCCCAGCTCCCAGTGGGGTATCCGTGCCCCTGCTCCAGCTGCACGGTCCTGCTTTGCTCTTGGGTTGTACCCAATGAGGTGGAGCAGCAAGAGAATCAACAGGGAGAGGAGTGCGAGGTTCGAAGCCAGGTACTCCCTGCTGCCCTCGCTGGGCTCAGAACAATGAGGTCCTGTGCTGCCAGCAAAAAAAAACCCCACAAAGCTTCCAAGCTGCTCATGGAAAGTCAGTGAAGCAATTACGTTAATGACTATGAATGGGGCTAAAAACAATCTTGGATGAAAATGAGTGAGGGGCCGAATGAAGCGACCGATTCATAGCCGAGGCTCCCGCATCCAGGAATATTTCCAGTAACCAAAGGCCTTGTTTTATGGAACTGTCTCATTCCCTATTTGTGCTTGGTGGGACTCTATTTCCACTCTGCTGGGTCCGTGTCTCATCAAAATGCCTTCATAAATGGAGCAAACAAGGGCTGTATATGGCAAGGGAAGAGTCAATTAACACGATCTGAGTTCTTTTAGGGGCAGAGTTAATCAAGCATTCAGCGTTTTGTCATTCTTGTCTTTCTTTCCTGGGAAAATCCTATTAGTATAAAATCACTTAATTGGGCACTTCAAAGAGCTGATGGGAAAACAGCCTTCGCTGGGATATAAACGCCATTCAGCTGAACACTGGGCTCATTTAGACTTTGCTGGAGCGTGAGTGTTCCATTAAGAGCCTTCACGTTTCCCACTTAAAAGAAAAAAGCTTGTTAGAGATAATAAAAAAAGAAAATCTCAGTGATTCCAATCTTGCAGAGGAGGGGTTTGACTGCCCAAGCGCGCAGGGCTTTGTCTCGGGGCTCCATCCCCAGTAGAACCTCTCACACCTCCAGTGAGCAGAGAGCTTTCACACCTGCCTGTGCTCCCACTGCCAGCAAAGGCTGCTCCAGCAGGGAAAGAGTCACCCCAGTGCTCCCTGGGAGATGGGCAACAGCCCCGGCTCTGCCCTTTGGGATGCAGGATGGTGCTCTTTGCAGGATGAACCCCAAACCCTGTGTGCTGGACCTCACTCTCTCTGTGTTGGGATGGGGGTCCTGTGGTAGATCCCCCGTTCTCAGGTTGTTTCTCTGGGTAATAATTCAGATTTTTCCAGAGTTTACATTTATCCCACTTTTCAAAATAACCTGGAGTGCTCTGATCTGTCATTGCCAACTCCATTCCAAAAGATCCAAAGGGTGCCCATCTGCCCGACTCTTTGCTGGTTCTTCCCCCTACATTGGTTGAGCTAACATGAATATTAGGTTTTTTCCACAAAAAACACTTCATATGCAACTTCGACCACCAAGTTTCCAACCCTTCCTCCCTGCTGGGGAGGGCTGCATGAGGAACCATGTGGATCTCATCTTTTCTGTGCTTGGTGCTGGCAGGATTATGTCTAGGAAAACATTTCCTGGTAAATGATATGCTTATATGTTAATTATATTTTGTATTCAGCCCTTATAAAATCCTTACATGTCGGTGTTCAAAGTACATTTATAACAGTTGTTATGAGCATGGGTTGGACCTCAGCATGTGGTTCCCACTAAATGCACCGAGACCATAGAATGATCATAGAGTCCTGGAATGGTCAGGCTTGGAAGGCACCTCAAAGCCCATCCAGTCCCACCCCCTGCCATGGGCAGGGACACCTCCCACTGGATCAGGGGCTCAAAGCCCCATCCAACCTGGCCTTGAACACCTCCAGGGATGGGGCAGCCACCACTGCTCTGGGAAACCTGGGCCAGGGCCTCCCCACCCTCAACGTGAAGAATTTCTTCCCAATGTCCAATCTAAATCTCCCCCCTTCCAATTTAAAGCCATTCTCCCTCATCCTGTCACTCCAGGCCCTTGGAAAAAGTCCCTCCACAGCTTTCCTGGAGCCCCTTTCAGTACTGGGAGGCTGCTCTATGGTCCCCCTGGAGCCTTCCTCCAGGCTGAACAACCCCAACTCTCCCAACCTGTCAGTCCTTCCTTGGCACAATGTTTGGTTGCTCACTTTGGAATCACAAAGCCACCAGTCCCCATTCTCCACCCTTTCACCCAAGCCTGGGACATCCGCACCCTGGATTCTTCACCCAACTCAAACCATTCCCCCTCTGCGTGCTGAAGCTCCCACCCACATCCCCTTGGCTCTTGGGGGTGCTGCTCCCCATGTCCCCGGAGAGGATGAGACTTGGTGTCAGAGGTGATGTGTCTGGGCACGTTCCCCTGATGAAATCGCGGCTGCGCTGGTGCTGAGGATGGGCTGAGTCATGCTCCGAATAATGTATTTGACATGAATAATGTATTTGCATTTGTGTCTGTAGTGGCTTCCTCTCCCCTCAGCATCCGTGGAACCCACCTGGGGAGATCTGCCGGGAAGGAAGTGCTCCCAGGGGCTCCCTGGATGAGGCAGGGACCTCCACTTGGTATTTAAGTGCCCCTGGGCCTGGGATGACATTGGTGGGAAGGCCACAGAATGTGCATTTACTTAATAGATTCCTTTTGCTTCCATGTTTAGGATGGGGTTTTCAAGCAAACCATAAGGATTAGTTCTCCCACAGTCACACCCATCCTGGGTGGGGGTTTCGGACACCCCTGGGGCAAGAGAGGTGATAGCTCTGGCAGGATGTCTATAAATGGTGAGGAGGAAATCCCCCCATGTGCCCTCACACTGGTCCTGGCCCCCAGCCCCACTCCTCCAACCTCCTCCTTCTCCGTCAGCATCGTGAGTCACCTTCAGGAGTTTCTTTTTTTTCAAGTTCCCGTACCGCCTTTTGCATTAATCACCCTTTTTTACCCCTTTTTTCCGGTGCTGCCACTGCAGAGTTGACCATGGACTCTCTGACCCAGCCCCTGACGCCATCCCTCTCCCCACTTCCCACTTCCAGTAACCCACTTTGCTGAGGTCTCCTCTGATGCCAGCGCTGCCGCAGAGCCGGAGCTCCCTGGCTCTCGGTGCGGGGCCACAGGAAAGAGGAGCGAGAGCCAAGTCTGCAACAATCTGCCCTCCCTGTCCCACCAAAAAATCACCCAAAATTGGTTTTCCAAGGGAAAAATCTACAACTGATTTATTTTCTGGCTGGTTTTGCCCTGGAATCGTTCCCCCCGTGTGTCCAGGGATTTTCACATCCGCTTGGTTATCTCCCATCACTTTGCTTTTTTCAATCCTCGCTCTTGCATCAGCACTGGATGGATTCACCCTGGGTTGCACAAGCGAGGCCACTCCTTCCTCTCCCCGTTGGGTGCTAATTTAAAAAGCTGCTGGTTTTGACATCCCCATTCCCTTTTGCATATTCAGAGGGATTTTATGCATTAAAAAAAAAAAAAAAGCTCATTTAAGCATTGAGCATCATCTTGGTAAATGCTGCTGCATCTGAGGCTCCCAGCTGGAGGCTGTGCATCACCGTGCTGCGGTTGGGATGGTGCTGGGCTTCCCTACGGTGCTGATTGCATCTTCCTTGCATCCAGAGGGAGCAGAGCAGCCAAACCAGAGCTGGAGCAGAGCTGGTGGTTGGTGAGGAAATGATTTGCTACTGCACAGCAACGCATCCAGCCCTCCGCAGTGCGGCTCTGAAAGCTGCTCTTTGCAACCGGGAGCTGAAATCATTCCCATGTGGAAACATCAGCACCAGCTTCCCTGCGAGGAAAGGCTTTTCCCACTTGCTCCCTCCTCTCCCGAGGAGGTGGTGGAGTCCCCATCCCTGGAGGGGTTTAAAAGACAGGTGGATGAGGTGCTTAGGGATCTGGTTTAGCAGTGGACAGATATGGTTGGACTCGATGAGCTGAAACGTCTTTTTCAACCAGCTGATTCTATTATTTTTTTTCTATTCTATTTTTATTCTATTATTTTCTGTGTTATAAACAGAAAAACAGGCTGAATTCAGGAGTGTTTGGGTCCAGCTTTGCCAGGATGGATTGTCTGCGGGGTGTAATATTAAGATGCTGTCACATTCCTCCCCATCCCACCGAGCCCAGCCGAGGGGATGAGCAGCCTCGGCCTGCCCAGAACAAGCCCCTTAGCCCAGCCCAGCGCCGTGGAGGGGCAAACGCTGGCAGCCTCCAGCCAGACATGTCCAAACGTATTCCAGCTGCTCAGTCCGGTGAGAAACTGCTGCTCCAGCTGGGAAATGCACAAGTGTTTTGCACAGCGAGGGTCCTGCTCAGCACCCACCAGCTCAGGGGCCTTTGAAGGCACCTGCTATTCCCAAGGGATGGCATTGGCTTGGTCTTTGTCACTTGGAAGCTTGCTGTTACCTCATAGAATCGCTTGGTTGGAGAAGACTTTCGAGATCATCGAGTCCAACCGTCCCTGTCCACTACTAAAGCAGATCCCTGAGCACCTCATCTGCCCATCCTGAAACCCCTCCAGGATGGGGACTCCACCCCCTCCCTGGGCAGCCTCTGCCACAGCCTGAGAACATTTTTGGTCAAGCTGATGTCTGATCTGAACCTGCCCTGGTGCAACTCGAGGCCATTTCCTCTCGTCCTGTCACTTGAGAGAGGAGACCAACACCCACCTGACCACAACCTCCTTTCTAGGAGCTGCAGAGAGCGATGAGCTCTCCCCTCAGCCTCCTCTTCCCCACACTAAACAACTCCAGGTCCCTCAGCTGCTCCTCATAACCCCTGTTCTCCAGCCCCTTCCCCAGCTCTGTTCCCTTCTCAGGACACTCTTCAGCCCCTCAATGTCCTTCTTGGAGTGAGGGGCTCAAAACTGAACCCAGTACTCAAGGTGTGACCTCCCCAGTGCCCAGTGCAGGGGCACAATCCTCCAGACTAAAGAGCCCCAGGGCCCTCAGCTGCTCCTCCTTGTGCCCCAGGGGATCCCACCGTTTGCACCCACGCTGCCCAAGCTCTGGTGTCCAAGGGGCCTGAGCAGCTTAAGCCGTGCTAGGGCAGCGCTGCAGGATACGGCCTCCAGGTTCCATGGGCATCAGATCTTGCTCCATGGGGCAGGGATAGACGCCCCAGGTGCCCTCCAGCCGTGCAGGTTAATGCCAGCAGAAGCTGCCTTGACTTCAGACCTTTCCTGCCCATGGACTTGGATGCCTTTTCCAGATTAGCCACAGATCCCTCAAAATCCTCTCTGCAGGTTCCTGCAGGACAAGCACAGACTTGTTCCTCCTTCTTCATCCCTAAGCAGCAGCCTGCGGGGCTCGGACCAGCAGATCCTTCCCAAAATAATTCTCCTGGGTGTTTTGAGGCTCAGCAGCAGAGCCAAATCCCAGGAAAAAATCTCACAGGAGAGGCCAGGGGTGGTCCAGGACGGGGTCTGAGAACCAGGAGAGCATCATCCCAGCGTGGCTCTGAGGTGACACCCCGAGGGAGGAGGCAGTCGCCCCTTCCCTAATCCGTTGTCCCCCTTTCCCACTGGAATCCTTCTCACCAGTGAACGGTGGGCAGGAAAGTTTGGGTGGGATGTGGAGCCCCCCCTTCAGCCAGAGCGCTGCTGTCTGAGGTCTCAATGGGGAGGGGGCTCCCCTCTGTCCCCTGATGGGGATGTCCTTGTATGCCCCTAGGAAGGGGGTCCCTGTACTCCATGATGGGGTGGTCCCTACACACACTCACCCCTATGAAAGGGGTCCCTATATCCCCTGATGGGGGGGTGGTCTCTGCATCCCCTGGTGGGGGTTCCCTGCACCCCTAGAAAGGGGGTCCCTGTACCCTCATAGGAAGGGGATCCTTGTATCCCCTGATGGGGGAGGGTCTCTGCATCCCCTGGGGTGTGTGGTGTCCCTGCACCCCTAGGAAGCAGATCCCCATATCCCCTGGTGTGGGTGGTCCCTGCATCCCTAGGAAGTGGGTCCTTGTACCCCTGATGGGGGGGATCCCTTCCACTCCCTAAATCCCCCTAGGAAGGGGGTCCCTGTATCCTCTGATGGGGGGGTGTCCCTGCACGCCTAGGAAGGGGGTCCCTGTATCCTCTGACTGGGTGGGGAGTCCTTGCACCCCTAGGAAGGGGGTCCCTGTATCCTCTGATGGGGGGTGTCCCTGCACCCCTAGGAAGAGGGTCCCTGTATCCTCTGATGGGGGGGTGTCTCCACACCCCTAGGAAGGGGGTCCCTATATCCTCTGATGGGGGGGAGTCCCTGCACCCCTAGGAAGGGGGTCTCTGTATCCTCTGATGGGGGGGTGTCCCTGCACCCCTAGGAAGGGGGTCTCTGTATCCTTTGATGGGGGGGAGTCCCTGCACCCCTAGGAAGGGGGTCTCTATATCCTCTGATGCGGGGGTGTCCCTGCACCCCTAGGAAGGGGGTCTCTGTACCCCTTGATGGGGAGGTCTTTGCATCCCCTGATGGGGGGATCCCGGCACCCCTCGGAACCGGGTCCCGGCGCTCGACGACACAAGCCCCGACCGGGGCGGGGGGGGCACACACGGGGCGGGGCCGGGCGGGGCGGGAGGGAAATCCCTGGCGACGCGGAGCGCGAGCCCCGCCCGCCCGTTATAAAGAGCGCTCCGAGCGGTGCCCGAGCCCGGCCGGGCAGGAGCGGCGGTGAGTGCTGGGGGGGATCGGTAACGGGCCGGTAACGGGCCCCGCGGAGAGAACGGTGCCGGTTTCGGTGGCGGAAGAGGGGGAGGCAGCGATGCTGATGCTCGCGGTGGGGGGCGGAGAATCGGTGCCAAATTCTCGGCGGAGGAGGGAAGCGATGCCGGTACCGGTGCCCGGGGCAAGGAGGGGGGAGGGTGAAGAGGGGGTCTCGGATGGGGGAAGCGGTGCCGGTGCTCGTGTGGGGATGGGGGAAGCGGTGCTGGTTTTGGGGGCCGGTACCAGTGCTCGGGAGGGGCGGCGGGGGGAACCGCGTCTGGGTGGGGTGGGGAGCGGTGCCGGTACCGGCGCTCGGCGGGTGGGGGGAGCAGCGGTGCCGGAGCTCGTGGTGGGGGAAGCGATGCCGGTACCGGTACTCGGGGGGGAAAGCGGTACCGCTGCCGGTTCTCCGGGCGGGGGTGGGAAGCGGTGCCGGTACCGGTGCTCGGTGCCCTGCGAGGGGAGAAAGCGGTGCCACTGCCCGGGTCTCGAGGGGGAAAGCGGTGCCGGTGCTTGAGGATGGGGGGCCAAGGGGGGTTCTGAGGCGGGGAGAAGCGGTGCTGGTGCTCGGGACGGGGAAAAACGACGCTGGTACCGGTATCCGGGGGTAGGGGGAAGCGGTGTCGGTTTGGGGGCGGGGTTGAACCGGTACCGGTGCTCAGTGAGGGGGGGGGAGCAGTGTTGGGGTGGGGGGCGGAGGAAGCAGTGCCGTTTATTGGGTTCGGGGGGAGGGGAAGCGGTGCCGGTACCGGTAACTCGAGGGGGGAGCGGTGTCGGTGCCCGGGGCGGGGTTGAACCCTGGTGTTGGGGTGTCGGGGACCCCCCCCGATGCGGGCTGCGCTCGCCCCCCGGTGGCGCTGGGGCGCGGAGCATCGCTCCCTCCCTGCCCGAGCATCCCCGCCCGGGCACCGGTAGCGGCGTTCGGGACTCGCTCGACCCCCGGCTGAAAAAGCCCCATCGGTGTCACGATCCGGTCGTTCTCTGCGCCTCCCCCCGGGGAGGCACCGGGCCGGGGTCCCAGCTCCTGCCGGGCTCCATCCACCCCGGGTGAGGCTGCCCAGCCTCTCCCCAGGCTTTCTCCCAACTGGTGTAACTGGTCCTGGGTGTCGCAGGTGCCTGTGAGGGAGGGGTTGGGTGTCCCTGGGGGTGTTTTCATCTCTGGGTGAGGCTTTAATGCACCTGCATCACTGCTTTGCCCACGTCTTGGGGTTGTCTAGAAAGGCTGCAGGAAACCTTGCAGAGCTTGCTTTGAAATCATGGGATGGTTTGGGTTGGAAGGGACATGGGCAGGGACACCTCCCACTGGATCAGGGGGCTCCAAGCCCCATCCAGCCTGGCCTTGAACACCTCCAGGGATGGGGCAGCCACTACTCAATGAGGAGAGGGTGCTTAGAGCAACACCAGCCCCGTGGGAGGGGAGGGTAACCCAGCCCTTGTCCTTCCCTATTTGATGGCTCTGGCATCTGTGATCAATTTTAATGCTGCTGCATCACCCCTGTGCCCACCTCTTGGGAATCTCCTGCTGGTTTGCAGGAAACCTCGCAGCTCTTGCTTTGGAGAGGGTGCCAAAGTGCCCCATGGGAGGGGACGGTGGCCCAGCCCTTGTCCTTCCCTCTTCGGAGGCTCTGGCAATCTGCAATCAATTTTAATGCAGCTGCATCACCTCTGTGCCCACCTCTTGGGGTTCTCCAGAAGGGCTGCAGGAAGCTTTCGCTTTGGAGAGGCTCTAAGAGCAAAGGGAGGGGACAGTGACCCAGCCCTTGTCCTTCCTTATTTGGTGGCTCCGGTAATCTGCGATCAGGAGTCAGGGAGAAGCTGCTACCTTGCGGCTCTGGGGTGGCACTTGGGCTGTGCTGGTGCCCTGAGGATGGGGTGATGGGCGTGTGGAGCTGGAGGGTGTCCGGTCAGGGTGTTGAAACGTGTTCTGTGCCTGCTACCTGCCGGGGCTTGCCTGGACATGCTGGGACTTGCACCACGATGAGGTCACCCTGCCTCCGACTGCCAGCCGATAGGAAGCTGGGTTGCTATTTTTACTCGGAGATGCTCAGCCTGGGTTGGGAACGGGGCCAGGCTGGAGCTGGGTGGCACTGGAGACAGAGCGTGGACACCCTCCCACACACCCCAGACCCAGGGCTGGAGTGTTGGGTGGGCACGGTGCCTGGTGATGCCGTGCAGGAGATCTGGAGGTGCTGAACTTGGGCAGAAGCCTTCCCTGCGGGAGGGCAAACAACCCCATCCCTGGGGAAGTTAAGGGGGTGCAAGCCTGGGCGTGACCCTGGCTTTGGGGGTCCCAGACTGGGTGGGTGATGAGAAGCTGTCTTGCACCCAGAGATTTACTTCTGGGAGTCTTTTTTTTTTTAAAGCAGATTTACTGAGCACAGAGATCTGAGCAGGGATGAGCACAGAGATCTGAGCAGGGATGAGCCCTTGCTCTGAGAGCCACCAAATGCCAGAGCATTGTTTGCTTTGCTCTGATAATGAGGTCCCTCACAACCACGGGGGGTGCAGGGGCTCCCTGAGCCCCACGTGAGGTCCCTCACAACCACGGGGGGTGCAGGGGCTCCCTGAGCCCCACGCGAGGTCCCTCATAACCACGGGGGGTGCAGGGGCTCCCTGAGCCCCACGCAAGGTCCCTCATAACCACGGGGGGTGCAGGGGCTCCCTGAGCCCCACGCGAGGTCCCTCATAACCACGAGTGGTGTGAGGGCTCCATGAGCCCCATATGTGTAGGGGAGAGGACAGTTCAAAAGTAAAGGTTTTGCCAATTTCTGTGAAGGCCAAGGCTTTTGGCACCGATTTGAAAACAAACAAACAGGGTCTGGTTACCCAAGAGCCTCTTGCAGATAAGGAGGGTGGTTAACAAAGTGGTCAAGCTTGTGGCAAGTTCTTGCAGTTGCTTAAAAGGCTTCCTTGCCACTGGACTGGGCTTCTTAAGATGAAGAAACCGGCCAGAAAAACATCCTGTTTCTTCACTTGCCCCATGTCCCAACTTGCCTTGTGTCTGTGTGGAAGTGGGGCTGGGGCTGGAGCCGGTGGCAGCACCGAGGTGCTGGATGAGGAATGGGGAAGGTCAACAGTGGCACCTTCCCAATCCTTCTGCGTTGCACCAGGCTGTGTTGGACCTCAGTTGTGTTCAAGTCTCTGCCACCACTAAACCCCCAAATGTCTGAGTCCAAGGCGAGCACTGGCTCATTCTGGATCCCCTCTGGGCTGCCTTGTTGTAAAGCCCAGCTCGTCCCACCCTGGCTACCGTGTGCTTTGTCCTGGTGACAAACGTCCTGGCCCTTGGTCTTGCCCAGCACCCCCATAACTTGCTCTGTTTCCTTCCAGGTGCTACAATGCCCCTGTCTCAGAGCAGGACCAGGGAGATGCCGTGCAGCAGCAAGGTTTGCAGGAACCTCTTTGGCCCTGTGGACCACCAAGAGCTCCAGAGTGACTTTGAGAACCAGTTGAGGCAACACCTGGAAGAAGCTCAGCAGCGCTGGAACTTCGACTTTGAGACGGAGACTCCCTTGGAAGGACATTTCAAGTGGGAGAGGGTCCTGGCTGAGCAGCCACCTGAGGACGTCCACAGCCTGGTCAAGGCCACCAGCAGGAAGACCAGGAGCTCCTTGGTCCACAAAGTCTCCCCCAAGGACTGTCTTGGCAGGATTTGCCCTGAGGAGTCTCAGCAGAGCTCAGAGGTTTACAGGGCTGGTTCTCCACAGGGCTTGAAACGTGGGCAGACCACGATCAAAGGTGGGTGCTGGAGACTTGGTGTCCCTCCACGTGTGCTTGGTGGCATTGCTGGTGTCATGGCTCTTCTGGTAGGGGCAGGTGGAGGGGAAATGGGTGCAAGGGTCCTGCCTGGCTCCTGTGCACAGGGAGGGGATCACAATCCATGCATCTCTCTCCTGGAGGAGCAGAGCCCGTCTTCCAAAGGGAAGAGACCACAAATTGGGTGCCTTTTGGTTGCTGGGGTTTGTGCAGGGGGCTCACGTTGTGCTGGTGGGTCTTAGAGCTGAAGATGCCTCAAAATTGATGCCCAATGGCCTCAGCCTGTCCTCTGAGATCAAGGGCTGGGGTGGGAATGCAGGTGAGACAAAACTAAAACTGAAGAGACGATGGAGACCTCCAGGCTCTTCTTTCCAGGAATGCAGGGCTTTGGCTGGGTGGATCTCAGAGTCCACCTGGGCCAGGGTTGGGGGGGGGGGCTTCCCTGGGGATGCCTCCTTCCTGCCCCACTGCTCCTGATGGGCTGGTGGAGTCACTTTCCAACCCTCTTTTTCTGCCTTCCAGACTTCTACTGCTCCAAGCGGAGGATTGTCCCTGACAAACCCAAGCAGTGACGTGGTGGTGCTCAGCTCCTCTGCCTTTGGGGACAACTGCCCCCTGCTGTCCTGCCCTGGGGTGTCCATGGGTCCTTCCCCACCCCCTGTACTGTGTAAGCTGTCTGTATGAAGCGATGTAGAGCCTGTAGTTCCCTATTTATGAGTAGTTTTGGGGTCCTGAGGGACCATCACTGTGTGCAATGTATAGGAATAGCCTGTCTTGGGGCTTGTAGCCCCACAGGGAGGACTGAAAGGAGCCTGGTGGGATTAAGGCACTGTCCTGCCTGCAGAGAAGAGAGAGTGTGTCTTCTGTTGGTGGGACCAAGCACTGTCCATGCACCATCCTGCTGTCCAGCTCTGGTCCTGATGGCTGCCCACGGAGGACAGTTGTGTCCCAGCCACCTGGTGGCACCAGATATCCTTAAGAAAGAGTCCCTGATAGGGATGGCAGAGCCCTGGGACAGCCTCACCCTGAGGACACCCTGGTTGCTGGCACAGGGGGGTGGCCTTTGTCCCATCAGGATGGACCCGGGTGGTGGGAAGCCCTTGTCTATGCATGGAAATGAAGTGACGCAAGGGCTGCTCCTCCCCATGGCTGCTTGGGAGAGGAAATGCTGTTCCCTGGACAGCCCTTCCTTCGGGTGACTCACCGGGGCTGTCACCCAGCAGATGTTCTGCAGATGGTGACAAACCCACTGGAGGTCCCCAGTGCTCAGCTCACTGTGGGACCTGGGAGGTTTTGGGTACCTTGGTGACCCAAATCCCCACTTTCTTCCCTTGGTTTTTGCTTGTTGAGTGGTGCTGTTTGTCCCCGTGTCCTCCAACACTGACACCAGGCTGGGCACCTGCCTGCTCTGGCCATGTTTGGTTGCTCTAGGAGAAGAAGTCCTGCTCCACCAGGAAGGATGACACTGAAAGATGAAATTGTAGCTTTTTTTCCTGGACTGTTTTCCCTTTGGGGCTGGGAGGAGAGGACCTTCTCACCTGGCTCTGCTCAGCGAGGGGCTTCGGTCACCTCTGGGACCAAGGGATGTTTTGGAGCAAAGGCTGCTTGGTTCCAGTGCTGAAGGACAAGTCCCTGCTCTTGAAGGACTCAACACTGCCAGGTCTCAGCACTTTCATGGGGTTCATCTCCTGCTCTGCTGGATTTTGGGCTCTGGAAACCGGTGCAAGATGGTCCCAGGGAGAGAAGGGATTGGGGTCGACCTCGCGCCTTGCACCGTGATGCACTTTGCTGTCGGTGAAGCTGGCACCTTCCCAGCACTAAATGTTTATTTATATATATAAAAAATATCTATTAAGTCTATGTTGAGGTGGGGGAGAGGAAATACCCATTTGCCTATAAATATTAACCCTGAATAAACACTTGTGTAAAGCAATTGGTGTCTCTGGGTTCATGGAAATGACTGCTGGGAGCAGGTGGTGGGGTGGAAGATGCTCTGCTCTGGGTTCCTGCCTGGTTCTTGGGGGGGGTTGGGGTCACTCTAGGGGTGCAGCCTTGAGCTGGGAGCTGTCTTTGGGCTGGCAGGGAGCATAAATCCAGCTGTGCTCTCAATCCAGCTGTGCTTTCCACCCAGCTGGCTGTGGGAAGGGGGTGCTGCAGCCCTGGGGTGGCTCCTCTGCAGCAGGGAACATCAAAGCATGGGGATGGGGAGATGTGGGAGTGGGGGGAAAGGCTCTCCACAGCCTTTGTGCTTAACTCCACTCCCTCAGGACACCCACCTGCTGTGGTCCTGGGTGCAGGATTGGTGCTGCCACCCTTTCCCCCTTCTCTGCTGTGACCCCGGTTCTCTCTCCCCACCCCCAGCTTGGGGGGGCCTGGGCAGGTGACCATTAGCCATGGGCAAACTGGTCCTGTCCCCACCCCTTTAAAGGGGTCCCAGGTGAAGGAGGGTGATGTCTGCTGTGGGACAGGGACACAGTGGGGTGGGTGGTGGCACTGCTGATAAAACCAAGCAGCAGTGAGTCCTGGGTGGGACCAGGACTGGAGCTGAGATCCCCTGGGGGACAGCGATGCCTCTACCATCAGCTGTGTCCTCTGAGGTCTCAGCCTGATCACTTTGTGGATTTGGAGCTTTAATGTGATGAAGGACCTGATCCAGGTGGCAGAGGATCCAGGTGACATCGAAGTTTTGATGGTAACAACCACCTTGTGTCATCCCAGCACAAGTCCAGGGCAGGCAGAGAATGGATTGAGAGCAGCCCTGAGGGGAAGGGCTTGGGGTGCTGGGGGTGAGGAGCTCAATGTGAGCCATGTGTGCTCCCAGCCCAGAAACCACCTGTGTCCTGGGCTGTGCCCAGAGCAGTGGGACCAGAGGGGAGGGAGGGGATTCTGCCCCTCTTGCTCCCCTCTGGTGAGACCCCACCTGGAGCCCTGTGTCCAGTTCTGGAATCCTTAGCACAGGAAGGACAGGGATCTGTTGGAGGGAGTCCAGAGGAGGCCATGGAGATGATCCGAGGGCTGGAGCACCTCCCATCAAGAGCTGGGCAAAGCTGGTGCCCAGCTTGAAGCAACCCCACAGCCAGGCTGGGGTGCTCGACTTGGAAAACCACCTTCATCACCACTTCTGACACCCCCCCTGGCTCTTGGCTTCTGCACAGAGGATCACAGAATCATGGAATGGTTTGAGTTGAAAGGGACCTCAAAGCCCATCCAGTTCCACCCCCCTGCCATGGGCAGGGACACCTCCCACTGGATCAGGGGGCTCAAAGCCCCATCCAACCTGGCCTTGAACACCCACCTGGGCAACCTGGGCCAGGGCCTCCCCACCCTCATTGTGAAGATCTCTGAACCCTGAGGCCAAAGAGCCTCTTCAAGGGGGGTTGCAGGTTTGTCCTCTCTTTGGTAGGATGTTCTAATCTGTGGGTTCTACCTCAGGTTATTTGGACACATTTGCTGTTTGATGCTTTTCCTGTGCCCCAACCACCTTCCGGTCTCGACTGGGCCATTGCAAACATGGGAAGGATCACAGTATCACAGTGTCATAAGGTTGGAAAGGACCTCTGAGATCATCAAGTCCAACCTATAACCCAACACTAACACCAACACTAACACCAACCATCATCTAACCCATGGCACTCAGTGCCTCATCCAGTCTCCCCTTAAACACCTCCAGGGTCGGTGACTCCACCCCCTCCCTGGGCAGCCCATTCCAATGGCCAATCACCCTTTCAGGGAAGAACTTTTTCCTCCTTCTCCCATAGCTCCTGATGATGCTGGTGGTGCCCTTGCTTTGGGATCTGGGGGGGGTGGTGGCCCCCAAAGGCCCTTCCCGCACCCCACTTGCGACGCAGCAAACAGGAAACGTGTGAGCGGCGGCCGTTGAGCGCAAGCCGAGAGCGGAAAGCGGCCTTGGGTAAGAGAGAAAATGAGAGCTGGGGTAGGTGGGAGGGCGGCAGCATCACCCCCAGAACGGGACCAGCACCCCTCCTAGCCCAGGGAGCTTCACTGGCCTGAGCACCTCAAACTGGGGGGGTCCCTCTGAGCACGTGGGAAAGGTAAGTTTGCTGCTCTGGTGGGGGGAGCTGGGGCATCACCTTCAAACACTAAAGAGCAAGGAAAATAAAGGAGTTTTATCCCCAAACTTAGAAGGAGATGAAGTGTTGGAACAAGTCCAGAGGAGGCCATGGAGATAACATGAGGGCTGGAGCCCCTCTGCTGTGAGAACAGGCTGAGAGAGTTGGGGTTGTTCAGCCTGGAGAGGAGAAGGCTCGGGAGAGACCTTAGAGCAGCCTCCCAGGACTGAAAGGGGCTCCAGGGAAGCTGGGGAGGGGCTTTTTCCAAGGGCCTGGAGTGACAGGATGAGGGGGAATGGCTTTAAACTGGATGGGGGAAGATTTAGATGAGATATTAGGGAAAGATTCTTCACGCTGAGGGTGGGGAGGCCCTGGCCCAGGTTGCCCAGAGCAGTGGTGGCTGCCCCATCCCTGGAGGTGTTCAAGGCCAGGTTGGATGGGGCTTTGAGCCCCCTGATCCAGTGGGAGGTGTCCCTGCCCATGGCAGGGGGGTGGAACTGGGTGGGCTTTGAGGTCCCTTCCAACCCAAACCATTTGATGAATTTTCTCACTGTTGGGTGAGCGGGGGGGTCTTTTTCTTCCTGTCTGGGGTGGGGGGACCATGGCCAGAAGCCCTTTTTGGATGGCTGGAAGCAGCATGGGATGCTTTGGAAGGGAAACACCAGGAGCTGATGATGCCATAGGGTCCCTGCTCAGCTGGGGTTGGGGGTGCAGTTCCCATCCCCATTCCTTGTTCCTTGTCTCCACTGGGGCTCAGCTAGGAGTGGGGCAGAGAACTGGGGGCTTCTTAATGCCTTAAACAACCCCACCTCTCCCCCAGAGCTCCTACTTCTGCTGTCTCAAAGGTTGGGACTGCTGTACAGACTCCCAGGTTCTTTCCTTGGCTTGCTGGGTGTCCTGTAGAGCTCCAGGGACTCCTCAAGACCCTCTGGTGTCCACACATTGCTACCAGAGGGTGCTGCCAGGTGTTGGTCTGTAAGGCCAAGGGGGTGTTTTGGGGGCCCATCCCCATGTTTCGGGTGCACCCCAGGGTTTTGCAGAATTGCTGTTCACGTCGCAAAAGGAAAGGGGTTGGAGCAGGCAAGGGAGGTCCCCGGGCTGGAGCAGCCAAGGGGGATCCTCAGGCTGGGAGAAGAAAGCTGAGCTGTGGCCATCAGACAGCTCAAGGTGGCCTTGGCTCTGCACCAACCGCTCGCTGTGGCTGTGGTTTCCTCCACTCATTTGGTTTGGCTTTTCCAAGCAGAGAAAAGCCCCTCACGGGGATGGTGAGGTGGCTCCTGGTGGTGTTGCCACACATCCTGGATGGGGAGAGAGGAGCAGGAGGGTCCTGAGCTTGGACCCCACAAGCCAGGGAGAGCACGTAGGCGCGATGAGAACCTCACCGAGGTCTCACACGGCTCTCCCCGGAGGTGACTCAGGGCTGTGAATGCTGGGGGAGGGATTTTAAAAGCTGCTGCTGAGTTCTGAGAAAGCAGGTAGAACCACCAAGTGTTTCTCAGGCCTCCAGCATCGCCTTGGTATGTCCTTTGCTGGTGTCAGCTGGCTGTGTCACCTCCTGGGTGGCCCTGGAGCCCCAGCAGTGCTGATTCTCCATGGACAGGGCAGAGCATGACCTGAACGCTGCCCACAACTCTCGGGAGGTTGTGGTGAGGTGGGTGTTGGTCTCTTGTCCCAGGTGACAGGATGAGAGGAAATGGCCTCAAGTTACACCAGGGCAGGTTCAGATCAGACATCAGGAAGAATTTCTTCACTGAAAGTGTTCTCAGGCCCTGGCAGAGGCTGCCCAGGGAGGGGGTGGAGTCCCCATCCCTGGAGGGGTTTAAAAGATGGGCAGATGAGGTGCTCAGGGATGGTTCAGTAGTGGACAGCGACGGTTGGACTCCATGATCTCAAAGGTCTTTTCCAACCAAGTGTTCTCTGATTCCATGGGGATATGTGGGATGGGCCGATGGCAGGAGAAGCCGCTCACCCAGTGGGTGCTGGGCTGACAGTGGGGATGGCCATTGGTCACCACAGGGCCAGGCTTCGTGTGTGACCACAGATAAGCCCTTCTCTTCCTCTTGCCACACACTTTACGCCAGCCAAGACAAACTGTTCTACCATCTCCCACCGCACCAGAGCAAAGATCTCTGGCAAGGAGAGAGCCAGCTGAGGCTCCCTCTGAAAACTGCCAAGTTTTCCCCTCGACAGGACCCAGCTGGAGCCATGGCCGAGCGCAGGGCAGGCCCCAGGGGGCGGCGCATGGGCTCCAGCCGCCGCAGGCAGCTGCGTGAGGGCCCCAGCGAGGCACCAAGCGCAGCCCCCGGCCCCGGCGAGGAGCCCCCGGGGGCATCTGGAACAGTGCAGAGGGTGCAGGACTTCTTCAAGGAGCAGGACAAGGACCAGGCAGGGTTTGTCACCCGCTCGGACACAAAGGTAAGGGATGGGGGCGTCTTCTCGGGTCAAATGCCAGCGGGGTGGCTGAGGCTGGATGATGGGTAGGTTGGTGAGAAGCTCAGTAAGAGCCACAACGAGCACTCCCAGCCCAGAAACCAACTCTGTCCTGGGCTGCATCCACAGCACTGGGACCAGAGGGGAGGGAGGGGATTCTGCCCCTCTGCTCCACTCTGTGAGAACCCACCTGGAGCCCTGGGTCCAGATCTGGAATCCCCAACATAAGAAGGAGATGGAACTGTTGGAGCGAGCCCAGAGGAGGCCACGGAGATGATCCAAGGGCTGGAGCACCTCTGCTGTGAGGACAGGCTGAGAGAGTTGGGGTTGTTCAGCCTGGAGAAGACTCCAGGGGGACGTCAGAACAGCCTCCCAGTGCTGAAAGGGGCTCCAGGAAAGCTGGGGAGGGGCTTTTTCCAAGGGCCTGGAGTGACAGGATGAGGGGGAACAGCTTTAAATTGGAAGGGGGAGATCTAGATGAGACATTAGGAAGAAATTCTTCACAATGAGGGTGGGGAGGCCCTGGCCCAGGTTGCCCAGAACAGTGGTGGCTGCCCCATCCCTGGAGGTGTTCAAGGCCAGGTTGGATGGGGCTTTGAGCCCCCTGATCCAGCCGGTGGTGTCCCTGCCCATGGCAGGGGGTGAAACTGGATGGGTTTTGAGGTCCCTTCCAACCCAAACCATTCCATGATTCTACAATTCTATGATTTGCTTTGTTCTCAGAAATTGCAGGAGGATTTCCCCTGCAGCACGGAGGAGCTGGAGCTTGTCTTCGAGGGGCTGGATTCTGCTGGCACAGGGCAGTGGAGAACTGAGGATTTCACTGGGCTCTGTAAGTGCCTCCAAACAGCCTGGGCTGGTGCTGGGTGCAGTCCCAGTGCCTTCCCAGGGGGCACCTCTACCCCTCCCCTCTCTGGGTACCACACGGTGGTCCAGAACCTGTCCCCATGCCCAGCTCTCAGCCCATGGCTCACCTGATGAGCGTTCCTATCAAAGCCCTGGGGTGGGAATTGGCAGGGTGTGTGCTTTGCCATCTCCTGGCCGGGCACTGAGGGTGTGGGGGCTCTGTTGGCAGGGCAGGCCATCAGCTCCCAGAAAGCTGCCAGGGAGCATCGCCGGCGGAAAACAGCATCCCGGAGGGTCCGCTTGGTCCTCCCCAGCCCGGTGGAAGAGGGGGCAGACAGCGAGGAGCAGAGACACTTTGCCAACTTCATGGAGCAGCTGGGCACAGACAACATCTCTGAAGAGTAAGCCACCCTATCTAAGCACCCATGGGTGTCCTTCAGGACCAGGCAGAGCTGCCCAAGGGGGAAAAGGCTTGGGGCAGGAAGTCCCCACGCAGGAAACGAGCTCAGAAGGGGCTTGGAGGTGCCTTTGCCCCAGGGGGACAGAATCATGGTCATCCCAATTCTCATCTGTTCCCTAGGACCACACCTCCCCAACTGTATGAGCTAAATGACCCACAACCCCACAGCAGGCCTGGTTTGGGGGGGTTCTGGGGGGTGCTTATCACAAACCCCCCCTCTCCCTGCAGAAAGGAGATTTGGCAGCTCTGGGTGAAGCTCCGACGGGACAACCCCCACCTCCTGGGCAACCTGGAGGAGTTTCTGGCCAAGATGAGGCACCACATCCAAGAAGCAAGGAGCAAGAAGGCGGCTTTGGAGGTGACCCTGAACAAGTGAGTCACCCCAGGGCAGTGGAGAGGAGTGGGACAGGTGGGATGAGGACAGGGATGGGCCCCACTTCTCACCCCAGCATCCAAGGAGGGAGAAACCTGGGTGTTTTCCACATCTCCAGCGGCTGGAGCAGAGGTCTCACTGGGAGCTACTTCTGTGACGGGGCTCCCTCTACAGTCACAAATGGGATGGCAGAAGCGCCAGGCTTGGACTGCTGAACATCTCCGGCTGCAGCCTGCAGGGTCCAGGGGGCAATGTGGGGTGCTCCCGGGGACCTGCACCCACCACAGCGGGGTCTGACCCCCCTGCTGTCCCTGGCAGGCGAGTGGCTGAGCACGACAAGGAGGTGCAGCAGCTCTGTGAGGCCATGGAGCAGCAGATCGAGCAGGAGAAGCAGCGGCTGGAGCAGGAGGTGGGTCACCAGCTGCTCCTCTCCTCTCGCCACCCACTCTGGGAGGGCACCCAGGATGCCCAAACCCCTGTGGCATCTCCCAGGTGGGCGAGTGGGTGCCATCATCCTTGTTGCCATCCCCAGAGCGAGGCCCGGAGGCACCAGCACAAGAAGGAGCTGCAGTGGGCGCTGGATGCCAGCGAGAGGGAGGTGCAGCGCTTGGTCAGGGCACAGGTGGAGGTGAGGTGACCTCAGCCCCTGCTCCCCCATCGTGTGTGAGGTCCCCAGGCTGTGCCTGTAGCAGCAACACGGTGTAGGTACAGCCGATCCCGGGCTGTGCCCACCAACCCTTGATGCAGGTTGTCACATAGAACCTCTCCTTTGGCACCCACACCCCCATCCCTCCATCCTCAGGGCACCCAAGTTGAGTTTCCCACCCGCAGAGGGGTGGAAATTCATCCCCAGCTCTAGAGGAGATGGTTATCCTGATCCAGGGGGAGGGGTCCCTTCCCATGGCAGGGGGGTTGGAGCAGGATGATCTTTAAGATCCCTTCCAACTCAAACCATTCCATGATTCTATGATAATATTTTGGCACGGGGGGGTCCTGCTGGGGTGTGACTGCGCTGGGTGCCATCCCACAGCTGGAGACACGGTGCCACAGCCTCCGCAGCACCCAGCAAGCCACCAGCACTGAAAACCAGCAGCTGGAGGAGAGCAACCAGGAGCTGGAGACCCGCCTGCAGCAACTCCACCAGCAGCTCCAGCAGACCCACGGGCGCCTGCGGAGCGCGAGGGCCGCAGTGGCTTGGGAGCACAGGGAGGAGCCCAGGTGAGGAGCCAAGTGACCAACACCTGCACCTCTGTGGGTCCATCCTGGGGACTGCAGTGGATGGGGAACGAGGTTGATGGGTCTCAGCCATCGTGGTGCTTGAGAGGTCTCCATGGTGCAGATTAATCGTGGTTGGGTGTGAAAAGCATCAGAAGAAAAGTCAGGGCTATCAGGACCATGCAGTGAACCTGTCCCTGCAGGGCAGTGCCAGCAGAGATCATAGAATTATGGAATGGTTTGGATTAAAAGGGACCTCAAAGCCCATCCAGTTCCACCCCCCTGCCATGGGCAGGGACACCTCCAACTGGATTAGGGGGCTCCAAACTCCATCCAACCTGACCTTGAACACCTCCAGGGATGGGGCAGCCACAACTTCTCTGGGCAACCTGGGCCAGGGCCTCCCCACCCTCATTGTGAAGAATTTCTTTCCTAATATCAAAACCAAACCTTCCCCCTTCCAGTTTAAAGCCCCCCCCTCCTTGTCCTGTCACTCCAGAGCCCTGTAAAAAGTCCCTCCCAGCTTTCTTGAAGAACCCAACAGGGACTGATCCAAGGGCTGTGGGTTTTGCTGTTCCACTCCAGCTGCCTCCAGGGCTGGGGCCACCCCTGGGGCAGGGATGGACGAGGTGAAGAGGCTGCAATTGCCATTTTGACACCCATGCTTGGTGTTTGCAGGGCCAGAGCGGTGGCAGAGCTGCCCAATGAGACACCAGTGTCCCCACAGGTACTCCAGCTGGGTGTGTGGGGGCAGGATGGAGTGTCTGCGTGCCAGGGCCTGGGGCTGTTCAGTTTGTCACTGCTGGGGAGCCCAAGAGCACGGGGTGGGGCTCCTGCAGCACCTAAAATCTTCTAAAAGGTTTCTCAGACTGTGTTGGCAGAGTGTCCTACGGGTGCTTGGGAAGGGAGGGGAAAGCAGCACCCACCTTGGTCCCAATATCCTCAAGATTTTGGGTGGATATGTGTCGAAGGTATCATTTCAGGTGATTACCCTCCCTGGCCAAGTGATTTTCTCTCTTTCCTTCCCCCCCATTTTACTGCAGACAAGTCCCATGAAGAGTGAAAAGCACCGCTCTGAGATGTGGATCAGGCCAGGGGCCCGGAGCAGTGAGCCCAGAGCCAAGAGCACCCACCAAGTGTAAGGGATCCTGGGCAACAGCTTCTGCTCCAGCTTGTGCCCCCGTGCTCTGTGAGCTGGTGCTGAGCACCCACGTCCTCCACCCTCCCCAGGCAAAACACGGTGTCTGGTCCTTTTAACACTCCTTTCCCACCCACTCATCTCTCACCCCAAACATCAGATCTCCTGCCCCACCTCATTCCCCTGCATCACTCCCTTCGCTCAGGCAGTTGCTGTATCTGGCTCAGAGTGGTCTTTTCATATCAAAAAATGTGGATACAGAGCCTGGAGAAGAGAAAGCTCCAAGGAGACCTTAGAGCAGCCTCCCAGGACTGAAAGGGGCTCCAGGAAAGCTGGGGAGGGGCTTTTTAGAAGGGTCTGGAGTGACAGGACAAGGGGGAAAAGCTTTAAATTGGAAGGGGGGATATTTAAGTTGGACTTTAGGAAGAAATTCTTCATGATGAGGGTGGGGAAGCCCTGGCCCAGGTTGCCCAGAGAAGCGGTGGCTGCCCCATCCCTGGAGGTGTTCAAGGCCAGGTTGGATGGGGCTTTGAGCCCCCTGATCCAGTGGGAGGTGTCCCTGCCCATGGCAGGGGGTGGAACTGGATGGGCTTTGAGGTCCCTTCCAACCCAAACCATTCCAGAATCCTATGACCAAGAGGAACACTCACTTGCTGGGCAGGATATGGCCCTGGCCTGGCTCCCTGGGTGCGCATCCCCCTTTCCCCCTGTCCCATCACTGCCTGTGTGAACGTCCTGTACACCCTGAGGGTAAATAAACTCAGGATTGGAGAGGGATGGGGTGAGGTGGTGACCAGAGACGCCCCCCCGGTACTGGCCCAGTTGGACAGGGTGCAGCTGGAGCCCAACCTGGGACTGGGCTGACCCTCCTCCTCCCTGATTTTCTGCTCTTTGCAGGGTTTGGGAAATGCCACCAGCAGAAATCGGCCATCTGGGAGCCCTGAGGAGAGCAAGCTCCACAGAAGACCCCTTCCCAGAACTGCTGAAAGAGGAAAGCTCTTTGCTAAGAGAGATGAATGATGCCATAGCAGCTCTGAGCAAGCAGCTGAAGCCCCAGGCGCCTGGTGCACCCCCTGTGCCAGCAGATGGCTCTGCTCACCCCCAGGACGATGCTGAGCCCCAAGCAGGGCTGGAGGCAGCCACAGCCTTTGGCACAACCACAGAGGACCTGCAAGAGACCCTCCTCGGCCACATCAGTCATAAGGTGTTCGGGGAAAACCTGAAAGAGGGAGCAGTGACAGCTCAGCCTGGTGCTCCAGATGTGACACAGCCTGGTGCGTCTGCGGGAGCTGGGGCTCAGCAGCTGGGAGCAGAGCAGGGAGAGAGCCCAGAGGAGGCATGGAGGACGTTATTCCTGCAAGGAAAGGGAACTGGTGTGAAAGAGCTGGTGTTAAAGGCAGCTGAGCATCCAGAAGGAGCACCAGGAGAGAGAGTGGAGGCAGGAGAGCTGATGGAGATGGAGGGAGTAGGAGAGATGCAGGAAAAAACAAGTTGGGAAAAGGCACGGCTCCTGGGAGAAGCTGAGGAAGTGGCATTAAGGCAAGGAGAAAATCCAGAGGCAGGTTTGGGGTCACCTGAGGCTGGGGAGGCAGGTCTAGCAGCAGGATGGCAGCTTGGCCCAGCTCTGGAAGAGTGTGCACAGCCCAGGAGCACAGGGCTGGGGGAAGAGGCTGAGGAAACATCAGGATGCTCCGAGGAACTTGAAAGAAAGCCTGGAGAGCAGCTGGAGCGAGAGGCACCATCCTGGGGGCAGGTGTGGATGGGAGCAGCTCAGGGAGATGGTGCCCTGCCGGAGGTGACAGTGGATCCTGACCCTGGGATGCTGGAGGAAGAGTGTGTCCGTGTGGAGGTGCAGCCCTGGGGAGAGACTTTAGATGCCAAGGTGCCACCAGCTCAGCAGGAAGAGAGGGGCAGAGCTGGGGCTGAGGAAGGGGAGGTGGAGGTAACACAGCCCCTGGAGGCAGAGCCACAGGGTGAGTCTGCAATGGGAGATGTGGCGTGGGGAGAAAATGTGGGTGCAGAGGGGCTGCTGCCAGTGGCTGTGCCACCCCCTGATGTGCAGGGAGGTGGCACAGGAACAGATGTGCAACAGCTGGAGGCCCAGAGTGGTGATGCCAACGTGCAGCTGCTTGCAGAGGCGGATGTAGCTCAGCAGCCCTGGAGTGAGCCCGGCTGCCCGGGGACAGAGCAAGGTGGGAAAGTGGTTCCAGGTGTGCAACCCCTGGAGGAGGTGAATAAAGCAGAGTTAGGGCTGGGGGAGGAACCGGGGGCTGCTGCAGTGCAGGGGGAGGGCCCTTCCCCAACAGAAAGACCTGCAGGGGGGGCAGGTAGGAGTGGGCTGCTCCCAGTTAAGGCTCAGGCACTGGAACAGATGGGGACAGAGGAATCTCGGACACACAAGCAGCTGCGTGAGGATCCCAGTCCCGAAGCCCCTCAAGGAGGGGGGGGCCATGCAGCCTTGCAGCTCGGGGATGAGGGTGAGGATGAGGGACGAGGGCAGGGTGAGCATGAGCTGCCAAACGAGCCCCTGGTGGAGCTGAATGGGGCAGAGTTTGGGCAGGGTTTGGGGACTGGTGCAGAGGAGCAGCCTCGAAGTGAGACTGATGGATTCAGCACTGGCAGGAAGGATCCTGCTCCTCTGCCTGTGGTGTTGTTTAGGGGGCAGAGGCCAGGAGTGGAGGAGGGTGGAGATGTCCATCACCCAGAGGAAGAGCTGGAACTGGTGCAGGGAGAGGGCATCGACAAGGATGGGCTCTTCCTGGTGAAGGCTCAGGCTCTGGAAGTGGTGGAGGCAGAGGACTCCTGGGGAGATGCGCAGCTACCTGGGGGTGTCAGTCCAGAAACACCCCAGGGAGGGGAGGGTCCAGCATCCACTGAGCTCAGGGGGGAGACTGAGGATGGGGCACAAAGGCGGGGTGAGTGGGAGCTGCCCTGTGAGCTCCATCCTCAGGGAGCAGGAGTCGGGCAGGGAGAGGGAGCTGGAGTGCAGCCTTGGGAGGAGGCTGTGATCCCAGACACACTGGAGGATCAGAGCTCTGATGCCAACATGCAGCTGCTTGCAGAGGCTGTTGAGCTCGAATTGACACCAGGAGGGAGCATGGAGGAAGATGTGCAGCCTTTGAGTGAAGCTGGTTACCTGGGGAGAGAGCAGGGATGGAGCGTGGCTCCGGAGGTGCAACTCGTGGATCAGGGTGATAAACCAGAGCTAGTGGAACTGGTGGAGGCAGAGGACCTTCATGTAGACACACAGCTGTGTGAGGGTCTCAGGCCAGAAACCCTGCAGGGAGAGGAGCGTGGAGTGGCCCTTGAGCTCATGGAAGAGGCTGAGGATGGGGCACAAGGGCAGGACAAGCGTGGGCTGCCACAGGAGCCTGGGCTTCACCCCCATGGAGTGGCCATTGGGCCTGGAGAAGGTGCTCCTGAAGGTCTGCAGCCACGGGAGGAGGCTGAAAGCCTGGACACACTGGAGGACCAGAGCACTGATGCCAAAGTGCAGCTGCTTGCAGAGGTGGCTGAGCTCAAAGTGACCCCAGGATGGGGGGCAGAAGCAGATCTGCAGCCCCTGGGTGAGACCGGCTCCCTGGACACAGAGCAGGCAGGGCACGTGGCTCCAGATGTGCAGCTCCAGGGTCAGGTGCATAAACCAGAGACAGTGAAACTGGTGGAGGCTGAGGATTCCTGGGTAGATACACACCTGCATGGGGGTGCCAGCCCAGAAATCCTGCATGGCTGGGGGGACCATGCAGCCGTTCATCTCATGGAGGAGGCTGGGGGTCAGGAACAAGGTCAGGGTGAGTGTGAGCTGCCACAGGAACCTGTGTTTGATCCACAGGGAGCAGGAGCCAGGCAGGGAGAGGGAGCTGGTGCAAGGGTGCAATCTCAGGAGGAGGCTGGAATCCTGGACACACCAGAAGACCCCAGCTCTGATGCAGACATGCAGCCACTTTCAGAGGTGTATGAGCCCGAAACAGCCCCAGGAGGGGGCACAAAGGCAGATCTGGGCACTCTGGGTGAGGCTGATTTCATGAATACAGAGCAGGGGGGAGCCGTGGCTCCAGATGTGCAACCCCTGGATCAGATCAATGAACCAGAGTTAGTGGAAATGGAAGCAGAGAACTCCTGGGTAGATACCCAGCCGTGTGGGGGTCTCAGCCAAGAAACCCCTCAAGCAGCAGAAGGTCCAGCAGCCCTTGAGCTCGTGGAGGAGGCTGAGGATGGGGTACAAGGGCAGGGTGAGCATGAGCTGCCACAGGAACCTGTGCTGGGCCTGCAGGGAACCAGAGCCTGGCAGGGAGATGGGGCTGGTGCAGGTGTGCAGCCCTGGGAGGAGGCTGGGATCCTGGAGAGGCTGGAGGACAAGAGACCTGACAGAACTACGCAGCCACTTACAGAGGTGGAGGAGCTCACATCAACCTTGGGAGGGAGCACAGAGGCAGATCTGGCAATCCTGGATGCAGCTGGGTTGCAGGAAGGGGACCAAAGCCAGGCTCCTGGTCCAGAGGCAGGGCTGTGTGCAGCTCCCACCACAGACACATTGGAGGGAGCTGCTGCTGCACGAGTGACCTCTCCAGCTGAGGCCACTTCCTATCCTGAGTGTGCTGTTGCTCCCGAGGGTCCTGGTTTTGAAGCAAAGCTGGGAGCACTCTCTGGTCCTGATGGGCACATCCTGGGGGATACCCAGACACTGGAATTACAGCTGGAAGAAAGGGCTGCTGCAGATAGGAGGCCTCTGGATGGGGCTCCAAGCCTGGAAGTGGTGCAGGGAGAGAAGCCAGAGGCTGGGATGAAGAGTTTATGGGGAACTCGTGGTCTAGGGCTAAAGCAGGGCCATGATGCTGCTGCATCTGCCCTGGCTCCCCTGGTCCCTGAGGTGCCATTACAAACCAGCACACTAAAGCTGGAAACAATGATGCAGGAGGATGTTCTCGTTCCAGATGTGCGGCGGCCAGGCCCTTCGGGACAGGCAGCCCAAAGCGAGCTTCAGGAGCAGGGCTCAGCACAGGCAGACAAGGTGAGGGTTGGCATTGCTTCCCAGCAGCCAGAGGAGAAGCCACCACATGTGATGGAGACAGAGCAGGTACCTGCCAGACCTGCTGAGCCTCCAAAACAAGAGGTGCCACCAGCATCAACCCTTCACCCAGAGGTCGAATGGGAGGAAGGTGCTGGGAATGATCAGCTGGGAATGGTCCTCGGAGACAGCTCACTGTGGGATGCAGCAAACAGCAGCATCCAGCTTCAGAGGCAGCTCTTGGGAGAACAGAGCAAGGACCTCAGTGCTGCTCAACAGGAGAAGCAAGAGGTTGGGCGGAAAACGAGCCAGAATGGTGAGCCCAGCCCAGGGGCTGCGTCTGCAGATGGGGCAGGAGCGGCACCGAGAGGTTCTCCTGAAGCCTCCCTGGAGCCAGATCACCTCTACAATGTGCTGTTTGTTGGGGACTCCCACGTGGGCAAAACATCTTTCCTGTACAGGCTGCACGTTGACACCTTCAACCCACACCTCACTGCCACAGTAGGTAGGTCCCCTCCAGCACCCTCAGCACCCGCCTGGGTCACCACTTCAATTCCCCTTCCTCCACCCCCCCGAGTTCCTGGTGGTCATTATATGCACATTACAGCTCACCTCAAACGTGCTTTAAACCTCTAACCAACAGGACCAACTTCATACACCTGGATGCTCCTGAACAGGCAATGCTGCTCCTCCTGCCCTCTCTAGGGCACCAATGCCAATAACCCTTGTGCTTTTATGTCTGCTTTCAGCTCTGTTTTTCCCTCTTAACCAAGCTGGGTTTATTCATCATGAAATTAGAGACCTTGCCAAAATCCAGCCATTAAAGATCTGAAAACCAGAGGCTGACCAGTCCCCCTGAACTGCAACCTCAGACCACATCTGTGCCATGTGTCATCTCCATCCATCCTATATCATGGGTTTGGGTCGGAAGGGACCTCAAAGTCCACCCAGTTCTACCCCCTGCCATGGAAAGGGACACCTCCCACTGGATCAGGGGGCTCAAAGCCCCATCCAACCTGGCCTTGAACACCTCCAGGGATGGGGCGGCCACCACTGCTCTGGGCAACCTGGGCCAGGGCCTCCCCACCTTCAGCATGAAGAATTTCTTCCTAATGTCCCATCTAAATCTCCTCCACTTCCAATTTAAAACCACTGTTGCACGGATGAACTCTATAGTGTCAAAAATCTCCCTTTTTGTGTCTCCTAGGACTGGATTATCAAATCAAAAACCTCGTTGTGGACAACGAACGCTTTGCTCTTCGCCTGTGGGACTCAGCTGGTCAAGAAAGGTGAGGTGCTGTGCTCCCTGCTGGAGGAGAGGAACTGGTGGGTTTCTGTTTTCCTGTAGTTTGGTGAAAATGAATGTTTTTGCCTTTGCTAAAGAAAAGAGGGGTTGTTTGAGGAGAGATTCTGTGCAGTGTGTGATCTGATAAAGAATAATAGAGGAAGTAACTGAGACAAAAATAAGCACACAGGCTGCTTGTACAGCCTTGATGATCAGAATAGGACCAAAACCTGGATTTAGCCTTTTTTTTTGTAGACATAGAATCATTGAATCATAGAATCTTCCAGTTGGAAAAGACCTTTGAGATCGAGTCCAACCACACCCAATATCCACTAAACCATGTCCCTCAAAAACTCATCTATCCTTTTTTTAAACCCCTCCAGGGATGGTGACTCCACCCCCTCCCTGGGCAGTTGTTCCAGTACCTGACCACCCTTTTGGTAAAGAAATTCTTCACACTATCCAGTCTGAACCTCCCCTGGCACAACTCATGGCCATTTCCCCTTGTCCTATCCCCTGTCACTTGAGAGAAGAGATCAACACTCGCTCTGCCACAGCCCCTCTCAGGCAGCTGTAGACAGTGATGAGGTCTCCCCTCAGCCTCCTCTTCTCCAAATTAAACAACCCCAGGTCCTTCAGCCGTTCCTTCAGCTTTCCCACTGGGATTTCAGCTCCCTCCTAGGCAAAAAAGCTCCTTGGCCCATAGTGGTGAACATTTCAAATGCCCACAGGTACCACAGCATCACCAAGCAGTTCTTCCGGAAGGCAGATGGGGTGGTGCTGATGTACGACATCACGTCTGAGTATTCCTTCGCCGACGTGCGGTACTGGCTGAGCTGCATCCAGGTGGGTGAAGAGGAAATCCCTCCTTCTGTCCTTGAGGCCTGGGAACTGATGGTTCTGAGATCAGTATTTCCCCATCTGATCTCCGCCACTGGCTTGGGATGGATACACATCTGGGGGGTGGCCAAGTGCTTTGCAAAAGGCTTTGGTTTAGTTAGAATTTTTCTCAGAGGATTTAAATTTGGATACTGATAATTTTCACATTTTTGCAGTGTTTCTTGGGGCATCGTAGAATCACGGAATGGTTTGGGTTGGAAGGGAGCTGAAAGCTCATCTAGTTCCAAACCTCATATGTTGAAAGCATCATTAAATAATCAACTTTTTAAAAATTAAAAATCACTGTAGAGGAATGGAAAATGTTGAAAGTGATTTTCATAACTCTTTAAAATCAAGAATAGCCCACTTTGAGTCCTGGGAAACAAGAGGTGACATTGTGTCTTATTAAAAATGTCAGAGATTTTCAGTAAAGTACAACATCAGTGTTTAAAAACATGAGAACAAAATGGGATGTTGCCTTGTTCAATGTCTGTAAATCCCAACCAGAGCATCTTCTGGAGGGTTCATGAAGTAGAACACAAAGAGAATTTACTGCAAGTGTGTCTCGACCAGTGCTCTGCCCTGTTAATAGAGCAGGACAGGTGATTTAAGGGAAAAAAAAAAATCCCTTTCTTAAATACTTTTAAACTAATTGAAGAATTTGAGGTCTCTTATCAGCCCAAATCCACGGGTGTCCTTCGTGGATCTCCAGGATGTGCCCAGACAGTGAGGCTGGCTATGATTAGAAGGAGATCTCCTGATCCTCCCCTCTTTAATTGGCCAGGAAGGAGCAGAAGATGGAGTTGTTATTCTGCTTCTTGGGAACAAAACCGACTGTGCTGCAGAGAGACAGGTCCCTACAAAGGAAGGGGAACGCCTGGCCAAGGTACGTGCCCAGCCCCACTAACCTGACCACCCACGCTAGATAAGGATGGAGGACCAGGAGAAACCTGAAAGCCCTTAACCTGTGCATCAGTGGCTGACAAAGTGATCTCTGAACCCATCTTTCACCCTTCCCTGCCTTGCTTTCCCCTTGCTGTTCTAGTTTTGACTCGGCACCATGCCCTGATAAAACTGTTCATGGAAATGGATCTATCAATTAAAACATTCTCAGCTCTGCTTCTCTTTCTTGTGAAATTTCATGCATCTTCCCAGCATCATATAAACAACAGAACCACCAAGCCAAGAGACTGAAATGCTTAAAGTACAATTAATCTCTTCAAATGTAGATAATAAAAACTAGGTGAGAAGAATTTCAGCTTTACCTATTTAATTTCAAAGCTTATAGGATTTAGACCTTTGGCCAGTTTTATAAACAGAGACAGCAGGACAAGGACTTAGATGCCTTTGCTCACAAACCTGTCACTGGCAGGCACAAAAGGCCCTGAGAACACCTGGTTGTGTCTCTGTATTCACTCTTCATCATATCTTGTCCTGTCTGCAGTGTCAGCCTTTCCTTGCTACTAAATATTGGTGTCATAGAGAATCACAGACCCCAGAGAATCATGGAATGGTTTTGGTTGGAAGGGACATTAAAGCCCAGCCAGTTCCACACCCCTCTAGTGGACAGGGACACCTCCCACTGGATCAGGGGGCTCAAAGCCCCATCCAACCTGGCCTTGAACACCTCCAGGGAGGGAGCATCCACAACCTCCCTGGGCAACCTGTGCCACCACCCTTACAGAAGAGATATCACCCTCACCTCCCAGTAAATAAGCTATTGAGTTATTTGTTTCCTTGAGTCCTTCTTTTTCCCCTTGACTGTGACTGTCCCTTGGCTATTTACTCCCATATGAAGCTATTCCAACACAAGAACACATTTCCATTTGAGCTCCATGTCTTCCAGGAGCATCAGCTCATGTTCTACGAATGCAGCGCTGCCTCGGGCCACAACGTCTCCGAGTCCATGGTCAGCTTAATCAGGTGAGGCCTGTCCTTGGGTTTTGACAGCTGTGTTGCATTTAAAGGGCTCCCTCCTTGCTTTTTGAACTCCAAATACCGATCTGTTGCTGTCACTGGAGACTCCACGTGCACAAACATCAGGGAAAACTCAGAGCAGCGTTTGCATAGCTGGGATGAGCTGGAGAGAAGTGCTAGAAGGTGTCTCCTGAATAGTCAGCATTGCAAGGAGATTAATAAAACCCTTCTCCGGATGCTGCTGATCTCTCCCTGGTCTGACTGAAATAAACTGTGATTTGATTTAGGTTGGCATTTTTAGCAGAGCCCACAGTTCTCCAATCATGCTGGGCTGGAAGGCTCCTAACTCCTTTCAGCCATGCTGAGCTGCCCTTACCAATGCTTGTCAAGACAAATAGCACAGCAACACAAAACATGCAGGAAATACCCATCTAATTTGCTTCCTTTTCTCCCAGGTTGCTCAAAGTTCATGAAGATGAACTGAAAAAGAAAGCAGAAGAGGCACCAAAGCCAAGCCAGAAGAAAAAGGGCTGCTGTTGGTGATGGGCAGACTCCCCCTGCTGTGATCTGGGACTGCAGTGACAGCCAGGAAAGCATAAAACCAGCCCTCAGACACCCTCACCAGTGCCCGGGTGTCTGCCCTGCCTGGTCTTCCTTGGAAGCTGAGAGCAAAAGCTGCCGTGGAGGAGCTGGCTGTCACCTGGCCCCTTCCCCACTCATCTCCTGCAAAGATCCCAGAGCAGATGAGCCCTCCTAAATACTTGTTAGGAGACTTTACCACTTTCTTTTGTAGACAAAGAGCAGGCTAAGGGCAGGGGCAGAAAAGGAACCCAGCTGGATCTGAGATGCTGGAACAATACTGGAAGCAGCAGGGAGCAAAATTGAATCTTGGGATACAAGAAATGAATACCCAGGAGTCACCCAGTGTTTGAATTGAGGGAAGTTTGGGCCAGCAGTGCTGCTGTGCAGTGGTGCCTTTTGCTCTGCCTTTGCAATCTGATCAGTTTTGATCTGGAACAGTAAAATATGCAATATATTTCCTAAATGCACTTTGTAAGCCTCTCCAATTAGGCAAGGCAAAGCTAGTTTTTCTCTTTCCTGTTTAATTGTGCCAGTGAGCAGTGACGGGTCTTGATAGAAAACTACTAAAATCTTTGCTCAAAATGAATTTCAAAGCCCCAAGAGCACATTTAGGATAATAAAAGGAGCACTAGTGGGATATGTGAACAGATAAATGCTTGCAAGAGCTCTTTTCATTGCAGATTTTTGCCCCCATCTGAGGATGGGCAGTGAAGAACAAGCTGCTGCATGGTGCTTCTTTGTAAAAAGCAGAGTGAAGAATATGAAAAAGTGAATGTCACAATTTCAAGGGCTTTTTCTTTTTGCAGCTTGATGCAGGGAACTATTTTTGCAGAGAAAGACATGCAGACTGAATAAAGAACATTAAAATGTTATATTTCAGTATTTTTTCTGTTATATATGTTACCTCATGCCCTGCCTGTTCAGCAGATGTATTTAAAGAGGGTTCTTTCAAGAAATACTTCAGCTCAGATGGGTTTGCTCTTTGTTGCCTTTATTATTCATATTATGGCAACATATTATAGTTGCCAGATTCTACTTTAGAAAAATACAGTGGCAACAAGAGCTGGATTTCTAATAACACAACATTTCCAGCTGTGTGACCCTGCACGGGGCTGCCCAGCCGCACATACGCTGACGCCATCCATCAGATCAGCTTTTCCCTTCCCCTAAATTTGCTTCAGTTCTGTGTGGATGCTGCTGCTTTGCCTCGTGGCAGCAGGATTGTGTAGGAAAATTGTTTTGATTTGCCTGCAGAAGAAAGAGTTGAGGTTCCCCACGGCTAAATTCTCCCATTAGATGGCAGCATATGCAGCAATACCTTCCAGCAGGGCAATATTTGTGCTACAAAGAAAGACTGGGGAGTTTGAACAGGGCCCAAAGGAAGGGTCTGGATAAGAAAAGGCTTTACACAACAGCAGGCAGAAAGGACTGGCTCCATCCAGTGGAAATCAGGTCTGGGAAAAGGATCGACTTCATGCCAAAAGGTGTTGCATAAAACCTCCACTCTAAATCCCCTTCCAAACCTGGAAATGATTTTTTTATTGCCAGGCAATGCAACATGTTGGAAAACATGGTCAGCATGTTGCATTTGAAAGCATCTTTCACCTTTAATAATTCATGATCCCAGCAAACATTCCCACTCCAGAAGCACAGAATCATAGAATCGCGGAACGGTTTGGGTTGGATTAGAAGGGACATCAAAGCCCAGCCAGTTCCCCCTGCCATGGGCAGGGACACCTCCCACTGGATCAGGGGCTCAAAGCCCCATCCAGCCTGGCCTTGAAAACCTCCAGGGATGGGGCAGCCACCACTTGTGCCAGGGCCTCCCCACCCTCACAGGAAAACATTTCTTCCTAAGATCTCATCCCCTCTTTCAGCTTAAAACAGTTCCCCCTCATCCTGTCCCTGTACTCCCTGAGAATCAAAGGGACAGCTCATTTGCAAGCTGTCAATTTGCAAACTTGCATGAGTATTTGGAGGAGGATCAAGGTCTTGAGATATTAATAGCGACAGGGAAATGCATATTTGTCCCAACCACTGGAATTTTCTAAAATCAAGTTGTTTCCATTTGAGTCATTTTTAATTCCGCAATAATTAAAAGGATTAGAAGAGCTGCCTCAGCCAAGACTGCAAGAAGATCCCAAGTGCCAACTCAAAGGCTGCAGGTGTTGACCCCTTTCTTGATGTGACGTATCCACCTTGAAAGCAGAGAACCCACTGACCTCCTAACAAGCGGCAACAAATGATGGGTCAAAGCTTTCAGAGCCCCAGCCACATCTCCCAGAATTTCAACCCATTTCCCCTCAAAAGCAGTAAAATTGGGATGTGGAAACTGTCCTGCCCTGGGATTGACAGGGCAGGAAATTCAAACCTGAGAAGAGGAAGTACTTTTTCTCACAATGTTTAATTAAACTGCAGAATTCATCACTGCAGGAAGTTGTTGAGGCCAAGAAATTAAACAAGGCTCAAAAGAAACCTGGGAGAGACCAAAAATGCCTGTCATAGCCGTAACCAACAGCGGACTCTGAAAATGTATTTAATTGAAATTCAGGACTGAGCCCAAGTCTGAGAGCTGTGTAAGGCCAAGCCCCCCTACTCCTGCTTTCTTTTCACGCCAGGGGTGGCTGTGAGGACCTCCAATTTCTCTGTCTCTTAGCTCTTTCCTCCTGAAAGCAATTCCCACAATTTTTAGAAGGTGGACAGAAATATTTAGGTTTTAAAAGACATCTGAGATCATAAATACAAATGTAAAACTTACACTTCCAACACCACCATTAAGCCCTGACCCTAAGCATCATATCCACACAGCTTTTAAATCCCTGCAGGGAAGGGGAATCTACAACTTCTGTGGGCAGCCTCTGGCAGTGCTTGAAAACACTTCCTATTAAAAATTTTTCCCAATACTCAATGTAAACCTCCCATGGTACAACTCAAGGCCATTTCCTATCATCCTAACCCTTGTTATTTAGAACAAGAGCCCAACACCACCTCGGCCCTCGGCCTTGTCCCTGCATCTCCTGCCTGGCAGCCCCCAGAGGAAGCAGTGCCTGCAGGAGGCCTACACGGGTGCTCAACAGAGGGCATCGCCCCTGCCCAGCTCCCCCCACCTCGGGCACGACACAAGAGAGGAGAAAATCCCCGAGAGCCAGCCAAGTGCTGCCTGGGACCCCGTGGAGGGAGAGGGGAGCCCCGAGGCCTGGCCAGCAGGGCCGGGCTGAGGACAGAGCCTGGGGCACTTTGTCCTGCAGCCTCCCAGGGAGGCTCGAGGTGTCAGGGAGGGAATCCTCTCGCCCCCTGCGCCTGGAGATGTTGGCCACGGCCACAGGGACGTGACGGGGCTCTGGGAAGGCACGGCTGAGGCCTCGCTCGCTGCCATCACAGAGCGATGGCCGAGCACAAGGGACGAGATGGGGGCACGGAGGGGGCAGGGGCGTTGTGGTAACCCCAGACACGGGTGCCGGGGCCGCAGCGCTGCTGGGCCGAGCACCACGGGCGACGATGGACCAGGGGGACGTCCCCTGCCCGTGGGTTCCATGGTCACCTAGCAACGCATTGTGACCCAAGCACCTGTGACCCAAGCACTGCTCAGGTGCCCTCACTCCAGCTGAGCAGCTCACCAGGCTGGAGGGCTACTCTTGTGCTGGTGGCCAACCTGTGTGCTGCTGGACAATCTTCCCAAAGCCACCCACCACAGGCAGAGACGACAGACACCTATAGAAGCAGAGGTGAGCTGTGTGTGCAAACGTGGCCCTGGAGAGATGGGAGGGTTCCCTTCCTGAGGGTCCTGGACATGTCTTCCACCCCTGCCACGTCCAACCAGTGACCGAGGCCTCTCTTCCTTCTCCAGGGACACTCGCACTGCTGCGGACCCTGCGAGAGGCACCTCTTGCCCATCCCCAGCTCCTCCCAGCCCAGTGCAGCCAGTGCAGGCCATGGCCGCAGAGGCACTTGACCGCTGTGCCATCTGCCTGGACAGCCAGGACGATGCTGCCCGTGTCGTGCCGTGCCTCCACACCTTCTGCTCCAGCTGCATCCTGCGGTGGGCTCGCTGCAGAGCCAACTGCCCCCTCTGCAGAAGGAGCATCGTCTCCATCCATCGCTTGGGGAGAGCGGACGAAAACCTCCAGGAACCCCCTGGGACACCATCAGTTGTCCCTCAGCTGAGAGGGGGAGCTCAGGGACATGGGGCCGCCCACAGCCACCGTCACCCTGCTGCGTCGCAGCCCTCAGCTGCCAGGGTGGTGCCCAGGGCTCCTGGGCGAAGACTCCACCTACAAATATCCTTAGTGTTCCGGACACACCGAGCTCTGCCCCGGCGCCTGCTGCCCTGGCTGCACCAGGAGCTGGGGCTGATCCTCCATGGCACCAGTGTGAGAACATTGGAGGTCCAGAGGCTGGTCCTGTACAGGCTGCTCCACTTTGGCCTGGACAGGGACATCCTCACGCAGGTGCTGCAGGACACCCTGGGCCAGCACACCAGCACCTTTGTGAGCCGCCTCCTCCACGCCGTGCGGGTCCGGCGCCACGGCAATGCCCGGCGAGGCACACGCCGGGAGGCTGCCCGTGCCACCCCGCAGCGGGAGAGCAGCCCCACAGCTGCCCCCGGCCCCACTGCCTCCACAGGGGCTTCTCCTGCTCCCGCTCCAGCGGCCTCCAGCAGCCCTGACACCTCTGGGGCACAAGAGCTTCCCAGCGCCCCGTCGGCTGCCCTTCGCCAGGCTCCCGGCACCTCTGCCCCCGTTGCTGCCCACGAGGAGCACCAAGAGCTGCAGCAGGAACCCGAGGGGGCTGTGGCAGGGCCGTCCTCACCCAGCACAGGCGGCCACAGCTCCCCTGGGCAGCCCCGGCGAGCCCCCAAGAGGAGGGCCAGCAGCCCCGAGCCCACAGCACCCCTCAAGAAGAGGCCTCCCCGCCGGCAGCAGTAGGAGGGGGCCCAGGAGGTGCCCAGAACAGGGCCAGAGCAGCAGCTGGGGCACCCGCCGGGCCCCAGGACACCAGGGGGACTGGACCTGCAATGGAGCCCTCACAACATCGCACTGGGACCATCTGTGCCTCTGGGTCTCTGGGCAGCCTGTGCTGCTCACACCGATGGACTTTTGAAGGGGTTCTTAAGGGAACTGGGAGAAGAGAGGGTGTGGGGGGTCAGGGGGGTCTTGGCTGGAATCATTACGTTTCCAATGGGGGTTCTGTAATACGTTCATTAAAGAAAATTTCCTGTAAAAGATGTCCAAGCAGCAGTTCCTCAAGACTTTCTCAGAGACCTTCCTGCCACACCTGAGGTCCCCTGCTGGCCTTACAGATCCCTCTGGCCCTCTTCCTCCCAGAAGCAGCCTCTTCCCTGCTATACCATGACAGCACTGATCCCATTTGCACCAGTGCCACCAAGGATTTCTACCAGGACACCCAGTGCAATGGGGGTGGCTGCTGCTGGGCAGAGGGCGGCAGCAGAACAGCCCATCTTTTCTGCTGGGTCTCAACACTCAAGGCTCTGCTGATGTGAGGGCAATGGAAGGTGGCACAGCCCCAGCCAGGCTAGCAAGCACAAGCTGCTTCAGACTCCTTCAGAGTCCTGTGGTGCCCAGACTCTCCTCGGGGACAGCCACACAGACCCCCGCACACACCCCCAGACACACACCCCGCCCTGCTCTGGGCTTCTCCCTGCCCCTCCCCATCAGCTTTGCCCCTCTTTAGCAAGGCAGGCACAGCCATCCCCACCCCAACAGCCACAGCAGGGGGTGGGGGGAATGCTCCTGGCACAGCACCTCTGCTTCCCCTTGGCTTCCCAACCGGAGCAGGGCAGAGGAGGAGCGGAGCACTGAGCTGCCTTTGCTGAGAGCAGGGGGACCCCAGCGCCGCACGCTTGGTCCCAGCATCCCCAGAGCTGCTCCACGGCCAGGAGTCCCCAGCCACAGTGGGACTGAGCACAGCAACAAGCTGCACACTTGCTCCCCAAGGAAGGGAGGCTCTTTGGCCACAGCCTGCCAGGCCAGTGGTCAAGACTCGCTGCTTCAAGGCAGTCAGAACAACTGGAGGTGCTGGAGAGAGAAGACCATGACAGTGTTCACTTCTGGTTGCCTTTATTCTCTGCGCTTGCCATCAGAGCAGATCAAGAACAGACCATCCACTACATCCAAATCCAAAAGCCAAGCCCAACTGAAGCAGAAGAGAGCTCAGCTTATTTTCACCATTTTGCTGCCCATATCCATGGACTCACTGTCCTTGGCAAAGGGAGAGGTCACTAACAGAGGCCTCTCATTTCAGAGAATCATGGAAACGTTAATGTTGGAATGGACCTCGAAGCTCACCCAGTCCAGCAGCCATCCCAGTCCCACTGTGCCTGATAAGCCCTGGCCCCATGTGCCACGGCCACACCGTTTCTGAAGCCCTCCAGGGATGGAGACTCAAACTACTGCCCTGGGAAGCCTCTGCCAGGCCACCTTCACCACTCTTTCCGCAAAGAATTTTTTCCCAATGGCCAATCTAAACCTCTCTTGGTACAACTCAGGGCCTTTTCCTCTCATCCTATCTCGTATTATCTGAGAGAAGAGCCCAGCAGCCACCAGGTTTCAGCCTCCTTTCCAGAAGCTGCAGAGAGCGATGAGGTCTCCCCTCAGCCTCCTCTCCTCCAGACTAAAGAGCCCCAGGTCCCTCAGCCACTGCCACAACTCCTGGTCTCCAGACCCTTCCCCAGCTCCATTCCCTTCTCTGGGTGTGCTCCAGCCCCTCAAGGTCTTTCCTGTACTGGGGGGCCCAAAACTGAAGCCAGCATTCGCGGTGCGGCCTCCCCAGCACCGAGCACGGGGGGACGATTCATCTCCTCCCCCTGCTGCCACCCCAGGGCTGATCCAAGCCAGGGAGCTCTTGGCAGCCTTGGCCCCCTCAGCCACTGCTGCTCACGTTCAGCCACTGCCACCCTGCCAGGGTGTGCTGGGAGGTGCCCCAAAGCCTTGGGTGCTCCGTGCTGACCCAGCCCCAGCCCCACACAGCCTCCTCTCGCGGCCAGGGCTCCATCTCACAGCCCGCGGGGCCTCCTCTCGGCCCTCGGCCTTGTCCCTGCATCTCCTGCCTGGCAGCCCCCAGAGGAAGCAGTGCCTGCAGGAGGCCTACACGGGTGCTCAACAGAGGGCATCGCCCCTGCCCAGCTCCCCCCACCTCGGGCACGACACAAGAGAGGAGAAAATCCCCGAGAGCCAGCCAAGTGCTGCCTGGGACCCCGTGGAGGGAGAGGGGAGCCCCGAGGCCTGGCCAGCAGGGCCGGGCTGAGGACAGAGCCTGGGGCACTTTGTCCTGCAGCCTCCCAGGGAGGCTCGAGGTGTCAGGGAGGGAATCCTCTCGCCCCCTGCGCCTGGAGATGTTGGCCACGGCCACAGGGACGTGACGGGGCTCTGGGAAGGCACGGCTGAGGCCTCGCTCGCTGCCATCACAGAGCGATGGCCGAGCACAAGGGACGAGATGGGGGCACGGAGGGGGCAGGGGCGTTGTGGTAACCCCAGACACGGGTGCCGGGGCCGCAGCGCTGCTGGGCCGAGCACCACGGGCGACGATGGACCAGGGGGACGTCCCCTGCCCGTGGGTTCCATGGTCACCTAGCAACGCATTGTGACCCAAGCACCTGTGACCCAAGCACTGCTCAGGTGCCCTCACTCCAGCTGAGCAGCTCACCAGGCTGGAGGGCTACTCTTGTGCTGGTGGCCAACCTGTGTGCTGCTGGACAATCTTCCCAAAGCCACCCACCACAGGCAGAGACGACAGACACCTATAGAAGCAGAGGTGAGCTGTGTGTGCAAACGTGGGCCTGGAGAGCTGGGAGGGTTCCCTTCCTGAGGGTCCTGGACATGTCTTCCACCCCTGCCATGTCCAACCAGTGACCGAGGCCTCTCTTCCTTCTCCAGGGACACTCGCACTGCTGCGGACCCTGCGAGAGGCACCTCTTGCCCATCCCCAGCTCCTCCCAGCCCAGTGCAGCCAGTGCAGGCCATGGCCGCAGAGGCACTTGACCGCTGTGCCATCTGCCTGGACAGCCAGGACGATGCTGCCCGTGTCGTGCCGTGCCTCCACACCTTCTGCTCCAGCTGCATCCTGCGGTGGGCTCGCTGCAGAGCCAACTGCCCCCTCTGCAGAAGGAGCATCGTCTCCATCCAGCGCTTGGGGAGAGCGGATGGAAACATCCTGGAACCCCGTGGGACACCATCAGTTGTCCCCCAGCTGAGACGGGGAGCTCAGGGACATGGGGCCACCCACAGCCACCGTCACCCTGCTGCGTCGCAGCCCTCAGCTGCCAGGGTGGTGCCCAGGGCTCCTGGGCGAAGACTCCACCTACAAATATCCTTTGTGTTCCGGACACACCGAGCTCTGCCCCGGCGCCTGCTGCCCTGGCTGCACCAGGAGCTGGGGCTGATCCTCCACGGCACCAGCGTGAGAACATTGGAGGTCCAGAGGCTGGTGCTGTACAGACTGCACCTCTTTGGCCTGGACAGGGACATCCTCACACAGGTGCTGCAGGATGCCCTGGGCCAGCACACCAGCACCTCTGTGAGCCGCCTCCTCCACGCCGTGCGGGTCCGGCGCCACGGCAATGCCCGGCGAGGCACACGCCGGGAGGCTGCCCGTGCCACCCCGCAGCGGGAGAGCAGCCCCACAGCTGCCTCCGGCCCCACTGCCTCCACAGGGGCTTCTCCTGCTCCCGCTCCAGCGACCTCCAGCAGCCCTGACACCTCTGGGGCACAAGAGCTTCCCAGCGCCCCGTCGGCTGCCCTTCGCCAGGCTCCCGGCACCTCTGCCCCCGTTGCTGCCCACGAGGAGCACCAAGAGCTGCAGCAGGAACCCGAGGGGGCTGTGGCAGGGCCGTCCTCGCCCAGCACAGGCGGCCACAGCTCCCCTGGGCAGCCCCGGCGAGCCCCCAAGAGGAGGGCCAGCAGCCCCGAGCCCACAGCACCCCTCAAGAAGAGGCCTCCCCGCCGGCAGCAGTAGGAGGGGGCCCAGGAGGTGCCCAGAACAGGGCCAGAGCAGCAGCTGGGGCACCCGCCGGGCCCCAGGACACCAGGGGGACTGGACCTGCAATGGAGCCCTCACAACATTGCACTGGGACCGACCATTTGTGCCTCTGGGTCTCTGGGCAGCCTGTGCTGCTCACACCCATGGACTTTTGAAGGGGTTCTTAAGGGAACTGGGAGAAGGGAGGGTGTGGGGGGTCAGGGGGGTCTTGGCTGGAATCATTAATTTTCTAATGGGGGTTCTGTAATTTGTTCATTAAAGAAAATTTCCTGTAAAAGGTGTCCATGCAGCAGTTCCTCAAGACTTTCTCAGAGACCTTCCTGCCACACCTGAGGTCCCCTGCTGGCCTTACAGATCCCTCTGGCCCTCTTCCTCCCAGAGGCAGCCTCTTCCCTGCTATACCATGACAGCACTGATCCCATTTGCACCAGTGCCACCAAGGATTTCTACCAGGACACCCAGTGCAATGGGGGTGGCTGCTGCTGGGCAGAGGGTGGCACCAGAACAGCCCATCTTTTCTGCTGGGTCTCAACACTCAAGGCTCTGCTGATGTGAGGGCAATGGAAGGTGGCACAGCCCCAGCCAGGCTAGCAAGCACAAGCTGCTTCAGACTCCTTCAGAGTCCTGTGGTGCCCAGACTCTCGTCGTGGACAGCCACACAGACCCCCGCACACACCCCCAGGCACACACCCCGCCCTGCTCTGGGCTTCTCCTTGCCCCTCCCCATCAGCTTTGCCCCTCTTTAGCAAGGCAGGCACAGCCATCCCCACCCCAACAGCCACAGCAGGGGGTGGGGGGAATGCTCCTGGCACAGCACCTCTGCTTCCCCTTGGCTTCCCAACCGGAGCAGGGCAGAGGAGGAGCGGAGCACTGAGCTGCCTTTGCTGAGAGCAGGGGGACCCCAGCGCCGCACGCTTGGTCCCAGCATCCCCAGAGCTGCTCCACGGCCAGGAGTCCCCAGCCACAGTGGGACTGAGCACAGCAACAAGCTGCACACTTGCTCCCCAAGGAAGGGAGGCTCTTTGGCCACAGCCTGCCAGGCCAGTGGTCGAGACTCGCTGCTTCAAGGGATTAACAACAACTGGAGGTGCTGGAGAGAGAAGACCATGACAGTGTTCACTTCTGGTTGCCTTTATTCTCTGCGCTTGCCATCAGAGCAGATCAAGAACAGACCATCCACTACATCCAAATCCAAAAGCCAAGCCCAACTGAAGCAGAAGAGAGCTCAGCTAATTTTAACTATTTTGCTGCCCATATCCATGGACTCACTGTCCTTGGCAAAGGGAGAGGTCACTAACAGAGGCCTCTCATTTCAGAGAATCATGGAAACGTTAATGTTGGAATGGACCTCGAAGCTCACCCAGTCCAGCAGCCATCCCAGTCCCACTGTGCCTGATAAGCCCTGGCCCCGCGTGCCACGGCCACACGGTTTCTGAAGCCCTCCAGGGATGGAGACTCCACCACTGCCCTGGGCAGCCTCTGTAAAGAATTTTTTCCCAATATCCGATCTGAAGCTCCCTTGGCACAACTCAAGGCCTTTTCCTCTCATCCTATCTCTTATTATTTGAGACAAGAGCCCAGCAGCCACCAGGTCTCAACCTCCTTCCCAGGAGCTGCAGAGAGCGATGAGGTCTCCCCTCAGCCTCCTATTCTCCAGAATAAACAGCCCCAGTCCCTCAGTCACTGCCACAACCCCTGTTCTCCTGACCCTTCCCCAGCTCCACCCCTGTTCTCCTGACCCTTCCCCAGCTCCATTCCCTTCTCTGGGTGTGCTCCAGCCCCTCAAGGTCTTTCCTGTACTGGGGGGCCCAAAACTGAAGCCAGCATTCGCGGTGCGGCCTCCCCAGCACCGAGCACGGGGGGACGATTCATCTCCTCCCCCTGCTGCCACCCCAGGGCTGATCCAAGCCAGGGAGCTCTTGGCAGCCTTGGCCCCCTCAGCCACTGCTGCTCATCTTCAGCCGCTGTCACCCTGCCAGGGTGTGCTGGGAGGTGCCCCAAAGCCTTGGGTGCTCCGTGCTGACCCAGCCCCAGCCCCACACAGCCTCCTCTCGCGGCCAGGGCTCCATCTCACAGCCCGCGGGGCCTCCTCTCGGCCCTCGGCCTTGTCCCTGCATCTCCTGCCTGGCAGCCCCCAGAGGAAGCAGTGCCTGCAGGAGGCCTACACGGGTGCTCAACAGAGGGCATCGCCCCTGCCCAGCTCCCCCCACCTCGGGCACGACACAAGAGAGGAGAAAATCCCCGAGAGCCAGCCAAGTGCTGCCTGGGACCCCGTGGAGGGAGAGGGGAGCCCCGAGGCCTGGCCAGCAGGGCCGGGCTGAGGACAGAGCCTGGGGCACTTTGTCCTGCAGCCTCCCAGGGAGGCTCGAGGTGTCAGGGAGGGAATCCTCTCGCCCCCTGCGCCTGGAGATGTTGGCCACGGCCACAGGGACGTGACGGGGCTCTGGGAAGGCACGGCTGAGGCCTCGCTCGCTGCCATCACAGAGCGATGGCCGAGCACAAGGGACGAGATGGGGGCACGGAGGGGGCAGGGGCGTTGTGGTAACCCCAGACACGGGTGCCGGGGCCGCAGCGCTGCTGGGCCGAGCACCACGGGCGACGATGGACCAGGGGGACGTCCCCTGCCCGTGGGTTCCATGGTCACCTAGCAACGCATTGTGACCCAAGCACCTGTGACCCAAGCACTGCTCAGGTGCCCTCACTCCAGCTGAGCAGCTCACCAGGCTGGAGGGCTACTCTTGTGCTGGTGGCCAACCTGTGTGCTGCTGGACAATCTTCCCAAAGCCACCCACCACAGGCAGAGACGACAGACACCTATAGAAGCAGAGGTGAGCTGTGTGTGCAAACGTGGCCCTGGAGAGATGGGAGGGTTCCCTTCCTGAGGGTCCTGGACATGTCTTCCACCCCTGCCACGTCCAACCAGTGACCGAGGCCTCTCTTCCTTCTCCAGGGACACTCGCACTGCTGCGGACCCTGCGAGAGGCACCTCTTGCCCATCCCCAGCTCCTCCCAGCCCAGTGCAGCCAGTGCAGGCCATGGCCGCAGAGGCACTTGACCGCTGTGCCATCTGCCTGGACAGCCAGGACGATGCTGCCCGTGTCGTGCCGTGCCTCCACACCTTCTGCTCCAGCTGCATCCTGCGGTGGGCTCGCTGCAGAGCCAACTGCCCCCTCTGCAGAAGGAACATCGTCTCCATCCTTAGCTTGGGGAGAGCGGACGAAAACCTCCAGGAACCCCCTGGGACACCATCAGTTGTCCCCCAGCTGAGACGGGGAGCTCAGGGACATGGGGCCGCCCACAGCCACCGTCACCCTGCTGCGTCGCAGCCCTCAGCTGCCAGGGTGGTGCCCAGGGCTCCTGGGCGAAGACTCCACCTACAAATATCCTTAGTGTTCCGGACACACCGAGCTCTGCCCCGGCGCCTGCTGCCCTGGCTGCACCAGGAGCTGGGGCTGATCCTCCACGGCACCAGCGTGAGAACATTGGAGGTCCAGAGGCTGGTGCTGTACAGGCTGCACCTCTTTGGCCTGGACAGGGACATCCTCACACAGGTGCTGCAGGATGCCCTGGGCCAGCACACCATAACCTTTGTGAGCCGCCTCCTCCACGCCGTGCGGGACCAGCGCCACGGCAATGCCCGGCGAGGCACACGCCGGGAGGCTGCCCGTGCCACCCCGCAGCGGGAGAGCAGCCCCACAGCTGCCTCCGGCCCCACTGCCTCCACAGGGGCTTCTCCTGCCTCTGCTCCAGCGGCCTCCAGCAGCCCTGACACCTCTGGGGCACAAGAGCTTCCCAGCGCCCCGTCGGCTGCCCTTCGCCAGGCTCCCGGCACCTCTGCCCCCGTTGCTGCCCACGAGGAGCACCAAGAGCTGCAGCAGGAACCCGAGGGGGCTGTGGCAGGGCCATCCTCGCCCAGCACAGGCGGCCACAGCTCCCCTGGGCAGCCCCGGCGAGCCCCCAAGAGGAGGGCCAGCAGCCCCGAGCCCACAGCACCCCTCAAGAAGAGGCCTCCCCGCCGGCAGCAGTAGGAGGGGGCCCAGGAGGTGCCCAGAACAGGGCCAGAGCAGCAGCTGGGGCACCCGCCGGGCCCCAGGACACCAGGGGGACTGGACCTGCAATGGAGCCCTCACAACATTGCACTGGGACCATCTGTGCCTCTGGGTCTCTGGGCAGCCTGTGCTGCTCACACCCATGGACTTCTCTTTCCCCTCCCTAACTCTTACATATTCCCATGGGGTCAACTCCTTTAAACTTTGAAGGGGTTCTTAAGGGAACTGGGAGAAGGGAGGGTGTGGGGGGTCAGGGGGGTCTTGGCTGGAATCATTAAGTTTCCAATGGGGGTTCTGTAATACGTTCATTAAAGAAAATTTCCTGTAAAAGGTGTCCAAGCAGCAGTCCCTCAAGACTTTCTCAGAGACCTTCCTGCCACACCTGAGGTCCCCTGCTGGCCTTACAGATCCCTCTGGCCCTCTTCCTCCCAGAAGCAGCCTCTTCCCTGCTATACCATGACAGCACTGATCCCATTTGCACCAGTGCCACCAAGGATTTCTACCAGGACACCCAGTGCAATGGGGGTGGCTGCTGCTGGGCAGAGGGCGGCACCAGAACAGCCCATCTTTTCTGCTGGGTCTCAACACTCAAGGCTCTGCTGATGTGAGGGCAATGGAAGGTGGCACAGCCCCAGCCAGGCTAGCAAGCACAAGCTGCTTCAGAGTTTTTCAGAGTCCTGTGGTGCCCAGACTCTCGTCGTGGACAGCCACACAGACCCCCGCACACACCCCCAGACACAAACCCCGCCCTCCTCTGGGCTTCTCCCTGCCACTCCCCATCAGCTTTGCCCCTCTTTAGCAAGGCAGGCACAGCCATCCCCACCCCAACAGCCACAGCAGGGGGTGGGGGGAATGCTCCTGGCACAGCACCTCTGCTTCCCTTTGGCTTCCCAACCGGAGCAGGGCAGAGGAGGAGCGGAGCACTGAGCTGCCTTTGCTGAGAGCAGGGGGACCCCAGCGCCGCACGCTTGGTCCCAGCATCCCCAGAGCTGCTCCACCGCCAGGAGTCCCCAGCCACAGTGGGACTGAGCACAGCAACAAGCTGCACACTTGCTCCCCAAGGAAGGGAGGCTCTTTGGCCACAGCCTGCCAGGCCAGTGGTCCAGACTCGCTGCTTCAAGGGATTAACAACAACTGGAGGTGCTGGAGAGAGAAGACCATGACAGTGTTCACTTCTGGTTGCCTTTATTCTCTGCGCTTGCCATCAGAGCAGATCAAGAACAGACCATCCACTACATCCAAATCCAAAAGCCAAGCCCAACTGAAGCAGAAGAGAGCTCAGCTTATTTTCACCATTTTGCTGCCCATATCCATGGACTCACTGTCCTTGGCAAAGGGAGAGGTCACTAACAGAGGCCTCTCATTTCAGAGAATCATGGAAACGTTAATGTTGGAATGGACCTCGAAGCTCACCCAGTCCAGCAGCCATCCCAGTCCCACTGTGCCTGATAAGCCCTGGCCCCGCGTGCCACGGCCACACGGTTTCTGAAGCCCTCCAGGGATGGAGACTCCACCACTGCCCTGGGCAGCCTCTGTAAAGAATTTTTTCCCAATATCCGATCTGAAGCTCCCTTGGCACAACTCAAGGCCTTTTCCTCTCATCCTATCTCTTATTATTTGAGACAAGAGCCCAGCAGCCACCAGGTCTCAACCTCCTTCCCAGGAGCTGCAGAGAGCGATGAGGTCTCCCCTCAGCCTCCTATTCTCCAGAATAAACAGCCCCAGTCCCTCAGTCACTGCCACAACCCCTGTTCTCCTGACCCTTCCCCAGCTCCACCCCTGTTCTCCTGACCCTTCCCCAGCTCCATTCCCTTCTCTGGGTGTGCTCCAGCCCCTCAAGGTCTTTCCTGTACTGGGGGGCCCAAAACTGAAGCCAGCATTCGCGGTGCGGCCTCCCCAGCACCGAGCACGGGGGGACGATTCATCTCCTCCCCCTGCTGCCACCCCAGGGCTGATCCAAGCCAGGGAGCTCTTGGCAGCCTTGGCCCCCTCAGCCACTGCTGCTCATCTTCAGCCGCTGTCACCCTGCCAGGGTGTGCTGGGAGGTGCCCCAAAGCCTTGGGTGCTCCGTGCTGACCCAGCCCCAGCCCCACACAGCCTCCTCTCGCGGCCAGGGCTCCATCTCACAGCCCGCGGGGCCTCCTCTCGGCCCTCGGCCTTGTCCCTGCATCTCCTGCCTGGCAGCCCCCAGAGGAAGCAGTGCCTGCAGGAGGCCTACACGGGTGCTCAACAGAGGGCATCGCCCCTGCCCAGCTCCCCCCACCTCGGGCACGACACAAGAGAGGAGAAAATCCCCGAGAGCCAGCCAAGTGCTGCCTGGGACCCCGTGGAGGGAGAGGGGAGCCCCGAGGCCTGGCCAGCAGGGCCGGGCTGAGGACAGAGCCTGGGGCACTTTGTCCTGCAGCCTCCCAGGGAGGCTCGAGGTGTCAGGGAGGGAATCCTCTCGCCCCCTGCGCCTGGAGATGTTGGCCACGGCCACAGGGACGTGACGGGGCTCTGGGAAGGCACGGCTGAGGCCTCGCTCGCTGCCATCACAGAGCGATGGCCGAGCACAAGGGACGAGATGGGGGCACGGAGGGGGCAGGGGCGTTGTGGTAACCCCAGACACGGGTGCCGGGGCCGCAGCGCTGCTGGGCCGAGCACCACGGGCGACGATGGACCAGGGGGACGTCCCCTGCCCGTGGGTTCCATGGTCACCTAGCAACGCATTGTGACCCAAGCACCTGTGACCCAAGCACTGCTCAGGTGCCCTCACTCCAGCTGAGCAGCTCACCAGGCTGGAGGGCTACTCTTGTGCTGGTGGCCAACCTGTGTGCTGCTGGACAATCTTCCCAAAGCCACCCACCACAGGCAGAGACGACAGACACCTATAGAAGCAGAGGTGAGCTGTGTGTGCAAACGTGGCCCTGGAGAGATGGGAGGGTTCCCTTCCTGAGGGTCCTGGACATGTCTTCCACCCCTGCCACGTCCAACCAGTGACCGAGGCCTCTCTTCCTTCTCCAGGGACACTCGCACTGCTGCGGACCCTGCGAGAGGCACCTCTTGCCCATCCCCAGCTCCTCCCAGCCCAGTGCAGCCAGTGCAGGCCATGGCCGCAGAGGCACTTGACCGCTGTGCCATCTGCCTGGACAGCCAGGACGATGCTGCCCGTGTCGTGCCGTGCCTCCACACCTTCTGCTCCAGCTGCATCCTGCGGTGGGCTCGCTGCAGAGCCAACTGCCCCCTCTGCAGAAGGAACATCGTCTCCATCCTTAGCTTGGGGAGAGCGGACGAAAACCTCCAGGAACCCCCTGGGACACCATCAGTTGTCCCCCAGCTGAGACGGGGAGCTCAGGGACATGGGGCCGCCCACAGCCACCGTCACCCTGCTGCGTCGCAGCCCTCAGCTGCCAGGGTGGTGCCCAGGGCTCCTGGGCGAAGACTCCACCTACAAATATCCTTAGTGTTCCGGACACACCGAGCTCTGCCCCGGCGCCTGCTGCCCTGGCTGCACCAGGAGCTGGGGCTGATCCTCCACGGCACCAGCGTGAGAACATTGGAGGTCCAGAGGCTGGTGCTGTACAGGCTGCACCTCTTTGGCCTGGACAGGGACATCCTCACACAGGTGCTGCAGGATGCCCTGGGCCAGCACACCATAACCTTTGTGAGCCGCCTCCTCCACGCCGTGCGGGACCAGCGCCACGGCAATGCCCGGCGAGGCACACGCCGGGAGGCTGCCCGTGCCACCCCGCAGCGGGAGAGCAGCCCCACAGCTGCCTCCGGCCCCACTGCCTCCACAGGGGCTTCTCCTGCCTCTGCTCCAGCGGCCTCCAGCAGCCCTGACACCTCTGGGGCACAAGAGCTTCCCAGCGCCCCGTCGGCTGCCCTTCGCCAGGCTCCCGGCACCTCTGCCCCCGTTGCTGCCCACGAGGAGCACCAAGAGCTGCAGCAGGAACCCGAGGGGGCTGTGGCAGGGCCATCCTCGCCCAGCACAGGCGGCCACAGCTCCCCTGGGCAGCCCCGGCGAGCCCCCAAGAGGAGGGCCAGCAGCCCCGAGCCCACAGCACCCCTCAAGAAGAGGCCTCCCCGCCGGCAGCAGTAGGAGGGGGCCCAGGAGGTGCCCAGAACAGGGCCAGAGCAGCAGCTGGGGCACCCGCCGGGCCCCAGGACACCAGGGGGACTGGACCTGCAATGGAGCCCTCACAACATTGCACTGGGACCATCTGTGCCTCTGGGTCTCTGGGCAGCCTGTGCTGCTCACACCCATGGACTTCTCTTTCCCCTCCCTAACTCTTACATATTCCCATGGGGTCAACTCCTTTAAACTTTGAAGGGGTTCTTAAGGGAACTGGGAGAAGGGAGGGTGTGGGGGGTCAGGGGGGTCTTGGCTGGAATCATTAAGTTTCCAATGGGGGTTCTGTAATACGTTCATTAAAGAAAATTTCCTGTAAAAGGTGTCCAAGCAGCAGTCCCTCAAGACTTTCTCAGAGACCTTCCTGCCACACCTGAGGTCCCCTGCTGGCCTTACAGATCCCTCTGGCCCTCTTCCTCCCAGAAGCAGCCTCTTCCCTGCTATACCATGACAGCACTGATCCCATTTGCACCAGTGCCACCAAGGATTTCTACCAGGACACCCAGTGCAATGGGGGTGGCTGCTGCTGGGCAGAGGGCGGCACCAGAACAGCCCATCTTTTCTGCTGGGTCTCAACACTCAAGGCTCTGCTGATGTGAGGGCAATGGAAGGTGGCACAGCCCCAGCCAGGCTAGCAAGCACAAGCTGCTTCAGAGTTTTTCAGAGTCCTGTGGTGCCCAGACTCTCGTCGTGGACAGCCACACAGACCCCCGCACACACCCCCAGACACAAACCCCGCCCTCCTCTGGGCTTCTCCCTGCCACTCCCCATCAGCTTTGCCCCTCTTTAGCAAGGCAGGCACAGCCATCCCCACCCCAACAGCCACAGCAGGGGGTGGGGGGAATGCTCCTGGCACAGCACCTCTGCTTCCCTTTGGCTTCCCAACCGGAGCAGGGCAGAGGAGGAGCGGAGCACTGAGCTGCCTTTGCTGAGAGCAGGGGGACCCCAGCGCCGCACGCTTGGTCCCAGCATCCCCAGAGCTGCTCCACCGCCAGGAGTCCCCAGCCACAGTGGGACTGAGCACAGCAACAAGCTGCACACTTGCTCCCCAAGGAAGGGAGGCTCTTTGGCCACAGCCTGCCAGGCCAGTGGTCCAGACTCGCTGCTTCAAGGGATTAACAACAACTGGAGGTGCTGGAGAGAGAAGACCATGACAGTGTTCACTTCTGGTTGCCTTTATTCTCTGCGCTTGCCATCAGAGCAGATCAAGAACAGACCATCCACTACATCCAAATCCAAAAGCCAAGCCCAACTGAAGCAGAAGAGAGCTCAGCTAATTTTAACTATTTTGCTGCCCATATCCATGGACTCACTGTCCTTGGCAAAGGGAGAGGTCACTAACAGAGGCCTCTCATTTCAGACAATCATGGAAACGTTAATGTTGGAATGGACCTCGAAGCTCACCCAGTCCAGCAGCCATCCCAGTCCCACTGTGCCTGATAAGCCCTGGCCCCGCGTGCCACGGCCACACGGTTTCTGAAGCCCTCCAGGGATGGAGACTCCACCACTGCCCTGGGCAGCCTCTGTAAAGAATTTTTTCCCAATATCCGATCTGAAGCTCCCTTGGCACAACTCAAGGCCTTTTCCTCTCATCCTATCTCTTATTATTTGAGACAAGAGCCCAGCAGCCACCAGGTCTCAACCTCCTTCCCAGGAGCTGCAGAGAGCGATGAGGTCTCCCCTCAGCCTCCTATTCTCCAGAATAAACAGCCCCAGTCCCTCAGTCACTGCCACAACCCCTGTTCTCCTGACCCTTCCCCAGCTCCACCCCTGTTCTCCTGACCCTTCCCCAGCTCCATTCCCTTCTCTGGGTGTGCTCCAGCCCCTCAAGGTCTTTCCTGTACTGGGGGGCCCAAAACTGAAGCCAGCATTCGCGGTGCGGCCTCCCCAGCACCGAGCACGGGGGGACGATTCATCTCCTCCCCCTGCTGCCACCCCAGGGCTGATCCAAGCCAGGGAGCTCTTGGCAGCCTTGGCCCCCTCAGCCACTGCTGCTCATCTTCAGCCGCTGTCACCCTGCCAGGGTGTGCTGGGAGGTGCCCCAAAGCCTTGGGTGCTCCGTGCTGACCCAGCCCCAGCCCCACACAGCCTCCTCTCGCGGCCAGGGCTCCATCTCACAGCCCGCGGGGCCTCCTCTCGGCCCTCGGCCTTGTCCCTGCATCTCCTGCCTGGCAGCCCCCAGAGGAAGCAGTGCCTGCAGGAGGCCTACACGGGTGCTCAACAGAGGGCATCGCCCCTGCCCAGCTCCCCCCACCTCGGGCACGACACAAGAGAGGAGAAAATCCCCGAGAGCCAGCCAAGTGCTGCCTGGGACCCCGTGGAGGGAGAGGGGAGCCCCGAGGCCTGGCCAGCAGGGCCGGGCTGAGGACAGAGCCTGGGGCACTTTGTCCTGCAGCCTCCCAGGGAGGCTCGAGGTGTCAGGGAGGGAATCCTCTCGCCCCCTGCGCCTGGAGATGTTGGCCACGGCCACAGGGACGTGACGGGGCTCTGGGAAGGCACGGCTGAGGCCTCGCTCGCTGCCATCACAGAGCGATGGCCGAGCACAAGGGACGAGATGGGGGCACGGAGGGGGCAGGGGCGTTGTGGTAACCCCAGACACGGGTGCCGGGGCCGCAGCGCTGCTGGGCCGAGCACCACGGGCGACGATGGACCAGGGGGACGTCCCCTGCCCGTGGGTTCCATGGTCACCTAGCAACGCATTGTGACCCAAGCACCTGTGACCCAAGCACTGCTCAGGTGCCCTCACTCCAGCTGAGCAGCTCACCAGGCTGGAGGGCTACTCTTGTGCTGGTGGCCAACCTGTGTGCTGCTGGACAATCTTCCCAAAGCCACCCACCACAGGCAGAGACGACAGACACCTATAGAAGCAGAGGTGAGCTGTGTGTGCAAACGTGGCCCTGGAGAGATGGGAGGGTTCCCTTCCTGAGGGTCCTGGACATGTCTTCCACCCCTGCCATGTCCAACCAGTGACCGAGGCCTCTCTTCCTTCTCCAGGGACACTCGCACTGCTGCGGACCCTGCGAGAGGCACCTCTTGCCCATCCCCAGCTCCTCCCAGCCCAGTGCAGCCAGTGCAGGCCATGGCCGCAGAGGCACTTGACCGCTGTGCCATCTGCCTGGACAGCCAGGACAATGCTGCCCGTGTCGTGCCGTGCCTCCACACCTTCTGCTCCAGCTGCATCCTGCGGTGGGCTCGCTGCAGAGCCAACTGCCCCCTCTGCAGAAGGAACATCGTCTCCATCCTTAGCTTGGGGAGAGCGGACGAAAACCTCCAGGAACCCCCTGGGACACCATCAGTTGTCCCCCAGCTGAGACGGGGAGCTCAGGGACATGGGGCCGCCCACAGCCACCGTCACCCTGCTGCGTCGCAGCCCTCAGCTGCCAGGGTGGTGCCCAGGGCTCCTGGGCGAAGACTCCACCTACAAATATCCTTAGTGTTCCGGACACACCGAGCTCTGCCCCGGCGCCTGCTGCCCTGGCTGCACCAGGAGCTGGGGCTGATCCTCCACGGCACCAGCGTGAGAACATTGGAGGTCCAGAGGCTGGTCCTGTACAGGCTGCACCTCTTTGGCCTGGACAGGGACATCCTCACACAGGTGCTGCAGGATGCCCTGGGCCAGCACACCATAACCTTTGTGAGCCGCCTCCTCCACGCCGTGCGGGACCAGCGCCACGGCAATGCCCGGCGAGGCACACGCCGGGAGGCTGCCCGTGCCACCCCGCAGCGGGAGAGCAGCCCCACAGCTGCCTCCGGCCCCACTGCCTCCACAGGGGCTTCTCCTGCCTCCGCTCCAGCGGCCTCCAGCAGCCCTGACACCTCTGGGGCACAAGAGCTTCCCAGCGCCCCGTCGGCTGCCCTTCGCCAGGCTCCCGGCACCTCTGCCCCCGTTGCTGCCCACGAGGAGCAACAAGAGCTGCAGCAGGAACCCGAGGGGGCTGTGGCAGGGCCATCCTCGCCCAGCACAGGCGGCCACAGCTCCCCTGGGCAGCCCCGGCGAGCCCCCAAGAGGAGGGCCAGCAGCCCCGAGCCCACAGCACCCCTCAAGAAGAGGCCTCCCCGCCGGCAGCAGTAGGAGGGGGCCCAGGAGGTGCCCAGAACAGGGCCAGAGCAGCAGCTGGGGCACCCGCCGGGCCCCAGGACACCAGGGGGACTGGACCTGCAATGGAGCCCTCACAACATTGCACTGGGACCATCTGTGCCTCTGGGTCTCTGGGCAGCCTGTGCTGCTCACACCCATGGACTTCTCTTTCCCCTCCCTAACTCTTACATATTCCCATGGGGTCAACTCCTTTAAACTTTGAAGGGGTTCTTAAGGGAACTGGGAGAAGGGAGGGTGTGGGGGGTCAGGGGGGTCTTGGCTGGAATCATTAAGTTTCCAATGGGGGTTCTGTAATACGTTCATTAAAGAAAATTTCCTGTAAAAGGTGTCCAAGCAGCAGTCCCTCAAGACTTTCTCAGAGACCTTCCTGCCACACCTGAGGTCCCCTGCTGGCCTTACAGATCCCTCTGGCCCTCTTCCTCCCAGAAGCAGCCTCTTCCCTGCTATACCATGACAGCACTGATCCCATTTGCACCAGTGCCACCAAGGATTTCTACCAGGACACCCAGTGCAATGGGGGTGGCTGCTGCTGGGCAGAGGGCGGCACCAGAACAGCCCATCTTTTCTGCTGGGTCTCAACACTCAAGGCTCTGCTGATGTGAGGGCAATGGAAGGTGGCACAGCCCCAGCCAGGCTAGCAAGCACAAGCTGCTTCAGAGTTTTTCAGAGTCCTGTGGTGCCCAGACTCTCGTCGTGGACAGCCACACAGACCCCCGCACACACCCCCAGACACAAACCCCGCCCTCCTCTGGGCTTCTCCCTGCCACTCCCCATCAGCTTTGCCCCTCTTTAGCAAGGCAGGCACAGCCATCCCCACCCCAACAGCCACAGCAGGGGGTGGGGGGAATGCTCCTGGCACAGCACCTCTGCTTCCCTTTGGCTTCCCAACCGGAGCAGGGCAGAGGAGGAGCGGAGCACTGAGCTGCCTTTGCTGAGAGCAGGGGGACCCCAGCGCCGCACGCTTGGTCCCAGCATCCCCAGAGCTGCTCCACCGCCAGGAGTCCCCAGCCACAGTGGGACTGAGCACAGCAACAAGCTGCACACTTGCTCCCCAAGGAAGGGAGGCTCTTTGGCCACAGCCTGCCAGGCCAGTGGTCCAGACTCGCTGCTTCAAGGGATTAACAACAACTGGAGGTGCTGGAGAGAGAAGACCATGACAGTGTTCACTTCTGGTTGCCTTTATTCTCTGCGCTTGCCATCAGAGCAGATCAAGAACAGACCATCCACTACATCCAAATCCAAAAGCCAAGCCCAACTGAAGCAGAAGAGAGCTCAGCTTATTTTCACCATTTTGCTGCCCATATCCATGGACTCACTGTCCTTGGCAAAGGGAGAGGTCACTAACAGAGGCCTCTCATTTCAGAGAATCATGGAAACGTTAATGTTGGAATGGACCTCGAAGCTCACCCAGTCCAGCAGCCATCCCAGTCCCACTGTGCCTGATAAGCCCTGGCCCCGCGTGCCACGGCCACACGGTTTCTGAAGCCCTCCAGGGATGGAGACTCCACCACTGCCCTGGGCAGCCTCTGTAAAGAATTTTTTCCCAATATCCAATCTAAAGGTCTCTTGGCACAACTCAAGGCCTTTTCCTCTCATCCTATCTCTTATTATTTGAGACAAGAGCCCAGCAGCCACCAGGTCTCAACCTCCTTCCCAGGAGCTGCAGAGAGCGATGAGGTCTCCCCTCAGCCTCCTATTCTCCAGAATAAACAGCCCCAGTCCCTCAGTCACTGCCACAACCCCTGTTCTCCTGACCCTTCCCCAGCTCCACCCCTGTTCTCCAGACCCTTCCCCAGCTCCATTCCCTTCTCTGGGTGTGCTCCAGCCCCTCAAGGTCTTTCCTGTACTGGGGGGCCCAAAACTGAAGCCAGCATTCGCGGTGCGGCCTCCCCAGCACCGAGCACGGGGGGACGATTCATCTCCTCCCCCTGCTGCCACCCCAGGGCTGATCCAAGCCAGGGAGCTCTTGGCAGCCTTGGCCCCCTCAGCCACTGCTGCTCACGTTCAGCCACTGCCACCCTGCCAGGGTGTGCTGGGAGGTGCCCCAAAGCCTTGGGTGCTCCGTGCTGACCCAGCCCCAGCCCCACACAGCCTCCTCTCGCGGCCAGGGCTCCATCTCACAGCCCGCGGGGCCTCCTCTCAGCCCTCGGCCTTGTCCCTGCATCTCCTGCCTGGCAGCCCCCAGAGGAAGCAGTGCCTGCAGGAGGCCTACACGGGTGCTCAACAGAGGGCATCGCCCCTGCCCAGCTCCCCCCACCTCGGGCACGACACAAGAGAGGAGAAAATCCCCGAGAGCCAGCCAAGTGCTGCCTGGGACCCCGTGGAGGGAGAGGGGAGCCCCGAGGCCTGGCCAGCAGGGCCGGGCTGAGGACAGAGCCTGGGGCACTTTGTCCTGCAGCCTCCCAGGGAGGCTCGAGGTGTCAGGGAGGGAATCCTCTCGCCCCCTGCGCCTGGAGATGTTGGCCACGGCCACAGGGACGTGACGGGGCTCTGGGAAGGCACGGCTGAGGCCTCGCTCGCTGCCATCACAGAGCGATGGCCGAGCACAAGGGACGAGATGGGGGCACGGAGGGGGCAGGGGCGTTGTGGTAACCCCAGACACGGGTGCCGGGGCCGCAGCGCTGCTGGGCCGAGCACCACGGGCGACGATGGACCAGGGGGACGTCCCCTGCCCGTGGGTTCCATGGCCACCTAGCAACGCATTGTGACCCAAGCACCTGTGACCCAGGCACTGCTCAGGTGCCCTCACTCCAGCTGAGCAGCTCACCAGGCTGGAGGGCTACTCTTGTGCTGGTGGCCAACCTGTGTGCTGCTGGACAATCTTCCCAAAGCCACCCACCACAGGCAGAGACGACAGACACCTATAGAAGCAGAGGTGAGCTGTGTGTGCAAACGTGGGCCTGGAGAGATGGGAGGGTTCCCTTCCTGAGGGTCCTGGACATGTCTTCCACCCCTGCCATGTCCAACCAGTGACCGAGGCCTCTCTTCCTTCTCCAGGGACACTCTCACTGCTGCGGACCCTGCGAGAGGCACCTCTTGCCCATCCCCAGCTCCTCCCAGCCCAGTGCAGCCAGTGCAGGCCATGGCCGCAGAGGCACTTGACCGCTGTGCCATCTGCCTGGACAGCCAGGACGATGCTGCCCGTGTCGTGCCGTGCCTCCACACCTTCTGCTCCAGATGCATCCTGCGGTGGGCTCGCTGCAGAGCCAACTGCCCTCTCTGCAGAAGGAACATCGTCTCCATCCATCGCTTGGGGAGAGCGGATGGAAACATCCTGGAACCCCGTGGGACACCATCAGTTGTCCCCCAACTGAGACGGGGAGCTCAGGGACATGGGGCCGCCCACAGCCACCGTCACCCTGCTGCGTCGCAGCCCTCAGCTGCCAGGGTGGTGCCCAGGGCTCCTGGGCGAAGACTCCACCTACAAATATCCTTAGTGTTCCGGACACACCGAGCTCTGCCCCGGCGCCTGCTGCCCTGGCTGCACCAGGAGCTGGGGCTGATCCTCCACGGCACCAGCGTGGGAACATTGGAGGTCCAGAGGCTGGTGCTGTACAGACTGCACCTCTTTGGCCTGGACAGGGACATCCTCATCCAGGTGCTGCAGGACACCCTGGGCCAGCACACCAGCACCTCTGTGAGCCGCCTCCTCCACGCCGTGCGGGACCGGCGCCACGGCAATGCCCGGCGAGGCACACGCCGGGAGGCTGCCCGTGCCACCCCGCAGCGGGAGAGCAGCCCCACAGCTGCCCCCGGCCCCACTGCCTCCACAGGGGCTTCTCCTGCTCCCGCTCCAGCGGCCTCCAGCAGCCCTGACACCTCTGGGGCACAAGAGCTTCCCAGCGCCCCGTCGGCTGCCCTTCGCCAGGCTCCCGGCACCTCTGTCCCCGTTGCTGCCCACGAGGAGCACCAAGAGCTGCAGCAGGAACCCGAGGGGGCTGTGGCAGGGCCATCCTCGCCCAGCACAGGCGGCCACAGCTCCCCTGGGCAGCCCCGGCGAGCCCCCAAGAGGAGGGCCAGCAGCCCCGAGCCCACAGCACCCCTCAAGAAGAGGCCTCCCCGCCGGCAGCAGTAGGAGGGGGCCCAGGAGGTGCCCAGAACAGGGCCAGAGCAGCAGCTGGGGCACCCGCCGGGCCCCAGGACACCAGGGGGACTGGACCTGCAATGGAACCCTCACAACATCGCACTGGGACCATCTGTGCCTCTGGGTCTCTGGGCAGCCTGTGCTGCTCACACCCATGGACTTTTGAAGGGGTTCTTAAGGGAACTGGGAGAAGGGAGGGTGTGGGGGGTCAGGGGGGTCTTGGCTGGAATCATTAAGTTTCCAATGGGGGTTCTGTAATACGTTCATTAAAGAAAATTTCCTGTAAAAGGTGTCCAAGCAGCAGTCCCTCAAGACTTTCTCAGAGACCTTCCTGCCACACCTGAGGTCCCCTGCTGGCCTTACAGATCCCTCTGGCCCTCTTCCTCCCAGAGGCAGCCTCTTCCCTGCTATACCATGACAGCACTGATCCCATTTGCACCAGTGCCACCAAGGATTTCTACCAGGACACCCAGTGCAATGGGGGTGGATGCTGCTGGGCAGAGGGTGGCAGCAGAACAGCCCATCTTTTCTGCTGGGTCTCAACACTCAAGGCTCTGCTGATGTGAGGGCAATGGAAGGTGGCACAGCCCCAGCCAGGCTAGCAAGCACAAGCTGCTTCAGAGTTTTTCAGAGTCCTGTGGTGCCCAGACTCTCGTCGTGGACAGCCACACAGACCGCCGCACACACCCCCAGACACAAACCCTGCCCTCTTCTGGGCTTCTCCCTGCCCCTCCCCATCAGCTTTGCCCCTCTTTAGCAAGGCAGGCACAGCCATCCCCACCCCAACAGCCACAGCAGGGGGTGGGGGGAATGCTCCTGGCACGGCACCTCTGCTTCCCCTTGGCTTCCCAACCGGAGCAGGGCAGAGGAGGAGCGGAGCACTGAGCTGCCTTTGCTGAGAGCAGGGGGACCCCAGCGCCGCACGCTTGGTCCCAGCATCCCCAGAGCTGCTCCACGGCCAGGAGTCCCCAGCCACAGTGGGACTGAGCACAGCAACAAGCTGCACACTTGCTCCCCAAGGAAGGGAGGCTCTTTGGCCACAGCCTGCCAGGCCAGTGGTCGAGACTCGCTGCTTCAAGGGATTAACAACAACTGGAGGTGCTGGAGAGAGAAGACCATGACAGTGTTCACTTCTGGTTGCCTTTATTCTCTGCGCTTGCCATCAGAGCAGATCAAGAACAGACCATCCACTACATCCAAATCCAAAAGCCAAGCCCAACTGAAGCAGAAGAGAGCTCAGCTAATTTTCACTATTTTGCTGCCCATATCCATGGACTCACTGTCCTTGGCAAAGGGAGAGGTCACTAACAGAGGCCTCTCATTTCATAGAATCATGGAATCGTTAATGTTGGAATGGACCTCGAAGCTCACCCAGTCCAGCAGCCATCCCAGTCCCACTGTGCCTGAAAAGCCATGGCCCCGCGTGCCACGGCCACACGGTTTTTGATGCCCTCCAGGGATGGAGACTCCACCACTGCCCTGGGAAGCCTCTGCCAGGCCTCCTTCACCACTCTTTCCGCAAAGAATTTTTTCCCAATGGCCAATCTAAACCTCTCTTGGTACAACTCAGGGCCTTTTCCTCTCATCCTATCTCGTATTATCTGAGAGAAGAGCCCAGCAGCCACCAGGTTTCAGCCTCCTTTCCAGAAGCTGCAGAGAGCGATGAGGTCTCCCCTCAGCCTCCTCTCCTCCAGACTAAAGAGCCCCAGGTCCCTCAGCCACTGCCATAACCCCTGTTCTCCAGACCCTTCCCCAGCTCCATTCCCTTCTCTGGGTGTGCTCCAGCCCCTCAAGGTCTTTCCTGTACTGGGGGGCCCAAAACTGAAGCCAGCATTCGCGGTGCGGCCTCCCCAGCACCGAGCACGGGGGGACGATTCATCTCCTCCCCCTGCTGCCTCCCCAGGGCTGATCCAAGCCAGGGAGCTCTTGGCAGCCTTGGCCCCCTCAGCCACTGCTGCTCACGTTCAGCCGCTGTCACCCTGCCAGGGTGTGCTGGGAGGTGCCCCAAAGCCTTGGGTGCTCCGTGCTGACCCAGCCCCAGCCCCACACAGCCTCCTCTCGCGGCCAGGGCTCCATCTCACAGCCCGCGGGGCCTCCTCTCGGCCCTCGGCCTTGTCCCTGCATCTCCTGCCTGGCAGCCCCCAGAGGAAGCAGTGCCTGCAGGAGGCCTACACGGGTGCTCAACAGAGGGCATCGCCCCTGCCCAGCTCCCCCCACCTCGGGCACGACACAAGAGAGGAGAAAATCCCCGAGAGCCAGCCAAGTGCTGCCTGGGACCCCGTGGAGGGAGAGGGGAGCCCCGAGGCCTGGCCAGCAGGGCCGGGCTGAGGACAGAGCCTGGGGCACTTTGTCCTGCAGCCTCCCAGGGAGGCTCGAGGTGTCAGGGAGGGAATCCTCTCGCCCCCTGCGCCTGGAGATGTTGGCCACGGCCACAGGGACGTGACGGGGCTCTGGGAAGGCACGGCTGAGGCCTCGCTCGCTGCCATCACAGAGCGATGGCCGAGCACAAGGGACGAGATGGGGGCACGGAGGGGGCAGGGGCGTTGTGGTAACCCCAGACACGGGTGCCGGGGCCGCAGCGCTGCTGGGCCGAGCACCACGGGCGACGATGGACCAGGGGGACGTCCCCTGCCCGTGGGTTCCATGGTCACCTAGCAACGCATTGTGACCCAAGCACCTGTGACCCAAGCACTGCTCAGGTGCCCTCACTCCAGCTGAGCAGCTCACCAGGCTGGAGGGCTACTCTTGTGCTGGTGGCCAACCTGTGTGCTGCTGGACAATCTTCCCAAAGCCACCCACCACAGGCAGAGACGACAGACACCTATAGAAGCAGAGGTGAGCTGTGTGTGCAAACGTGGCCCTGGAGAGATGGGAGGGTTCCCTTCCTGAGGGTCCTGGACATGTCTTCCACCCCTGCCATGTCCAACCAGTGACCGAGGCCTCTCTTCCTTCTCCAGGGACACTCGCACTCCTGCGGACCCTGCGAGAGGCACCTCTTGCCCATCCCCAGCTCCTCCCAGCCCAGTGCAGCCAGTGCAGGCCATGGCCGCAGAGGCACTTGACCGCTGTGCCATCTGCCTGGACAGCCAGGACGATGCTGCCCGTGTCGTGCCGTGCCTCCACACCTTCTGCTCCAGCTGCATCCTGCGGTGGGCTCGCTGCAGAGCCAACTGCCCGCTCTGCAGAAGGATCATCGTCTCCATCCATCGCTTGGGGAGACCGGATGAAAACCTCCAGGAACCCCCTGGGACACCATCAGTTGTCCCCCAACTGAGAGGGGGAGCTCAGGGACATGGGGCCACCCACAGCCACCGTCACCCTGCTGCCTCGCAGCCCTCAGCTGCCAGGGTGGTGCCCAGGGCTCCTGGGCGAAGACTCCACCTACAAATATCCTTAGTGTTCCGGACACACCGAGCTCTGCCCCGGCGCCTGCTGCCCTGGCTGCACCAGGAGCTGGGGCTGATCCTCCACGGCACCAGCGTGAGAACATTGGAGGTCCAGAGGCTGGTCCTGTACAGGCTGCTCCACTTTGGCCTGGACAGGGACATCCTCATCCAGGTGCTGCAGGACACCCTGGGCCAGCACACCAGCACCTCTGTGAGCCGCCTCCTCCACGCCTTGCGGGACCAGCGCCACGGCAATGCCCGGCGAGGCACACGTCGGGAGGCTGCCCGTGCCACCCCGCAGCGGGAGAGCAGCCCCACAGCTGCCCCCGGCCCCACTGCCTCCACAGGGGCTTCTCCTGCTCCCGCTCCAGCGGCCTCCAGCAGCCCTGACACCTCTGGGGCACAAGAGCTTCCCAGCGCCCCGTCGGCTGCCCTTCGCCAGGCTCCCGGCACCTCTGCCCCCGTTGCTGCCCACGAGGAGCACCAAGAGCTGCAGCAGGAACCCGAGGGGGCTGTGGCAGGGCCATCCTCGCCCAGCACAGACGGCCACAGCTCCCCTGGGCAGCCCCGGCGAGCCCCCAAGAGGAGGGCCAGCAGCCCCGAGCCCACAGCACCCCTCAAGAAGAGGCCTCCCCGCCGGCAGCAGTAGGAGGGGGCCCAGGAGGTGCCCAGAACAGGGCCAGAGCAGCAGCTGGGGCACCCGCCGGGCCCCAGGACAACAGGGGGACTGGACCTGCAATGGAGCCCTCACAACATCGCACTGGGACCATCTGTGCCTCTGGGTCTCTGGGCAGCCTGTGCTGCTCACACCCATGGACTTTTGAAGGGGTTCTTAAGGGAACTGGGAGAAGGGAGGGTGTGGGGGGTCAGGGGGGTCTTGGCTGGAATCATTAAGTTTCCAATGGGGGTTCTGTAATTTGTTCATTAAAGAAAATTTCCTGTAAAAGGTGTCCAAGCAGCAGTTCCTCAAGACTTTCTCAGAGACCTTCCTGCCACACCTGAGGTCCCCTGCTGGCCTTACAGATCCCTCTGGCCCTCTTTCTCCCAGAGGCAGCCTCTTCCCTGCTATACCATGACAGCACTGATCCCATTTGCACCAGTGCCACCAAGGATTTCTACCAGGACACCCAGTGCAATGGGGGTGGCTGCTGCTGGGCAGAGGGCGGCACCAGAACAGCCCATCTTTTCTGCTGGGTCTCAACACTCAAGGCTCTGCTGATTTGAGGGCAATGGAAGGTGGCACAGCCCCAGCCAGGCTAGCAAGCACAAGCTGCTTCAGACTCCTTCAGAGTCCTGTGGTGCCCAGACTCTCGTCGTGGACAGCCACACAGACCCCCGCACACACCCCCAGACACAAACCCTGCCCTCCTCTGGGCTTCTCCTTGCCCCTCCCCATCAGCTTTGCCCCTCTTTAGCAAGGCAGGCACAGCCATCCCCACCCCAACAGCCACAGCAGGGGGTGGGGGGAATGCTCCTGGCACAGCACCTCTGCTTCCCCTTGGCTTCCCAACCGGAGCAGGGCAGAGGAGGAGCGGAGCACTGAGCTGCCTTTGCTGAGAGCAGGGGGACCCCAGCGCCGCACGCTTGGTCCCAGCATCCCCAGAGCTGCTCCACGGCCAGGAGTCCCCAGCCACAGTGGGACTGAGCACAGCAACAAGCTGCACACTTGCTCCCCAAGGAAGGGAGGCTCTTTGGCCACAGCCTGCCAGGCCAGTGGTCGAGACTCGCTGCTTCAAGGGATTAACAACAACTGGAGGTGCTGGAGAGAGAAGACCATGACAGTGTTCACTTCTGGTTGCCTTTATTCTCTGCGCTTGCCATCAGAGCAGATCAAGAACAGACCATCCACTACATCCAAATCCAAAAGCCAAGCCCAACTGAAGCAGAAGAGAGCTCAGCTTATTTTCACCATTTTGCTGCCCATATCCATGGACTCACTGTCCTTGGCAAAGGGAGAGGTCACTAACAGAGGCCTCTCATTTCAGAGAATCATGGAAACGTTAATGTTGGAATGGACCTCGAAGCTCACCCAGTCCAGCAGCCATCCCAGTCCCACTGTGCCTGATAAGCCCTGGCCCCGCGTGCCACGGCCACACGGTTTCTGAAGCCCTCCAGGGATGGAGACTCCACCACTGCCCTGGGCAGCCTCTGTAAAGAATTTTTTCCCAATATCCAATCTAAAGGTCTCTTGGCACAACTCAAGGCCTTTTCCTCTCATCCTATCTCTTATTATTTGAGACAAGAGCCCAGCAGCCACCAGGTCTCAACCTCCTTCCCAGGAGCTGCAGAGAGCGATGAGGTCTCCCCTCAGCCTCCTATTCTCCAGAATAAACAGCCCCAGTCCCTCAGTCACTGCCACAACCCCTGTTCTCCTGACCCTTCCCCAGCTCCACCCCTGTTCTCCTGACCCTTCCCCAGCTCCATTCCCTTCTCTGGGTGTGCTCCAGCCCCTCAAGGTCTTTCCTGTACTGGGGGGCCCAAAACTGAAGCCAGCATTCGCGGTGCGGCCTCCCCAGCACCGAGCACGGGGGGACGATTCATCTCCTCCCCCTGCTGCCACCCCAGGGCTGATCCAAGCCAGGGAGCTCTTGGCAGCCTTGGCCCCCTCAGCCACTGCTGCTCATCTTCAGCCACTGCCACCCTGCCAGGGTGTGCTGGGAGGTGCCCCAAAGCCTTGGGTGCTCCGTGCTGACCCAGCCCCAGCCCCACACAGCCTCCTCTCGCGGCCAGGGCTCCATCTCACAGCCCGCGGGGCCTCCTCTCGGCCCTCGGCCTTGTCCCTGCATCTCCTGCCTGGCAGCCCCCAGAGGAAGCAGTGCCTGCAGGAGGCCTACACGGGTGCTCAACAGAGGGCATCGCCCCTGCCCAGCTCCCCCCACCTCGGGCACGACACAAGAGAGGAGAAAATCCCCGAGAGCCAGCCAAGTGCTGCCTGGGACCCCGTGGAGGGAGAGGGGAGCCCCGAGGCCTGGCCAGCAGGGCCGGGCTGAGGACAGAGCCTGGGGCACTTTGTCCTGCAGCCTCCCAGGGAGGCTCGAGGTGTCAGGGAGGGAATCCTCTCGCCCCCTGCGCCTGGAGATGTTGGCCACGGCCACAGGGACGTGACGGGGCTCTGGGAAGGCACGGCTGAGGCCTCGCTCGCTGCCATCACAGAGCGATGGCCGAGCACAAGGGACGAGATGGGGGCACGGAGGGGGCAGGGGCGTTGTGGTAACCCCAGACACGGGTGCCGGGGCCGCAGCGCTGCTGGGCCGAGCACCACGGGCGACGATGGACCAGGGGGACGTCCCCTGCCCGTGGGTTCCATGGTCACCTAGCAACGCATTGTGACCCAAGCACCTGTGACCCAAGCACTGCTCAGGTGCCCTCACTCCAGCTGAGCAGCTCACCAGGCTGGAGGGCTACTCTTGTGCTGGTGGCCAACCTGTGTGCTGCTGGACAATCTTCCCAAAGCCACCCACCACAGGCAGAGACGACAGACACCTATAGAAGCAGAGGTGAGCTGTGTGTGCAAACGTGGCCCTGGAGAGATGGGAGGGTTCCCTTCCTGAGGGTCCTGGACATGTCTTCCACCCCTGCCATGTCCAACCAGTGACCGAGGCCTCTCTTCCTTCTCCAGGGACACTCGCACTCCTGCGGACCCTGCGAGAGGCACCTCTTGCCCATCCCCAGCTCCTCCCAGCCCAGTGCAGCCAGTGCAGGCCATGGCCGCAGAGGCACTTGACCGCTGTGCCATCTGCCTGGACAGCCAGGACGATGCTGCCCGTGTCGTGCCATGCCTCCACACCTTCTGCTCCAGCTGCATCCTGCGGTGGGCTCGCTGCAGAGCCAACTGCCCTCTCTGCAGAAGGAGCATCATCTCCATCCATCGCTTGGGGAGAGCGGATGAAAACCTCCAGGAACCCCCTGGGACACCATCAGTTGTCCCCCAGCTGAGAGGGGGAGCTCAGGGACATGGGGCCGCCCACAGCCACCGTCACCCTGCTGCGTCGCAGCCCTCAGCTGCCAGGGTGGTGCCCAGGGCTCCTGGGCGAAGACTCCACCTACAAATATCCTTTGTGTTCCGGACACACCGAGCTCTGCCCCGGCGCCTGCTGCCCTGGCTGCACCAGGAGCTGGGGCTGATCCTCCACGGCACCAGCGTGGGAACATTGGAGGTCCAGAGGCTGGTCCTGTACAGGCTGCTCCACTTTGGCCTGCACAGGGACATCCTCATCCAGGTGCTGCAGGACACCCTGGGCCAGCACACCATAACCTTTGTGAGCCGCCTCCTCCACGCCGTGCGGGTCCGGCGCCACGGCAATGCCCGGCGAGGCACACGCCGGGAGGCTGCCCGTGCCACCCCGCAGCGGGAGAGCAGCCCCACAGCTGCCCCCGGCCCCACTGCCTCCACAGGGGCTTCTCCTGCCTCTGCTCCAGCGGCCTCCAGCAGCCCTGACACCTCTGGGGCACAAGAGCTTCCCAGCGCCCCGTCGGCTGCCCTTCGCCAGGCTCCCGGCACCTCTGCCCCCGTTGCTGCCCACGAGGAGCACCAAGAGCTGCAGCAGGAACCCGAGGGGGCTGTGGCAGGGCCGTCCTCGCCCAGCACAGGCGGCCACAGCTCCCCTGGGCAGCCCCGGCGAGCCCCCAAGAGGAGGGCCAGCAGCCCCGAGCCCACAGCACCCCTCAAGAAGAGGCCTCCCCGCCGGCAGCAGTAGGAGGGGGCCCAGGAGGTGCCCAGAACAGGGCCAGAGCAGCAGCTGGGGCACCCGCCGGGCCCCAGGACAACAGGGGGACTGGACCAGCAATGGAGCCCTCACAACATCGCACTGGGACCATCTGTGCCTCTGGGTCTCTGGGCAGCCTGTGCTGCTCACACCCATGGACTTTTGAAGGGGTTCTTAAGGGAACTGGGAGAAGGGAGGGTGTGGGGGGTCAGGGGGGTCTTGGCTGGAATCATTAATTTTCTAATGGGGGTTCTGTAATTTGTTCATTAAAGAAAATTTCCTGTAAAAGGTGTCCAAGCAGCAGTTCCTCAAGACTTTCTCAGAGACCTTCCTGCCACACCTGAGGTCCCCTGCTGGCCTTACAGATCCCTCTGGCCCTCTTCCTCCCAGAGGCAGCCTCTTCCCTGCTATACCATGACAGCACTGATCCCATTTGCACCAGTGCCACCAAGGATTTCTACCAGGACACCCAGTGCAATGGGGGTGGCTGCTGCTGGGCAGAGGGCGGCAGCAGAACAGCCCATCTTTTCTGCTGGGTCTCAACACTCAAGGCTCTGCTGATGTGAGGGCAATGGAAGGTGGCACAGCCCCAGCCAGGCTAGCAAGCACAAGCTGCTTCAGACTCCTTCAGAGTCCTGTGGTGCCCAGACTCTCCTCGGGGACAGCCACACAGACCCCCGCACACACCCCCAGACACACACCCCGCCCTGCTCTGGGCTTCTCCCTGCCCCTCCCCATCAGCTTTGCCCCTCTTTAGCAAGGCAGGCACAGCCATCCCCACCCCAACAGCCACAGCAGGGGGTGGGGGGAATGCTCCTGGCACAGCACCTCTGCTTCCCCTTGGCTTCCCAACCGGAGCAGGGCAGAGGAGGAGCGGAGCACTGAGCTGCCTTTGCTGAGAGCAGGGGGACCCCAGCGCCGCACGCTTGGTCCCAGCATCCCCAGAGCTGCTCCACGGCCAGGAGTCCCCAGCCACAGTGGGACTGAGCACAGCAACAAGCTGCACACTTGCTCCCCAAGGAAGGGAGGCTCTTTGGCCACAGCCTGCCAGGCCAGTGGTCGAGACTCGCTGCTTCAAGGGATTAACAACAACTGGAGGTGCTGGAGAGAGAAGACCATGACAGTGTTCACTTCTGGTTGCCTTTATTCTCTGCGCTTGCCATCAGAGCAGATCAAGAACAGACCATCCACTACATCCAAATCCAAAAGCCAAGCCCAACTGAAGCAGAAGAGAGCTCAGCTAATTTTCACCATTTTGCTGCCCATATCCATGGACTCACTGTCCTTGGCAAAGGGAGAGGTCACTAACAGAGGCCTCTCATTTCATAGAATCATGGAAACGTTAATGTTGGAATGGACCTCGAAGCTCACCCAGTCCAGCAGCCATCCCAGTCCCACTGTGCCTGAAAAGCCATGGCCCCGCGTGCCACTGCCACACGATTTTTGATGCCCTCTAGGGATGGAGACTCCACCACTGCCCTGGGAAGCCTCTGCCAGGCCGCCTTCACCACTCTTTCCGCAAAGAATTTTTTCCCAATGGCCAATCTAAACCTCTCTTGGTACAACTCAGGGCCTTTTCCTCTCATCCTATCTCGTATTATCTGAGAGAAGAGCCCAGCAGCCACCAGGTTTCAGCCTCCTTTCCAGAAGCTGCAGAGAGCGATGAGGTCTCCCCTCAGCCTCCTCTCCTCCAGACTAAAGAGCCCCAGGTCCCTCAGCCACTGCCACAACTCCTGTTCTCCAGACCCTTCCCCAGCTCCATTCCCTTCTCTGGGTGTGCTCCAGCCCCTCAAGGTCTTTCCTGTACTGGGGGGCCCAAAACTGAAGCCAGCATTCGCGGTGCGGCCTCCCCAGCACCGAGCACGGGGGGACGATTCATCTCCTCCCCCTGCTGCCACCCCAGGGCTGATCCAAGCCAGGGAGCTCTTGGCAGCCTTGGCCCCCTCAGCCACTGCTGCTCACGTTCAGCCACTGCCACCCTGCCAGGGTGTGCTGGGAGGTGCCCCAAAGCCTTGGGTGCTCCGTGCTGACCCAGCCCCAGCCCCACACAGCCTCCTCTCGCGGCCAGGGCTCCATCTCACAGCCCGCAGGGCCTCCTCTCGGCCCTCGGCCTTGTCCCTGCATCTCCTGCCTGGCAGCCCCCAGAGGAAGCAGTGCCTGCAGGAGGCCTACACGGGTGCTCAACAGAGGGCATCGCCCCTGCCCAGCTCCCCCCACCTCGGGCACGACACAAGAGAGGAGAAAATCCCCGAGAGCCAGCCAAGTGCTGCCTGGGACCCCGTGGAGGGAGAGGGGAGCCCCGAGGCCTGGCCAGCAGGGCCGGGCTGAGGACAGAGCCTGGGGCACTTTGTCCTGCAGCCTCCCAGGGAGGCTCGAGGTGTCAGGGAGGGAATCCTCTCGCCCCCTGCGCCTGGAGATGTTGGCCACGGCCACAGGGACGTGACGGGGCTCTGGGAAGGCACGGCTGAGGCCTCGCTCGCTGCCATCACAGAGCGATGGCCGAGCACAAGGGACGAGATGGGGGCACGGAGGGGGCAGGGGCGTTGTGGTAACCCCAGACACGGGTGCCGGGGCCGCAGCGCTGCTGGGCCGAGCACCACGGGCGACGATGGACCAGGGGGACGTCCCCTGCCCGTGGGTTCCATGGTCACCTAGCAACGCATTGTGACCCAAGCACCTGTGACCCAAGCACTGCTCAGGTGCCCTCACTCCAGCTGAGCAGCTCACCAGGCTGGAGGGCTACTCTTGTGCTGGTGGCCAACCTGTGTGCTGCTGGACAATCTTCCCAAAGCCACCCACCACAGGCAGAGACGACAGACACCTATAGAAGCAGAGGTGAGCTGTGTGTGCAAACGTGGCCCTGGAGAGCTGGGAGGGTTCCCTTCCTGAGGGTCCTGGACATGTCTTCCACCCCTGCCATGTCCAACCAGTGACCGAGGCCTCTCTTCCTTCTCCAGGGACACTCGCACTGCTGCGGACCCTGCGAGAGGCACCTCTTGCCCATCCCCAGCTCCTCCCAGCCCAGTGCAGCCAGTGCAGGCCATGGCCGCAGAGGCACTTGACCGCTGTGCCATCTGCCTGGACAGCCAGGACGATGCTGCCCGTGTCGTGCCATGCCTCCACACCTTCTGCTCCAGCTGCATCCTGCGGTGGGCTCGCTGCAGAGCCAACTGCCCTCTCTGCAGAAGGAGCATCATCTCCATCCATCGCTTGGGGAGAGCGGATGAAAACCTCCAGGAACCCCCTGGGACACCATCAGTTGTCCCCCAGCTGAGAGGGGGAGCTCAGGGACATGGGGCCGCCCACAGCCACCGTCACCCTGCTGCGTCGCAGCCCTCAGCTGCCAGGGTGGTGCCCAGGGCTCCTGGGCGAAGACTCCACCTACGAATATCCTTTGTGTTCCGGACACACCGAGCTCTGCCCCGGCGCCTGCTGCCCTGGCTGCACCAGGAGCTGGGGCTGATCCTCCACGGCACCAGTGTGAGCACATTGGAGGTCCAGAGACTGGTGCTGTACAGACTGCACCTCTTTGGCCTGGACAGGGACATCCTCACACAGGTGCTGCAGGACACCCTGGGCCAGCACACCAGCATCTTTGTGAGCCGCCTCCTCCACGCCGTGCGGGACCGGCGCCACGGCAATGCCCGGCGAGGCACACGCCGGGAGGCTGCCCGTGCCACCCTGCAGCGGGAGAGCAGCCCCACAGCTGCCCCCGGCCCCACTGCCTCCACAGGGGCTTCTCCTGCCTCTGCTCCAGCGGCCTCCAGCAGCCCTGACACCTCTGGGGCACAAGAGCTTCCCAGCGCCCCGTCGGCTGCCCTTCGCCAGGCTCCCGGCACCTCTGCCCCCGTTGCTGCCCACGAGGAGCACCAAGAGCTGCAGCAGGAACCCGAGGGGGCTGTGGCAGGGCCGTCCTCACCCAGCACAGGCGGCCACAGCTCCCCTGGGCAGCCCCGGCGAGCCCCCAAGAGGAGGGCCAGCAGCCCCGAGCCCACAGCACCCCTCAAGAAGAGGCCTCCCCGCCGGCAGCAGTAGGAGGGGGCCCAGGAGGTGCCCAGAACAGGGCCAGAGCAGCAGCTGGGGCACCCGCCGGGCCCCAGGACACCAGGGGGACTGGACCTGCAATGGAGCCCTCACAACATCGCACTGGGACCATCTGTGCCTCTGGGTCTCTGGGCAGCCTGTGCTGCTCACACCCATGGACTTTTGAAGGGGTTCTTAAGGGAACTGGGAGAAGGGAGGGTGTGGGGGGTCAGGGGGGTCTTGGCTGGAATCATTAAGTTTCCAATGGGGGTTCTGTAAAACGTTCATTAAAGAAAATTTCCTGTAAAAGGTGTCCAAGCAGCAGTTCCTCAAGACTTTCTCAGAGACCTTCCTGCCACACCTGAGGTCCCCTGCTGGCCTTACAGATCCCTCTGGCCCTCTTCCTCCCAGAGGCAGCCTCTTCCCTGCTATACCATGACAGCACTGATCCCATTTGCACCAGTGCCACCAAGGATTTCTACCAGGACACCCAGTGCAATGGGGGTGGCTGCTGCTGGGCAGAGGGCGGCAGCAGAACAGCCCATCTTTTCTGCTGGGTCTCAACACTCAAGGCTCTGCTGATGTGAGGGCAATGGAAGGTGGCACAGCCCCAGCCAGGCTAGCAAGCACAAGCTGCTTCAGATCCCTTTGGGCTGAAGGATGCTGTTTTGCCTCCAGGGACGGAGAGTCCTCCACTGCCCTGAGCTGCCTCTTCCAATATTTCACCACTCTTTCAGTAAAAAACTTTCCCTAATATCCTATCCAAACCTCTCCTTACACAACTTAAGGATATTTCCTCTCTTTCTATCAGTTTACTTAGGAGAAGAGACCAGCAGCCTCCCAGTTCTTTAGAATGGGAGAGATCAGTAACAATGGCCTCTCATTTAAATGCATATTCACTGTGCTGTGAGCTTTTGCTAAAGACTTCTCATGTGTCAGTGATCGACAGTAACTTAACAGGGCATGATCTCCTAATTATTTATTAAAAATTCTGTTATGTAAGTGAAGTTTTTCCTTTAAAATGGAAAATATAGAAAATATTCAAGTATCTTTCAGGAAATACCTGTTAGAACATTGTTTAACTGTTTCATACAGAATAGTAATTTACATAAGGGATTCTGTCATATCTCAAATTAATTCCCCTAAGTGATCATAAATACTCAAAGGAGGAAAGGAAAAGGAATTGCACTTAAGCCAAGTCTCAGTTGCTGCAGCTCGAGCCTGCAGGTGAGTGCACTCAGCTGCAGATGTCAGCATTCTCCTGGTAGAGGCAGAAGTTCAAGCAACACTCAGGCTAAAACAAGTTTTTATAAACATTGCCTACCCGTTTTTTTGGCTTCCATCAGTGCCCAGCCTAAGAAGCCAAAACCACTTCATTTGCAGAGATATGATACTAATTCTCAGCATTAAAAAGGAATGGATAACATGACATACATCCAATTTCAGAAAATCATGGAATGGTTTGGATTGGAAAGGACCTCAAAGCCCATCCAGTTCCACCCCTGCGATGGGCAGGGACACCTCCCACTGGATCAGGGGGCTCCAAGCCCCATCCAACCTGGCCTTGAACACCTCCAGGGATGGGGCAGCCACCACTGCTCTGGGCAACCTGGGCCCTCATCGTGAAGAATTTCTTCCTAATGTCTAATCCAAATCTTCCCCTTTCCAATTTATAGCTGTTCCCCCTGACCCTGTCACTCCAGATCCCAGTAAAAATTCCCTCCCAGCTTTCCTGGAGCCCCTTTCAGCTATGAGGCAGCTATCAGGTCTCCCCGGAGCCTTCTCTCCTCCAGGCTGAACAACCCCAACTCTCTCAACCTGTCCTCACAGCAGAGGGGCTCCGCCCTTTGGTCTTCAATTCAAACACATTCGAGTTGTTTGAGGGGCTCCTGTGAGTTTGGGATGTTAAATTTAACATTACCATGGTGGTGGCACAAAATTCCCTCTTGTGGTTCCAACAGGAGTGACTGAAAACTTTGTACCCTCTGATGAGAAGACACTTGTCCCCTCAATTCTGCCAACAGACTGCCCCAAGTGACCTGTTTGTCATCTGACACGGAGCTCTGAACCACCTTCCTTGAGCTTTAAACTGTAAATGCTGCTTTTTCAAGGGGGAGGTATGTTTGGGGTCTGGGGGGGGCTGCTGTGGGGTCTGGAGATGCTGGGGACCTGCTGTAGGGCCTGGGGGGCTGCTGTGAGTTCTGAGAGTGCTGGTCTTGGTGACTCTGTGGGTAATGGGGATGCCAGGCAGGTGCTGGGGGGATATTGAGGTGTTCATGGATTCAGATGGGTGATTGGGGGGGTCTATGGGTAATGGAGGGTTCAAGTGGGTGCTGAGAGGGGGTCAGGTGAGTTGGTGGTGGGAGGGCTTAGCATTCCTGGTGAGGGGTCTGAGGGTGCTGGGGCTCAGGTGGGACATTGGGGGGGATCAGGCAAGTGCTGGGGGGGGGTCTCAAGGCATTCATGGGCTCAGGTGGGTGATTGGGGGGGTCTGTGAGTTGATGGGAGGGTTCAAGGAGGTGCTGGGGGGGTCTCAAGGCGTTCATGGGCTCAGGTGAGTGCTGGAGGGAGGGCTGAGGGTGCTGGGGCTCAGGTGGGTGATTGGAGGGGTCAGGCAGGTGCTGGGAGGGTATCATGGTGTTCTTGGGCTCAGATGGGTGATTGGGGGGGTCTGTGGGTTGATGGGAGGGTTCAAGCAGGTACTGGGGGGGTTTCAAGGCGTTCATGGGCTCAGGTGAGGGGTGGGGGGAGGGCTGAGGGTGCTGGGGCTCAGGTGGGTGATTGGGGGTTCTGTGGGTTGATGGGAAGGTTCAAGTAGGTCCTGGGGGGGTCTCAAGGCATTCATGGGCTCAGGAGGGTGATTGGGGGGGTCTGTGGGTTGATGGGAGGGTTCAAGCAGGTGCTGGGGGGGCTTCAAGGCGTTCATGGGCTCAGGTGAGTGGTGGGGGAGGGCTGAGGGTGCTGGGGCTCAGGTGAGTGATTTGGGGCATCAGTCAGGTGCTGGGGGGGTGTCTCAGGATGTTCTTGGGCTCAGGTGGGTGATTGAGGGGGCTCTATGGGTTGATAGGAGGGTTCAAGCAGGTGCTGGGGGGGCTTCAAGGTGTTCATGGGCTCAGGTGAGGGGTGGGGGGAGGGCTGAGGGTGCTGGGGCTCAGGGTGCTGGGGCTCAGGTGGGTGATTTGGGGCATCAGTCAGGTGCTGGGGGGGTGTCTCAAGATGTTCTTGGGCTCAGGTTGGTGATTGGGGGGGTCTGTGGGTTGATGGGAGGGTTCAAGCAGGTGCTGGGGGGGCTTCAAGGCGTTCATGGGCTCAGGTGAGTGGTGGGGGAGGGCTGAGGGTGCTGGGGCTCAGGTGGGTGATTTGGGGCATCAATCAGGTGCTGGGGGGGTGTCTCAGGATGTTCTTGGACCCAGGTGTGTGATTGGGGGGGTCCTGTGGGTTGATGGGAGAGTTCAAGCAGGTTCTGGGGGGGTGTGTGTCTCAGGGTGTTCATGGGCTCAGGTGAGGGGTGGTGGGAGGGCTTAGCATTCCTAGTGGGGGGTCTGAGGGTGCTGGGGCTCAGGTGGGTGATTGGGGGCATCAGGCAGGTGCTGGGGGGGTGTCTCAGGATGTTCTTGGGCTCAGGTGGGTGATTGGGGGGGCTCTGTGGGTTGATGGGAGGGTTCAAGCAGGTGCTGGGGGGGCTTCAAGGCATTCATGGGCTCAGGTGAGGGGTGGGGGGAGGGCTGAGGGTGCTGGGTCTCAGGTGGGTGATTGGAGGGGTCAGGCAGGTGCGGGGAGGGTCTCATGGTGTTCTTGGGCTCAGATGGGTGATTGGGGGGGTCTGTGGGTTGATAGGAGGGTTCAAGCAGGTGCTGGGGGGGTTTCAAGGTGTTCATGGCCTCAGGTGAGGGGTGGGGGGAGGCCTGAGGGTGCTGGGGCTCAGGTGGGTGATTGGGGGTTCTGTGGGTTGATGGGAAGGTTCAAGTAGGTCCTGGGGGGGTCTCAAGGCATTCATGGGCTCAGGAGGGTGATTGGGGGGGTCTGTGGGTTGATAGGAGGGTTCAAGCAGGTGCTGGGGGGGCTTCAAGGCGTTCATGGGCTCAGGTGAGTGGTGGGGGAGGGCTGAGGGTGCTGGGGCTCAGGTGGGTGATTTGGGGCATCAGTCAGGTGCTGGGGGGGTGTCTCAGGATGTTCTTGGGCTCAGGTGGGTGATTGAGGGGGCTCTATGGGTTGATAGGAGGGTTCAAGCAGGTGCTGGGGGGGCTTCAAGGTGTTCATGGGCTCAGGTGAGGGGTGGGGGGAGGGCTGAGGGTGCTGGGGCTCAGGGTGCTGGGGCTCAGGTGGGTGATTTGGGGTATCAGTCAGGTGCTGGGGGGGGGTGTCTCAGGATGTTCTTGGGCTCAGATGGGTGATTGGGGGGGTCTGTGGGTTGATGGGAGGGTTCAAGCAGGTGCTGGGGGGGCTTCAAGGCGTTCATGGGCTCAGGTGAGTGGTGGGGGAGGGCTGAGGTTGCTGGGGCTCAGGTGGGTGATTTGGGGCATCAATCAGGTGCTGGGGGGGTGTCTCAGGATGTTCTTGGACCCAGGTGTGTGATTGGGGGGGTCCTGTGGGTTGATGGGAGAGTTCAAGCAGGTTCTGGGGGGGTGTGTGTCTCAGGGTGTTCATGGGCTCAGGTGAGGGGTGGGGGGAGGGCTGAGGGTGCTGGGTCTCAGGTGGGTGATTGGAGGGGTCAGGCAGGTGCGGGGAGGGTCTCATGGTGTTCTTGGGCTCAGATGGGTGATTGGGGGGGTCTGTGGGTTGATAGGAGGGTTCAAGCAGGCGCTGGGGGGGTTTCAAGGTGTTCATGGGCTCAGGTGAGGGGTGGGGGGAGGCCTGAGGGTGCTGGGGCTCAGGTGGGTGATTGGGGGTTCTGTGGGTTGATGGGAAGGTTCAAGTAGGTCCTGGGGGGGTCTCAAGGCATTCATGGGCTCAGGAGGGTGATTGGGGGGGTCCTGTGGGTTGATGGGAGAGTTCAAGCAGGTTCTGGGGGGGTGTGTGTCTCAGGGTGTTCATGGGCTCAGGTGAGGGGTGGTGGGAGGGCTTAGCATTCCTAGTGGGGGGTCTGAGGGTGCTGGGGCTCAGGTGGGTGATTGGGGGCATCAATCAGGTGCTGGGGGGGTGTCTCAGGATGTTCTTGGGCTCAGGTGGGTGACTGGGGGGGGCTCAGGTGGGTTGATGGGAGGGTTCAAGAAGGTGCTGGGGGGGGGGTCTCAAGGGGGTCACGCATCCTGGATGCTGGGGGGGTCCGCAAGGGCTGCGCCCCCCGGATGCCGGCGGGTCCCGGGGACACCGGGGGCGCAGTCCCCGCTCCGGGGGGCGGCGGCGGAAGAGGAAGCGGCGGGGCAGGGGCCGCCTCCGCGGGGCGGGGAGCCCGGAGCGGGCGGGGAGCGGGGCGGCTGCGGGGCGCTGCGGTGAGAGCGGGGGCGTGCGGGGCGTGCGGGGCTGGGCGGAACCAGGGCCGGGCGGGGGGGGGGCAGGTGCTGGGAGGGGGTCCCGGGGCGTTGGTGGGTGCTGGGAGGGGGTCCCGGGGCGTTGGTGGGTGCTGGGAGGGGGTCCCGGGGCGTTGGTGGGTGCTGGGAGGGGGTCTCAAGGGTGTTCACGGGTGCTGGGAGGGGGTCTCGGGGCGTTGGTGGGTGCTGGGAGGGGGTCTCGGGGCGTTGGTGGGTGCTAGGAGGGGTCTCGGGGCGTTGGTGGGTGCTAGGAGGGGTCTCGGGGCGTTTGTGGATGCTGGGAGGGGGTCTCAAGGGTGTTTGTGGATGCTGGGAGGGGGTCTCAAGGGTGTTGGTGGGTGCTGGGAGGGGGTCTCAAGGGTGTTGGTGGGTGCTGGGAGGGGTCTCGGGGCGTTGGTGGATGCTGGGAGGGGGTCTCGGGGCGTTGGTGGATGCTGGGAGGGGGTCTCAAGGGTGTTGGTGGGTGCTGGGAGGGGGTCTCAAGGGTGTTGGTGGGTGCTGGGAGGGGTCTCGGGGCGTTGGTGGATGCTGGGAGGGGGTCTCGGGGCGTTGGTGGGTGCTGGGAGGGGGTCTCGGGGCGTTGGTGGGTGCTGGGAGGGGGTCTCAAGGGTGTTGGTGGGTGCTGGGAGGGGGTCTCGGGGCGTTGGTGGGTGCTGGGAGGGGGTCTCGGGGTGTTCACGGGTGCTGCGAAGGGATCTCAAGGTGTTCACGAGTGCTGGGAGGGGGTCTCAAGGGTGTTGGTGGGTGCTGGGAGGGGGTCTCGGGGCGTTTGTGGGTGCTGGGAGGGGGTCTCGGGGCGTTTGTGGGTGCTGGGAGGGGGTCTCGGGGCGTTGGTGGGTGCTAGGAGGGGTCTCGGGGCGTTGGTGGGTGCTAGGAGGGGTCTCGGGGCGTTTGTGGATGCTGGGAGGGGGTCTCAAGGGTGTTGGTGGATGCTGGGAGGGGGTCTCAAGGGTGTTGGTGGGTGCTGGGAGGGGGTCTCAAGGGTGTTGGTGGGTGCTGGGAGGGGTCTCGGGGCGTTGGTGGATGCTGGGAGGGGGTCTCGGGGCGTTGGTGGATGCTGGGAGGGGGTCTCAAGGGTGTTGGTGGGTGCTGGGAGGGGGTCTCAAGGGTGTTGGTGGGTGCTGGGAGGGGGTCTCGGGGCGTTGGTGGGTGCTGGGAGGGGGTCTCGGGGCGTTGGTGGGTGCTGGGAGGGGGTCTCGGGGCGTTGGTGGGTGCTGGGAGGGGGTCTCAAGGGTGTTGGTGGGTGCTGGGAGGGGGTCTCGGGGCGTTGGTGGGTGCTGGGAGGGGGTCTCGGGGTGTTCACGGGTGCTGCGAAGGGATCTCAAGGTGTTCACGAGTGCTGGGAGGGGGTCTCAAGGGTGTTGGTGGGTGCTGGGAGGGGGTCTCGGGGCGTTTGTGGGTGCTGGGAGGGGGTCTCGGGGCGTTTGTGGGTGCTGGGAGGGGGTCTCGGGGCGTTGGTGGGTGCTGGGAGGGGGTCTCGGGGCGTTGGTGGGTGCTGGGAAGGGGTCTCGGGGCGTTGGTGGGTGCTGGGAGGGGGTCTCGGGGCGTTGGTGGGTGCTGGGAAGGGGTCTCGGGGCGTTGGTGGGTGCTGGGAAGGGGTCTCGGGGCGTTGGTGGGTGCTGGGAAGGGGTCTCGGGGCGTTGGTGGGTGCTGGGAAGGGGTCTCGGGGCGTTGGTGGGTGCTGGGAGGGGTCTCGGGGCGTTTGTGGATGCTGGGAGGGGGTCTCAAGGGTGTTGGTGGGTGCTGGGAGGGGGTCTCAAGGGTGTTGGTGGGTGCTGGGAGGGGTCTCGGGGCGTTGGTGGATGCTGGGAGGGGGTCTCGGGGCGTTTGTGGATGCTGGGAGGGGGTCTCGGGGCGTTTGTGGGTGCTGGGAGGGGATCTCGGGGCGTTTGTGGGTGCTGGGAGGGGGTCTCAAGGGTGTTGGTGGGTGCTGGGAGGGGGTCTCAAGGGTGTTGGTGGGTGCTGGGAGGGGGTCTCGGGGTGTTCACGGGTGCTGGGAGGGGGTTTCAAGGTCTTCATGGGCTCAGGCTGGTGCTGGGAGGGGGTCTCAAGGTGTTCACAGGTGCTGGGAGGGGTGTCTCAGGGTGTTCGTGGGCTCAGGTGGGTGCTGGGAGGGGGTCTCAAGGTGTTCTTGTGTTCAGGTGGGTGCTGGGAGGGTGTCTCAAGGGTGTTCACAGGCTCAGGCAGGTGTTGGGGAGGAGATCTCAGCATTCCTGGGGTGGAGTCTCGGGGTGCTGGGGCTCCAGGCAGGTCCTAGAGGAGTCTCAAGTTGTTCATGAGCCCAGATGGGTGCTGGGGGAGAGGTCCTAGCGTTCCTGGGGGGGGCACTCTGAGGGTGCTGGACATTCAAGGAGGTGCTGGAGGGGTCCTCAAGATGTTTATGGGCTCGGGTGAGTGATTGGGGTCTCTGTGGGTAATGAGGGTGTTCAGGCAGGTGCCAGGAGAGTGTCAAGGTGTTCATGGGCTCAGGTGGGTGCTGAGCAGGGAGATCTTAGCATTCCCAGGGTGGTTTGAGTGTGCTGGGGCTTCAATCAGGTCCTGGAGGGGTCTCAGGGTGTTCATGGGCTCAAGTTGGTGCTGGATGGGGAGGTCTTAGCAATCTAGGAGGGGGGTCTGAGGGTGCAGGGGGGTCTGAGGGCAGAGCCCTGAGCAGGGCACAGGCAGGACCGTCGAAGGTGGGTTTGTTTATATCGCTGTGTCAGGGTCTCCAGCGAGCTTTTAAAGACTCCTCCGACAGCGATTCTCCCTAAATACTGAGCTTTCCAAGTCCCACCACCCAGCTGTGCCCTGGGTTTGTGGGTAGGACTGGAAACCCAGCTGTTCAGTCATAGAATCATAGAATTGTCTGGGTTGGAAGAGGACCTCCAAGATCATCAAGTCCAACCCTTCATCCGACACTCTCATGATTACTAGATCATGGCACTCTCATGATTACTACATCATGGCACTAAGTGCCACTTCCAGTCTTATTTTAAAAACCTCCAGGGATGGTGACTCCACCCCCTCTCTGGCCAGGCCATTCCAAGGCCTGATTACTCCTTCTGGGAAGAACTTTTTCCTGATATCCAGCCTAAACCTTCCCTGGCAGAGTCTGAGCTCGTGCCCTCTTGTTCTGTTGCTGGTTGCCTGGGAGAAGAGACCAACCCCCACCTGTCTACAACCTCCTTTCAGATATTGTAGAGAGTGATGAGGTCACCCCTGAGCCTCCTCTTCTCCAGGCTAAACAACCCCAGCTCCCTCAGCCTCTCTTCACAGGACTTGTGCTCCAGTCCCTTCACCAGTTTTGTTGCTCTTCTCTGGACCCTCTCCAGCCCCTCAATCTCTTTCTTGAACTGAGGGGCCCAGAACTGAACACAAGACTCAAGGTGTGGCCTCACCAATGCTGAGTACAGGGGAAGGATCACCTCCCTCATCCTGCTGGCCACACCATTCTTGAAACAGGCCAGAATGCCATTGGCCTTCTTGGCCACCTGGGCACGCTGCTGGCTCATGTTTAGCCTCCTGTCACCCCCTGTCCTCCTGGGGCAGTGGAGTTCATCAAAAATAGCACTGACATCTGGGTTCCCTCTTTGGAAAGCTGATATCTGAGGGGCTGTTGTGTGCCAGGGATGAGACTCCTTCAGTGAGCGTGTCTGAGGGCAAAGTGGGTACAGTAGCCTGTTGTGACTGCTTTGTTAGTTATACTGGGATAGGAAGGGAAATAATGACTTGTTATTTGGTTTTTAAGGCCTCCTCTGTTCTCTAAACAGTGTGGGAGCTGCTGCTTTATTTCCCAGCTGAGGGCATGGGTTAGAGTTGAGTTTGTCAAGGAGCGGTGTTGGGTTTTGGTGTCTGTGGCGTTGTCTAGGGAGATGTTTGCTCAGGGTTGAATACAAATGTAGAGGGAGGTGGAACTGGATGATTTTAAGGTCCATTTCAACCCAAACCATTCTATGTTTCTACGATTTTATCATAGTGGGATGCTTCTGCTGCTTGGAAAGGGGGAAGTTGCTGTGTTTGACAGCGTTTCTGTAGGAATAATTCATAGAATCATCTGGTTGGAAAAGACCTCTGAGATCGAGTCCAGTCATACCTGTCCACTTACTAAACCATGGCCCTCAGAAACTCATTTAATGTCTTTAAACACCTCCAGGGATGGGGACTTCCAGTTGTTTCGAGTAGTTCCAGGCAGATCCCGTGTGCAGGGGAAGTTTGCTGAATCTGCTGGAATTCAGCATGGGAGAGCTTCACAGGGGAAAGCTTTGATACACAGGAGCCAGGGGGAGGTAGGTAACCTTTCAGACCATTTAGCACACCAGCTGCAGCATCAAGGCAACTAAAGTAATCATAAAAGATGAGGGAGGGGGGGGAAAAAAGGCATTTAATATCCTGCAGATGCGCTGGCTTTTGCTTGTTACATGAATCAGGGTATTACATAAATGAAAGAGTTAGTAAAGCAATTTATTGTTTTTCTAGAGCCAAGTGTGTGCCAGGTGTTTTACAGACAAGAAGAAAAGGTCCCTGCCTTGGAGAGCTTAGGATCAGTAATGAGATATTATTGATGAAACCTGCTTTGGGGCAGCTTTGCCAGCCCATGGGGCTGCTCAGGTGGTAAAATCTGGGACAAATATTTGCATGGAATGCAAGGAATGGTGGTAGAACCGGGCCAGGAGCTAATTAACCTGGCAATGTAGTGCAGTGTGTTCTCATTGCGTGCTTGGGGTTAGGTTTTAATTTGGTATTTTACTCTTTTGATGTTTCTAAGGCTATGGCTGGATATTTGACACTAATGTTAATGTAACATCTGACATGAACTGCTTGAGTTGGATGCTTAGGCAACTGCTGACCAAACAAATAGGAGTTACTTTTCAGCCAGATCGTTTTCCTGATCTGATTCACCATGTGACCACATAAACAAATGTGCAAGAGCAGAAGAGGGAGTTGAGCCTGGGGGCAGAGCAGCAATTGCTGAAGCTGGTAGGCTTGTTGAAAAGTGCTTTATTTCTGAAACTACAGCCTAGCATTGCAGACAAAAAAAGATATTAAAAGTGCCATTTCATAGAATCATAGAATTACCTGAGTTTGAGGGGACCCAGATGGATCATCAAGTCCAACTCCTGTCCCTACACAGGACACTCCCAACACTCACCCCGTGGGACTGAGGGCATTGTCCAAATGCTTCCTGAATGCTGGCAGAGCAGGTGCTGTGACTGCTTCCCTGGGAGCTGTTCCAGTGCTCCACCACCTGCTGGGGGAAGAACCTCTTCCTGATATCCCATCTCACCCTCCCCTGGCACATCTTCCTGCCATTGCCTCGGGTCCTGTCACAGGTCACCAGAGAGCAGAGCTCAGCCCCTCTTTCCCCTCCCTCCCTCCCTTGTGAGAAGGCAGTGAACAGCTCTGAGATCCCCTCTCAGTCTCCTCCAACTGAACAGACCAAGGGACTTCAGCCTCTCCTCATATGACTTCCCTTCCAGAGCCTTCCCCAGCTCTGTGGCCTCCTCTGGACACTCTCCAGTACTTTGATGCCCTTTTTATCCTGTGATGCCCAGAACTGCCCCCAGTGCTTGGCATGGGACCTCCCCAGTGCAGAGCAGAGCCGGACAGTCCCTGCCCTCAACCTCAATATTTCATGTGTTCTGACTTCTTGTAGAAGCCCATAGTTTAGGGGCCGAGCTGTCTGCCAGTTCTTTAAAAGCAAACCAAATTTAAAGTTTGTTTAACTTACAAGAGAATCTTATATCTTGATGCATACTTACATATATAGCTGATCTGCCCTGTGGGAGCAGCCAGGATGGGTCACACCATGCTAGTCAGCTTGTTATTGAGTGAACAAAACAGAGCTGTGCTTTTGAAACTCAGGCTGTGCTGTAGATGTGTGCAGAGAGGACCTGTGTTACCTTACACAATTCTTGCAGTGCAGTGGCAGAGTTTGCAGAGTGAGGAGGTGAAGTGGCTGAAGCAGCTCGTGGCATTCAGGAGCTCAGTCCTGCTGTGGAGCAGTAGGGGATGGGGGCCTGATTCCCACTGCCAGCTGTGAGAGGGGTGTGTTTGGTTGTGCTGCTTGTGTTTTTCCATGGTGATCCTCAGCCTGTGCCTTCAGGGCAAGGCACAGCTAAACTGTGTCTCTCCAGAAAGACTTTAAGTTGTCCCACTTTGATCTAGGTTAGCATTTTCCCAGCTTAGAAAGAAGAGGTGAAGCAAGACCTCACAGATGCTCCCGTTCGTTGCCCCAGCAGTGGTTTTTTCCAAGCCTAAATGTCTCTCTGACAATGGGATTCTCACTTGGCAGCTCTTAGCTTGTCCAGCAATTTCTTTGCATCTTTTCTTCAGCCCATCTGCTGCTCTTGGTATCACAAAGCTCTGCTTTTGTGGCAGGCAGGGGGAGTGGTAGAGGAACACATTTCTTTTTCTGGCATCTTAATGTTGATTGCTCATAGGTGTGTCCTTAGGAGCTTCCTTGGTGGGAAATAATTTGCTGTCAAATGCCATTTAGTCTCTGTCTGGTGTCCACAATGCAATTCTTGCTGTGGCATTTAGTTCTGTGGCATTTTTGCATGCGAATGACCTGCAGGCAGACTTGCCAAGGAACACAGGAGCTTTTGTTGCCTCCAGAGCACGCTGCTATCACGTTACTGTTACTCAATTATCAGTTGGCCTGGACATCGGGTTGCAAAAATTTAAACAAATTGTAAGCTGTTGAACTTTGCCCCACACGTGGTGCTTATTGCTCTGTCCTGTTCTCCCTGCTGACAGGGGATTTGATGAAAACAAATCTGTGATAACATAAAGCAACTGAAATTATAGTGCAGGAGAGCTTGGCTTGGCTGCTCTGTGGGATGATCAGCTTTGTGTTGCTGGCTCTTGTACCGGGTGAGCCATCGCTTTATGGGACGGATTCACTTGGAATAGATGAATAAATGGAGTTTCATTCATTTCTGGGAAGCTTGGTTCATTTATATAAGCTGCGAATTCTCGGCCAATTCTTCTCTTGTCAGGAAATTTCACAGTTTCTTTCATTCCCTGGGAGATCCTGATCCAGCAGGGACTGGTAGGACTGCAGGGAGGTGCTGAGCTGCAAGCAGGTTTGCTCAGGGAAGCCTTCCTCCTTCCTGGACGTTGGGATGCTCCCAGGATCTCTCTGCACGTGCTGGTGTTGAGTTGTACAGCTGGAGTGTGGTTTCTGTTAACGTGCTGAATCTCTCCACAGGGATTTTTCAGCAGAGGCCATGGAGCTTTCGGCCAGTGAACTCAGCATTTATGACAAGCTGTCGGAGACCATTGATCTGGTGAGGCAGACTGGCCACCAGTGTGGGATGTCAGAAAAAGCCATTGAGAAATTCATCAAGCAGCTCTTGGAAAGAAATGAACCCCAAAGGGAACCTCCACGTTACCCTCTCTTAGTGGCTCTCTACAAGGTAAAATGTCTTTTGTGCATGTGCAGCCCATCTGAGGGGTCAGAAGTTCTCCTTTTGCACCTGAGCCTTTTATTTCCCATTGCATTTTCTTGATCAGTTTTCCGAGGGCTTTGTTAGAAAGCTGTGAATTGTAGTTTCCTTCCTCACATGAGCTGGTTTGAAAGCAGAAGGCAACTGACTGAGCTTTGAAATTGCTGCTGTGTGCTGAAAGTTTTAACATGTCAACACCTTTTTTCTCCTGAAATTATTAAAAAGTGAGGCTTTTGGATTGATTCTTCAGGCAAAGATTCCCAGTGTGAGCACCCTAAGTGGAAATGCGAGGAAGCAAGGACATCCTTAAAGTTTAAGGTTGAATAATGAGCTCCAGGTTCTCTTTCTGACACTGTCACAAGCTTCTACCTGTCTTTATTCTCTTTCTAGTCTATAAAATAAACCTCTTGCTGTGATGATTGATGGAATAAAAATGTTTTGAGACCCTTAACTAAAAAACTTTTGCAAAGCAGGTGAAAGAATGCTGTTGTTAGGTAGTTTTGAGATGTTTGCTGCAAGGATAAAAACCTTCCCCCTGGCATAATATTCAATAATATTACAGTGTGATCTTTACAAAATCAGCACAATAGTTTCTATTTAGGAAAAAATTCAAACTTCTTCATTTTCTATAAAAAGCTGTAAAAGGAGGCAGAAGAGCAGGAATCTGGAAGTTTGAACTTTCAGCTTCTGTTCTTGGTTTTGCTGTTGATTCACTTTGTGTTTGGCCAGGGGGAGAATCGCATAATGTCATCTCTTTAAGGCTTATTTTGGGATTCTGGTCTGGAGGAGGGAGCTGGTGCCAACTCTGCCAAAGTGTTTCAAGGCTTGGTGGATATTTGCAAAAAGCCTTGAAAACTTTGTGCAAGAGGTGTGGCAGCAGTGCAGGCTTTTATTTGGTTAGGTGGGAGGAATCGGAAGTAGATGATCCTCATTGCTCTGGTGCTGGATTATTTGCAGTGCTAAGATATAAGAAGAGTTTTGTGACTTGGGTTTGAAGGCTGCTTAATTTGTCCTCGGACAGCCCTGAAAATCAAACTGAGTAGCAATTCTTTGTACATAAATAGCACTGAAGAAGAAGCCACAGCCAGAGCGTTCCTCTTGCAGCCCTTTGGTACCAACCAGAAGGTGTGTCCTGTTCTGGAGACACATCAGCTCCCTGCAGGATGGTTCATTATGTGCCTGTTGTCTCTCACAGGGTCTCCTTACCCTGGGACTGGTCTTGCTGACTGTTTACTTCGTGATCCAGCCATACAGCCCCCTGCCTCCTGAAGCGCCGCTTTCCAGAGCCCATGCCTGGGGCTCCCTCATCGGTCACATCCGCCTGCTCTCTCTGCCAATTGCCAAGAAGTACATGCTGGAGAGTAAGGAAATGATTTCTCTGCTGTAACATAAGCCTAGCAAGAAATACCAAGTTAAATACCAGCCATGCGAATGGTTGGAGTGTCTCCCTGGGCACTGAATAACAAATGTGTTACTGACATAGCACCATGGTTTTCTCTTTTTCCTACCACTGTACTTAAAAATAGCATCCCAAATTCTAACTAGGGCACTTTTCCTCCCATTCAGTGGGGCTGAAGCATATTTTATCTCTAACGTCATCATTTCATTCTCACACATTTTCATTTCCTTGCTTTTAACACCTCTGGTTTTTTTCTTCCACAAGAGTTCCCTTTCCTCTCAAAGTCTCTGCAGTTCTGCCCTGAGTAAATGCTGGGTAAATGTCACCTTTTTTTTATTTTTTATGAGCAAGCAGGCACAACCAGTTTGTCAACCAGATCTTGGTATCTCTGAGCAAAGTGTAGAAACCTCAGCATGTGACCTTACTTAAGGAAAAGTTGTTTTTGCCAAGTGGTGCATTGGGAAATGACTGTGGGCTTGAGAGCTTGGCATTTATAGAGGTTAACATAACCTTAAGGGCAGTATATAAGTGTGAGGAAGCTAGATAAGTGCTCCCTGATGAGGTGGTCCCATCATGGGAGAGGATTTTCCTAGACTGGTGTAATAGAAATGGAAAAGTTTGAGTATTTCTCATTCCCAGTTAATAATTTCCACTGACTTAGAGTGGTAAAGCATAGGCTCTGCCTCTTTGATAAAATACAAAGACTGTCAGGAATGATAAAGCTATGAATTACGTTGAGCGGGGATGTGGCACAATGTTGATGTTCTGTTGGTTTGCCATGAAAACAGACTCCTGTATCCATGCCCTCGATGGGTTTATATTTAGCTTCAGCAGTTCATTGTGTTGGGGTTGTCTGCTCTGGCTCTGACCTTCCTGCAGTAGCTAAAAAGGGTGCCCTGAAATGCCAGCGCCGCTCCGTGTGTTCCCTCAGTGTCTCCCTCTCTTCCGCTGACGCGGGGGATTTCTGTTGGGTCGGGTTCCTCTGGGTGGGACAGGGTATCCCCCATTGTTCCTCTCTTTCCTTAAACACTGGGATCTCTCCCAAGGAGGAAAAAACAAAGGCGAGGAGATGGCTTTGATAACCACTTGACATCAGCAGCCTGCTTATCCCTTCAGCACTGACAGAGGTGGTGCACACACCTTTGCTTCTCTATGGATAAGGAAACCCACGGGAGCTTTAATAACAGTTTCACAGTATCACAAGGTTGGAAAGGACCTCTGAGAACATCGAGTCCAACCTATAACCCAACACCAACACCACCCCATCATCTAACCCATGGCACTCAGTGCCTCATCCAGTCTCCCCTTAAACCCCTCCAGGGTCGGTGACTCCACCCCCTCCCTGGGCAGCCCATTCCAATGGCCAATCACCCTTTCAGGGAAGAACTTTTTCCTCACATCAAGTCTAAACTTTCCCTGACCAAGCTTGAGTCCATGCCCTCTAGTTCTGTCCCTGGTCACCTGAGAGAAGAGACCAACCCCTGCCCCACTACAACCTCCTTTTAGGGAGTTGTAGAGAGCAATGAGGTCTCCCCTGAGCCTCCTCTTCTCCAGACTAAACAGCCCCAGCTCCCTCAGTCGCTCCTCGTAGGGCTTGTGCTCCAGCCCCTTCCCCATCTTCGTTGCCCTCCTCTGGACACTCTCCAGCATCCTGACATCTTTCCCAAACTGGGGGGCCCAGAACTGGACACAGTATTCAAGGTGAGGCCTGACCAGTGCCCAGTACAGGGGGACGATAACTTCTCTGGTTCTGCTCCCCACACTATTCCTGATGCAGGCCAGGATGCCATTGGCCTTCTTGGCCACCTGGGCACACTGCTGGCTCATGGGGAGCTTCCTGGCCACCAGCACTCCCAGGTCCCTCTCTGCCTGACTCCTCTCCAGCCACTCTGTCCCCAGTCTAGAGCTCTGCATGGGATTGTTGTGTCCAATACTTGTATTTCTTCAGTGAAAGTCTGTTCAGAAAGTTGACAGGTTCTTCCTTCAGATGCTTCAGGACCTGTTTGGACAGGGGGGGTTCCTTGGGATGGGAAAAGCTTTCTTGGGCAGGAAAAGTTTTCTAGGACAGGGGCTGCCTGAAATCATGAGCACCTTGCTCTGAGGATAAACAGGAGAAGGGCCAAGTCTGGGCTACGGACGTACAGGGAGGAGATAGGGAATATCCAAAGGAGCAGGGGGAGGGAAAGGATGGGGAGAAAGAATGCAAGGTGGTCGTTTCAATGCATATAAAATCCCTCCTGCCTCCGTAAGTCCTAGAAGTGTTCTGAAGTGATGAGCAATAGGGTGGGCAGCAAGCCAGCTCTGGGGAAAGGAGGGGATGGAGGGGATGCAGCAGTTCCTGCTCTGTTTTTTCAGCAGGATTAGGCTGTGGTGCAAACCACAGCATGTCCCAATTAACAGATTTGCTAGGGATGGCTGGGGTAACTTTGATCCTGCTGCAGCAAAAGGAACTGGACTGGACCCTGGCTGTTTGAACACCAGAGTGCAGCACCCAGCCTGAACCTTGGCTGAGTTCCTGTGGGAATCCCTCACGTCCTGGCTTCCTGGCGGGCAGCTTTGGTCCCCAGGGCTGTCCCAGCAGTGCTGGTGTCCCCTTCACTGCTTGCTGGACTCTGGTGAGGCCACCCAGCAGGGATTGGAAGAGGGAGTTTGAGTTTTGTGGGGCTGTGTGGTCTCCCAAGCTCTCTTTCGGCCCTGTCTTGTGCATGATGTAATATTTTGCCCTTAATCTTGGACTTATGGTCAGCTGAAGGGAAGGGGTGAAGATACAGAAAAGCTGGGGAGGGGCTCTTGATCAGGGAGTGCAGGGATAGGACAAGGAGGAGTGGTTTTGAGCTGAAAGAGGGGAGATCAAGATGGGAACTTAAGAATAATTTAGGAAGAGATTTACATTAGATCTTAGGAAGAAATGTTTTCCTGTGAGGGTGGGGAGGCCCTGGCCCAGCTTGCCCGGAGCAGTGGTGGCTGCCCCATCCCTGGAGGTGCTCAAGGCCAGGTTGGATGGGGCTTGGAGCCCCCTGATCCAGTGGGAGGTGTCCCTGCCCATGGCAGGGGGGTGGAACTGGATGGGCTTTGAGATCCCTTCCAACCCAAACCATCCCATGATTCGGTGGTACGAATTGTCGCCCTGTTTGATGTGAGCACAAGGCTGGGGGGGTCCTGCAAGCAGGTCTGGGCTTCTGAGGTGTGTGCTGGCATAGGAAGGCACCATCCAAGGAGACTGAGCAGCAGAGAAAACTGCAAACCAAGGGACTGGATGTACAGACGCTCTGTAGATCCTGGTAGAGGAAAATTCTGAGGGGGCTGAGGAGGAAACTTGGAGCTCTCTGTGCTCGGGCACCGGTTCAAACCCAGCTGGGGCTGTTCTTGTTGAAAGCCACCTGTTAGCAGTTTGGAGGCTGCCTGGGCCCACCGGCAGTGCTGGCAGCCTTCCCTCATCCAGCGCCGCCAACCGCGGCGCGGACGGAGCCCGGCCATGGCGAGCGTGGGCGCAGGGGGGTCCGGGTCACTTCCGCTGGGCCTGCAGCCACCTGGGCAGGCAGGAGCAGCCTGCCTATGTGAGGATGCAGTCAGAGGGGGCTCTGCTGTTCCTCCTCAGCCTGCTCAGGGAATTGTGGGCTTGGGGCAGCTTTCCTGTCTCCGGGATTGCAGGTTGGAGCCCTGTCCCTCGGCGGATGTGGGCTGAGCAGCCAGGTTTGTGTTGTAGAGCAAGGGGAGCTCAAGTGCCTGGTTTCTCCTGACAACCAAAGCCCCGTGTCAGAGTAGTGGGGAAGCTGGGGAGGAGCAGCTCAGGGTGACCTGTCTTCACCCTCACCTTGCTCCTATTCCACCCCATGAACTGTGCTGTGGATGACAAGGGCTGGCTGGCTGTCGGAGGCCGTGGGTGGACCTTTGAGCGGTCGAGGTGAGGAGTGGTGTCCACAAAGCTCTCTTTGCGTGAAGTTTGCAGGATTAGGTCCAAAGTAAATTTCCTTTTTGCCTATCTCTCTGCTCTGTTGCTTTCAAGCTTTCTCCCCCGGATCAATTCCCATCTTAAAAGTAATGTTCCCACCCTTTGTTTCTTCAAAGCTGATTCTTAGACCCTTGGATTTGGCATCCGTGCCTCTTTCTCAGCTGTTTTCCCAGAGCTGGGAACCGAAGTCCCTTCAGTTGGGGTAAGGTTTTGTAGAAATGTGGTTTGCATTTGCTCTTCCTGAGCTTGTGTTTATGCAGAGCTTGTGAAAGCCCCAGTGCTGGGTCACACTGCCTGCTCAGGGCTGGGGGAAACGCCTCTCACCACCAGAGCCTGCGGCATCAACGCTTGGCGTAGCCCTGGGGAGGCTGTGGGTTTGCAGCCCTGTCCCTGCTGTGAGGAACATGACAGATTTTAGGTGGACACGTGGGTTACCTCAAGGCTTTGCAGTGGGATTTGAAGGAGAAAGTAGGGCCTGTGTAACCTGGCTTGGTTTAGCTCCTCTGACACAGGCTGGGAGGAACAAGTCCTCGGCAGAGCCAGTCGGTGCTGAACAGGCACTTGTCCAACAACGTGATGATTTACACGTTGTACTGATAAACAGGGGTTTGGAATGACCTCAGAGAACTTTGCTTCTAATAATGAGCTCTGGTCCTGCCCACCTGTGTCCTACCCTGTTAAAAATCAACTGCTTCAGTACCTGCTCAGCACCTAAAATCAGTCACAAGCCCACACATAGCTCGGTGTTGGAAGAGGGGTCCTGTACAAGTTACCCCCAGCTTGGAGAAGACTCCTTGTGTTAAATGCTTTTTTTTGCCTAGACCAGTAGGGCTAAAATCATGACTGTGGGCTTTATAAATAATCTATTTAGGAGAAAAGGATCCTTGCTGCAGGAGCTGTTTCTAAGAAGCACCTCATAACTGGCCTGTCCCTGACACGGCTCTGCCAGGTGCCAGAGCTGTTTGTGGGGACGGGTCACAGCAGGCTGGGTTACTGGGACAGGACAGCAGCCTCTGCCTCTAGGCTGCCCACCTTCAGTGGAGCTGGAGCCTTGCCTTGGCCCTTGGCCAGAGCCTGGCTGCTTCTGCTTTTAACCCTTTGCAGGCAGCCTGTGATGGGCCAGCGTCAGCCTCGTTTCTCTTCACTCCTCCCCTCTTATTGTAGCCCTGAAGTGTGTTTTTATCCTTGGTGCAGCTCTGTGCAGAGGGGGAGTGTCCAGCACACCTGCCTTACACTGGGGTGGACCTTTTGCTTCTTGAGTGCAGCGTGAGCTGAGCACCCAGGTATTCAGAAGCCTTTCCCTGAGGGTTTTGCAGCCCTGACCTGCTGGGTTTGATGATGCGGGAGCCCAAGGAACATGGGCCTGCTCTGGATGGAAGCCTTGCACCACAGGGCTGTTTGGGAGGTAGAACAGGATCTGATTTCTAACTTCTTGCTGCCTTCAGCATGGCCTTCTCTTGCTCACAAAAGACCTCACTTTTTTTTTTCCCCTAAGCAAAGTCAGGCTGGTTTGCTCTTGTGTTTGTGATGTCCTCATATACCTATTCGCAGGGCTGGAGCCTTCTGAGGTGGATGTGGTGAGGGTTGTGGCACTGTGCTGGGCTCCTTCCCCTTCCCATCCAGCTGCCAGTTGATCTGATCTTCCTTGTGTGTGTATAAACAACCCCTTTATGATATAACCTGAGAGTGACCAGCGGACACGTGCGTTGGCTCGTTCAAAGGAGGAAAAGGATAAAGGCTGACTCTGCAGTGCAGGGTGTTGCCAGGCTGTTTCCATACATTGCTTTGGCTTCTGCTCAGCCAGTAGACTGTTTATTTGGATTTGCTGACAGTAAATTAACTCCCAGGCATTGTGGCAATCTGGAACATGAAAAACTCTTCCTTTTGCTTCTATATTTTGATGCCTTCAGAATTTCTTGTTTCCTCGTGAATTCTTGCTTTGGGTTTGCTTCCCTGGAAAGAGGGTGTTTGTGCCCTGTGTTGGCCTGTGCAGAGGCATTTAGCAGCCTGGCAGGGTGCTGCCTGCCCTAGGGGCACAGGCACATCAGACCTTTTATAGACTGAAGCCATTGTTGGGCCAGTGGCAGCAATTGAGGCATTTGCTTTGAAAGTGCTCTGTTCCTCCAGGCCAGAGCAGCACAAGCTGCTTTCTACCAGAGATACAGGCAGGACTGGGCTATCATACAATCATGGGATGGTTTGGGTTGGAAGGCATCTCAAAGCCCATCCATTTCCAACCCCCTGCATGGGCAAGGACACCTCCCACTGGATCAGGAGGCTCAAAACCCCATCCTGAACACTTCCAGGGATGGGGCACCCACAGCTTCTCTGGGCAACCTGGGCCAGGGCCTCCCCACCCTCACAGGAAAACATTTCTCCCTAAGATCTTATCTCAGTCTCCCCTCTTCCAGCTTAAAACCATTCCCCCTCATCCTATCCCTGCACTCCCTGATCAAGAGCCCCTCCCCAGCTTTCCTGGAGCCCCTTTCAGCACTGGGAGGCTGCTCAGAGGTCCCCCTGGAGTCCTCTCTTCTCCAGGCTGAACAGCTCTAACTCTCTCAGCCTGTCTTTGTGCTCCAGCCCTCGGATCACCTCCACGGCCTCCTCTGGACTCACTCCAACGGTTCCATGTCCTTCCTGTGCTGAGGGCTCCAGAGCTGAACACAGGACTCCAGCACTTTGGAGGCTTTCTTGACAGCGTGGTCCCTGCCTTCAGTTTTCTAGATTGGTAGGTGCAGATTTCTCCTGGAAATAATGCTCTTTCACCCCAGTGAACCGCGAGTTGCTCTTGGGGCAGGCTGAGCAGACTTGATTTCACAATGTCTCATTGGATCAAAATCATTGTTGTGCTTTGCTAGAGATTGACTAATCCTCCTTTGCTTGTTTGACCAGCCGTTATCCATTAGTGAAATGAATGAGTAGTTCTTCGAGCTGTTGACTTCTTACCCAGAACAAAAACAAGTGTTTCTTGATAGGTTTACATGTAGCTGTTATTTTGTTGCTTGCTGTTCCTAAAAATGCTATGAACCAAACCAGGAGGTATTTTCTTCTCCTGGCATAAATATTTTCAGTGTACTCAGGGGTGCAAAAGAGTTCAATGTGAGAAAGAGGTGAGGATCTTGTGCTGAACAGTACCCCCTTTGTGGTGTATATTTAAGCTCCCACTGTGATGCAGTGAAGCTCAATATGAGCCACCAATGTGCACTCTCAGCCCAGAAGCCAACTGTGTCCTGGGCTGCATCCAAAGCAGTGGAACCACCAGGGCCAGGGAGGGGATTCTGCCCCTCTGCTCTTGTGAGACCCCACCTGGAGCCCTGGGTCCAGTGCTGGAATCCCCAACATGAGAAGGAGATGGAACTGTTGGAACAAGTCCAGAGGAGGCCATGAAGGTGATCTGAGAGCTGGAGCCCCTCTGCTGTGAGGACAGGCTGAGAGAGTTGGGGTTGTTCAGCCTGGAGAAGGCTCTGGGGAGACCTTAGAGCAGCCTCCCAGGACTGAAAGGGGCTCCAGGAAAGCTGGGGAGGGGCTTTTTCCAACGACATAGAGTGACAGGAGAAAGACTTTAAGGCCTTTAAATTGGAAGGGGGAAGATTTAGATTAGACATCAGGAGGAAATTCTTCACTGTGAGGGTGGGGAGACCCTGGCCCAGGTTGTCCAGAGAAGCTGTGGCTGCCCCATCCCTGGAGGTGTTCAAGGCCAGGTTGGATGGGGCTTTGAGCCCCCTGATCCAGTGGGAGGTGTCCCTGCCCATGGCAGAGGTTGGAACTGGATGGGCTTTAAGGTCCTTCCAACCCAAACCATTCCATGATTCTGGAAATCTGCAGTGATCCCAGCACAGCAAGGTGTGTCTTAGGAGCAAGGACAGCCTGACCTGCATGTTCTCTGGCTGTCAAAGCAATAACAGTAGGTTATGAGCTGCAATTTTGCTTTGATGTTAAGGGCTAGACCTTGCAAATCCCTGTCCTTAAAATACTGGAAAATAGCCCTGTAAAATCCAGCATCTGGAAGCCAGGTTATTTCCAACTGGAGGGAGAGCTGCAGCCCTTCTGTGGTGATGGTGATTGGACATCAGAGCCCTGAGGATCATCTTCTTACAGGTGAAATTGAATGGCTCTTGAAATCCTCTGCCCTGTGTCAGCCGTAAGAACCAGCTTGTAGTGGGCTTTTGCTGTGAAAATGAACAGAGAAAGTAAGAATCCCTGGGGGGTCTACAAAGGGCCCCCTTGGCCGAGGGGAAGGTGTGATTGTGGACAGCAGAGGGTGGGCTGAGGTCTTAATCCCTTCCTTTGAAGGGTTTCTTCAGCTCCACCTTGAAAAACTCCCCTACTTTTACAAATGTGCAGCTGTGGGGAGACCTTGTAAATGCTGAGATCAGCATCTTCTCATTATAGCTCAGAGGAACAAGGCTGTGGCTGGCAGTGCCATAAATGAGTCACTGCCTTGGGCCTGGGTGAGCCCACCCCCATCCCAAGCTGACATTTGAACTGGCCAATGCAGTTTGTCTTGTTCTTTGAGAGCCCTGAGCTTTACCTGCTCCCCTGCCTGTATTTCTGTGGGTTTGATGGGCTGTTGGGTCCTGTGAGGGACAGTCCAAAAGTGTTGTGGGTGGTGATGGGTGTTTGCAGCCAGGCTTGTACGATGGACCTGTGAGAAAGGACAGAGCCTGGTCAATATTCAGTGCACAGACCAGTCTTTCTGGAGAGCTCTGTGTTCACCCTAGGCTTGCTAAAGCTGCTTGACTACTGCACTGCTCCCTGGTGAGGTATGTGATGGGACTGGGGAACAGCAGCATCCTCAGAAAAGGTGCCCAGGTGGCCAAGAAGGCCAATGGCATCCTGGCCTGCATCAGGAATAGTGTGGGGAGCAGGACCAGAGGAGTTATCGTCCCCCTGTACTGGGCACTGGTCAGGCCTCACCTTGAATATTGTGTCCAGTTCTGGGTCCCCCAGTTTGGGAAAGATGTCAGGATGCTGGAGAGTGTCCAGAGGAGGGCAACGAAGATGGGGAAGGGGCTGGAGCACAAGCCCTATGAGGAGCGACTGAGGGAGCTGGGGCTGTTTAGTCTGAAGAAGAGGAGGCTCAGGGGAGACCTCATCGCTCTCTACAACTCCCTAAAAGGAGGTTGTAGTGGGGCAGGGCTTGGTCTCTTCTCTCAGGTGACCAGGGACAGAACCAGAGGGCAGGGACTCAAGCTTCATCAGGGAAAGTTTAGGCTTGATGTGAGGAAAAAGTTCTTCCCTGAAAGGGTGATTGGCCATTGGAATGGGCTGCCCAGGGAGGGGGTGGAGTCACCGACCCTGGAGGTGTTTAAGGGGAGACTGGATGAGGCACTGAGTGCCATGGTTTAGATGATGGGTTGGTGTTGGTGTTAGTGTTGGGTTATAGGTTGGACTTGATGTTCTCGGAGGTCCTTTCCAACCTTATGACACTGTGAAAAGAGGAATAGGGGATTTGGAACCAACCTTTGCAGGTGGTGGAGCTGCTTGGTGCATTCACTGTGGGGGTCTTGCTTCAAGTTGTGGGTGATGGTAACAACAAGCCTTAAGGACGGAAGACCTGGTGAGGGTTGTGGAGTCCTGGGGGAGTCCCCCTTGCTGTGGGCCAGACTTTTCTGTGTAGACCTGCCTGCTGGAGACTTCTCCAACTGTGGAGTCCTGAGTGCTGAGGGTGGGAGCCAGCAAGCTGCCTCAGCACCTGCAGCTCTACATGCAGGTTTTACACTTTCAACACTTCATTAGGGTCAGGAGCAGCCCTTGGCTCCGTGTGTCTTGCTGGAGTCAAAGATCCCCCTGCTGCAGGGCTTCCCTTTGAACCTGCTGCAGGGACAGACTGATATTTCACTCTTCCTAAACAGACCAGGGCCATTACTGGGATACTGCTCTCAGATCTACGTGGGCAAGTTTCCATGTGTTTTATTGCTTCCCTGCAACAGGCAGAAGCAGGGCCAGGTCTTCTCAGTCACTTCTCAGCTTCTAATCTGATCGTCCCCTCCCAGCATCTCTGGGGCTGTGCTCACACACCCCTCTGTGGTGCTGCAGACAGCCAAAAAACTTGGGAGATCCTCTGGGAAAGCGGCCAAGGAGGGCGGGGTGCTCATTTGAAATTGATGGTAAGTTGAAAATTATTTTTCTGCATAGTGGAAGGTACAGTCATAATCTCCAAGCATTAATCATAGATGTGTTCTGAGGAGAGTTGTTATCTCGTTGTCTGTGCTGTGTTAGCAGCTGGAAGTCATAATTACAGAATCATAGAATGGTTTGCGTTGGAAAGGACCTCAAAGCCCATCCAGTTCCACCCCTGCCATGGGCAGGGACACCTCCCACTGGATCAGGGGGCTCAAAGCCCCATCCAACCTGGCCTTGAACACCTCCAGGGATGGGGCAGCCACCACTGCTCTGGGCAACCTGGGCCAGGGCCTCCCCACCCTCATTCTGAAGAATTTCTTCCTAAGTCCCCAGCCCTGGAGTTATCCTGGCCCAGGGCAGAAGACTCTGTGAAGATTCTGTGTTTCACACCATCACTATCACAAGGTTGGGAAAAACCTTTGAGATCATCGAGTCCAGCCTATGACCCAACACCAACACCTACTTGTTGTCTGAACCATGGCACTAAGTGCCTCATCCAACCTGCTTTTGAACACCTCCAGGGACAATGACTCTGCCACCCCCCTGGGCAGCGCATTCCAATGATTCTATGATTCTAAGACCACTCTTGTTCAGGAGAGCTGGTCAAGTACCCCTGTACTGGGCACTGGTGAGGCCACACCTTGAGTGCTGCGTTCAGTTCTGGGCCCCTCAGTATAGGAAGGACATTGAGGGGCTGGAGTGCATCCAGAGAAGGGTGATGAGGGTGAAGGGGCTGGAGAACAAGTCCTGTGAGGAACGGCTGAGGGACCTGGGGTTGTTTAATTTGGAGAAGAGGAGGCTGAGAGGAGACTTCATCACTGTCTACAAGTGCCTGAAAGGGGCTGTGGGAGAGCAAGTGTTTGATCTCTTCTCTCAAGTGACAGCTGGTAGGAAAAGAGTAAATGGCCATAAGTTGTGCCAGGGGAGGTTCAGACTAGATATTGGGAAGAATTTCTTTACCAAAAGGATGGTCAGGCCCTGGAACAACTGCCCAGGGAGGGGGTGGAGTCACCATCCCTGGAGGGGTTTAAAAAAAGGATGAGCTTTTGAGGGACATGGTTTAGTGGGTGATGGGAGCGGTTGGACTTGATGATCTCAAAGGTCTTTTCCAACTGGAAGACTCTATGATAAAAGCAAATGTTAGGTGTTTACTGTGTCCAGTTCTGGGCCCCCCAGTTTGGGAAAGATGTCAGGATGCTGGAGAGTGTCCAGAGGAGGGCAACGAAGATGGGGAAGGGGCTGGAGCACAAGCCCTACGAGGAGAGACTGAGGGAGTTGGGGCTGTTTAGTCTGGAGAAGAGGAGGCTCAGGGGAGACCTCATTGCTCTCTACAACTCCCTAAAAGGAGGTTGTAGTGGGGCAGGGCTTGGTCTCTTCTCTCAGGTGACCAGGGACAGAACTAGAGGGCAGGGACTCAAGCTTCATCAGGGAAAGTTTAGGCTTGATGTGAGGAAAAAGTTCTTCCCTGAAAGGGTGATTGGTCATTGGAATGGGCTGCCCAGGGAGGGGGTGGAGTCACCGACCCTGGAGGTGTTTAAGGGGAGACTGGATGAGGCACTGAGTGCCATGGGTTAGATGATGGGTTGGTGTTGGTGTTAGTGCTGGGTTATAGGTTGGACTTGATGATCTCAGAGGTCCTTTCCAACCTTATGATACTGTGGGTTTGACTGATGGAGAGCTGAAGTTCTGCTTAAGGAGCTGCTTGGCTGCTCCTCGAAGCGGGGTGAGAAGGCACAAGCTCAGAGGAGAGGTTAGTTGGGACTTGGCCTGCACTTCTGTGCTGGGATGGGTGGTTGTGCGTGTCGGCTCCACAGCTGCTTCCCTGCACTCAGATCCACGGGGATGGCTGCCCACGCCCAGCACTCCCACGTCTGGCTCTGAGTGGCTGGGCCCCTGGTGACGCTTGCGCTGGCACGAGGAGCCCATCTTTCTCTTCAGCCTCCCAGCAGGCTGTGAGCTCGCAGACAGCCTGCTTGGCTTAAACCAAAATCATCCCCCAGGGTGTCTGGGCTGGGTGATAATGTAAAAGGAATGCAGGGAGGGTAGTGGAAGAGAGAAAAAGCATCCTCAGTAGGACTCCTGCTGTGGTCCCAGCGTGCAGCCTGGTGCCCTCTCTGCTGCACGGGGTCCCTTCTCCCTCCCTCCCTGGGAAGGGCAGGCACTTCTCACTGCCTGTGCTTGTCATGCCAGTCACACTCGTGCTGGTGCACAGACAAACACCCTCAACAATCAAGCTAAAAGATTAATTACTGAAAGAAAACCCCACCCCAACGCCACAACCACACTCGCAGCATTCGAAATGCGTCTCGACCGTGCTCTGCTTGCGTTATTGAGGGGAGGAAAAGAAATAACCCCCTGAATTGAGCACTTGAGAATGCAAATATCCCTGCTCAAAGGAGGAATCAAGCTCTGTGCTGTCAACCTCATTAACATCCTGTTACGGGGGACAGGGAGAGAACATTTGGGGACCACTCTGCATAACGCCCTGGGATGAGGTTTCGAAGTTTTGGCCCAGAAAGAAATTATAGCAGTGCTGCTCCCTGCACGATGAGAGACCAGGCAATAGGTTTTCTTGTTCTCTTCGTGCTGAGATCTTTCAGCCTTTTGTTTCCTGTCACTGACCAGCTGGTTTTTGTGAGTTGAGGGTTTTTTGTTGTTGTTGTTGTAAAATCAAAGCTTTCTACAGGCAGAGAAACAAAGATTTTCTTTTTTCTCTTGTGAGCAGGGAGGGAAAGTCCATCAGAGCAGTTTCTCATGGGAGCAGGACTTCTGCTTGCTCTAAGGGTTTTACACTTTGTTGTGCCTTTTTACCCCTTTTCCCTGAAAGCAGCATAGGTGCCTTTTCCAGAAAGACTAGGAATTGTATCCTGGTCCCTTTTCAGTTCATGTCCCAGCAGTAGGGTGGGAAATGCAGCATTTGGGAGTTGATGTATTTAGAGAGGGGGGAAAAAAGCAAAATGAATCCCAGTCTGCTCCTTGTTGTTATGTCCCAATGAACACAAATCCTCTATAATGTTCCTGTTTATCTGTTGCAGATGTCAGAGGGGAAACATAGAACAAGAGCTTTCCTATTAAGTGCTGTTCATCAGTTATGATCCATGTGCAGGAGAAGGCTGAGCAGGGCTGGAAATCACAATGGCAGTTACTGGCAGGCTGCTTGTGGCTTTTCCCCCCTGAAAAACTGCTCTGCATCCTCATTTCCCAACTTTATTTTTCAGACAGGCTTTACTGTCTTTTTTCTCCCCTTTCCCATCCACTCCATGTCCTGAATGGGTGACCTGCAGCAATGTCCATGAGGCACAACCTGTTTTCATAGAATCATGGAGTGGTTTGGGTTGGAAGGGACCTTAAAAATCATCCAGTTCCAACCCCCTGCCGTGGGCAGGGACATCTCCCACTGGATCAGGGGGCTCAGAGCCCCATCCAACCTGGCCTTGAACACCTCCAGGGAGGGGGCAGCCACAGCCTCCTGGTTGTGACATGTGCTGGCACTGAACGGGGCGGGTGGACCTCTCCTTCAGCCAGATCTCTGCACCTTTTGTGGGAGGTGTGTCCCAGGCCTTGGGGTTTTCCTAACCCACCCTTGACAGATCAGGCTTTCGGGTGGGTTTGCTGCTGCTGCCCAAGCTAAACATCTCCCTGTAGGATTAAGGCTGCAGAACCAGGGCTGTCGCCACCACTGTGTCCTTTTTAGTGTGGGGGCTGCTCCTGCAGATCCTTCAGATCAGAAATACGTGGGGTACTTAGCATGATCAGCTCTTGTGCTGTTCATTCAGGTCTCTTCTGTTAATATTTACTTAATTTTTCTTGCTGAGAGCTGTTAAATTGAGGAGGGAAGCACAATACAGGCATCAAGTTATGGTTTCCTGTAAAAATTGAATTTTAAAGATGTAAACATGCAGTGTTTGTTGTAGCCAGTACAGCCAGTTGTGATGTAACTAGAATTTAACATAGATGTAGCTGTGGTCCAGGGCTTCCTCATGCTGGGACTTTTCTCCCCATTTCACCTTCCAAGTCCATGTATGGGATGAGTGAAAACAGCAGCAGCGTGGCTTGGTGAAATCCCACATCCCCCAGCATCTTCTGCCCATCAGAAGGGCAGAGTAAACTGGGGACAGAGTTATTTCTTAATTAACACAGAGATAAAGGGTAGGGTGGTGATTTCAGGGGTGCCTTAGGTTTCACAGTGCCATGTTAGAGTTTCTCTTTTCAACCTGCATCTTTTTTGTTGTCCACTGCTGGAATATTTGGATTGCTCTTTCACTTGTGACCTTGTTTCAGTTCATTGCACCATCTGTGGTGATTGTAATCCTTCTCCTGATATGAAAGGGTTGCTTAGCCTGTGTGCCTCGTACACACAGACAAGTGGAATTTCCACAGAGCTCTCCCATTTCTCACAACCCCAAGCCATATCTCCAAAATCTTCAGCCTGGGCTGGAAACAGCCTGTGATGAGTTCCCTGCCCTGGTGACGCTTGTGCTTTTCCAGTAACTTAAAACAGTTTCATGTTAGGGATGATGAGTTTATCATCCAGTCTGACTCCTTTCCATTTCATGTTTGGTCTCATTAAACACGTTTCTCTTGTTTCTTCCCAAGAATGCCAGGACTGGTGGGCAGCAGGTTGCAGACAGAACACTTCGCTTCCCGCAAACTGCACAGTCTGTTCTGCTGTGAAAAGCCTTCAGATAGTGACAGACTTTGGAGAACTATCAGAAAAACTCCAGAGGTCTCAGCCTTTTCTAGTCAAGGTAACACATGGGTTTGTGAGACAGGACGAGGTGTCATCCAGAGGGCCCTGGACAAGCTGGAGAAGTGGGGCTGTGGGAACCTCATGAGGTTCAACAAGGCCAAGTGCAAGGTCCTGCACCTGGGTCGGGGCAACCTCCAGTATCAATACAGAGTGGGGAAGATGTGATTGAGAGCAGCCCTGAGGAGAAGGACTTGGGGTGCTGATTGAGGAGAAGCTCAACATGAGCCACAATGTGCACTCTCAGCCCAGAAACCACCCGTGTCCTGGGCTGCATCCAAAGCAGTGGGACCAGAGGGGAGGGAGGGGACTCTCCCCCTCTGCTCTTGTGAGACCCCACCTGGAGCCCTGTGTCCAGTTGTGGAATCCCCAACATAAAATGGAGATGGAACTGTTGGAACAGGTCCAGAGGAGGCCACAGAGATGATCCAAGGGCTGGAGCCCCTCTGCTGTGAGGACAGGCTGAGAGAGTTGGGGTTGTTCAGCCTGGAGAAGAGAAGGCTCTGGGGAGACCTTAGAGCAGCCTCCCAGGGCTGAAAGGGGCTCCAGGAAAGCTGGGGAGGGTTTTTATCCAAGGGCTTGGAGGGACAGGATGAGGGAGAATGGCTTTAAACCAGAAGGGGAAGATTTAGATTGGACATCAAGAAGAAATTCTTCACAATGAGGGTGGGGAGGCCCTGGCCCAGGTTGCCCAGAGCAGTGGTGGCTGCCCCATCCCTGGAGGTGTTCAAGGCCAGGTTGGATGGGGCTTGGAGCCCCCTGATCCAGTGGGAGGTGTCCCTGCCCGTGGCAGGGGGTGGAACTGGGTGGGTCCTTTCCAACTCAAACCATTCTATGATGAATCCAAACTCTTAAATAGCATGAGCCAAAGACCCCTGCCCAGGTTTTTTTAACCACAGACTTAAACTGCTGATTGAGGCAGTGTCCATCTAAGATGACATTTAGCCCCAGTTTAAAAATTTCAGGGGCTGAGGAGCTCACTGCATCCTTAGCAAGCTGCTCTTCTGACTAATTATCATTATGATTGGAAACAGCAATTTAGATGGCTGCAACTTTTGCTTGTTCTTTGTCGGGGTGGAAACAGGAGAGGAAGAAGAACCCCGAAGCCAGGTGCACAGCTCTTATCTTTGGTTTGTCTTGTTTAAGACAGGGCAGCGTCTCTCCTATGAAGAGCTGAAGCATTTTCAGTCCCAGGATCCAGACCTTGCAGAGGTTATAATAGAAGAAAATTCAGCTGAATTGTGGAGCTGCCCCTTTTTCTTTCCCTGGTGAGTCAAAGACCAACCATGGCAGATGCAGACACCCCTCCTGCAGAGGTGCCCAGGCATTGTGCCAGTGTGGGTTACCAGGAGCTTGTGGTTCCACTTTAACTGGAGGGAAGTGGAAAAGGAATGGATTACAGGCTACTCCTGGCACTGATTTGATCCAAGCAGAAGATTTTTGCATTAAAAATGGGGTGTTGTGGCTGGGGCTTCAGGTATTGCTCCCCTTACAGGACAAAGATACCCCAGTGGTTGCTCAGTTCTGTTCTTCAGGCCATATATTAATCATCTGGGCTGTGATTTGATCCCCTAATCAAATCTCTTCTCTGCTCAGTTGGAATCTTCCACTGTTAATGTTGACTGAGAAGAGGTGCTGTGACTTCTGCAAAACACTGAGAGTTAACAGAAAACTAAGGGATCCTGCAATTTGTATGGTCTCATGCAAGGAAAAGTGGCCTGTGCTGACCCTGGCCCTTTTTCAGCTGTGCCAGAGCCTTTGGTGGCCACAAGACATTTGAACAGTTCCGAGCTCTCCGTGGTTGCAGTGTGGTAACCAAGTCTTTGCACATGGAGAAGTGATGAGTGATGTAGGAAGGTGCCACCTGGTGTGGAGCAGACTCCAGGGCACCTTTGCAAGCAAAAGAGCAGTGTCCAGGCAACTTGGAGAAGGGCAGGGTGGAGTCTGTGCTTTGGCTCGTGCTTAGATGGGCTCTTCTTGACCACAGCACTGGTAGACAGATGCTCAGGGTACAGGAGTATTGATCACATCGAGCTCCTAGACAGAGATGTAAAAATAACAAGCCCCACCCTGCTTTTTCCAGTTACATTCCTTGGCCTAGAGAATAGACTTGGATTCCCCCCACCTTGCCATGTGGTTCCAGTTATGGTTGCCACCTCTCTGCATCTCTTGTAATTAAGGGATCCCATCAATAACCCACATCATTTTAAGGGAAGAGAGGAGGGAAATTAAGTGTAGACATCCATGATGATGTGTTTGTTCCCTGTTTACGTGGTGCTGCTGCAGGTGCTGAGAGGAGGATATGAAGGAGCACAGGTTTAGAAGCTGAGAGGTTGAATCTTGCTGCTAGGGGCTCATCTATCAGCAGGCTGTTACCAGGCTTGAATAGTTGTGAAGAGATTTGATCTTGGAATTAGTTTTAAATACAAGCATTATCACTGCGTGACACTTTTTAATGTGAGTTGTGTTTGTTTGATTTAGGAACAAATCTGTGAATAAAACTCAGATTCTGCAGGAGTTTTTCCCCACTTCCTTGCTGTCCTTCCCCAAGACAGTGTCCTTGGAGAGCTGCTTCCTCATCCGCCACCCAGATCTGGGGAACAAGGTGAGACATTCATCCTGGAGACCTTACCTCTCTCTCTGTGAGTTGTCCTCCAGGTGCTCCAAGTCTTTGGGGGGACTTGCAGGACTTTTTCAGCTGATAAAACCCTAAACCCTTTTGATTCTATCAGTTCTCTCCACCCCTGTGGGATGTGGAACCTCCAGGTTGCTACCACCCAGCAGCTGTGTCGAGCTCTGTGCAGGTGGTACCACATCCGTCTCCCTTGGCAGGTAGAGATGCCCTGGGATCTCCCAGCTCCCTTCACATTTGTGCTCTCTGGGTGTGAGGGTGGTATTTTTGTTGCACAACTGGGCAAAATTCATTTAGAAGTCACATTTCCTGGCAGTAAGATTTACCCATTCTGAGATCCCTGCCATGGAGATGTTTCACTAAAGAGTGACATTTCAGGCTCCCAGCCTGATGGCCTCAGTTTTCATGTGGGCTTTGTGGGTGTAGAGGGCTGGCATTGCCTTGGACAGAGGAGGGGTGAGATTTGTGGGTGAGGTGTTCAACCTGAGCTGGCAATGTGAGCTCACAGCCCAGAAACCACCCCTGTCCTGGGCTGCATCCAGAGCAGTGGGACCAGCAGGGCCAGGGAGGGGGTTCTGCCCCTCTGCTCTGTGAGACCCCACCTGGAGTCCTGGGTCCAGTTCTGGAGTGCTCAGCACAGGAAGGATGTGGAACTGTTGGAGCAAATCCAGAGGAGGTCACAGAGATGATCCGAGGGCTGGAGAACCTCCCGTATGAGGACAGGCTGAGAGGGTTGGGGTTGTTCAGCCTGGAGAGGAGAAGGCTCTGGGGAGACCTTGGAGCAGCCTCCCAGTGCTGAAAGGGGCTCCAGGAAAGCTGGGGAGGGGCTTTCTACAAGGGCCTGGAGTGACAGGATGAGGGGGAAGGGTTTTCAGCTGAAAGAGGGGAGACTGAGACGAGCTCTTAGGAAGAAATGTTTTGCTGCACAGGTTGCCCAGAGAAGCTGTGGCTGCCCCATTCCTGGAGGTGTTCAGATGGGCCTTTGAGCCCCCTGAGCCCCAATAGCAGGGGCGTGGAACTGGATGGGCTTTGAGGTCCCTTCTGACCCAAACCATTCCATCATTCCATGCAGCTGCCCTCAGCTGTCATCTGCTGGTGACTGGGGGAGCAGCCAGCCTGTGCTTTGAGCTGTCTCACCTTGCTGCAGGGCACTGATTTGCCCCTTGTTTGGTCAGGCAGACCCATGAAAAGCAAGCAAGGCTTTTGAAATGTTCTCCTCTCATCCTAGAGCTACACTTTGCACAATCTCTTTGCTGTTGGGAGTGGACAGCTCACCCTGACTGTTGTACCTCTGGACAAGTGCAGAGGACACTGTGAGATGTTCAAGGTGGAGCTGGAAGCTGGAGATTTAGGTGAGTACTGGTGCTGTAGCAGGGTCTGGGAGATCCCTTGGAGTCAGGAGACTGCTTCCAGCTGGATCTTACCTGACACCTGAGAAGGTGGTGTGTGTCATTACCACCTCCAAAGTGGGGTGTGTCTGCTTATAGCAGAGGAGTGATGGTTCTGGACTGAGAGTTTGTGTCCTGGAACACAACGACCCCATGAGATGCTCAGTGTGAAAACCAAGCAGTATGGGCTGCAGGAGACACAATGCTTCCCAAACCCAGCGTGTCATGGGGGCAGTGTCTTTCCAGAGAGCTTCATGGGGAAATGTGAGCAGTAATTAAATGTGGATTCATCTAATATGGCCTCTGTTGCATCTTCCAAAGGTTTTGCCAGCACAGATTACTGGACAATGAGCTTCGTGGCCAAAGGGACAGAGCCAGCAGTTGTTTGTGATGGAGCTGCCAGCTAAGGACAGTGGGGTGAGAAAACAGAGCTGTTTCCAGGAGGAGAAGACTTTCAGCTTTGAAGCCAAGGTGTCTTGAAAGTGATAGAGCAACTGGGGCAACTGGGGCAGGCGGCTGTGCCACCCTGCATGTTTACAGTGTTCAAAATGACTCTTTTCCTGACCCTTGAGGTAATTCTTTGCCTTTCCTCAAATGTATTTTGGGAGAAGAGCAAGCTATTTATGACCTTCCCTGTCCCCTCAGGTAAGCCCCAAGTTTGCAGCAAAGGGTTTATTTTCTTTCCAGGAGCAACAGAGGAATTTCTCAGGATGAGATTCACCTTGTGTCCTTTGTGGATTATGGCACTTCTGAAACTTTTTTTTTGGGGGTGGGGGGGAAGTTGGGAGTTGAGAGGGGGGTGTTGTGGCATTTCTGTGTAGTTCCTCCTGAGGAGGAGGTGTTGAGCCTGTCTTGTCAGGGCAGCTCTCTAAAGGGAATGAATTGGTGACGTGGCCCACCCCAGCCCACCTCTCCACCCTCTACGTAGCCTGGCAAAGCTCATCACAGCTCCCTTCCCCAGGGCTGAGATGAGCCTTGCAGCCTCAGGGCAGAGCCCCTCACCCACTGCATCATTCTTGTACCAAAACAATCTCTTTGGGCCTCTTCTTTGTCTCTTGCCATCTCTCTTCTCTGGTTCTCTATTATGTGAGTCAAATCCTACCTGTGCTTTATTTTCTCCACCTCCTTTCCTACAAAAACCTGTGCGAGTTTTAGTGGTGATGGTGCTGAGAGTGCAGGAGTTGTGGCTGGAGATGGGGCTGGGTGCAGAGCCCTGCACAAACTTCACCTGATTGTGCACCTGAGACACCAGAAGTGCACAACTCTCTTCATAATCTCCTTGCTTGGAGAGGTGCTCCCTGCGTTCCCAACCTGGGGGAGCACCGGAAAGCTTCCCCATCCCTGGTAATTTTTGCATCGACTCCTTCCAGACCTGGAACTCTGTCTTCACAATGAATGTTGGTTTTTCCTGGGTCCTTGCCAAGCTGCCTTCACATGTTTCCTGTTGCCTGAGCACTGCCTCATCCAGTGCCCTGAGAGAGGCTCGGTTTCAGTGTTTGCAGGCTGCGGATGCTGCGCTCCCTTCCAAGGCTGATCCTTTGGGTCTGATCCCGCTGCTGAAGATCATTTACAGATGTGTTGGGCTGAACTCGTAGGCCAGGGCTGTGGTTCAGGACATATTCTCAACACTTGTTAATATGGAATTGGGAGGGGGTTTGTTTGAAAGCCAGTTAACTCCGTTCTCAGGAGCAGAGAACCTTTTCCTCTGTAAATATTTGAGGTACATTTAAAATGACAGATTGGAAGAAGGTCCATCCAGCCTTTTGTTTGTGACCAAGATCAGGAGAAAGGGGAGCAAATATCATTCTAAACTTAATAGGGTCTGACAAAAGCTGCCAGGTGGGATGACCACGTCTGGCTCCTGTACAAAGTTTAGTCTGAGGCCTTGATGCTACAAATATTTCTGTGCATAACCCTTGTTTTCCTCCTGTAAATGAATAGGAAGGACCCCAGCACCTGTGCTGGTGCGTGTGCGTGGCCCTTGACACTGCACCAAAAGCAGCAGATCCAGTAAAACCAAAGGGGGAGGGAGCCTGACTCTCTCAGGGCACAAAAGGATTAGTTTAATTCGTAGCAAAATATTAAAGGGAATTGGATTAGTAGGACTTTATTGTTAGTATTGTTAATGCCTGGAGTGTCTTTTACACTTGTAACGCTCCATGCCAAGACACACCCACCCACCACCCCTCTCTCTCCTCCTAAAGCCTGGCTCTTACTTCATGGAAATTCAGGACTTTGGTGATGGCAGAATTAGGGCCTCGTTAGTGACTGTTGCTGTTTACACTTTGGCAGCCTCTCAAGTCAAATTCAAAGGCTGACAAAGGTTACTTCACCTCTTACTGGTTTTGTACCTGCTCCATCTCTGGACTTGGTTAGAGAAGTGTGGGGAGAGAACCTGCTGGACTCATCGTTGCTGGGATTGTGGCTGGGTCCGTGATGCTCTTTTCTTCTAAGTGTCCTTGGCTGTAACTTGTAAAAGAGCTGCAGAGACGATTCTCCAGTGTCTGTGAAATGTTTGTGTTCCATGAGTGGTGCTGCAGCCATTGTGGCTGTCTGGCTCCCTTGGGAAAAGCAGAGAAAACGGATCTGTTTACGGTTCCTGTGTCGAACGGGGCGGGGGGGAAGGGGGAGCTCTGGGGCAGGTTTGTGCCTGTTTAGCAAAAGCCCTTCTCACGTTTTGCTTCTCTGCTCTGCAAAGACTTGCAGCTGGCTGGACAGGAGGTGCTGAATCTGGACTGTTTGCAAATCAGCTTTCCAAGTGCACTTTATGGTCTCTGCATAAGTTTCCAGGTCTGTGTCGAGGCGATACATTGCATATGTCCCAACCTTGCTCCCTTCGGAGTTTACATCATTTGTTTTTAAACTTCCAGTATATTTTCTCTTCCTCATCCAAAAGCTGTAAGGAATTAGCTGCTAAACTAAAACAGGAGGGCAATTCTCCTGCTGATAAAGAGCCAATTTTGGCCCTTGCTGCTGTTGGAGTGCAGAGCCCCAGTCTGTAGCACAGCTTCTAGAGCAGCTCCTGTCTTCAGCTATCGCCTTCCGCATCGCGGCGCGGGCGAGGAGCTGGGCTGGAAAACTCAGAGGTGGGGCCAGAGTGGCAAAACCAGGATGGCCAAAAGGAGGTGTTGACACCAAAGGGCTGCGAGCGATCCCTGGGCATTCCTCATGGGGGGTTCCGACTTCCTGGAGCCTTTGCCATGGCTGTGGGAATCTGTGACTTCCCTGGAGGGCCTGGCAGCTCCCAGTGTTCTGCTGAGGCTGAACTGGGGGGAACGTGGAGGTGTTCCCAGCTATGGAGGCATCGTGGTGGCTGATGGGATCAGATGAGTCGCAGAGGGTGTGGATCCCAGCGTGGTCTCCCTCCCCTCTAGCTTCACATTGGCACTTGTGCGTAATCCAAGCATCTGTGCTGGTCTGGACAATCCCCCAGTGCCCACCCTGGGCAGCTCAGAGCGGTGCCCGCTCACCGTGTGCATTCCAGCTTCTTAAAGTCTCTTTGTGTGCTTCAGAGCTCTCTGCCTGTGAGCACAGAGGGGATCTCCTGCCAACCCAACAATATCCCAGAGGCCACAAAGCCACCCTGTAATCCCACCAGCAATCCAGGCGTTGGTACTACCCAAGAGCCCAGCAGGCAGGGGCACAAAGGGGTCATTGCTCTCCTTACCAGGCCAGAAACCCGTCAGCTGGGCAGGAGGGTCGTGTGTTCAAGCTGGTTTCCAAAAGCAGGGGTCATGGACTTTTGTTCTCAGTCAGTCCTGAACTCAGGGTAACTGAAAGGAGGAGAGAGGAGCAGCGTTATTTAATTCAGTACCAGGAAATCAGCATCCCCTGGGAGAGCCAAACTGCTCCTTTGTGTTGATTATTTTTGGTTTTGTCCTCCCCAATGGATTGTGCCCAGGGAAGTTCTGGCTGCCCCATCCCTGGAGGTGCTCAAGGCCAGGTTGGATGGGGCTTTGATCCCCCTGATCCAGTGGGAGGTGTCCCTGCCCATGGCAGGGGTTGGAACTGGATGGGCTTTGAGGTCCCTTCCAACCCAACCCATTCCATGATTCTCTGAAATTCCCCCAAGGCAGTTCTATGGATCCCAGCCTCAACTCCTTTGCAAAATCCTGGAGAGCTTCCTCGGGGTGAGTTCCCAGGAGTCTCAGGCTTTTAGCTTCTCCCACGAGTCCTCTTGCTGTAATAATCTGGCAGAGAAGCTGGTTTTCCTGGGCTGGATCAAAACATCTCCCTTCTCTCGTGGCTGCCCTTCCCAGCTTTCTCACAGCATGGAAATCCCCTGAGAGAGGGGATTTGGGGAGCAGGAGAACATCTCAGTACTAGAGATGTGAGCTCTGCAAACCCCAATGTCACACCAGGGTGATCCTCCTGCCTTTAAACCCCCCGTATTCACATTGGGAACACGGCTCCAGGGAGTGGGGTTTGTGGATCCACCCAGTCCCAGGCTCTGGTCCACGGTTAGCCCTGTGGTCCCTGAGAACCAAACACTTCCTGGGGTGGTGCCCTTCTGGTGAGGACACAAAGAGCTTTTGCCTCCTGCAACCCAAACTTTCCCCTCTTGGTAAATTTTATGTGTTGGACTGTATATTCTCCTCTTCAGGAAACTCCTTGTAAAGGAGAGATTTCTTGTCCTCTGAGTTAAACCAGGGAGATGCTGGACCTCCCCTTGGCTTTGGAGACTAAACAGAGGACAGGTGATTTATTTTTAGGGTTATCTTTGTCTGTGGGGAGGGGGAGGCTTGATCTAAAGGCTCAGGGGTGCTGGGGAGTAAAGCTACTCATGCATAAAGACTGTTTCAATGCTGAACTCTAAATTCAAGGGTGGATTAAAAAAAAAAAGAATGTAAATATGCACTTAATGCAGAATTTTATGGATGGTGGTAATTTAATATATTGCAAACTTTGTAAATACTTGGGAAAACCTGTAAAGTGTGTAAATAAATGAGATTTGTATGTAAGAAGAATTAAAAAATGTTTTTACTTTTTGGAATTAAATACAAGTGTTAATGTACCTTTTCCCCTTTCCTGACTCATTTGCTTTTCTTCTTGCACCTCAGCCATTGAGGGGTTAATTAACCCTTTCTGGGATGCTTTTTCTAAGCAGAAGTGTCATTTCTGAGGGAAAAGTCAGAACACTTTTGTGTAGAAAGAAACACTTAAGGAAGTGTTTTTCCAGTTTTGCCAGGCTCCCTAAACAAAGTTGGTGTAACAGCTCTGCCTGTCCCCTCTTTCTTCCCAATATCTCCATCCTCCCTTCACAGTTCAGCTTCTTTGAGCCAAATCTTGAGGACCAGAAGACAAGAAGCTCGTCCAGAGTCCATAAAACCAGGTGAGTAGAGGAGAGCAGGATCCTGTTACTACCAAGAGAAAGTGTGAAGTGTTTGGTACCAGAGAACCATGGAATGGTTTGAGGTGGAAGGGACCTCAAAGCCCATCCAGTCCCACCCCCCTGCCATGGGCAGGGACACCTCCCACTGGATCAGGGGCTCCAAGCCCCATCCAACCTGGCCTTGAACACCTCCAGGGATGGGGCAGCCACAGCTTCTCTGGGCAACCTGGGCCAGGGCCTCCCCACCCTCTCAGGAAAACATTTTTTCCCCAAGATCTCATCTTAATCTTCCCTCTTTCAGCTGAAAACCATTCCCCCTGTCCTGTCCCTGCTTTCCCTAATCAAGAGCCGCTCCGAGCTTTCCTGGAGCCCCTTCCAGTACTGGGAGGCTGCTGAAGACTCTCAAGACCTGACTCAGTTGAAAACCACACTTTATTGCTCCTGCAGTGCAGAGTTTGCACCTTTCTGGAGCCCCGTGGCCTTGAGGTGGCCCCTGCAGCCCCCCTCGGGTGTTGGGGTGCAGCTCCTGCCCCCTGTGCTGGGGCTGTGGCGGACGGGCTGGTCCTTGAAGGGAGCAGAAGGGAAGCTGCATTCCTCATGCACTTACCTAATGCAGGCTGGGCACGGCTTCTCAGCTCCAGGGTGGGGCCTGGACCTCGTGCTGTTCATCTTGATGCCTCAGACATTGGCTCCAGGAGGAGCTGTCAGGGCTGGTTGGGGAGTTCGTGAGCCTCTTGCCCTGGTTGTGACTCCTCCAGGGCTTTCTTTTCCCTACGGGCACTGCTTCTCCCATATTCCTTAATCTCTGTTGCTCTGGTGTCTCCTTTGAGGAGATGCTGTAGTGCAGGGCCTGTGTGGAGCCTGGCCCTTCATCTCCACATCACGTTTGCAGAGACCAGTACTTGTGTTGGGGTCTTCTCAGCAGTGCCTTGTTCCTCATAACCCAGGCCACAGCTGGAGCTGGTGTCGATCCCTTCTAGATGTTTCTCCAGGTGTCCAGAGATGCAGCAGCAGAGCTTTTGAGGTGTCTGATGATGGAAACAGGTTTGCCTGGACCCAGACTCCACTCCTGCAGTTTGTCTTAGCATTCAATGGGAAGCTCTGGATTGACCAGATGAGTCAAAAACAACCTTTGAGATGGTGGCCTTGGACCCCACTTGTGGAAATTGTTGGGCTATTGAGAGTGTGGCAGACCCTGGAAGCAGACCCCTAGTGAAGCAGAAGGCAATCATGGAATCATTAAGGTTGGAAAAGCCCTCTCATCTCATCCAGTCCAACCATCAGCCCAACCCCACCGTGCCTGCTAAACCCTGTCCCCAAGTGCCACAGCCACAGGGTTCTTGAACCCCTCCAGGGATGGAGCCTCCACCCCTGCCCTGGGCAGCCTCTGCCAGGGCTTCACTGCTCTTTCAGTGAAGAAATTTTGCCAATATCCAATCTAAACCTCCCCTGGCACAACTTGAGGCCATTTTCTCTCATCCTGTTAGTTGGGAGAAGAGCCCAGCACTTCCCTGGACATCCGGATCCACTGCTTGACCAAAGCAGAGGTGAAGAGGCTCGGGGGGGGCAGTAGGAGAGCGGTTGTGACAAGAGAGGTGATGAGCCTGGCCCAAAGCAAAAGGGAAAATGGCAAAGCATTGACTGGGGAGCCGGGAGGGGAGAGGAGGAGGCAGAGCTGACAGCCTGTGATTAACTTGGCTCTGCTGGCCAGAGCTGGTCCTTCCTCAGCGCCTGCGATCCCCAAAGGCAGCGCCTGGAGCAGAGCCGGGGCTGTTGCACAATCACAGATGGGGACGAAGAGGCTGCAGGGTCAGTGCCAGAGGGCCCCTTGGTGGGACAGCTCAGGACACCTGGTGTGGAGCCCTCCAGGTGTGTGTGTGGGGCTGGAGCACAGCCTGGCCCTGCAGAGCTAACTGCTGGGGGTTCCAGCCAGCCCTGAAGGCAGTTACAGACCCTCAGCTCCCCTTTCTGGGGCAATCTCAGCCCTTTGTCCTGTTCTTCCTCCCCTGCTCACCCTTCTCCTGGTGGCCCAGGGAAGAAGCATCAATCCCCTGCTTACCCCTTCTCATGCCAGCAGGCTGGGTGACCCCAGGGCTGTTCCCCACCCCCCAACCCCATTCCTCTGACCCCTGGCTGGGGGAGTTTCCACTCTGCAAATTGTTCTCAGCAGTTGCATCTCATTCCTGGACGCAGCTGCGTTCCCGGGACAGGGGAGGACCCTTCTATAAAACAGGGCTTTGCCGGTTGCTTAGGGATTGTTGTTATAGTTTAGGAGAAAAGGGACAGGGGGTGGAGGAGAGGACCCATAACTGAGGGCGAGGGGGGAGTCTGAGTGTTGGAGCAGCAGAGGAGTGCATGAAAATTGCCAATCCAGGGATTATGGTTGAGGCACGGGGTCTGTCTCGGGGAGTGGACCCTGCACGCTCGTTGGCCCCGGCCGTGCAGCTCCTTCTCCATCAAAGCCGATATCTGAGATGGGTGTGGACCCCGTGGCTCCGAAACTCTGCTCTAATAAAGAGCTCGATTTCCTCCCCAATCTTCAAGCTGTTGGGTGTTCCTTGCTTTTGGGAGGTGCTTTAAAGCCGACTGCCAGAGCCGTGGGCTGCGAAGAGCAGAAGCCGCCTGCACGATGCTGAGCTCAGGTCTTCCTCCTGTTCTCCTCTTGCTCATGGCCTTGGAGCTGAGCTGGTCCCTGAGTGATGAAGAAAAGAAGATCATCTTGGATGGGCACAATAAATACCGTGCCCAGGTGTCTCCTCCTGCTGTGGATATGCTGAAGATGGTGAGTGGGTTTATCACAGGGGGGGTTCGTGTAGTGCAAGCCTCGATCTCCGTGCTACGAGGGGTCAGGGTCTGCTTTGGGGGAGGCAGTGGTTCTTCGGTAGGGTTACAGCCTGGTGAAGATGGGGGCTCCCTAAATTGCCTCTAAAGAGATGGGTTTCCTTTAATCTATGGACTTGTCTTTGTGGAAGTTCTCAAGTGGGATCTGGATGCTGTGGTGCTCTGTGGAGAGCAAAGCAGCTCACGGACACCTGTGTGCTGGATGGAGCTCCTCGTGGTGGGGAGGAGAGGCCAGGTGAGACCTTGCCATGAGCCCAGGGCTGGAGGGGAATCCTGCCTTGTGTTTGCCTATGTGGGTGAATGGGCTTTTATTTGCAGAAGGCAATGTCCACTGCAAACACCAGGTCATTTGGGTGTCTGGGCTTTCCAACTGTGCTCCAGATCCCCACCATGACTTGGCCATGGCCCAAGGTGAGGGATCCCCCATTTTTCCTGGGGAAACTGAGGCAGGTGCCCATCATCCCGTGTGGCTGCAGAGGCAGCAAAAAACAAGCTCTTGAGCTGGAGTTGCTTTTTATCTTATTCAGACCCTCGATTTTATTAAAATCTACATTTTATCCTGCACCCTGTGATTTTTCTCCATTTACAACAAGCAAGGAGGAGGAGGAGGGCAACTTTTTATCACAAGCAGTTGGAGTCCTTGGCTCTTTCAATCACCATGTGCTCAGAGGAGACCTCTCTGCCTGTCCCAAAAGTTTCACAGGCTGAACTAAACTTTTGTGATTGGTAAATAACGAGCAAATGAAGTGAAACTCTGTGTTCAGGTAGAGGAGTCTGACCAGTGACTTCAGAACCCTGGACCCGTGGTCATGCTCCAAAACAAGGCACAGAAAACTTGGAGAAAAAGGTCTTTGGAGCTAAAACCTTAGAGAAAGACCAGGGGAAATGATTTCTTAGGGTCCTTAAGTCAGTGGTGATTCTGCACCTGTGACTGCAAGCTGTGAGCGAGCAAGGTGTAGGGATGGGATGAGGGGAACAGCTTTAAATTGGAAGAGGGAAGATTTAGATTGGACATTAGGAAGAAATTCTTCACGAGAGTGGGGAGGCCCTGGCCCAGGCTGCCCAAAGCAGTGGTGGCTGCCCCATCCCTGGAGGTGTTCAAGGCCAGGTTGGATGGGGCTTGGATCCCCCTGATCCAGTGGGAGGTGTCCCTGCCCATGGCAGGGGGGTGGAACTGGATGGGCTTCGAGGTCTCTTCCAACCATGGTGCTTCCATGGTTCTGTGACTGCAGCTCCCAGCTGCAGCTTTGGTTGCAGACCGTGGGCTTTGAGATGCTCCTCTCGGCAGCGCCGCTTTGTTTCTGCCCAAACACACAGGGCCCACTCCCAGTCTGGAGACAAAACCTTTTCATTTTGAAGCACGACACGTGTTTCCCTCACAGCAGCTCGGCACGATTTCTCAGTGGAGGTTTTCCATGAGAGAGCTGTCCTCACCTCCCTCCCGGGACCTTCGCTTGGGCTCTCTTTGCCTTCACTCACTGCCGTGGCCCCGAGCCCGGCTGAGGTCACCCCGCGCTCCTGTTTGGGACACGGGGCCGGTTGCTGTGGAAATCGTTGGGGGATGGAGGGGGGGATACAGAGCCTAAAAGCACTTTTCTTTTTTAATGAGGCAAATCCTGCAGGTGTGAGCGAGTCCCTGGGTGTGGAGCCCAGCTCGGTGCCAGAGGGACAGGGGCGAGTGCTCCCCACAGTGGGGCTCCAGCCATCACTTGGTGGGAGCTCAGGCAGCGTTTTGTGTCCCCATCCAGATGTTTCAGTGTTTCCTTTCCCTCAGTGCTGTTGCTCAGGGGTTCCTCTGCATCTCCTGGCACCCCAGTGGTGGACATGTCCTGCACCCGAGCCACCCTCTTTGGATCCAGCCCTTGGCTCCATCTCAGAAGGTCCCCCCTTAGGACCCATCATTTTCTGGGCTGCCTTCCAGAAGCAAAGCTGCTGCCTCTCCATCAAAGGATGGGCCAGACAGCTGTGGCGCAGGGTTCCCTGTGCCTCCCCACGAGAAAGCTTCTCCTCCTCCTCTTCCCTCTGCCCATCAACATGGCTGGTGGGGAGCTGTGGGCTGGTGGGCTCAGCTGGTGGAGGGGGCTCCTGGTGGGAAGCTGACCTGCTGCATCTTGGATCCAGGCAGACAGATGGTGCTTCCCAGGAGCTTGTGCTCCGTGCAGTTGCCAGGGGAGAATTGTCCTGCTCTCCACCCATCCCCACCCTGGTCACAGAGGGCTGTCCCCAGGCCCCCTCCTGCGTGACCCAGGGTGAGTTTCCTCCCTTCCTCCACCTGAGTCCAGGCTTTCTCCACGCTGAGCTGAGGATGCTCCATGATGCACTGACCTTCTCCTCCTGGACCGATAATCTAAGGTTTGGTCCATGGAGCTCCCCTCTCCTATGTTGGGTATGGATTTGGATTTTACTCATGAATGGGGAAACAGTGGCCAGAGAGGCCAGGGGTCCCTGGGACCTGTGTCGGAGAGCCCGGTGTCCCTATCCGTGCGCTGACGCCGAGCTCCTTTCAGAGCTGGGACACAGAGCTGGAGGCCTTTGCTCAAGCCTATGCAGAGAAGTGCATCTGGGACCACAACAAGGAGAGGGGACGACGAGGGGAAAACCTCTTCGCTATGGCCCCAACCCTCGACCTGGAATTCGCCGTGGAGGACTGGAACGGGGAGGAGAAATACTACAACCTGACCACTTCCACGTGTGCCCCCGGGCAGATGTGTGGCCACTACACCCAGGTACCAAGGTGGTGGGGCAGAGGGATGGGGGTTGTTGGGAAGGGAGATGCACCAGAGCCCCAGTTCTTCCCAGAGTCTTTGCAAAAGAATGGGGAACCAGGTGGGGATCTCAATGATACAGGGGGACCTGGGTGTGGCACCAGTTCTGAGCAGACTTTTTTGGAGAAGACCCCTTTTAAACAAGTTCTGCAGCCCTTCTGTGGCTGCTTGGCAGAGCTGGGGGCCCGCTTGGCTTAGGCAGATGTAACAGGCCTTGGTGTTTCTTCACAGCTTGGTGGGAGCAAGGAGGAGAAGAGGTGGTGGTAGTGGATGGATGGATGGATGGATGGATGGATGGATGGATGGATGGATGGATGGATGGATGGATGGAAGGTTCCAGTACCAAAACAGACCTAGTGATGCTCTACCTGGGTTGACTCTACAATAGGAAAACTCTTGGGCTGCAGCCTTAGGTTAGGAAGTTGGCCCAGGCAGGTGTGAGGGGCAAGATCCTGAATGCTAAAGCCATGTGGGATGTGGAGCACACACTGAGATGAGAGGGAGCAGCCTTCAAGGCCGGGGGGCAGGTCACTATCAGGGTGTCCCAGTCACCCCAGCTTCACCCCTGGTCTGTGCCATAGGTGGTCTGGGCAAGCACACATCGGATCGGCTGCGGGGCGAGGTTCTGCGAGACGATCGATGGAATCGAAGCGGAGGGGATGTACCTGCTTGTTTGCAACTATTACCCCCCGTAAGTGTCACCCCTCGCGTGGGTTGGTGCATCTTGATGGGGTTCCCGTGCTGGAAATGCCCTTCCTTCAGTCCTTGGAGCAGAGCAGGATTTGGCCTTGGTCATAAATTAAAGAATAGCAATTCCGAGAATGGCCTTTGTTATCTTGGGTTGGTCACAAAGGAAGGAAGGGTTGTCTGGTGATCCTTGCCCATGATTGTGGCTGCTGAGGTCTGGACCAGCTCCTGGCACAGACCTGAGGAGGAATCTCCCCGCCTGGAGCTGCCCAAGGCCGGTGCTGCAGTAGCTGGGGGTACAATCAGCAGCCACTTGGGGTGGAGAAGCCTCTTTGCACCAGCAGGAAGGGTTGGACGTGGGAGGAGAGGTGGGTGGACACTTGGGAAGCCCTGGGACTTGGCCTTGGGTGAGACCAAGAGGAGCACCCAAGCTGCTGCCAACCTTCTTAGGGGTCTTGAGCAGAAGAGAGACAAAACCCACCTGTCCAGGTGCCCCTTGACTGCTCTGCTCTAAGTGGTGGTGAAGGACCTGGCCCATGGAGATGTCTCCCCTGGTTTTAGCAGCCCTGGTCCAGCTCCTGAGAGCTGAGGCACCAACAGTCTGCAGCAGGAGACCAAGACCTGCTTTTGATGTTAATCCTGAGTTTTGCCCTGGCTGGGACATTCCGATGGGATCAGAGCCCCTCTTTGGGTTGGGGGTGTCCCCCTCTCCTCATGCTTTCTGCTTCTTGGTGTCTTCTGCTTCCAGGGGGAACATGAAAGGCCGAAAGCCATACAAGGAAGGACCTTCGTGCTCGCAGTGTCCCGAGGGCAGCGTCTGTGTCAGCTCCTTGTGTGGTGAGTGAGGCGAAGCGGCGCGTGGCCCTTGGCCTGGTGTTGGGACTCAGAACCTTGAGTTGGGGTCCAAGCTCTGAGCCCTCCTGGAGCTATCAGGAAGCTCTGGACCAGCAGTTCCAGGCTGGACCACGAGACACCAGGTGCGATGGCAGCCTCGGGTCAGCTGCCTCAGGATGAGGAGCATCAGACAAGGACCTCGTACCCTCTTAGCCTGCAATTGTTGCCCCTTGAGGGGCAGGAGGTGGTTTGAGGGAGGTGAGATGTCTCCAGGTTGGGAACCCCACAGTGGGGGGGTGGCCCAGAGTGACCTGAGAGGGATCAGCTGCTGCTTCACCCCTCTGCTGGTGCCTGCTGGCCCTGCCCCGTGCAGGGGCCCCACTGAGGTATCCAAAGGAAGGACCCCCCCCAGCTGACCCCAGCCCTAACCCGTGGCACTTTTCATCTCTTACCAGAACCCACTGTAGAAGAGACAACTCCAGCCCCTGTGACAACAAAGGCAAGCCCCTCCACCCCAGCCACAGCCACTCCAAAACCCACAGCCACAGCCAAAGCAGAACCCACCACAGCCAAAGCAGAACCCACCACAGCCAAAGCAGAACCCACCACACCAGTGCCCTCCACAGCCAAACCAGAATCCACCACACCAGAACCCACCACAGCCAAAGCAGAACCCACCACAGCCAAAGCAGAACCCACCACACCAGTGCCCTTCACACCCAAACCAGAATCCACCACACCAGAACCCACCACAGCCAAAGCAGAACCCACCACACCAGTGCCCGCCACAGCCAAGGCAAGACTCCCAACCACAGCCAAGCCACCAGCAACAACCACACCAGTCCCAACCACAGCCAAAGCAAAACCCACAACACTGGCACCTGTCACAACGACAGCCAAGACAAAACCTGTCACCACGCTCCCAACAAGAACCCCAACCAAGCCAAAACTCCCAACAGCAGCAGCCACCACCACCACAGCCAAGCCAAAGCCCACCATGCCAACAACCACCACGCCAAAACCAAACACAACAACCACTACAGCCAAGGAAACACACACCACAACTACCACTATGGTCAAGCCAAAAACCACCACAGCAAAACCAACACCCACAACACCAAAACCCACTACAACCACCATAACAGCCAAGCCAACACCCACAACACCAAAACCCACCACGACAGCAAAACCCACAACCACCACTACAGCCAAGCCAACACCCACAACACCAAAACCCACCACAACCACCACTACAGCCAAGCCAACACCCACAACACCAAAACCCACTACAACCACCACTACAGCCAAGCCAACACCTGTGACACCAAAACCCACCACGACCACGACAGCAAAACCCACCACAACCACCACTACAGCCAAGCCAACACCCACAACACCAAACCCCACCACAAGCACCACACCAAAACCCACTACAACCACTACATCCAAGCCAACACCCACCACACAAAAACCCACCACACCAACCACAACCAAGCCCACCACAACCACCACTATGGCCAAGGCAACACCCACAGCACCAAAACCCACCACGACTACCACACCAAAACCCACTACAACCACTACAGCAAAGCCAACCCCCACCACAACCACCGCTATGGCCAAGCCAATACCCAGCACACCAAAACCCAGCACAACCACCATTCCAGCCAAGCCAGCACCTGCTACTACAACATCCCCAAAGCCCAAACTCACCCCCACAACGCCACCACCTGCCACAACAGCAAAGACACAACCAAAACCTGCCACAACCACAAAGCCAGAACCTACTGAACCTGAAAGGACCAATCCTACTGAGGCAACTGGGCTTACTCTTTCCTTTGAGCCCATGGTAGACCTGGATTATAAAGCATCTCCAGAAGTAGAGGCAGACACTGGAGAGCCCGTTAGCCCTGTAACTACGGAGGATCCAGCCTTGTTAGAAAGCTTGGGCACAGCCTTCAGCCCCAAACCAGTCCCAGAAACAAATAAAGGTGACCAAGAGGATGGGAAAGAGAAATCAACCTTTTCCAGTCCAACTCCACCCCTCAGCCAAGTTGTTCCGAAGGTCAAGTTAGTTTTCAATAGAGCTGAGCTCATAACCCCCTCAAAGTCCGTGGTCTTCAGTCCTGAAGAACCCACCTTCTTGCGCTTAACATCATCTGCCAAAGACCAAAAAGGGCAGAGCCCTGCTTTCCAGACCTCCCTGTCAGGTAAGGTCATCGTGGAGTCTGGCATGGACACTCAGGCCTTCAGTGATCCCCAAGCAGCATGAAGAGTGCTTGGGAGGAACCAGTACAGGACTGGTCCTCTGGATCCATCCTCCTCTTGTCTGTGGCTCCAGCCTTTGTCCTCACTCTTTCCCCTAACGCTGGTTGGGTGTCTTCTTTGTGAAGCATGGTTTGGGGTGGCCGCTTGCTCCTCACTAACCCACCGGCGGCATCACTCCTTCCCTGGATCCGTGCACTGCTGCCTCACGGTGCCTTAGTGCACATCACTGATGGACTTGCATGACTGGGAGTCTCTCTTTTGTCCAGATCTTCCCCTCCAACTCCATATTTTCTTCTCTTCTTCCAGCAGATGCCCTGGACAGTGAAGAAATGGAGACAAACTCAGACCAGACAAGCATGGATGAGCCCAGGGCTGGAGCCCCTGGTACCTGCTTGGGGCTTTCGCTCTTCCTCCTTCCCAGTATCATCCTCGTGGGCTTTCTGCTTTGAAGGGTCTTTCTCAGCTGTCCCTGCACCAGTAAGCAAGGCTTTCTTCAGCACTGGTTGTTCCACAACCCTGGTAGGCTTGGGAGACACCATGGACAAGTCAGGTCGACATGCTCTCTTCTTACGCTGCCTTCTCTGCTCCAGCCCCGACGAGCCAAGGGCAGCTGCCAGTCCCATGGGAACTTGGTCCCCTTCCTGAGGAGCCCCAAGGGCAGGAGGGTGTCTGCCATAACGCTGGTGACCTTGGACGCTTCTCCTTTCTTCCCAGCCAGCCTGGACTTCTGGTCCATTCCCAAAGTGGAAGTGATGAGCTCTCCCACCCACCCGTGTGGCTGGCAGGCCCCGCCACACCGTGTCCCCAGGGAATGCAGAACGACTTGGAAACCTGTGCAGTGATGAGACACTGTCATTGGTTTGGGTGCTTGTCTGTAGATAAGACTTAGTGGTTGTCTTTGATGGTTGTCAGGATGAGTTTCCAACAAAAATGCTCTTTTTCCCTCCTAATGTGTCTGTCTGTCTCAGTTTCGGAGAAGTTTCACCTCTTCCCTTCTCATCCAAGGAAAGAGAGGGGCTTTTTTTTTTTCCCTTATAAGAGAGGATTCCTGTTTCCTTCCTCCTTCTGGTAGAGCTGTGGCCACCAATGTTCACCTTCCTCCTCCTCACACCCCCACAGCCCTTGCCTCCTTCCTCTCCCCCGCGTGTCCCCATTCCAGTCAGGCCATTGCCATGGCTTTATTTTACGCCTGTGCCTGCACCTCTGGGCTTGCACAGAAGAAGAACCTTCAGCACTAGAGAGGAGTTCCCAGCTCCTTCACAGAGTTTTCTCCTGCATGGCTTCCTTCATTGCATAACTTAAGTGTATTTGAATTTAGATACCAATCCCTGCTGACATATATTTTGTGTGTGGTGGAACCTGGTCCAGGAGCAACGAGTCATCACGTGGGTGTGGGTGCAACCTGAGCTCAAGAGAACCAAGTGAAGGATGTTAGAGGTTAGCAGTGGTTCCAGGACTTGTTGGAGGACCTCTCTCATTGTCTGGGATGCTGTGCTTTATCCCCTCGTGTCTCTTCTCCCTTCACCTGAGGATTCCCACTGCATTAAATACATGATTAGTTTTGGAGAAGGGATGAGGAGATACACTCCCTTCTCTGGTTGTTGCATCCTTTGAGTTCTTAAAGAGATGAGGTGGAGAATGACTTGAAAACCAATATTAGCCACCTCCCCTGTGATGCTGTGTCCTGTGCATCCTCAGAGCATGCACTGAATAAACCCTGTTGTGAGAATCTGTTGTGAGTGTGCAGTGTCTCACTGGGCAATCTGGAGGCTGTGGGCTTGCTTGTCATAGCTATAAAATCATAGAGTGGTTTGGGTTGGAAGGGACCCTAAAGATCATCCAGTACCACCCTGGGAGAATTACTAAAAGAAAATGTGGCTCCCGGGGGTGCTGAAGGGGTTTTTGTCTTTCCCAAAGCATCTGGGTGCGGGTTTTTTGCAACGTTGCAACTTAAATTTTGAAGCCTGTGTGAAGAAGGCGGAGATGGAGGAATGGTAGGGAATATTCCCTGAGTACCTAGCTGAGTGTAAAGCAAAAATGCACCACCCACCAGGAATTTTAGGGCAAGGAAAGCAAGAGGGAGAGAGCTCAGAGCATAAAAAGAGGTCAAAAGTGGGCCTGGAGCACTTCTGGTTCCCTGTTTCAGGAGGCCCAGCGGCCATCCCTTCCCACTCCTAAATACAGTGTTTCATCTTTGCAGCTAGACAAATGCAAGTGTCTGTGCCCAGATCCTGTGTTTCTGCAGCATTTTGACTGAAGAGCATCACCCAGTTGTGAGCCTGGAAAGGGTTTTGCTAGCCATAAGCTCACAGCATGGGAGTGATGCTGGGATCAGACCTTTGCTTTTCACTTTTCCCCATCTTTCTGGGATTGCTGATTGAGGAGAAGCTCAACAAGAGCCACAACTTGTGCTCCCAGCCCAGAAACCAACCGTGTCCTGGGCTGCATCCAAAGCAGTGGGACCAGAGGGGAGAGGGAGGGGACTCTCCCCCTCTGCTCTGTGAGACCCCACCTGGAGCCCTGTGTCCAGTTCTGGAGTCCTCAACATAAGAAGGAGATGAAACTGTTGGAGCAGGTCCAGAGGAGGCCACAGAGATGATCCAAGGGCTGGAGCCCCTCTGCTGTGAGGACAGGATGAGAGAGTTGGGGTTGTTCAGCCTGGAGAGAAGGATCTGGGGAGACCTTAGAGCAGCCTCCCAGTGCTGAAAGGGGCTCCAGGAAAGCTGGGGATGGGCTTTTTCCAAGGGCCTGGAGTGACAGGAGAAAGGGGAATGGCTTTAAATTGGAAGGGGGAAGATTTAGATTTACATTAGGAAGAAATTCTTCACAATAAGGGTGGGGAGGCCCTGACAACAGATTGTGGCTGCCCCATCCCTGGAGGTGTTCAAGGCCAGGTTGGATGGGGCTTTGAGCCACCTGGTCCAATGGGAGGTGTCCCTGCCCATGGCAAGGGGTGGAACTGGATGGGCTTTGAGGTCCTTTCTAAGCAAAGCAGTCCATGATTCCATGGATCTGCCCCTGCTTTGCCCAGCAAAGGCTCCCTGGGGCTCTGTGTTTCCCCTCTCCCTGAAGCCCGGCCCCACCAGGAAAGCAGCTGCCAGCGGGGTTGTTTCAGGTCACGGTCACTGCTGGCCCAGCCGAACGGTGACCGGCAGATGGCAGTGGGCGAGGCACCACCGAGAGCCGGGCAGCTCTGAACTCCCCACGCAGAACCCTACGGAGAGTTTCGTGCTTTATTTAATCACAAGCGTCAGATGTGGTTAAGAAGCAGATTAAAAATAAATAACCTCCTGCCCAGGTGCCGGGGCCGCCGCGCCTTCTCCTTTCAGGCTGAGCTCCTGCTGCTGAGCTGCTTTCTGGGGAAAAAAAGATCCAGCCTTGGGTTGGGGAATGATGATGGAAATGGAGCTGAGGCAGCTGCTGGTCTTCTGTTGTAAGGGGCGAGGGTTCAGGCAGGGATGGAGCAGGGAGAGCATTTCAGGACCACGACTGTTTTTCCATCTGGGTGACAGAGAGCACAGCAATAATACCCTACGTACAATTAAAAAGGCAGAAAAGCATTTCTTCTTCCAGCAAAATCAGGGTGTTTGGTCACCCCCCTGATTTTTTGCAGTGCTGAGATGGAAGCAATGGAGCTGGTGATAAACAGCATTAGCAGAAGTCCATGAAAGAAGGAGATGGAACTGTTGGAACAGGTCCAGAGGAGGCCACGGAGATGATCCAAGGGCTGGAGCCCCTCTGCTGTGAGGACAGGCTGAGAGAGTTGGGGTTGTTCAGCCTGGAGAAGAGAAGGCTCTGGGGAGACCTTACAGCAGCCTCCCAGGACTGAAAGGGGCTCCAGGAAAGCTGGGGAGGGGCTTTTTCCAAGGGCCTGGAGGGACAGGATGAGGGGGAATGGCTTTAAATTGGAAGGGGGAAGATTTAGATTTACATCAGGAAGAAATTCTTCACAATGAGGGGGGGAGGCCCTGGCCCAGGTTGCCCAGAGAAGTGGTGGCTGCCCCATCCCTGGAGGTGTTCAAGGCCAGGTTGTTGTGGCTTTGAGCCCCCTGATCCAGTGGGAGGTGTCCCTGACCAGGGCAGAGGGGTGTAACTGAATGATCCTTAAAGCCCCTTCCAACCCAAAGCATTCTATGATTCTATGAAAATAACTCCAGAATTTAAATATTTTATGATAATTTTGGAGCCAGTGATCTTTGTAAAAAGTGCTGAGATTTCTTTCCTTAAGGGTTTGACTTCTGGAGTCAGGCAGTTGTGCAAGAACCTATTTAGAGAGTTCCTTATAACTGAATATTCAACCCCAGAAGGGGGATCTCCTTTCCTCTTCCTCCTGCACCTCACGACTGCGAGGCTGAGCTCTGCCAGCACAGCCATGTGGAGTGGTTTGGTTTAATCCCAAGTTAGGAGGGCTTAGAGCAGGTAACCACATGGTAGGGGCAGGTATGGTGCAGGGGAGGACACAAAACATTCAAGGGAGGCTTTTGCAGCATTCCCATTCCATTCCTAGGAGTGAGGTAAAGGATGCTCTGATGTCAGGGTGACCCAGTGGGTGACTCCCAGGGGGAAAAGCAGCCAAGACCCTGGCAAGAAAAAATTGTTGCTAGGTTCTAACAAGTCCATGGTCATAGGTGGTGGGGGGAGGAGGCATTTAACCATTCATCTGTGGTCAGTTGGGTGAAAATCACAGGATTTGTGGGGCCTGGCTACTGCATCAACCCCACCTGCTTCGTTCCCACCCCATTGCTGGGACCTGTTTCTCAGCAAGGAGAGGGATGTGCCTGCTGCAGGCTGAGCAAAAGGACATTGCTTGGCCTTGGCTCCTGAAGCTCCCCTGAATGTGGTGGGTCAGGAGGGTTGGGTCAAGCATGTTCACCATCCCTGGAGGGGTTTGCAACGGGGGCTCTGATTCTGGAAGGTCCAGCCAGCTGCCCAGTATTCCCAATATTAAGGGACCCACCTTTCTCCCTTTTGCTTCCTGACTGCTTTTTGCTAAAAGAAGGCCCATTGTGGCCAGTGATGGCATTGCTGCCTCACTGAGATGTACCTGGGCCTCCTGGTCAATGATTCAGCTGAGTGTCCCAAATATCCGTTGATATAAGACCTTCTTGCTGGGTAGAGCTGGTCCTTTCCTATATTCCAGGAAGCATTAGAGAAAGTAAATATTGCCTCAGCTGGTTCCTGAGCCCCAGCAGTGATTTGTTGGAGACAAGAGGATGGGTTAGTGGCACCTGGAAGACCTTGTGCTCTCCTGTTGCTGGTATCAGGGTTATAAGCATGTTCATAGCAAGGACTGTCCAAGGCAGAGAGAAGCCCAGCCTGCAGCCTCTGAGCTGAGTGAGGGTGAGGAACCAGCTTGGGGCTTCCTGAAAGGATTCAGGTTGGCCCAGGAAAGCACCTACTGACAGCCAGAACTGATGGTCTCAGCTGCTTGGCCAACCCAACCTGCCCCACATCCTCATTGTGACCAGGCTGTGGCCTCCCCTGTCATGCTCAGGACTTTTGTCAAACACAGAATTTGGTCAGTGACACACAGGAGCTCTGGCCACCCCTCTAGAGCTCCCAACCCACCAGCCAAGATCGCTCCAAGGCAGCGAAAAGACAGTTTTAAAGAAGTCAAACCAAGTTTATTTTCACAAGAGAGTATCTCCAGGAATGTTTTATTCATGGCTTCCAGCTCACACAGCTTCACTGCCTGAGTGTCTCTGCATTAAAATCAATGCAACGAAGGGGGGAACTGAACTGAATCCATTTGGGACACACAGGATTAGTTCTTTTCTAGGTGATGCCTCTCAAATACGAATCGGCTACGCTGCTCTCTTCCCATGCTTGTTGGTGCTATTTTGGCACCTTCCAACCAATCTGTGGGTAGGAGCCCTGCCCCTTAGCACACAGCTGGGGGATAATAATGCATCTGAGAGGACCAAGCTGTAGTTTTGCCCAGTAAGAAGCCAGGACTGCTGAAGAGCTGGATTATGGAGAGAGGACTGCATTCCTTCACCGCGAGACACTGCAGCATCCCCACCCAGCAGCTGTTGTCCAGCCCAGCCTTGCTTGCAGCTACGCCCCATCCAAAGCAGCTGAGGAGCCTTAAACAAGCTGCTTCGTTCTGGGGAGCCCCATGGCCCAAGCAGCAAGGCCTGGATCCCCCATATGAGCTTGCTCGGGGTGAAATTTGAGGGCTCCAGTCCCTTTTTTTTGCAGCTCACTTCCTCCCACTTCATCTGAGAGGGTGTCCTCTGCTTGCCCTTGCTCCCCAACGTCTCGGGTCTCACACGTTTGCCTAACAGTGAGGTGGAAGTGATAATGGCCTGAGATGTCCTTCACTCTTGAAGAACTGATGCAGCCCTGACTGTGTTACAGCTCCCCTCACGGTCTTGATCCTGCTTTCTTTGGATAAGGCAGAGGAATAGTCCCACCTGCTCCTGAGAAGAGTTAATGTTTCCCAGTCCCTTGCCAAGTGCCAGAGCTCTGGAGCATCCTGTCTTCTCATATGCCTGCTGCCAGATGATTGGAGAAGCCAGAAGGATTGGGACTTGTCCCTTTGGCTCACATCTCTTCCTGACCTGTCTCCCCTCCAGGACAGGGTGTTAGTCAGAATTGTTGGCTTATTCTATGTAAATACACAAGAACCTTAATCTCCTCACCCTAATCTCAGGGTTTGTATATAAGTGAGTTATGTTCACGTGGATTATCAAATCAGAAAGAACCACCCTCTAACTCCACACCATGGGAGAGCTGGGAACTTGTCCAAAATGGAATGCACTTCCCGAGCAGGGGCTCACCAGGAAAATCTGATCAGCTCCCAGGGCCTGGAGTCCACAGGCAAAACTTCCTCTTGGATCTACAGTTCTTAATACAAAACTCATAACTGGGTGCAACAAACTTAAATCACAAGATCAGATTTGTCCTTTTTTGTACCAAAATATCCACTTCCCTGCAGACTTAGGGACAGGGTTTAGTGGTGGAGTTGGCTGTGTGTGGTTTACGGTTGGACTTGATGCTCTTAAAGGCCTTTTCCAACCTAAATGATTCTGTGACTTGAGGACAGACCAGAAAAAAAACCACACTCAAACTCTGCACAACTTGAGCCCATCTCCTGGGGAAAAAAAAGCATAGAATAGAACACCAGGAGCTGATGCACCAAGTTATTTCATTTCTCTTGCATCCATTAAACAGAGAGGAATTTTCTGTAATTTTCTGCTCATGTCTGAGGCACGGAGAGGTCCCTGGAAGAATGCAATCCTGGATGCTGTAAGGGAAGACCCAGTGAGTTGTTCAACCACGTCGTGCCGTGTTTTGGGATCCTCAACAGAAAGAAGTGACGCCGCAGGAGCTCTGTGCCTGAGCCAGTCCTCCAGTGGCTTTGCTGCTCTTTAAGGAAGGCAATAGACTGTATAGTTATCACCTGAAATGGGATAAAATCCCTCCCACCAAACTATACAACCTACTACCTCACCTCCACAGAGCAGTACAGAGGTCTCGCCCGATTCATGGCCGTATCACTGGCTTTGCTTTACTTGCACCACCTTTTCTCCATGCTCACAGCAGAAACAGGTGATGAGAACTGAAGACCTGACTGTCTCCTTAGGAAAGACAGTAGATTGTATAGTTAGCTCAAAGGGAGGATCAGACTCCACAACTATTCAATCTACTACCTCAGCCTCAAGGACAGCTTGAGACCACGGCAGTCTAAGATGCTGAGGTGGTCCTTATCTTGGCACCAGCTGCTCTGCGGTTCCTGTGGAGAGAAATGCATGAAAATTCATCAGAAAAGGGAAAAAAAGGTCTCATAGCCAACCTTAGAATCAGAATCTTCTGGCTGGAAAAGACCTTTGAGATCATCGAGTCCAACTGCACCCATTATCTGCTAAACCACGTCCCTCAAGAACTCATCTACCTGTTTTTTAAACACCTCCAGGGATGGTGACTCAACCACCTCCCTGGGCAGCTCTTCCAGGGCCTGACCACCCTTTTGGTAAAGAAATTCTTCCAAATATCCAGTCTGAAGCTGCCCTGGCGAAACTCCTGGCCATTTCCCCTTGTCCTGGAGCTCCCTTTCTTTCTTTAAACCTCCACTTGGGCTGTGCTTTGCCCTTGACAGCCGCACTGGCTGCAAACCTTACATAGCTGAGGGTTTACAGAAGCAGCAGCCCTTCCCGCCGCGGGCCGGCTCTGCCGAGGTGGTGCCGAGTAACAGCAAGGCTGACCTCACCCCGTGAACACACGGCAGATGTAGAACAAACCTGCCAGACCAGATAAGAGAATCCATCAATTTAACAGCCCGTGCACTCCGGGGAATTGAGCAGATTAGAAATAAGTGAGTCCAAGGAAGCTTTTAGGCTGCAAATGTAATGGTATCGAGCACATCGAGGCAGATCTCATTTCCTAAACAAATGAGAGCAACGCGTGGGCTTGGTGTCCCTTAAATGCTACAGCACAGCCAGGCAGCACCAGCATGGATCTGAGACAGACTGGCTTCCCCCGGGCCCTTGGCTCAATTTCTGAGGCTTTCTCATTCCCTCTACACCCAAATACAGATGCAAGGTATTAAGTTGGTAGTTTAAAAGAAACGTGTGAGGTTCTTTTGCAACGAGGAAGAAATTCCCCTTGAAGATTAAAGAACACTGGAATGAAAAGGGAGCCACCAGTAGCACATTAAGCACGTGTGCAGCTCAGCAGAGACCCAAAGGAGGAATTCCCATGGGAGCTCAGCCAGGGAGGACCCCAGCCTTCCCAAAGTCCTTCTGAGTGCTGTAGTGGGAGCGGCAGGGGCTAAGGCAGAAGTCCCCAAACAGACAAAGGCTGCCTAATGCTCTGTGCTCCCACAGCTAACAAGCAACAACCTAAGTAAGTGACATTCCCAAAGGTCTGGTGAACTATTGCCCCTGGATTCCTTGAGGTGAGACTTTAGGATACCAAAGTATCTTTGCAGAGAATCTTGGAAAGCTCCCCTGGTCCAGAAGTCCTTCTCACTGGTGTTCAAAACAGTCCAGATAATTCTCTTAATTTCCTTTGACAAACTCAGCCTTCACAAGGGACATCTTACTGTGCCAGGCCATCTGGCCCAGGCCTCTCCTACTGTGACAGGGTATAAATGTCAAAAAATCAGTGTTGCAGGACTGATTCTTACACTGTTTAAGTACTCAGTCCATCCAGAATTCCGAGCCCCTTGCATCCCAAACAGCCTTCTGATGGGAAATATTATTCTTCCTGGTCTATTGGCATAGAAAGTGATGCAGTGTGTGCAACGCCAACCAGAGCTTCACCAAGGTTACCACTGGGCTCAAAGCTCCATCCAGTCTGTCACAGGCCACTCTACCTCCTCAGGGACAGAAGTATTAGGCTAGAAAAAAGGGTTTCATCTTCCCAAAAATTAAGCTAGTGCCACAGGCATCAAACAGAAGGGATTATGGCAGCAAGAAAAGCAGTGGTGGCTGCAGTGGTAGAGGACCGGGTAGGTGGGAGGCCTGCGGTGATGGATATAGCAGAGGACATTTATATTTCCCAAAGAGATTCTCAGCAACTGACCTGGAGGAACAATTTCTCCTGATTCCCAGTCTGGTGACTTATATTATTTTAAGCATATAAGCACGATGTATAGGCCAGGCATTTAGAAGGTCACTCTTAATACCATTGTAGACAAAAAGTGTTTGGGCCAAACTCAAACTGTGGGTGGGAAATTGCATTAAATAACCTCTAGTTCACATAGATCTAATTATGCTTGGGGAGAAAAAAAAAAAATCCCTTCTGACTTCTATAAGTAATCCTGAAAACAGGAGGTTTAATTATAATAATTGCCTTAATGAGTATAGGTTTTGGGAATATCATCCAGCTGCTGACTCTGCAGTCCTGCTCCTGCCAGGCTCTGTGAAGAAAGGAGTCAAACAGGAGGATTTAGAAATATTATGCCTGGTAAGGATTACTATGACCATCCTTGAGCCTTAGCATCACTGTCACAGTTGTTTGTGGTAGGTTCTCTACAAACTGCAACAACAGCAAGACCCTGTCCTTGTGGTCTAAACCATCAAGACAAAAGATGGGGGAAGAACGAGAAGCAGAGAGGTGACCAAATTTGCCAAAAGTCACACAATAAGTCCATAGCAGCCTTGAGAAGTCCTGCTCCTCACCTGGGCCAACCTAACCGCGTTAGGACAGGCTGATATCCACCTCTCCTCACTGTCTCTGACAGAAAGGGGAAAACTGATGTTCTGTTTCAATATCTGCAGGACAATCATAGATCCTGGGAGAGAGAAGATCACACACACCCTGGATAACAGCTCAATGGAAAAACCCTGCTGGGGTTTCAGAAAAAAGCTTTATGAATTCGTTCTATATCCATGCAGCCACAAATTTTGGGCAAACTCTGCATCTGCTGAGATTCTCAGCACAAATACCACAGCAATCGCCAAAGTGAGCTGTGTTCCAGCTCTGTCCTGCTCTCCAGACATGAAGATTTCACTTCTAGCGTATCGCTGCCTTAGCATCGGCTTTACAAGCACCTGAATGTGACGTAGCTATGGAAAATTCTAGATTAAACAGCCAATGTGGTCTGTAAGAGTCAAGAGCTTATACACCAAAGACTCTCACTGCCTTCTAAGTTATTTAAGCCCAGTTTTGGAAGATTTTTTTGCTACCTGACTGCTCAGAATGGGAACTCTTTTGAAAAACACCATTTTCTGTGCAGACCTCAAGGTAGTGATGCTGCAATTTTCCCTTCCCAGATTCATGAGTCCTTCAAGACTAGATTTTTGTGGAAAAGATAGATCAGTCTCTTGCAGAGGGAAGGTCCCTGTGCTCAGCTTGTGCCACTGCACAGTCTTGCGGTCTAGGAGTGTTTGGAAAGGTGAGAGAAATTGGCAGGTAAAGCATCAATATGTTTTTTTTCACACCAAGATCCTCCAGGCTGGCAAAAAAAACACCCTTTCCAGTCAATCTTTGAGACTCATTTTTAGGAGGGAGATGTGACTTTACAACTGTTCTTTGGTCATTAGGCTCAGGGTGGCTCGTGATGACCAGCTGACCAGATGCCCAGCAGACAACCCAAGTTGATGCCCTTCAAAATTCCAAAGCCTCTGCAGACCAAAGGTGGCCAAGCACGGCCAAGTCTCTGCCTTGAAAACAGGGAAGCACGGAGCCCGCCTCGGAAAGTAGCTGGAAAGGTTCCTAAGCTTTGAGGAGCTGATCTGGTTTATTAAGAAGCATTGAATGGAATGGAGGAGGGGGGAGGAGGAAACCATAAAACAAAGTCGCTCCTTTAAAAGCAGACATCGCTTTCAGCCTTTGTGTAGCCGCAGTCCCATGCGTCGGTGCCAAAATGTGCTGGGGGACGGGCAGGGCTGCTCAGTGGGAAATGAAGGCCCTGTGTCCCTGAGAGGCTTTTCAGCCTCCTGGAGCCAGGGCTGGACTGGGGCAGGACTGGCGCCGACCATCACGAAGGCTGCGCTGGCACAAAATGGCTGAGCGGCGACCATTTTGTTTCCTTAGCATTGCCTGTAGGGATGCTCGTAGTGACTTCACGACCTCGCCTCGCTGCGTGGCCGGAGTGGAGGAATAAAAAAAACCAAACAAAACAACCCACCCCAAATAAGCAAAAAAATAAAAAGAAATGGGAAAGGTTTCCAAAAGGTCCCCGATGTTGTCGGGGCGTGCAGCCACTGCCCAGAGCCGCGCGACTCTGTCGGCCAGCAGCGAGGAAGCCGCTCACCAAAAAAGCAGCAAACGGTCCAAAAAAAAGTCCTGAACACACCCCGTGCCACTGGGAAGCAAAAAAATTACATTTGCCAAACTAGCCACAAAGACGAGTTGCTGTTAACTTCTCAAAGGCCAGGCGAACCTCTCGGAAAATCAAGGCCAACCATCTTCCCAGACACCCGATCCCGGAGCTGATATTAAAACATCACGCTTTGAAAGAGTTAATCAAAGGTGTCAGGAATAGGGAAAGGGAAATGGAAGTAAAAATATTTATAGTTCATTCCTGCAACAGCCCCCGTCTCTCAGCAATGCTTTTCCTCCATGCTTTTTTTATGACGTAGGTAGTATTTCATATCAACGTTGTCATCGCTTTTATTGTTAAACAATTAGCAGGTACCTTAATAAATAGCTAATCATCTCTTAGGGGTTGTCTCGAGTCCTGTCAGATGTTTATAAACATCTGGAGCATCATTCATTAATCTGGTATTGTTATCTATAACACAGGCATCTGTAACCTGCTTGTTATAGGACTTATCTTTTATTAACACTTCATAAATCCGTTGTTAAAGGTGGTCATAAAGGCAAAGTTTGTTCTAAACGTTTGTGTATTTTCCTTGTAAATTAGCATATAATTTACACTTTCCTGAAGGAAAAAAAAATCCCAGAATTTTTGTCATAAAACAGGCACTATTGATATTTCATAGAGTTATTTCTCAAAAATACTAAAAAGCAAGAGATATAAGAGAAAAAAATTATCTCTTGGGTTTAATTTTACCTGTTCCATACTGAATTCTGTAGGTTAACTCGAAAAATCTAACGAAAGAACATCCTTTCCTGTAATACTCTATAGAACTCTTCCACTAATAATGTTTTTCTTCTTGATGTCTGGCTCAGAAGCTGTTCACAAAAGGTGTGCAGGTAATGTCCACCTCTAAAGTAGGTTTGGACCAAAATACTTAATTTGCAATGCAAACCGCCCGCTCAGCACCCACACATGCAGCCCTGGCTCCGGGACCACCGTTGCCCGTGCGATTCTCTACATTGTCCATTTGTAAGCAAGCCAGCCAGATACAGAGGCAAATACCTTTCTGTGCAAGAAAAGCGATTTCACCTCTTTCTCTTCTCCTTCCCAGCTCCTCTTTGAAAGTGTCTGCTTCTCTCCAGATGTCCAAGCAGCCCCTCAAGGTAGGACCCCAACACCGATGCCCTTATCAAAGCCCGATCCCCCCTGTACCACCGGACAGAGATCCGTTCCTCCAAGCGTTCGTGAACAAAGAGCTGTGACTACTAACTCCAAGACATCCAGGCTACTGAAGGAAACGCAGAATCACTTAAAAAAAAAAAAAAAGCTTTTATTTGGCGCATGTTCTGGTATTTTTTGCCATGCTTCTGCGCAAAATTGTACGGTAACGCCACCAAGTTCCCTTAAACTTTCAAGCCATGTTTCTTTTGATGGCATCTCTGTTGTGTATCACACCTTAAGGTGTGCAGGATACACACTCTGTAAACAGCTTCTTATCCCAGTACAGCTCCATCCTCATAAGAAAAGCAAGGGCTTAAAAAACCAAGTGCAGCCATTTCTTTTAGTATTTAAATTAAGATTTTGTATTCCTGAGATGAAAACTTCCAAGGCAAGAAGGCAATAAACAACAAAAATCCCTAAAAAAATAATCCCTCTGGATCGCATCAGATAAATCCAGGCACTGCCAGATCGGTGGAAAGGTCAGATCTCATATTCACCAAAAACAAGAGGACACACAACAGGTTAAAATGCTACTGTCCGGCAATGACCGGCTCTAATCATACCAAGCCGATGTGTAAAACCATCCGCCCGTCCAAAAACAAATTAGACAACAGTGCTCTCTGGTACTTTATAAATACAGAAGAAAGGAGGGTTGTTTTATTGAATATAGCAAACAAACCTTTCCATCCGGCTACACCGAGCAGCCCCGCGACTCTGCACGCACCGAGTGCCCTTACGCTGCTAATACAAAAGCTCAGTTTGGCAATTCCAGGCATTTTCAGTGCTCAACATTCACCAAAACTACCCACTCTCTGACTTTGGTCTCGTTCCAAAAGGTCCTTTTTTTCTTTTTTTTCACCCCCTTTTTTTTTTCTCCTCCTCTCTCTCTCTCTCTCACTACAGCCGGTGCCACGTAGAGACGGGAGAGCTGGGCTCGAACATGGCCGCAGCTTCCAAAAAAGAGCCAAGTCCCAGCGTCCTGGCTTCTCCCTTCCAGACAGAAAACAAAATGGCCATGCAGAAGCCATTTTGTTTGCTGCGGGATGGGAGGGAGAAGGGAAGGGAGGGGAGACGCAGGCCAGGCGGGAGCGCGCGGGAAGGATTGTGGGGGGAGAAGGGAGGGTGTCGATTCGGCAGGAACCCAAAAGCTCTGCGGCGATGCCCGGGCACGTCCTCCCTTCCTCCCCACCAGGGCTGAGCGGCCCCGTCCAGCCCCGCAGCAGGACCGATGCGGAGGGATGGACGTGGGGTTGGCTTTTCCAGCCCTCCCAGGCCGGTTGAGCCGGAGTCGTCCAGCCTGGGAGGGGTTACGCTTCCTTCCCTGTGCCTGGCTGGCACCTCCGTCCTGCCCGCTGGCACGGGAAGGCTCCTGCCCAGCGTCTGCTGGCACCACAGGGCTCGGGCTCTGCAAGAGGTCCTGATGGGAGCCAGGCAGGAGAGCGGAAATCAACCCAGTGCTGTCAAACTCCTGAACTTCCCTGGGCAGGAAATGGTGTAAATAGCACCCGCGGGGAGGGGGAGAGGAACCAGGAGCAGGCAAGGAGGCCTCGGGGATGGTGGCTTGACAACAACTTGTCCTCTACAACCCAGATCCTGACGACACCTGTGGCAAGGAGGCCAAGGGAGGAGCAATCCGAGGTTTTCTCACTCGCTCCCGTCCGGCCCAGCCTGCCTCAGAAATGGGGCCACGTGGCCGAGGCGTGTGCAGGGTCCAGCCTGGGCTGCAAGAACACCTTTCCTGTTCTCAAGGAAGGGGATGGCGTGGGCAGCCATTGGCACCCGCCTGTAACTCAGGGTGCAGGTCTGTCCCCATCCCTCAGAGCACACTGGGAGGGGAGGAGGGAGCTGAGCTACACTGCAGGCAGCGGGACTCACAGGCAGCCCTGCCTGTCCAAGGAAGGGGGCATAACCCCTGTCAGGAGAGACAACTCCAGCTCAACCAGCCTGGGACGGCTGGAAAATCCCACCCCACATCCGTCCCTCTGCATCAGTCCTGGATGGGAATGCATCGGGATGGATGGGAATGCTCAGCCCTGGCAGGAGGATGTGCCCGGGCACCACTGCAGAGCTTTTGAGTTCTCTCCAACAATGCCTCACTCCTGCAAAACACCTTGCGAGCTCCATGACTTTTATCAGTCTTTCTGCCCTGTCCCAGACCAGGACCACAACTGCCCCTCCAGACCACAACACCTACATCTTGAGGGAGCTGATAAGCATGAGTGAAACCTCCTGGACCCATTTCTCCTGGTTAGCAGCCTTAGCAGAGAAGCCAACAAGCTGCAGATGTGAAGCTCAGCCTCCACCACAGAAGTTAAATCCCTTCAAGTCAAGACAAAAATATCCAAGAACCTGTTAGAGCAGGGCAAGCCCCTTACGTGACCATACCCAGCATGGGAAGACCCTCAAGAGCACACAAAGCAAACACTTTCCAGGCTTTCTGCTTTGGTGGGAGAGACAAACATCAAGAATTGGGACTATTCCCAGAATTTAGGATGGGTAAGAGCTCACAGTTACATCCCCAGACCCTAGGGATGCAGGGAAATGCCAAAACCTTGCAGAGTTTTGAAGCTCATGCAGATCTTGTAGGAAAATCCTATAAGGAAGGTTGCTAATTGGACAAGGCACTTTGTGGCATATTCATGTGGGATAAATTTAAGCACTAGAGGTTGGACCTACTAAGCTTTATCCAGTCAGTGGGGAAGGAAATTTCACTACAGGGTAATTCACAGCAGAAATATAATGCCAACATCTTGAATTATCCTGTGAAAAAAATTAAAATCTTAAGGGTTTTTTAATAACCACTATCCCTCACTATCTGATCCTCACTTAGGTTACTTTCTGCAAAGTAACCTAAGGTGAAAGTTTCCAGGTGAAAATTGTTATGGATTTATTGGTTAGTAATTTGCTGTGATTGATTAACCTTATTAAAATCACCTGTAAGAAACTCGATCAAGTGCCTGCCTGTCCTAACTTCTCACCTTGGCTTGGTGAGCACCCATACAACATTAGAGGTCGGTTTGGCTATTTTATATTAACCTTGTAGCCTTGGAATTCTGAAGGTGTTTGAGAGACCTAAGTCCCCTTTATTTTAAAAGGATTTGGGGAGGCAAGTCTTGCTTTAAAATTCCACCTTTGTACTGAAAGAACATTGCATTTCTTGTGCAATAGTCTTCCAGGAGAAACACCAAGGCAGGTTGCAAAATAAAGACCCAAGAGTTCCAGATACCTGCAGCAAAAGATCAAGCAATGGTCACATGCAGCATGTCAGTTTGAAGCCAGGAATGAGAAACAATTTCAGCTGCTCTGGCACAAATACTTCCTTCTAAAAAAAACCCTGACAAACTGAGGAACTTTATTTTTATCCTTATTCTAAGTGAAAATTTATTATGAATGGGGCAGGGCAAGATATATTTACAAGATGGGGTGTTTTGTCTTTCACAGTAACAGGGTCCCTACATCAGCAAGGCAGCACCTTCCTGGGGGGACCTGAGGTGGAGCAACAGGGGATTTGGGGGGTGTGTGGGGCTGGGATTGCTGAAGACATTTAAAGCCCCCACAAAACTGCATGTAGGCCCTCAGCACTCGTCACTTATTCAATATATCTTAGTCAAATGCAATGGGGGGTGCACGGGGTGAAAGATGGGAGTAAGAGCTTAGGGTAAGCAAGAGGATGTTTGCTCTTGGGAGGTGTATTAACACCTAGGGAAGGTATCTGACTGCCTGAGCAAGGGAAGGAGATCACAAACCCACGGAGTTTGTGGGCCTGGGTTACTGAGAGAGCTGGGATGGTTTGTGTTAGGAGAGGGAGGTGTGAATGCGACCGAAATGCTGGAGCTTTGCAAAGGACAAGGGAGGAGTTGCTGAGCAAGGGGATATTTTTGTAGCCTCCAATCTGGGCTGCAGTGGGCTTAGCAAAGTGCTGGTAGATTGAGCTGTGCTCATGAAAGGAGTCCTTTCTACAAGCCAGGCCGCTTGCTCCTGGTGCTTTCTTCTTTCAGGTGCTGCTGCTGGGAGAGCCAGAGCTCTCACTCAAGGCACAGCCCTGATGTGGCTGTTCAAGCCTCCAGTGTCGTGAAGGCCCTTACTGCCCAGGCAAAACCCAGTTGAAAACCAAGAGCAAAGGACTGGTAAGGCACGTGGGCCCATACTCAAGCCCCAGGAGATTCTCTTCTTTGGGGAGATAATCACTGAGTGCAGGAGCTGGTGCTCGTTTTCCCACGTGCTGCCAAGGACTGTCATTTGATAGGATGTAGAGCAGAGCCCTGTCTGACTTCAGACCAGAGCTGGCTGGGAGAGCGAGACTCCTGTTCCTGTTTGTGATCAGGGCTCATGAGAAAGGGTTGGTGATGCTGTTGTGGGTCTTGCAAGCCAAAGAACTCTGTCTTTGTTCTTTATCTCTGTTTTTTTTCCTACTATGTTTTAAAGCTGTGGAACTCAGCTACTCATCACCACGTGCTCGAGTCTGTGGACTTTCTCAGCACCAAAGCTTCCCCTTTTGGCTCTTTCTTGGAGTCTCTGCAGGCCTTATCCTTCTATTCCCATTGCAGCAACCCCATACAAACACAGCCCCACTGGCATCTCTCACATGCTCTACCCTCCCTGCACTGGCCATTTTGCTTCTGGTTCATGAAATTTAGAGTGGATGAAAATGTGAGGAAGGAGAAAATGGATTTTTATTCATTTGCTGATGAGACAAACTTCCCTTGGGAATGGGGAGAAATGGCATGAGCTTTCTTTCCTTATTGGCTGTGAGCATGTGAGTGAACCACTTTGCCTTCTCTGAGTTGGATGGATTCTTTTCTTCTGGAGGTTTTCCAGTGGTACCTTTCCTCACCAGGCCTGAGCACTCTCTTGGCAGCCTTTAGGACTCCCCCATTTCTGTTTCAGGGGAACTGTGTACTTGAGGCTGCAGCAACAACAAAATCATTTGGGAAAGGGAAAAAACAGACTTAACACAGGTGTGTTGCTGAGTTCCTGCATCCAGTCTTAGTGAGCCACTTTACCTCTCTTTCCTCCTTTGGGAGACAGATACTCCCTACCTGGGATGCTGAGAAGGTTAATTAATTAATGTATTAATTAACTGAATGTGCTTTCAACTATGAAATTGCTTGAGGCAGTAGTTCTTGTGAAGGTCTAAGCCTAATACTGGCTTCAACAAGGGTGGGCTCCCAGTTCTTATCAGCTGGGACACCTTGCCCTCAGCCAGAGAGAAAAGAATTGAACCTGTTCATGCTGTTCCCGCAGCACATCTAAAGCACAAAAGGCCAGAGCCCACCCAAACTCTTTCCTGTCTCCTTCTCCCACCAAGGATGAAGGTGCAGCTGGCTTTCTTCTCACAAACACAGCACTGGGGCTCCAGACCAAGGACAAAGAGAAATCCAAGAGGCTGTAACCTAGTTCTGAAAGCTTCCAATAGACATGAAACCACTGAAGCTGATGGAGGCTGTTTGCCTTACTCAGGCATGGACACAGCAACCCATCTAAACCCTGAGCTTCACCAGGGTGCCAATAGCTAAGAGTGAGATTGTCCCTAAGCCATCCTGTGTGGAAGAGAAATGGTGACAGTTTGGTTGCTTGGGGAACTGAGATCTAGTTTGATTTCCAAATGTGAGGCTAAATTCTCATTCCCCATCCGTTCTGCAAGCTCTGAAACTCTTCAGGTTAGCTGGGTTCCTCCCCAGTTGGAAAAGAAAATGCAAAGCAGTGTCACAGCTATTTCTTGTGTCACATTTGTACAATGCAAAGGCCTGATCTTAAGAAGCTGAAAGTCATAATTAAAGAAGCAAGAACCTACAGTCTGAAAAATGCATCCCTCCCTCTAGTCTAGTCCAAGGCTTGTGTTGTGTTGGACTCAAGGGCTGAGTTTTCAGAGCTGCATTTTCAGAAATGAACTCCTGCTGAAAGCAGGCCCCATGATTCCCACCTCCAGCAGTTCTAACGATGACACCAACCAACAGATTTTCATCACCCTTTTGGCTGAGCCCTCTTGGAGCTGTGGACACGTTTTCTACATTTTCTCCCCTTTTCCAACACAGAAACTCTATAGATTCCTAATCACAGCCAAGTTTGACCACAGATACCATAACACAGATCCATCTCTCTTCTCCGTGGCATTTTTATATCAACAAAGAGGGAAATAATATCAATATTTCTTTGCTAATTGATGGTGTTGTGTTGGCTTTGACCCATCAGTTGATTGGCCACCCTCGACTGTAATTTCCTAAACCCAATATTTTTCTGTTTGTTTATCTTCCCTGGCCTTGTTCACACAGAGCCACCACCCAAAACCCTCTCCCTGTCCAGGGAGCAGGATTTATCGCCTCTGTTCCAGTAGCAGCAGAACACGGAACAATGTAGGGCCTGTGCAAACAAGAACTGCTGTTTTCTTTTGCTTTTCATTTATTCCTTAGTGGTAAATCAGTACATTCCAAAACAAACAAAAATTAGATGATTTAAGACCCAAAGAGTAATATAATAGAGGCTGAAGACAGGTTGCATTTAGAAGTTAAGCAATGAGTACCCCTTGAAAGCAAATGAAATGTTTAATCTGTGATGCATACCTCAAATTGTTTCTGGCTGGTAGTGAGGTTTTGGCACTCTCTGAGAATGGCAGAGGCTCAGATCTCTTCAAACAACGCTCAGGAGAGACTTGGGCTGAGCCTGTGAGCTGCCCTGTGTAGGGACCATCTCTGCCTCCCCTCCAGGCACTTCAACAACCAAATGCGACACAGGAAGAGCAAATTTAAGTGCAAGTTCACACAGTTTGAGTTCACAGTTCAACAGGATTGGGAATTGTAACCCTTAGATTTTTGTCTTGCCTCTGGCACCAAGTTTGACCTTTCAGAGGCCCCTAAAGAACCACACTCTATGCAAAAGTATCAATCCACACACCAGCCCCTCCTTTGACCTCACTCCAGCCCAGCCCTATCTGTTGGCCTGGCATTTGCAAGCCAGTGAAGGGTTGCCACGTGCCTTTTTGCACAGCTGCAAGGAAAAGAGGGTGGAACGAATCCTCAGGATCCTGCAACAGCAACCTATCAACTTTAACCAGCATTCCCACGGAGCAGGGCTGAAAGCCCAGTCCCTTCCACGGCCATGTGGGGACTCCATAACCTGTACACGATGAGCAAGACTCTACAAGCCTGGCAGCTGAATGTAACCCACCTTTACCTGCCTGCAGTACAGTTCAGCTCGGATTCTCAGGCAGTGTCTGGAAAGCTGAGCTCCTCAGCACGTTACAAAGATCACTTTGAACTTTCATTCAAAGCCCTTTGGAGAAGATTATAAAATCATAAGGTTGGAAGAGACCTCTGAGATGGAGTCCAGCCGTGCCTGTCTCCTACTAAACCTCATCCCTAAGAAACTCATCTGTGTTTTAAACACCTCCAGGGATGGAGACTCCACGGCCTCCCTGGGCAATCTGTTCCAATCCCTGACCACTCTCTCAGTGCAGGAATTCTTCCCAATGTCCAGATGCTCGCCCTCTCTCCAAATAAGAGGCTTTTCCTGGGCTTGCTCCTGCTGTTTGCAGCAGTCGTAGCCTGTTTGGTGCCTGCAGCAACCCAGGGGCTCCCTCTGGCCTGACCGAAGCCGAGTCCAGGGGGCAGAGGGAGCAGACGGCGTCACTGCACCCCCAGCTCAGAGCAAGCCTTGTTCTCAGCCTGCCTGGAGTGGCCCTGGCAGACACCAATAAAAGCAGTGCCCGGGAGGCATCTGCCTGCAACGGGGCGTGCGCTGCTGATGCGCAAGGATGAGCAGATGGGTTGATTACACAGGGAGAAATGGACACTAATCGTGTCCAGATTCACCAGCTGCAGGATTTCCTCCTCAGCCCTGAAGGACAGGAAGCCCATACCTGCTTCGTTATCCTGTCTCTGTTCATTAGCCCCCTTCCTCACGCCCTGGGAACCACATTTCAGCAAATCCCCTGAGGGGGGGTGCCTGGACTGCAAAACTGAGATCAGATGGGAACTCCCACAGTGTTTAGGCACGGCTGCATCCAGCCCCCTATCCTGGCTGTCATCTCCAGCACAGCCAGGCTTGACCAGCTCCAGTTTCCCTACTTTGGGAGCTCATTGAGGGACTTTTTTTTGCTGCTGCTTCTCTGAACAGCCGGGAAGACTTCAGGACCAATGGGAGCAAGTTGTGCAACAAAGACTGTGTTGGAGATCCCCTCGTTGTGTGTCACATCTCTGCCACTTCTGGGATGGAGCCTGATGCGTGTCGAGCAGCACACAGCTGATGGAGCCAGGGAGTGAAGGACCTTTTAGAGGAGATTTAAAACAGCAGAGGTGTTTCCCCAGCAAGCTGCAGGACAACTGGCCAGGCTGGATGATGTTGGAGACTTTACCTGTGTTCTTATTCCCAAGAGACTGAAACATGCTGAGGGGTTTGGTTTCATCACCTACTTAACTTCTGTGCAGAGGCAGCTTGGACAAAGGAGCAAAACCCTTCTAGATCCCTTTACCTGTGTCCTCCTGCTTTCATCCCACCTCTCCTCAGCCAAGGCAGTACGGCTGGAGGAACAGTTCCAGGTGTACTCACTTTGGGGCTGCTCATCTCCTTAGCCCAATCCTTCTCCCACAAACAGGAGCTCCGGGAGCAGATGCACAGAAATTCAAGCTGTTGATCACATTGGTATCAGCACCTGCCCTGACTTTGGTGGAGTCTCCACAGGAGGAAGTTGCAGCCCGCTTGAAAAAAATTTTATAACCCAAGCCATTGCTTCAAGTAGGGCTTTTTGGGACCCTTTCTCCTGGCATGCCCAGGGTGCCTCCATTCCTTGCCCTCAGGCTTCTGTGGTCAAACTCTGTGCAAGCAAACTAGCCTGTTCCCACCCTGCTCACAAACCGCCCTGGCTCCACATGCCAGGGTGCCACGTGCTACCCTGTGACCTCCATTCCCCGTGGCAGAGCCAGTGCCCAGCACTGAGCAAGCCAAGACTGCAGGGGAGGAGAACCACTCCCTCAATTCTTGGTGTTACTCCCAGAACCTCCCTGCCCAGCCAAAGCTGCTTCCAGTCCCCACGCCTGGCACGGAAACATCAGCATGGGCCATCCTGTACGTTCCAAGCAGACCCTAAAGATCCTGACTGAGCAGATCACCAAGCCAAAGGTGGCCATGGCTGCCCCACAGAGCCCTCAAGATGAGAGGAGGAAGAAGCACAGAGCTTGTTGTGGTCTTGCAGGTGAGAGGAAACCTCCTGCCTGATCCTGCATGGGCCAGAGCTGCCTTGGGATGCCCAGTCACCTCCCTTGGGCCGATACTTGGTCCCCGAGCCCAGCAGGATGGTGACACCCATGTGCTGGCAGCAGCCACGGGACAGAACAGCGCTGTTGGGAACGAGCAGGAGAGGTGCTTGCACAACTGCCACCCCGCTATGGACCTCCCAAACCCACAAGGTGTTACCCCAGGGGGTGAGTTTTGATCCCAATAATCTAACACCTTAGCCCCCACAGACCTCCCTTCACACAGCAATTGGTTGGTGCCCCTTGCTGGGCTGCTTCCTCTCTTGCATTTTCTGTGGGCAGGACCGTCTCGCGAGCGACCTCGGCGTGCCAAAGGCAGCGTGCGTGAGCCCTGCATCTCTCACGGGCTTTCCAAATGCAAATCCAGACAGCACAGCTCAGTGCCCATGAGCAACCCTACGATAACAAAGCAGCCGCCTCGCTTTGTCCTCCCAGACCTCACCTTTCGCAGCAGCCAAGTAACATCAAAGATAAACAGTAGCCATGAGCAACTCCACAATAACAAACCAGTGCTACAGAGGGGGGGGGGGAAAGTGGAGGGAAATTAGGGAATGAAAGAGGTGGCTGAGAGAGGAAAAAAATGCAGGAGGGGAAATAAATGACATTGATTCTTCTGAGAACTGGGTGAATCAGAACTGGGTACCTCTGGATACTTCATTCTCCCCAAGGTGCACGAAGCTGCTGGCACCAGCTCTCTCTTGGATGTGTTTCTACAAGGATCCTGCTAAGCTTGTGTCCTCAAATCCACTGGAACAAGCTGGCAATTAGCAGAAAGGCTGAGGACTGAGCCTGCAAAGGTCTTTTACCCCCTCTTTCCCCATCAGAAGTCGTCACTGTAGGGGTGAAGCTGATTACATGGATGGTCCAGCATGGGGGAAGCTGCTCTGTGGAGACACTGAGCACAGTGCTCACTGCAACTGTAAATCAGGCAATTTTCAACAATGCAAGCTTCATAGAATCACAGAACCATGGAATGGTTTGGGTTGGAAGGGACCTTAAAGCCCATCCAGTTCCAAACCCCCCCTGCCATGGGCAGGAACACCTCCCACTGGATCAAAGCCCCATCCAACCTGGCCTTGAACACCTCCAGGGATGGAGCAGCCACCACTTCTCTGGGCAACCTGGGCCAGGGCCTCTCCACTCTCACCGTGAAGCATTCTTTCCTAATGTCTAATCTAAATCTCCCCCCTTCCAATTTAAAGTTTTGCTCCAGGTTGTTATTTTTTTCCTAAAAATGGGAAATCACAATCCAAATTCTTCCTTGGCCAAACCCGGCCCTTTTAAGGAAAGGAAATTTCCCAGAGCCACCCTCGGCAGGCCTGGAGGGCCCGATCCTGCTGTCAGGAATGTCAGTGCAAATCCAGAGCGGCACTGCTGACTGCTGGGGGGTCACAGCAGCAGGAGGAAGCTCAAGAGAAAAGCTCCTGCAGACGGAGCAGAGCTCACACTCGAGCAGCCTGAGAGCAAACTTTGTATTCAAAGGCAATAAACAGGGGAAAAATCCAACTCTCAGTTTCAAGAATTCATCCTCTTTTGCTGAGCCATGTTCTGGAAGCACAGGCCCTATTTTCCTGTGAGCTGTGTAGAATAAAACAGCTGTGTCCCTTGGCTGGGTGGCTCTTCCAGGGATTCCAGATGTTTTGCTTAGGACACGTCAGAAGTGTCCTGCTGGAGTTCAGACTTTCTCTCCTCACGGGCTGCCCACTGGAGCTTCAGCAGGGTTTTTTATATCCAGCCTCCACCAGCTTTTCCCAGGGAAGCAATAGGAACTGGGAACAAATTGGGAAGGGTCTGGTTTCACCCCAGCCCTTGTTTGTGTAAATTATCTGCAAGGAGAAAGCTGGAATGATGAGCAAAACCCTTGTGACACTTTCTCACCAGTACTAAGGGCCTGGATGTTAACTGGTGTGTACACACCCTGCTGAAGAGGGCATCCCAAAGCCTTTTTGGGGTAAAACCCCACAAAGGACTGACTGCCCCCAGCTCTCACCACACGGCAGTTCCAGCTCCCAGACTGACTGTGGTGTATTGGGAAAACCCACAAGGTTCAGAGCCAGACCCCACTTCCCGGCCACCAAACCCGGGTGCACAGGGGCCACGCAGCTCTCTACGGGTTCAGGAAGATGCACAACAACCAGAGCAGCACCTCTGGGGGGCAGAGAGCACGTGAGGCAGTTTTGGGGATGCCCCTGGAGAATGGCTGAGACATCCAGCACAGGCTGAAAGGTCCCGAAGGCAAAGCAGGGCCCACGGGGTTTGGGACCCTTGCAGCCGGTTCGAAGGCCTTCCTGGAGGGCCATGGAATGAGGGTTTTTTTGGAGAGGGGAGGAGGAGGGAAGGAGGAGGAAAAATTTGGTGGAGGAGGGAAGGAGGAGGAAAAAATTGGTGAAGGAGGAGGAAAAGGGAAGGAGGAGGAAAAATTTGGTGAAGGAGGAGGGGCGGCTTTCATGGCTCCCGAGCGCCTGCGAAGCGGGCGGCAGCCAGGAAGGAGGACCCTGCTCTGCACACAAGCTGCTTTTGTTGGGTCCCAAAGGGGCCTAAATTAAGTTTGACAGAAACAGGGCAGATTCACACACGTTGGGGTGGAAGCCCCGGGCTCGGTTACGGCCGGGCAGACCCGGAGGGCTTCGGCGCGGCGCTGCCACATCTCGCCCGGGGTGAGGTGCGAACCTCCTCGAGGCAGGAGGCACCGGGCAGGCAGCGATGGTCCCGATGCCTTCGCAAAGCAGCTTCCTCCCGGGAGGGCCTGGCTCGGGCCAGCTCCAAAGCTTAAAGGCCACCATTGCTCCAGGAAAAGCAGCCACCAGCCGTGACCAGAGCAATCCCTCAGCCAGCTTTGCGTCCCGTAGAGCCTCCAGCTCCACTCCCAGGCATCTCCCCGGCCCTGCTGCCCAGCCTGGCACGCTGTGCCAGCGTGAAAAAACAAGCCAGCTTCTAAACAGTTAACGCTGACAAAACCAGCCTGCTTGAGTTCCCTCCTTCCCGAATCCCTCCTGGTGTAATTCACCCCTCGAAAATGAAATAAAATTATCCTCCTCCTCTGACCTCTCCTGGGTGTCCTCCCTCCCTCCCTCCCATCCTCCTTCTCCCTCCTTCCACCCTTCCTGTGCCCCCACCCCGCACTGGCACGGCTGGCCGGGAGCACGCGTGCCCGCCGCTCGGCTCGGCGCTGGGAGCTCCCCACGTTCGCTGGGGCTGCCATGTTGGATTGAAAATCCGACATGATTCAACATATTTTTTCCCCCCTCAGTGCCGCCCGGTGAGGAACTACAGAAGCTCCCGTGCAACACGTGCCCAGTCCTGGGCAGCTCTGGGGGACATCCCGGGCTGTGGGGCGAGGGCAGGGCGAGAAATCACCCTCCAGTCGTGCTCCAAACACCTCACGTAGGGACCTGCCTACCTGCTATAGGTCCCTCTCTACAGGAGACGGATTTAAAGTCAGATGTTTTAGCACCAAGGGCTGGAGGACTCAATGGGAAGGGGTTTTGAGGAGAAGGTAGGTTCTAGCAACAACAAAGCGACTGGAGGAGCAAACGTTATTTCAAATCAAAGGCAAAATAACCCAACCGCACGAACGAAAAAAAGAATAAAATAAAAGACCAAAATTAAGAGTGAGGTTCGATTTCGTACCAGGGCAGAGAGAGAGACGCACCGTGGAAGAGAGTGGGTTTGTTGTTGAGTGGTGGCTGGATTTAGCTCCGCTTATCCGGACAGTCATCGGGGAAGGATCCTTTTCCGAGAAAGGCCAGTTTGAGTGAGACAGCTTTTTTTTTTTTCCCTTCTCTCGCTCGCTCTCTCCCCTTTCCTCCTTCTCCTCGCAGCTCAACGCCAAGAAATGGGCGGTGCCTGGATGCCAGGCTCCATCCGAATGAGACACCCAAGGCCAACGGAGGCTGGCACAAAGGCGAGCTGGCAGGAATTCCTGCACTCGGAGCCGCGCGCCCGCGGGACGAGCCCGCCACCTCCCAAAAATCAACCTCCGACACCACCCGCTCTGGAAAGTTGCCCCGTTGGGCTCGAAAACGCCCTACCAGGCTTAAGCATGGGGGGAAAAAAAAGGACAAGGGGAAGGGGAAAAAAGAACCAAGACCTTCCTTTGTATCAAAGCAGGTTAAACAAAAGGCCTGGGGAGGGGAATTAAGTTTTTCCACCCCCCTAGGACTCCTTTTCCCGCCTGCTGGTCCCTTCCTCCCTCCTCGTGCCCTCATTGCCGGCTCCCTCGGCCCTGCCCCAGTGTCCAGGCAGAAATGAGCCCTGGGCTCCCTCCTTCCTGGTTTTAGCACGAGAGGAGGTGATGGGTCCTTGAATAGGAACACATAAACCCAACACGAGAGGGATCCAAGGTGGGGGGAGAAATAAAAAAGGACAAATACATATACAAACAACAACCCACTCGCCATGGAGGAAGGTTGGGAGCAGCTGTGGCCACAGGGGGATTGATTGGGGACATTTTGGGTGCCAAAGGAGTATTTTTGGCCTTTTTCTTCTTGCTGCCCTAAGCACCTGGGTTGTGCTGATTGTAAACGAGGAGTCGTGGCGAGTTGGGGAGAGGCTGGGGGGGGGTGCAGCTGGGGTTGGTAGCGCTGCTGGGGAGATGCCAAGAACCCAAAACAAAACACGTTTTCATTTTGTCTGCACCAGCCTGGGCACAGGAGAGAGAGAGAGAGAGGGAAGGCTCAGGCTGCCAGAAAGCTGCCGCGCTCAGACGCGGGCCTGCGGCCACGTCCCTCCGCAACCGCCCCGGCAGCCGCTCCCGCTCCCTCTTGTTTTTCCCCCCTTTCTCCCTGCCCACCCGGCTTCGCTTGCCAAGTCCGAGTTGGCACAGCTCCCCCGGCTGCGCCGAACAAAGCCGTCACCCATCCCCGAGCCGGCGCTGACAGTAAGCAAAGTGACAGGCGCATCTTCCGCATGTTAATCCAAACGGCGAGAAGGCGAACGAGCTGCAGAGACCCCCCCCTTGCCATGCACCAACACCACCAACCCCCCCCACCACCACCACCACTCCCCACTTCCAACACCGACCCGCGCGCTCCACCCTTGGCACCCGCCAGCCCCGACCGGCCTCGTGCGGCGATGGCGGGAGCACTGAAGCTTCCCCCGTCGTCGGCGAGGTTTGAAATCGAGCCGAAGCTCCGCTCGGCGGGGCGAACGAGGCCGCTCGGCATCTGCTGTACCTGTTCCCGCTGCCTTCATCTCGCCTTGGAACCGTGACAAGAGCGCACTCGCCTCTGGTGGGCTCTCAAAGCCGCGGGTCTGTAACCCTTTGCAGGAAGTTGGCACCGATCCCAGGTAGGACTTTACTCCCCGGCTCGCTCTCGCTTCTCTCCCCCCCGCACCTCCGCCTCCCGCTCCCTCCCCTCCGCTCCCCCACCCATCCTGTCCCTTGGGCCCCTCTCCCGTACACAGCCCCCCCCCCCAAAAAAAAAAAAAAAACAACCCACCTCCCGGCCCCCCGTTCCCGCTCCGACGCTCTCCCGCCTCGTTGGCCAAGGGGCGAGGCGAGGCTTGGCCGATGCCCCACGCCGCCCGGGCACACGTACCCTGCGAGGATGACCTGGGCAAGGCAGAGAACAACAACTTCCTGCTCCGGCTCCCTAAAACGCCTGTTTCCAGGCAGGGGTTAGCGGAGACGGGGGGAGCTGGGAGGAGGTTTGGGGGGTTGGCGTCATTGAACCACGCTTTCCTTTTTTCCCCCTCTTTTTTCTTTTTCCCCCCTTTTTTCTTTTTCCCCTTCTTTTTTTGCCCTTTTTTTCCCCCTTCTTCCGTTTCTTTTTCCCTTTTTCTTTTTTTTTTACCCTTTTTCCTTTTTTTTTTTTGCCTTTTTCCTCTTTTTTCCCTCTTTATTTCTTTTTAAGTGCCTTTTTTTTTTTTCCCTTTTCCGGAACATATCTTTTCACCCAGCAACCTGAACCCAACACGAAGGGAAAGGAGGGGGAAGAGAAATCAAATGGGAAGAGAATAGCCCCAAGTCTGCAGGACAATGCACGGGAAACGGGGAGATTAGAGTAGCCCTCCAAATCCATCTCCCCCACCCCGTTTCGGAACCTTTCCCCCCCGTGCCTCGTCTTTTTTAATACTCCCAGCTCCTGAATTATCCCAGCCCACGAGCAGGAGGGGAGCACACAGTCCGGAGTCCCTCGGAGCTGCCAAGAGCATTGCAACAGGAAAGAAAGAAAGCGAGCGAGGGAGAGGCAGGCAGAGCCCTCACAATCGAGCAGCGAGAAGAGCAAGGAGAAATTAACATCCAATTAGTGCCGTGTTTAACGAGGGAGACAGAGGCGGCTGTTGTTTTATTGCCCTGTTCTTTTCAGGCACAGCTGACAGGCAGCGGGGAAGGCGCCCCTGCTCCAAGTGACGTCATCATAATTTATTTTTTTAATTATTTCTTTTCACCCCTCTTTTCCCTCTCCTCCCCCCCCCCCCTTCCCCATTTTTCCTCCTCCAAGTTCTGCGAAGATCAACTTGGTCAGGGAGATTCAAGACTTTCTCGCGTTCAAGCTGCCGGCTCCCCCCTCCGCCTTCGGCCTCCTTCCCCCGCTTCCTCATCCCCAACACCAACCCCGGAAAAACAAACGCACCAAACCCACCCCAAAGTCTTTGTTCTTCCAAAAGGAAAGAAAAAGAAGAAATAAAAATAATAATAAAGGTTGGGATCGGCGCCGGAGGGAGCCCGGAGGAGGATGCTCGGTGAGTGCGTGCGTGCGGCCGTTCCCTCTCCCGTCCCTTCTCCCCAGACGCCTCTCGCTCGCCTTGGAAAACTTTGCGGCATGTGACGCTGCTCCGGCCTCTTCTGGCAGCCTGACAAGAGCCCGGCCGCAGCGCGCAGGCGGCTCTTAAGGGAGAAACTCCACTCCCAAAGATGAGAGAATGAACACGTTTTTAGCAAGGGACAGCGGCTGGGAGAGCGGCTGCTGTGGCCGAGATGGATGATGCCAGCCTTTGCCACACCGGGGATGATGCCAGCCTTTGCCACACCGGGGATGATGCCAGCCTTTGCCACACCAGGGGCAATGCTGACCCTTCCCACACCAGGGGTAATATCAACCCTTCCCACACCAGGGGTAATATCAACCCTTCCCACAGCAGCGTTGATGCCAGCCTTTGCCACACCAGGGGCAATGCTGATCCTTCCCACACCAGGGGCAATGCTGACCCTTCCCACACCAGGGGTAATATCAACCCTTCCCACACCAGGGGTAATATCAACCCTTCCCACAGCAGGGTTGATGCCAGCCTTTGCCACACCAGGGGCAATGCTGACCCTTCCCACACCAGGGGTAATATCAACCCTTCCCACAGCAGGGTCAATGCCAGCCTTTCCCACACGAGGGTAATGCCAACCCTTCCCACACCACGTCAATGCCAGCCTTTCCCACACCGTGGGTGACGTCAATCCTTCCCACACCAGGGGTAATACCGACCCTTCCCACAGCAGGGTTGATGCCAGCCTTTCCCACACGAGGGTAATGCCAACCCTTCCCATACCACGGTCAATGCCAACCCTTCCCACACCACATCAATGCCAGCCTTTCCCACACCAGGGGTGACATCAAATCCTTCCCACACCAGGGGCAATGCCAACCCTTCCCACAGCAGCGTTGATGCCAGCCTTTGCCACACCAGGGGCAATGCCAGCCCTTCCCACACCAGGGTGATGCCAACCCTTCCTACACCGGGGCAATGCTGACCTTTTCCACACCACAGTCGATGCCAACCCTTCCCACACCAGGGTGATGCCAACCCTTCCCACACCAGGGGCGACGCCAGCCTTTGCCACATCAGGTTGTAGAGGGGGAGAGGAACCAACTCAAAAGCTGGGGAGACTTTTCTCCCCATTCCCAGGTCACCAGGCCTCCTGCTTCTCCCCCAGGATGGGAGCTGGGTGCTGTGCAAGCCCACTGTGGCCATGGGGAAAGGTCTTGGCTGACCCTGGTCAGCCTCTGCCACCACCTCTTTCCCCCAAGGCCCAGGGTCTCCTTGGAGTGGCACGAAATGCCACCAGCTCCCCCAAGAGCACAGGAAGGGATGGGGAGCTCAACTTGGGGGGATCTGAAGGAGTTTTCCCCCCAGACAGGTCTGCAGCAGGCAAGGGGGAGCACGGACAGCAGCTCTTTGCCTCTTACAAACTGCCAGCAGCTCAGGCCACCGCTCCAAGCTTTCCCACTCTGCCCTCTGTGGCCTTTTCTCCTTGTTTCCAGCCAACATCTCCCTTGTCCAGGCAGGAGGGAATCCAGCAGGAGCTGGCTGCTCCATAACCTCCCTCTCGAGGCAAAGGCCACCCCAGGGGACAGGACTACCCTGCTCCCACCGAGGACGAGGCTGTACGAGGGCAGGGGACAGGGCCAGGGCCACCACATTGCCAGTGCTGGGGTCCAGTTTACACCCTGAGCATGTCTCAGGTGCTCCCACCTCCTCCCGCAGCAGGATCTCCTCCACAAGAGTTATTATTTCATATCTATAACTTTTAAAAGATGATTTGCCTACGTGGAGCTCGGCGCCGCAGAACAGCACAAACAGCCTTATCGAGGGCAGCCGCGCCACGGGGGCACCTCCCGGTGTGTGGCTGCAAGACGGGGGCCCCTCATGACTGCTGGGGCTGGTGAGGAGGCAGGTCAGTCCCTGGCCCTCCCACTGACCAGACACCAGAGTGATGGGCACCGTGAAGGCACGGGGAGAAGTCTGCCAGGCTGCTTTCTGCAGCAGGGAGAGGAGCGCAGCTGGGCAGGGGGTTGGGTTTAACTGCAGGGGCATCAGCAGGACGGGTCTGCAGGACCAAGGGGATGGATTTCATAGCATTTCATAGAATCACCTGGTTGGAAAAGAACTTTGAGATCATCAAGTCCAACTGTACCTGTCCAGTACTAAACCAGACCCCTGAGAAACTTGTCTATCCAACTTTTAAACACCACCAGGGACGGAGACTCCACCCCCTCCCTGGGCAGCCTCTGCCAGGGCCTGAGAACCCTTTCAGTGAAGAAATTCTTCCTGATGTCTGATCTGAACCTGCCCTGGTGCAACTTGAGGCCATTTCCTCTCGTCCTGTCACTTGGAAGAAGAGACCAACACCCATCTTGCTACAACTCAGGCAGTTGTAGACAGTGATGAGGTCTCCCCTCAGACTCCTCCAGGCTAAACAACCCCAGGTCCCTTAACCACTCCTCACAGGCCTTGTTCTCCATGCCTTTGAGCTCAGCTGCACTTTCCCCAGACACAAGGACTCCACCATCACCTCACTGCTCCCCAAATCCTGCCAGACCCAAGCACCCGGGCCCCACAGAGACTCAGGGCAGCCTTGACCTGAGCTTCCCTCTCCCAGCTGCAGTCACTGCCTCCCTCTCCACCCAACAGCCGGGAGCAGATGAGGCCAAAGTCCCAACAATCTCTGTTTTCCTCTGAGAGCTGATAAACCGTGTGGGCACGGAACGGCAGCGATCTCCACCCATCCCGGCTTTGTGCAGGACAGAGCCAATATTTAATCCCAAGTTTGTTTCCTGGGCAGATAGGGGAGTGTTGGGGCTGTATGGGGGAGAAATCCCTGGCTCCAACCCAGGAACAGGATCCAAACCTCCCACTACAGCCATGGATTTGTTCTCCTGGCCGCAGGCTCCCCCCTGGATCTCCTGTGGGATCAAGGCCCCATCAGCTGCACTACAGGAGCACCATGGGGGCAGCAATTAAAGGGAGGGGGCTGCACAGGTAGGGTCTGGGTTGTCTCCTTGCCTGCTCTTGGTGCAGATGCTGCCCCCATGGTGCAACACCTCAAACTGAAGCACGAGACAAGATGAACCAGGGTTTGAAATGGGAGATAAGGAAATATTTAACTATCCTACGGGCAGCAGCTCCTGCTTCAAGGCAAGGCAGAGTACTCAGAGCCTTGAAACCTGGTTTTCATTTAAATTGACCAAAAACCCTAATCAAGTGTTGTGTTTCCAGCACAGTTTGTGGGTCCCAGTGAACTGGGCAGAAATTGCTGGCAGGATGCTTGCTTTGGTGCAGATTTAGGTAAATTCCTCAAAGCAAAGGAAATGGCACTTTCCCTTACAGTGTTTCAAGCAGCCAAGCCCACTGCTGCCTCCACCCTCGCTCCAGGTGCACCCAAGGCAGTTTGCTCAGCCTAAACCTGTTGACCCTTCCATGAAGGGAGGAAGAGCACAGGGAAATCTGAGTTTTCAACAGCTGGTTCAGCCCCTGTTTTGGGCAAGAAACCAAAGGAAATGCCTGTGTTAAAGTGAAACCTTCCCTGCGTGAGGGAGCCCGGTTACACAGAAAAAATTAACACTTTAAGAAAAGAAACACCCGAGAGTTGTTGCTTCACAGCTGTATTTTGGAGCATGGTTAAATCCTCTTTGAAATAATCTCTGGTGTTAGGGGACAGGGCCATGCATTATTCAACTTCTGTTACTGTAACATAAACTGTACGGGAGGAGGAAGGACAGGACCGATGTCACAACACCAAAGGGAGGAGGGAAGCACTGGTCCCAGCAAGCACCAGTGCTGTCCCACGGGCCCCGACTGGGAGGAGTGGATCAAACCTGTCTGACAGAGGAAAACCCCCGTTCAATGACAGTTTGGGGGACTCCAGAGGAGCAGGATGGGCTGTGACCCCAGCTGCTGCTGCTGCAGCACACAGGAACCTCCTCAGGGAGCCCAAAACCTCTTCCCAGGGTGTGCAGCAACATCTCTGTGCAAAAGACTGCTTCGTGGGGGAACCAAAATGGGGGGAAATCTGCCTGGCTGCCACGACAGCACAGACTGGGGCAAAAGAACCTCGTCTGGGGGGTGAGGATAGATCCTGCCCTGCTTCCACCAGTGAGCTCTGCTACCCAAGGGCCAGCAACACTCCCATGTGCACGAGGAGCCCTTGACCCAACGCTCCAGGTTTATTCCTTTACCCCAGACAGGCCCAGGCCACGTGCCCCTCCTGCAAGGTGAACCCTTCGTGTGTACGTCCCGCAATGGAACAGTGATGCCTGGTTTGGAGGAGCCCGGCGGGGGCTGCGGAGCTGCTGGCCAGGAGATGCTCCTGCAATGCAGCCGTGCCAGTCCCACCCAGGCCCCATCTCCCCCTGAGAAATGCATCCAGGCTGCCTGCCCAGGTCACTCCCAGCAGCTCTGTTGGCTGTATCCTAAACACAGCCCAGCCTGCTGCAAAAAGCCCTCCCAAAGCAGCGACCATCCGCAGCGCACGTCCCTCCCCAGGTGCTCACTCCACACCCCAGCACCACCCTGGAGCTAAGCAGTACCTGTCCCTTTGGGCCTGCACTGCTCTTTGGAGTGGGACTGTGTTTCCCTTTTCTGTCTTACACTACAACTTCCCTTTCACGCCAGGGGAGCCTCCTTAGTGTTCAGGTACCCTCAAAACCTTAAACAGGGGTCACGGGGTCAATCTGACACAGGATGGGGGCCCTGCCACACAAACCTTTGCCCTCTCCAGAAGAGATGAGGTGGGAGGTTGGTCAGCTGGTGTAGCCTTCCCAGTAAAGTGACCTTGGATCTCTTGCTGCTTCTCAGCTCAGGCAGAACGAAGCAGTCTTTTGTCCCTGCATCTCGGGGCTGGCTCGTTTAGTACCTGGGCATTTTCTGGTTTCCAAGTGACTCCAGAGCTACAGCCTGGACCAAAGAGACAAGACAACTCCCTTGTGCTCTCTCTGCTGCACGTCCCGGTTAAAACAGCCACGAGGATGGGGCTTTGGTCCAGCTGGAGCCTGAAGCCAGATCTCCAGAAGGCAACTTGTTGCTGGTCTTGCTGGAGAGGAGGTGTCTTGTTCTGGCACCGTGGACTTTGGATCCAAAAGAAAAAGTATACACGTATTGAAAGAAGCTTAGGGTTTCTTGAGGAGTCCAACTTCATCCCCTCTCCCTGCTGAGGATCAATCGACAGGGAAGGAGGCGGCTGGCACGGGCGCTCTGCGGAAGAGCAGGCTGGAGCCACGGAACAGCTGCCCCTGAGGAGAGGAGAGAGCACAGGGTCAGCCGTGCCGAGACACCGACAGGGAATTCGGGAACTCCAACTGGTTTAGCAGGGACCGACTGGCGCCCACTGCAGGCTGCAAGGCCTGAACTCCCTGCGTTGCTACAGAGAAGTGCAGCTTCAGCCCCACGAGCACTGGAGTTGGGCATTTCCCCCAGGAACAGGACAAGGGGGAACAGGTTTACACTGGAAGGGGGAAAATTTAGATTAGACATTAGGAAGAAATTCTTCACAATAAGGGTGGGGAGGCCCTGGCACAGGTTGCCCAGAGAAGTGGTGGCTGCCCCATCCCTGGAGGTGTTCAAGGCCAGGGTGGATGGGGCTTTGAGCCCCCTGATCCAGTGGGAGGTGGAAGAGTTGGAATTGGATGGGCTTTGAGGTCCCTTCCAATCCAAACCATTCCATGATTCTGTGATTGGCAGAGAGAGGCAGAGCCACCTTGCTGTGCTGTGTGCAGTGCCCTGGCTGCAAGCTCGGGGCACATCACTGGCAAACCAGTACTGTCGTGCCTGGTACCAGTGCCAGACCTGGAGGGACAGAAACAAGTTACAGAGCACATCAAGGATGCTGCACAGGCATTTTTAGGGCAGTGCTGGAGACCTCAGGAAGGAGCAGAGGGAGCCCAAAGCCCCAGTTGTGTCCCATTCCCTCACCTGAGCACTGAGATATCTCCAGCAATGGATCCAGGATGTAAACGCCGGAGCGTACGGAGGGAGGCCGGCGCGCAACCTGCACGGCAACGGGAAAGAGCTGACACGGGCTGTAGAGGTGTCACATTACCCAGCCAGGTAACACAAGAGCAGCAGCAAGTGTAAGTGAGGACACAGAAAGGGTGTCTGCATCCAGCTGGGGGCCAAACGACCAGCTCGTTATTTACAAGGCAACAGATCATGTAATTTAATTACCCCTGGAGTGTACAAACACGGAGTGTTACCTGGATACATTAAGAGTCCAGGACTATCCGCTCTATCCACACCTTCAAGAGCCAGCAGATAGCAAGAAAACACTGCACCAGCAGCTTGGATCCAGTCCCCTTCCCACAAACAGGAACACAGACTACTCCTTTGCTTCCCCTCGTGCCGCTCCCCAGAGCCAGCACAGTCCCTTGGATCCCCTCTGTCTCCGGTCTAGTTCAGATCAGACCACACCACCACGATTCTCCCTGCTCCTCTCCACTTGAGCTTTTATGCTGCTCTTGAGTGTGCCCTCTGAAGTGCCAGGGGAGGGTTGGGTTGGACATCATGAGTTCCTCACCCAGAGGGTGGTGGAGCACTGGAACAGCTCCCCAGGGAAGCAGTCACAGCCTGACAATATTCCAGAAGCATTTGACCAACGCCCTCAGCCCCACGGGGTGAATGTTGGGGTTGTTCTGTGCAGGGACAGCAGTTGGACTCGATGGTCCTTGTGGGTCCCTTCCAAAGGTCATTCTGTGATTCTATGATCTAAAATTATAAGCACCCTGGGCCAGAAACTGAGCAGACTCTGCGAGGTGCCACAGAGTTTACAGTTCTGTACGAAAGCTTTACGATCGTTAGGAAAGGATTCAGACAAGGGGCTGGAAGAAAGGAAGGGAAAGCTTTAGATGTCAGCGTGGGGGACATACCCACAGTTGTTCACTGCCATCAGATCTCCCACGAGAAGGAAGGGGTAGGTCAGCATGCTCACAGCGATCTGAAAGCAAAGAAAACCAGCAGCCTCTCTGATGTTCACCGTGTTAAAAACAGCTGGTTCTGGCTTTTGCATGTTAGCAAAGTTACCCTCATCTTTGGATATAAAGTACAGAGCAGTTTTGCCCCCAGACCATGAGCTCTCACCGCACAGACAGAAGGAAGAGGGGGAAGGACACGGCAGTTGCCTACGTACCCCCATCACAAATTTTGTGTAGCTCCGGATCACCGATGCCTGGCTGAACTGGAAAGAGAAATGAAAAGGATTATGGAGGAGGCAGATGACACCAGGGTGTCACTGGCACTGCACAGCGTCCCTCTGAGCCTGAGGTGATGGGCGTGGGGCAGGGGAAGAAGGCAGAAGGCAACGGTAACCAAACCACATAGAATCATGGAATGGTTTGGGTTGGAAAGGACCTCAAAGCCCATCCAGTTCCACCCCCTGCCATGGGCAGGGACACCTCCCACTGGATCAGGGGGCTCCAGGCCCCATCCAACCTGGCCTTGAACACCTCCAGGGATGGGGCAGCCATGAGTTCCATGGGCAACCTGGGCCAGGGCCTCCCCACCCTCACAGGAAAATATTTCTCCTGAGATCTCACCTCAATCTCCCCTCTTTCAGCTCAGAACCAGCCCCCCTCATCCTATCCCTGAACCCCCTGATCAAGAGCCCCTCCCCAGCTTTCCTGGAGCCCCTTTCCATACTGGAAGGCTGCTCTAAGGTCTCTCCAGAGCATCCCAGCTGGAAATCAGGAAAAACATTTGCTACCAAACCTGATCTCCTAAACTGCAGCCGAAACTCAGCCCTGAGCAGGACCGGCATCTTTTACAGGGGTTTATCCAAAGCCCAGCGTCTGTTTTTATTTAATTAGCCATTGCCATCCAATTAACTCCTTCCAGCTGCAGGTGCTTGGTACGAGCCCCCCAAGCCCTCCATCGAGCACTTCCACTCACGTTATCATCCACGGCGTAGGTGTTGATGAAATGAGCCAAGAGGTTGCAGCACCAGAGGAAGATGACATCGCCCAGGATGTGCGGGACTAAACCGCTGCAATGGCAAGAAGAGAGGCATGAGGTGCAGAAGGGTCCCAGTACCTCTTTCTGAGACCCCCAGCCCTCCCTCCCTCCACCAGCAGAGGAGACCCACTCCCCAAAATGCATCTTTAATTTGGGAGGAATTGAAGGGGAAAGGGAAGGTTGCAGGGAAGAGCTTTCCTGGCCTTCAAATGTGGTCCTACGTGTGCTGTCAGCTGCTCTGGACAGGGGATGCTCTGGGATAGGAAGTTTGAGATCTGTCATTTGGGCACAACTTCCAGCCAAGGAGTGGCTGGAGTCACTTGATCTGTTCAGCCTGGAGGAGAATGAGGAGGGACCTCATAGCAGGGGAAGAGCAGGTGCTGAGCTCTTCTCTCTGGTGACCAATGACAGGACCCAAGGGAACGGCAGGAAGATGCCAGGGGAGGGCTGGGTTGGACATGAGGAGAAGGTTCTTCCCCCAGAGGGTGGTGGAGCACTGGAACAGCTCCCCAGGGAAGCAGTCACAGCCTGACAATATTCCAGAAGCATTTGGCCAACACCCTCAGCCCCACGGGGTGAATGTTGGGGTTGTCCTGTGCAGGAACAGCAGCTGAACTCGATGGTCCTTGTGGTCCCTTCCAACTGAGGTCACTCTAACATTCTAAGTTTCCTTGTTCTGTCAACTCCCTTCTTGGCCCAACTCCTGCTCTGAAACTCAGCTAAGTCAAAGATGAAGCAGGTTTCTGTTAAGCTCATTCTGAGGATGCTCTTCTGGATACAGAATGAGAAGTTTATCTCTTGGTGGAATCTCCCCTCTTCTAGAAATTAAAATGTGGGGGCAGGGGGATCCTGCAAAATCTGCTCTATTGAAAAACCAGAATTAACTGAGGGTAGCACCCCAGTCCCTCTGACTTTCCCAGTCCCTGCTGCTGCCTGGGACACAGGGTGATGAGCTACTTTGTCTTACAGCTCTCTGATCCACGTGCCAGATCTCCCAGCAGCACGAGCACCCCCAGGCTCTGCAGCTAAAGGCACCAAAACATTAAGAAAGCATTTCAGAGGGTTCCTCCACTTTGTCAGAGCTCCTGCAGCAACTGCTGCACCAGCACAGGCTGCGAGCACAGGGCCTCCTGCTTTGACTGTTCCACTGCAAAAGGATCCAGGCGTGTTGTAAACCTGCCCATTTCATCAGCAGATGTGTTCATACAGCTCTCAAAATGAGCTGTTGAGAGCCACAGTGTTTGCTGGGCTGGAAAGAGCCACCTCTGAGCACACGCTGATTTCTTCCCAAATACCACAGTGCCCTTGGGAGAAGGGGATCAGTTTTGTTCTGTGCTGTGGCTGCTGCAGCAGCGGAACAGCAAGGACTCTGTGCTCTGATCCAGCTGCTTCACCTGCTTGGTGTTAGGGTTTATACTTTCTGGAGACAACCTGTGTATTGTCAAGGCTCAGGTAGCTCCAGAGAGGCAGCTGAAGTCTTGGGGGCTCAGCACAGCAGAAGTCTTTGAGAGAAGATCTGCTGGCTTAGAAGATGTGATACACAAGAGCCATGGACAAAGAAATCCAAGCTCTCTGGTCCCCAGGAGATGTTCTGCTTTGCATTGAGCATTCAGGCTTTGTGAAAAATCCTCTCTCTAACCCAAATTCATGTCTGAAGCAAATTTCTGAGCTGCTGCTGAGACAACAGGGGCTTAAGATTAAGCGCCGGAACAGAGGGCTGGGCCAGGGCTGGGTGACAGCAGCCACGTGAGCAAAACCTCACCCATCCATCAGCAGAAAACTGGATCGTTTGTTCCAGTTGCAAGAGGGATCCCAACCCTCTCTCCATCATCACAGTAATGACAGATGCTGGGTCTGTGTTTAGGGGATGCCCAGAGATCAGGGGTCTGAGAAAGGTGCAGAAGGGGACTGAAAACCCAAATCCATTTGTGCCAGAGCTCTCACGCCTGGCCAGATGTCTGAGGAGATCTGGACTATGAATGTTTTTAGAACATAAGTCATTTAAAGGCTGAAACAGCAGCAGACAGATGGTGAAGCCTGTGATGTACAGTGATGAGACCCAGCAGGAAAAAACCCACTGCCAGGCAGGGTTGGGACAAGCCATCTCAAGGTGACCACGTGCAGCAGTCTCAGAGCCCCAGGAACATCTCTCTGGCCTGCTGGCAGGCAGGAGGCTGCTGCAGATATCAGAGGAAGTGAGATAAGCCCATGCCCTGAAAAGCCTTTATCTCCAGGCACACATCCAGAGCGAGCGTGCGCCGCTGTTATTGAGGTTGTAAGGCCATGAGAAATAAGTTCAGTGCCATGATTTAAGGGAGTGGATGAGCTTGGATTGCCTTAGGACTGAGTGCAGAGAAGCAGCAGTTTGGTCCTACAGATGCAGTTTGAGTTCCCCTCACTGCAGAGCGATTTCCTAGCGGGACTGTAGAGCACATATAACTTCAGAGCCCTCCTGAGACATTCTGGGTTATGTTCAAGCCTTTCCTGTGAACTATTAAGTTTAATTAGGCTACCAATAGTGTTTATTTTATGTGGATGGAAGGGAATGCGGCAGCTCCTTTCACGTTATTTCCCTGGGGGGTGGAGGAGAGGGAGGGCTGCCAGGGCAGGATGCTTTGGCTGTGCCCCACACACAGGAAACATCCCAAAGGAACCTGTATTTAATGGAGCAGAAGCTTCTCAGCAGAGAAGCAGTGGGCTGCAAAAGGAAGACACAGTGACACTTGGTTGATGGGGTCTCTGCACACTCCTGGCCCTTTCCCCTTGGGGAAGGACAGGGTGAGACCCCCTGCAATTGCTTGCCTCTTCCTGATGTTTCACCTGGAGGCCCAGATTTTGTGATCACAGAGCCAAAGGCATCAAGCCTCACAGTGTCATAAGGTTGGAAAGGACCTCTGAGATCATCAAGTCCAACCTATAACCCAACACCAACACCAACCCATCATCTAACCCATGGCACTCAGTGCCTCATCCAGTCTCCCCTTAAACACCTCCAGGGTCGGTGACTCCACCCCCTCCCTGGGCAGCCCATTCCAGTGACCAATCACCCTTTCAGGGAAGAATTTTTTCCTCACATCAAGCCTAAACTTTCCCTGACCAAGCTTGAGTCCCTGCCCTCTGGTTCTGTCCCTGGTCACCTGAGAGAAGAGACCAACCCCTGCCCCACTACAACCTCCTTTTGGGGAGTTGTAGAGAGCAATGAGGTCTCCCCTGAGCCTCCTCTTCTCCAGACTAAACAGCCCCAACTCCCTCAGTCGCTCCTCGTAGGGCTTGTGCTCCAGCCCCTTCACCATCTTCATTGCCCTCCTCTGGACACTCTCCAGCATCCTGACATCCTTCCCAAACTGGGGGGCCCAGAACTGGACACAATATTCAAGGTGAGGCCTGACCAGTGCCCCGTACAGGGGGACAATAACTCCTCTGGTCCTGCTCCCCACACTATTCCTGATGCAGGCCAGGATGCCATTGGCCTTCTTGGCCACCTGGGCACTCTGCTGGCTCATGGGGAGCTTCCTGGCCACCAGCACTCCCAGGTCCCTTTCTGCCTGACTCCTCTCCAGCCACTCTGTCCCCAGTCTGTAGCTCTGCATGGGATTGTTGTGTCCAAAATGAAGTACCTGACATTTGGACTCATTAAACATCATCCCATTAGAATCAGCCCATGGATCCAGTCTGTCCAGGTCCCTCTGTAGGGCCATCCCACCCTCTAACAGATCAACCCTTCCTCCCAGCTTGGTATCATCTGCAAACTTGCAGATGAAAGCCCCTCCTGAAATTTCAGAGCCTCAAAGCCCCTCCTGAAATTTCAGAGCTGCCTTTACTATTATTGATAGAACAAAATGAGTTTTCTCCCCTCTGGGAGCAGAGGCAGCAGGTGGCTCTGCCTTTATATAGATGTGAAAAAAAAGGTAAGAAGTGTTAATTAAGGGTTCAAGCCAAAAGGTATCTGCTAGATTTTCACCACTGATCCATCTGCCATGCTTTGGCAGTGGCTGGAAGCACCTTTCAGCTCCTCCTGGTGCAGGCAGCAGTGCCCCTGTGGCAGGCACATCATGCTCTGGTCTTCCAGGCTTAACCTGCTGCCACCACAACCACCTGCTCATTACTGCACACACGGAATGTGCTGCTTATCCAGGCCCTGGCTTTTATTTCAACAAGGGGTGTCATTGCTGCACTTTGATCTTGGTGCCTGTTGCACAAACAAATGCTTTAATAGGCCCTTCACTGAAAGACAAAGAAGCTGGGGGGGTGGGGAAGGTAAGGAAAATAGGGGGGCTCTGGAGGTCTGACTGAAGATAAGATCTGGGGCAAACTTAATGGTCAAACTGAGCACTGTCAAAGGCAGAGATTTAATCTGTGCTCACTGGAGTGATGAGTGCCCTGTGAGGTCAGAGGTCTCATCTGGGGGGAGCTCAGCACGACTCCTTTAACCAAGGCTGGCAGAGCAGCCAGGAGAGCCATCACCTTTGGACTATGGGAGAAAGAACTTCAACAACAACTCACGTACACAAAGAATCCCAGGATCCCTTCTTCCTTAAATATCCTGCCGATGGCGCTGAACACACCGCTGCCAAGAAAGGAGAAGAGCTCTAAGCGTGCAGGGGCTGCTCCATCTCTGTCCTGCTGTGCAGGCAGCTCTGTTCTGCTCCTCCTCAACCCCTGAAGGAGCTGTGAACCCACCAAGGAGTCTCCTACAACGCCTGGGACAACGCTCAACTTGCTGACAACTGTTTAAAAGCTGAAGCTAGGAGAGCTCTGCTTGGCTTTGTGTGAGTGGATCCACTAGCCACAACCATGGCATATAATATGCTTTAATAAAGCTGATTCTCAGCCCAAGAGCCCTGTCCTGCCTCTGGGAACTCATACTGGCAGCTGTGGGATAGCTGCAGTCATGTCTAGCATGCTTTCATGTGGCTGCACGCGTAGTCTTGCTGTGCAGAGAGGCAGGAACTGCTGAAAAAGGCTTGGAAAAGTCTTGCAGACCAGCAGGGCTGCAGCAAAGCTTTGCATCCCTACTCTGCCTCTCTGCTGACCTCCCTTTCCATTAACACCCACAGCAAAAAGGCAGGAGACTCGCTGTGTGATCAGCAAGGTGTGTTACAGCCACCAAAATCCCCAGGGACAGAGCCCAGTCCCATCACCCCACCATCAGCCACCCTCTGACCACAGCTCAGATTCACTTCTCGGTCTCCCACACCTCCTGGGTTGCCACATCCCCCACTGCACGAGAGCCTCTGGCACAGCTGATCCCCAGACTTGTGCTTCTGTGTGCCCAAACCCTTCAGAGCTGCAGCCATTCACCTGTATTTGACTTCTCGGCCGACGAACTGGACCATGCAGCGCATAGAGATCACTGGGGGGAAAGAAACACAGAGCTGACAAACAAATCCAGTCAGGGATGCAATGGGTGTAAAGGAAAATGCAACCTGACCCTTCCACCCTCCCTTCCCTCAACTCACATCACCTCCAGCTCCTCTCTGTGGTCCTCATCACTGCTAGACTCATTAGAAACTGGTGCTCTCTTTAGTTTGTAAGAGATGGGAAGGATTTCTGGCCCTAACCCTCAAGGAAATCCTTAGGATAATATCTTGGATGAAGACAGCAACAGCACCCTCCCTGCCCTCAACTCACATCACCTCTGTGCTCCTCATCACTGTGACACTCACTAGAAACTGGTGCTCTCTCTTATTCTGAAAGTGATGGGAAGGATTTCTAGCCCTAAACCCCAACGAGACCCCTAGGACAAGCTCTTGGATGAAGAGAGCACCTCGCCACTCAGCTGGGTTAGTCCCTGCAGGCCAACCCAAGTGTTGATCTCCCTAAGCAACCACTCAGACCTGCATCTGCCCTGCAGTTTCATACAAAGCCATTTCTGACAGAGAAACACACTGAGTAAACAGGGTTTGGGGGCGACCCTTGGTCTGGAGAGAGACAGGACTCACCGTGCAGCGGGTGGGAGACAAGCCGGGACACGCACTGCATCATCATCTCGTGAGATGTCTGGGAAGGGGAGAGAAAACCACACCTGTGTGAAAAGCTGGGCTGCCCCACCTGCACAGATCAGGGCCACTCCCTCAGCACAGTGAGCCACAGAATCAGAGAGTCACTTGGTTGGAAAAGACCTCTGAGGTTATCAAGTCCAATCACACCTGTCCACTACTAAACCTATCCCTGAGCACCTCATCCACCCGTCTTTTAAATCCCTGCAGGGATGGGGATTCCACCCCCTCCCTGGGCAGCCTCTGCCAGGGCCTGAGAAACCTTTCAGTGAAGATATTTTTCCTGATGTCCAATCTGAACCTCCTCTGGTGCAGCTTGAGGACATTTCCTCTCGTCCTATTGCATGTCCCTTAGGAGAAGAGATCAACATCCACCTCACTACAACCTCCTCTCAGGCAGTTGTGGACATTGATGAGGTCTCCCCTCAGCCTCCTTTTCTCCAGGCTGAACAGCCCCAGGTCCCTCACTGCTCCTCATAACCCCTGTTCTCCAGCCCCTTCCCCAGCTCCGTCCCCTTCTCTGGGTGCTCTCCAGCCCCTCAATGTCCTTCTTGGAGTGAGGGGCCCAGGATTCAAGGTGTGGCCTCCCCAGTGCCCAGTCCAGGGGCACAATCCCTGCCCTGCCCCTGCTGCCCACACTGTGTCTGACACAGCCCAAGATGCCTTCTTGGCCCCTTGGGCCACTGCTGGCTCACATTCAGCTGGCTGTGAACCAACACCCCCAGTGAAACCCATTCCAAGTCCTGTTGTCAGTGATAAACCTCTATTCCTACAAAATATTTTGTAGCTGGACAGAGTGGCCACCAAATACCACAACCTAGAGCTTCTCTCTGAGTGATTTCACCTGCAGCCCACAGTTTGAGCTTCTGTTGCTCTCCAGGCAATCCCCAACGTGCTCTCCCTGATCAGCCATTAACAGGCAATCCCCACTTCCCACCTCTTTCACCACTTTCCTAAGGGAGGTCTTCACATCATCCTTGTTAGAAACGTGCTCCATGTCCTCCAGTGGAAAGGCCTGAGTGGGGAGAGAAGAAACATCTGGTCAAAACTGATGGAGATGCCAACCTACAAACCCTCGTTGTCTGAGGACAGGAGGAAACCACAAGCAGTTCTGTTCTAGATGGGAGGGGAAGAAGAAGAGGCAAGAAGGGACAGAGGAGCAGGAAGGACAGAAAGTAAAATAGGAGAAGAGTGAGGTCATGAAACTGCTTACAAAAGGCAACTGGTTGCTCAAATTAAATTAAAATTGTTTAGAAAATAAGTTTTGGGAACATGGGCACAGTTCTCCTGCCCTGGAGGACTATCCAGAGCCTTTAGGAGATGGAGTGGGATGGGTACAGCCCCCAGCTCCACTGCAGTAGCAGCCACCGACCCAGCAGGCTGATTTATAGAGAGAGAAGCCGACCTTTACCTTCTTCACGCTCCCCCTGGTGATGGTTGATAAAGTGCTTGAGATGAGGCGAGGAGTAAGACCGCGGAAGAGGCCTCTTTTCCCATCCACTTCCACAATGTGTCTGGCTGGGTAAGAAAACACCAGGCTGCTGTGATTGAGGAACCAGCTGACTGCCAGAGGGCACCCCAAACACCTCCAGCCAGCACCCCAAACCACCCCAAAGCCCAGCACAGCACAGCAGCCGCTCTGCGGTCCCACCACAGGGGATTTATAACAATCCTAAATCAACAGGATGCAAAGAATCCCTAAGTATTCCCTCTCATATCTGTCTAATCTGGAAGGACAGTGCCAGTATTTTGGGCTACTTTTTGTCTTTTGATTGTTTTGCTCACCTGAAAGGTGAGCCTGACCCAGGGCACGGAGGGACAATCTCACATGTAGTGTGGTGCCACCTCCTCCCTCTGCTCTGGAGGGATCAGGTGAAGGATTAATATGGATCTCACCGATCCAGGTTCAGTTCCTGTCCCACCACCTTCTCCCAGCCAAGCTTCCTCAGGTCTCCAGCCAAAAAGTAAGCCAGCAGATCCAATTTCTCTGTGATATAACAAGGTGGAATGCAACCCACTATGTGCTGCTCCTGTCCTCATCCTCTGCTGTCCCAAGGGAAGCCAGGAAGGCTCTGTCTCCATCACCCCATCCTCTGCTCTCCCAAGGGAAGCCAGGAAGGCTCTGTCTCCATCACCCCATCCTCTGCTCTCCCAAGGGAAGCCAGGAAGGCTCTGTCTGTCTCCACCACCCAATGCAGTAAATCTATTTGGAAAATACATATTCCAAAGGGCAGTTATGGACAGTGATGAGGTCAGCCTCCAAAGGGCAGTTGTGGACAGTGATGAGGTCTCCCCTCAGCCTCCTCTTCTCCAGACTAAACAGCCCAGATCCCTCACTGATCCTCATAACCCCTGTTCTCCAGCGTTCCCAGCCCTGGGTGTTCCAGGATGGGTTTGCAGTGCTCTCCTACTCCTCCTGCACTGGGTCCCCACATCCCGTGGGTACTCTTGGCTGATTTTGAAGATGAGCTTGACTCAGTTGGGCTTCTCTTCCCCAAAGCAAACCTGCAGTGAAAGCACCCCCCCAGGTCACAGATTATTCACTCATCTCTCAGCAAAGAGAGAAAAACAGTCCTTTTTTTCCCCCTTCTAAACATATCACCTTCCCTTTTCTTGCTCCTTCTGTCCCTTCAGGGCTCCATTTACAACACAAAGGAGCAAAGCAGGGGGGGCAAGTTACTGTAGGGCTGTTTTGTAGGGATGAAAAGCACTTTTCTCTCTCCAACACAGACAAAACCCTTCAACAACAAACCTACAGCACCCAAATCCCCATCAATTCCTTCCACTTGGGCGCAAACCCAGAGCCACGAGGCCACAAGGAAGGGGATGCAGCACTGGGGCCACCACCTCATCTCCAGTGGGGGGATAAATCTGACAGCTTCACAATCAGTTGTAGCACTTTCTGTCTCATTGCAGCTTTGGGATGATCCCAAGAGGATGTGGGAGCATTGCTGGAGGGCAGCTGAGCTGACCTGGCAGCTCCCAGGCCTGGTTTTGGGCAGGACCACGCTGGCAGGGAGGGCTGTTCTCTCACCGTAGGTGAAGAAGCCAGGCAGGTACAGGACTTTCCTTCCCAGCACGTTTCTCCCAACGATGGGAGGCAGCGGCTCGTGCCCAACCTGCAGGAGAAACTCTGTGAGTGGGTCCCTGTCCTGGCATTTCCAAAGCATCTGGGGGCCACATGGCTTTGATCCCAGCATCCACAAGATGCTGAAGGGCCATGTCCACCCTCAGATATATGGGGGTGCTGTGAAATGGGGGTCCCTTTCCCATCATCTAGGGACCCTTAGGTACAGGGGGCCTCAACCCCCCCCTCCCCTTTTATGGGGGTCTCTATCACAGAGGGGTCTTCACTCCCCTGTTTTATAGGAGTTCCCATCCCCCATTATACAGGGGCCCCTCACTGCCCCCCTATACAAAGGTGCCCCCACACTATAGAGGGGTCCTCACAGACCTATACAGGGGTGCCCCCCATTATAGGGGTCCCCTGTTAAAAGGGGGGGAGTTGCATAGAATTGTCTCCATGGGGAGCCCCTCCCTCCCTTATATTGGAGTCCTGATCTCCCCCCACCCATTACAGAGGGTCTCCTGTTATTCACTGTTATCCAGGGCATCCCCGTGGGGTAGGGGGGTCCTCACAGCCTCCCTACACAGGGGTGCCCCCCATTATATGGGTCCCCTGTTAGAAGGGGGGGAGGCTGTGTAGAATTGTCTCCACAGGAAGCCCCTCCCTCATTATACTGGAGTCCAGATCTCCCCCCTCCCCGACAGAGGGTCTCCAATTCCATTATACAGGGGGGCCACATGGAGCAGAGGGGTCCTCACGGCCCCCCTATACAGGGGTGCCCCTCCACTACAGGGGGGTGCCCTGTTATAATGGGGGGGTTGTATATAACATTGGGGTCCCCAGCCCCCCCTTTCATTACAGAGTCTTCAATTCCCTGTTATCCAGGAGGTCCCCATGGGGCAGAGTTGGGGGGGGGGGGGGGAGGGGTGGTGTCCTCACAGCCTCCTTATACAGGGGTGCCCCCCCATTATCCTGGTCCCCTTTTAGGGGGGGCTGTATAAAACAGTCTCCATAGGGGCCCCCTCCCCACATTACACTGGGGTCCCCATCCCTCCTCTGAGTTTCCACCCCTTTACAGAGGGTCTCCCTGTTATTCCCTGTTACACAGGAGGTCCCAAAGGGTAGGGGGGGGTCCTCATGGCCCCCCTGTACAGAGGTTCTCCCCCTATTTTAGGGGTCCCTTGTTATAAGTGGGGGGGCCGTATATAACACTGGGGTCGCGATCCCCTCCCCCGTACAGAGGGTCTCCACTTCCCTGCTATACACGAGATCCCCACGGGACGTGGGGGGGGGGGGGGTTCACAGCCTCCCCATACAGAGGGTCCCCCCATTATTTGGGTCCTTTGTTGGGGGCGGTTATAACGGTCCCCACAGCTCCGCCCCCCCCCCCCCCCAATTACACCGGGGGTCCCAGCCCTCTCCCGCAGCACACACACACACACACACACACACACACACACACACACACACACACACACACACACACCTGTACGAGCAGCTTGACGTAGAGCAGCGGGTGGCTGGCGGCGGCGAGCCCCGCTCCCAGCACCACGAAGAGCCCCTCGGCGCCATCGCCCCCCGCCCCGCCGCCAGGGGGCGCCCGCGCGGCCGAGGGCAGCGCCTCCGCCATGGCCCCTCCGCCCCCGCCGCGCATGCGCCGGGCGGAACCATTGCGTGCGGGGGGGGGGGGGAGCGAGTGGGCTGAACCATAACCACCACCCACCCCCCCCGCGGTCCCCACTGCGCATGCGCCCGCCCCGCCGCCGGGTGGAACCGAGACGTGAAGGGCGGGGGGAGGAGTGAGTGGGCTTTGCAGATGATACCAAGCTGGGAGGAAGGGTTGAGCTGCTAGAGGGTGGGATGGCCCTACAGAGGGACCTGGACAGACTGGATCCATGGGCTGATTCCAATGGGATGATGTTTAATAAGTCCAAATGTCGGGTTTTTGGACATTTTGGACACAACAATCCCATGCAGAGCTCTAGACTGGGGACAGAGTGGCTGGAGAGGAGTCAGGCAGAGAGGGACCTGGGAGTGCTGGTGGCCAGGAAGCTCCCCATGAGCCAGCAGTGTGCCCAGGTGGCCAAGAAGGCCAATGGCATCCTGGCCTGCATCAGGAATAGTGTGGGGAGCAGGACCAGAGGAGTTATCGTCCCCCTGTACTGGGCACTGGTCAGGCCTCACCTTGAATATTGTGTCCAGTTCTGGGCCCCCCAGTTTGGGAAAGATGTCAGGATGCTGGAGAGTGTCCAGAGGAGGGCAACGAAGATGGATAAGGGTCTGGAGCACAAGCCCTACGAGGAGTGACTGAGGGAATTGGGGCTGTTTAGCCTGAAGAAGAGGAGGCTCAGGGGAGACCTCATTGCTCTCTACAACTCCCTAAAAGGAGGTTGTAGTGGGGCAGGGGTTGGTCTCTTCTCTCAGGTGACCAGGGACAGAGGGACTCAAGCTTGGTCAGGGAAAGTTTAGGCTTGATGTGAGCAAAAAGTTCTTCACTGACAGGGTGATTGGTCATTGGAATGGGCTGCCCAGGGAGGGGGTGGAGTCACCGACCCTGGAGGTGTTTAAGGGGAGACTGGATGAGGCACTGAGTGCCATGGGTTAGATGATGGGTTGGTGTTGGTGTTGGTGTTGGGTTATAGGTTGGACTTGATGATCTCAGAGGTCCTTTCCAACCTTGTGATACTGTGTGTGGCTGAACCACGGCCACGTCGTGTGTGTGTCTGTGTGTCTGTCTGTGTGTGTCTGTCTGTCTGTCTGTCTGTCTGTGTCACAGCTTCTACTGCGCATGCGCTGACGCCGTCCCCGGGCTGAACCATTGTGTGACGAGCGGAGAGGAGCGAGAGGGCTGAACCACGAATCCCCCTCTCGCTGCCTCCACTGCGCATGCGCCCGCGCCGCGCCGGGAGGAACCATCGCGTAAAGTGGGGGGGATGCGGGAGCTGAACCATGGCGGGATAGGGAGGGGGTGGAGGATGGAGGGGGGGATGCGGTGGAGTTGGGTCGTGTCCTGCGTTCTGCTGTCACCGGGGATCCCCTCGGGGCTCAGCTCCCAGGTCCTGCACCCGGGTCTGGGCAATCCCAGCACAGATCCAGGCTGGGTGGGGAATGGGTTGGGAACAGCCCTGAGGGGAAGGACTTGGGGTGCTGGGGAGGAGAGGCTCAATGTGAGCCACAACGTGCGCTCCCAGCCCAGAAACCACCCGCATCCTGGGCTGTATCCAAAGTACTGGGACCAGCAGGGAGAGGGAGGGGATTCTTCCCCTCTGCTCCACTCTGTGAGACCCCACCTGGAGCCCTGTGTCCAGTTCTGGATTCCCCAACATAAGAAGGAGATGGAACTGTTGGAGAGGAGGCCACAAAGATGATCCGAGGGCTGGAGCCCCTCTGCTGTGAGGACAGGCTGAGAGAGTTGAGGTTGTTCAGCCTGGAGAAGAGAAGGCTCCGGGGAGACCTTAGAGCAGCCTCCCAGGACTGAAAGGGGCTCCAGGAAAGCTGGGGAGGGGCTCTGGATCAGGGAGTGCAGGGATAGGATGATGGGGAAGTGTTTTCAGCTGAAAGAGGGGAGATTGAGATGATATCTTGGGAATAAATGTTTTGCTGTGAGGGTGGGGAGGCCCTGGCCCAGGTTTGTCCAGAGAAGAGGTGGCTGCCCCATCCCTGGAGGTGTTCAAGGCCAGGCTGGATGGGGCTTTGAGCCCCCTGATCCAGTGGAGGTGCCCCTGCCCATGGCAGAGGGATGGAACTGAATGGGCTTTCCAGTTGGATATCCCTTCCAACCCAAACCATTCCATGCTTCACAGCAGGCCACTCCATCTGCCCACCACAGCCCCTCCAGCCGCAGGGCCCTTTAGCCATTTGCACAACCCACAAGTCTGCTCTGGTTTCAGCTAAAGCAGAAACCATTTTTAGCTTCTCATCTAAGTCACTTTGTTTTCTGAAAGTCAACTTGTGTGTTTTTCAGACAGTGTCTGTCTCTGGAAGTGATAATGCTTGAAATTCATCATTATCACCAAAGTAACAGGGCCTTGGGATGTGGAAAGACCATTGCGTGCATCTGCCCAGATGGAGACAAAGGCCATCCTTGAGTTGGTGGAATGTCATGAGGGAAAGGTGTGGAAAAGGGTCACACCTGCAGGGAGGAGGGGACAGAACAGGTGACCCAAACCAACAGAATATTCCATCCTATACACATGATGCTTGGGGTAAAATGAGGGATCACAAGGTCAGGCCCTCTGCTTCGATGGCCAGTGTCCAGTAAGAACAACTCCTGTCCTTTTGCCTGATCCTGGACCCAGGCATTACTGAATCCAGTTCCGAAGTCCAGTGCAGAACCTTTCCCCATGCCTGCTGTGCAGTATCAGAGGTGATGTATCATCATTGAGGGGTTCAATTTCCTATAATTGTATATATTTTATTAATTTCTTATTAATATTTTTTCCTCAGGATTATGTTTGTTTCATTAAAGCTGGTTTATTTTTCATTTCCAGCCTACAAGTCTCTCATTTCCCCTTTCCCTTAGCTCAGGGGGGCTTAGGGGCATTGGGACCACAACTGCCTGGGTTTCAGTGCTGCTTTGGCTGGGTTTGGGGCTAAACTGTGGCAGAGGGACACATTGGGCTCCAATGCCTGGTGGCTCCCACCCATCTTCTGCCCTTGCACCATCCCAGCTGCTGCTGTGGGCTTGGTCCTGCCACCCATTCGGGGCACACAGCAAGGTCCTCCCAACCTGAAACAAATTCCCAGTGATTTCTCAGCCTTTCTCCTCCTTGGAACCTCCTGTGCTTCCTCTTCTGAGGCCAACCCAGAGACAAGCTCTCCTACCACAGCAAGGACAGCAGATGGTCTTTGCCTTCTGCGAATCCTCCTCTCCAAAAAAGCATCCCAGAAACACCTTGAAGCAGAGAGGGGGAGAGAAGAGAGGAGCTGTAACCATCAGCACCGACCCCTGCAGCTCTTTTACAGCCAGGACCTGCTCCCAGCTGGTGAATCCGGTGCCATGGAGGGAGAGGTGGATAATCAGCAGAAGGTCTTGAGCCTGGTGGCTGTGTTTGAGGAGCACTGGTAAGGATGGAGCATCCCGAGCGCTGCGGGTGCGTTAGGGCTCCATGTGGTGTGGGGTTTGGAAGGAAGAAACCCACCGTGGACGTGGTTTGGAGGCTGTGGGGAAGCTGAGTAAGTGATTTGCTCTACTTTGGTGCTCGGATCTGCCCCGGTGTCTTCCTCCTGCTGTGGGTTGTGGACAGAAGTCGGAAAACCTCAATGGGATGTGACTGATTTTGCTGGAGGTTTCTGTGTTGGGTTGCGGTGTGGTCGTTCCCTCTGTGCTCAGCACCTTTCAGTCAGCCTGGTGGGGGAATGCTTTGCCCCCTGCTTCTGGGGGAAAAGGATTCTGGTTTGCAAACCTGCAGGTAGGGATCTTCACTGGGAATCATAGATTCATGGCATGGTTTGGGTTGGAAGGGACTTCACAAGCCATCCAGTTCCATCCCCCTGCCATGGGCAGGGACACCTCCCACTGGATCAGGGGGCTCAAAGCCCTGTCCAACCTGGCCTTGAACACCTCCAGGGATGGAGCAGCCACCACTGCTCTGGGCAACCTGGGCCAGGGCCTCCCCCTCTCATTGTGAAGAATTTCTTCCTGATGCCCAATCTAAATCTTCCCCTTCTGGTTTAAAGCCTTTCCCCTCATCCTGTCACTCCAGGTCTTTGGAAAAAGTCTCTCTTCAGCTTTCCTGGAGCCCCTTTCAGTCCTGGGAGGCTGCTCTAAGGTCTCCCCAAAGCCTTCTCTTCTCCAGGCTGAACAACCCCAACTCTCTCAGCCTGTGCCTCACAGCAGAGGGGCTCCACCCCTTGTATCGTCTCCATGGCCTCCTCTGGACCTGCTCCAACAGTTCCATCTCCTCCTTATGTTGGGAATTCCAGAACTGCTTGAGTGTCTGGGAAGATCCAAACCTCAGGCACCAATCTCATACTATCCAGTTGTTTGCAGAGATGTGGCTCCTAGGAGAGGGATGAGAAAGGATTGCATTAAGGAGACCAAATTGCTTTTGGACTGCCTGACAGCCCCATAGAACAGCACCTTCACTTGGAGCACAAGCTGGGACCTGCAGACAGCGTGTGCCCGGATCAGAGCAAGGGGCAACTGCCTTGCCCTGGTGTCAAAGCAATTCTGAGGCTGGGGTTGAGTCATCTCTGTGGTCCCTGCCTCAGTTTCCCTGCCTGTTGGATCAGGATCTTGCCTCTCCTTGTATCAGTGAGATGCTCTCACTCAGCCTTAGTGAGGCCAGGGTGTTGGGCAGATGAGTTTTGCAGCACTTCCTAAAGATGCTCAGGCATGAGATTCCCTTCTGCTCCCGGAACTTCACCTGCATCTCCACCTGGGCTTTGTGCTCTGAGTGGCTCCAGAACAGTGTGGTTGTCCCCATGGTCCCACAGTCAAGATTTGACCTGTGATAATGAGTTTGAAACATTCATGGGGTTTGATCTGCCTCCTTTTCTCTGCTGTAATGTGTTTGTTGTTTATTGTGAAGCCTGAATTTGATTTAGAGGAATTAAAAGTAACTCAACCACTTTCAGAGGAAGGTGGGGAACCTGGAACCAAGTTTTCTGGAACAGAAAACGGTTCAGCCCAAGTCAGCACAAATAGAAAGAGAGAAGTTCCCTGTTGGATCTCAGCTGGGGGGGGGTTAGGCTAGCCCAGGTGTGGGAGGCATCAGGAGGGATACAAGAAGCCTCTCTGTCACATGAAGGGTTACACCAGCCCCTGTGGGCAGGAGGGGATGTGCTCCTCAGGTCATGAACGTGGGGATGGACCCATCATCCTCTATAGATGAGTGTCTGCCACTCAAGTCACTTCCCGTCCTCAACTTTGTGGCTTTATGTCCAGTTTCATCCCAGTTTTCCCCTCCTCCTCATCCCACTTGGTGGATGGCTCTCCAGTTTCTGCCCAGAGCACTTTACCCCAGGACCAGCTCTCAGATGACAAAAGACTCCCTTGCTGTCATCTTCCCAGCCTGTGCCCTGTGTGGCTCCTCCCCTATGCACCTATTTTCCTCATCTTTGCCAGAAAAGAGATGAGAGAAAACCACCAAACACCTACCCCTCTGCAAAACCACCTACACAAGCCCTCCTCTTGGCTGACTCCTCTTGGCTGACTCCTCTTGGCTGACTCCTCTTGGCTCTTTGGCTTCTAAAGCCACGTGCCCGAGGCTTTGGCTCCGTGGTGGCAGCAAGCAGAAAGCCATAGCTGGAGCAGCACAGAAAGTGCTTTGGGGAATAAATGGCTTTGGGTGGGATAACCAGCAGGATCTTGCTTTTCTAGAGCAGGACAGGGACTGACCACATCAGCAGGAGGCACTGGGAGAAGAGGGGCTGGGTCCTGGTGCCCTTGAAGAAGGTTCAGACCCTGGTTTGAGGCAGCAGGTTTGCAGAGGAGCAAAGCAGTGTCAGCACTTGGTGCTGCTGTGTCTTCTCATAGAATCACAGAATGTCCTGAGTTGGAAGGGGCCCAACTCCTGTCCTGGCACAGGGACAACCCCAACATTCACCCCCTGTGTCTGAAGACAATATCCAAATGCTTCTGGAATATTGTCGGGCTTGGAGCTGTGAGTGCTTCCCTGTGGAGCTGTTCCAGTGCTCCACCACCTTCTGGGTGGAGAACCTTCTCCTGCTGTCCAATCTAACCCTCCCCTGGCATCTTCCTGCCATTGCCTCGGGTCCTGTCATTGGTCACCTTCATCCAAGGAGGGTGGCTTTACCCTGGGCCTGGGAGCTGAGTGGCCCACACTGTTGTGAGGAAATGGGTGAGCTGATCATGCTGATTCCTCCATGGTAGGGCCAGCCACTTGGCCTGGAGGGACAAGCAGGCTCTGCAGGACCAGGCTACTGCAAGCAAGCAGCCCCACCAGCTTCCAGCATTCCCTGCCAGCCAGAGCCTCTCCCAGACAGCTGCAAGGCACCAAGAAGAGCAAGAGAAGGAGGAGGAGGAAGAGCAGCAGGGTCAGCGGGGGCTTAGCTTCAAATGCCTCCGTTCTTTCCGACACAAGATCAGTGAGGACAACTGGAGGAGGCAATGGGGGACAGACCTGGAGCCTGGCAGCAAGGTAAGCTCTGGAGGTGGTTCAGGCAGGGAGTGGCGTGGGCTGGATCTGAGCTGAGGTCTCTGCTGGACCTGAGCAAGTCCTCACCCTGTGAGGGTCGGTGCGTGGGGAGGCAGAGGGGTGGCTCTTTCCCTGGTGCTTTGGGCACAGATTCCCCATAGTCTGATAGATCTTCTCCCAAGTGCCAGGTGATAAGATGAGAGGAAATGGCCTCAAGTTGTGCCAGGCTGATCACCTCTTTCTCCCACTGCCCCCAAGTCTCTTGACCTCTGCTTTGGTCAAGCATTGGCTCAGACTGCCCAGGGAGGTGGTGGTGACCTCTCCCAAGTGCCAAGGGATGGGATGAGAGGAAAAGGCCTCAAGTTGCACCAAGGGAGGTTTAGATTGGATATTGGGAAAAAATTTTTTACAGAAAGAGTGGTGAAGCCCTGGCAGAGGCTGCTCAGGGCAATGCTGGAGTCTCCATCCCTGGAGGGCTTCAAAACCCTGTGGCCGTGGCACTTGGGGACAGGGTTTAGCAGGCATGGTGGGGTTGGGCTGGATGAGCTTAGAGGTCTTTTTCCAATCTGATTCTATGTGAGCCAGTCTTCCTGACAGCCCCCAAAATGCTGTTTCCACCTTCATTTTTACCACATGTTTTGTTGAGGTCCTTCCTTTGCCCCTGCCTGGGGCGAGGTCTGCTTTGACGTGGGCTGTAAACGCTGGGGAGCAGAGCTGCATCTCCTTGGGCTGGGGGGGAAAGTTTGTGTCACAGCCCACGAGACTGAGCCCTTCTTCCTGTGCAGGAACCAGAGGAAAAGAGAATTGCCCTGGAGCTGCTGGAGACAGAGCAGGCTTACGTCAGCCGCCTCCACCTGCTTGACCAGGTGAGCTGGGGAGCAGAAGGGCCCGTGCAGGACTGGGAAGCAATAGTCCTGCTGATCTGTGTCACCACCAGGATGGTTTGGCCACCCTCATCAATTTTCCTGTGCTCCTTGGCCTGGATTTGCACCCTGTGGCAGTGCCCAGGCTCAGTTTGGGGTACACACAGGGCAGGGACTGTTTCCTGGAGGCTTTGGAGAGAATCATAGAATCATGGAATGGTTTGGGTGCGAAGGGACCTCAAAGCCCAGCCAGTTCCACCCCCCTGCCATGGGCAGGGACACCTCCCACTGGATCAGGGGGCTCAAAGCCCCATCCAAGCTGGCCTTGAACACCTCCAGGGATGGGGCAGCCACCACTGCTCTGGGCAACCTGGGACAGGGCCTTCCCACCCTCAGTGTGAAGAATTTCTTCCCAATGTCTAAATTGAAGCTTTACACAAGATCCACCCTGGGTTGATGATCATCCTGATCTTTCTTACACCCAAAGGAGCACCTTTATCCCAGCAAAGCCTTCCATGCTCCCTTATTCTCTCTTGGACCCTGGGATTTCCCTCCTACTTAGTCAGGCCTTTTTACTGTACAATGTGCCAGTCTCAGGAAGGGAAATGGGGTCCTCAAACCTCTTCCTGACCCTTTTTATTTACCCCTTCTTTTTATTTACCCCTTCTTTTCATTTACCCCTTCTTTTTATTTACCCCTTCTTTCTTTCTTTCAGATATTCTATACAGAGTTGATGAAAGAAGCCAAAACTGGGAAGACAGTCCCAGAGGAGGTAGTGAAAATGATCTTCTCTAACATCTCCTCCATCTACCAGTTCCACGCCAAGTTCTTCCTGCCAGAGCTGCAGAAGCGCATGGAGGATTGGTGAGCTGGAGGAGGGGAGGGCAGGACACCTGGGTTGCTTTGCCAGAGGAGGGGAGCCGTGGTGGATTTGGTCTCCCAAAAGGACCAGGGAGTTCTGCCTCTTTTCCTTCAAATGTCTTCCTGCTGGAAAGGACTTCCTTAAAACACTCCAAGCCCTTACAGAATTATAGAATCATGGAATGGTTTGGGTGCGAAGGGACCTCAAAGCCCAACCAGTTCCAACCCCCCTGCCATGGGCAGGGACACCTCCCAGTGGATCAGGGGGCTCAAAGCCCCATCCAGCCTGGCCTTGAACACCTCCAGGGATGGGGCAGCCACCACTTCCCTGGGCAACCTGGGCCAGGGCCTCCCCACCCTCATCATGAAAAATTTCTTCCTGATGTCCAATCTAAATCTTCCCCCTTCCAATTTAAAGCTGTTCCCCCTCATCCTGTCACTCCAAGCCCTTGAAAAAGCCCCTCCCCAGCTTTCCTGGAGCCCCTTTCAGTCCTGGGAGGCTGCTCTAAGGTCTCCCCAGAGCCTTTTCTTCTCCAGGCTGAACAACCCCAACTCTCTCAGCCTGTCCTCACAGCAGAGGGGCTCCAGCCCTCGGATCATCTTTGTGGCCTCCTCTGGACTCATTTGAACAGTTCCATCTCCTTCTTATGTTGGGGATTCCAGAACTGGACACAGAGTTCCAGGTGGGGTCTCACAAGAGCAGAGCAAATGGGGAGAATCCCCTCCCTCTACATGGAGTCACACCAAGGTATTTTGAAAAGGAAAGTGACATCTGAAGTGTTTTAAGGATGTGCCCAGTCATGAACGGCTCAGGATGGCTCCCAGATGAGGACATTCCTGTTCTGGAGAGCAAGAAGTTGTATGTGGATGCAGTGGACCTCTCTCCTCCAGCCTGCACGAGCCACCCCTTTGCTTTATCCCTCACTGTCCTACCCCAGTGCACTGAGGAAGCTGCAGCTCTGCTGTTCCCTCCCACAGGAGCTGCAACCCACGGATCGGGGATGTGATCCAGAAGCTTGCGCCGTTCCTCAAGATGTATGGAGAGTACGTCAAGAACTTTGACAGAGCTGTGGAGCTCCTCACTTTCTGGTCAGAGAAATCCCTGCCATTCCAGGAGCTCATTGCTGACATCCAGGTAACGGGGCCACAGCAGGGCTGGGGACTGCAGCGACACTTCACAGTATCACAGTATCACAGTATCACAAGGTTGGAAAGGACCTCTGAGATAATCAAGTCCAACCTATAATCTAACACTAACACCAACACTAACATCAACCATCATCTAAACCATGGCACTCAGTGCCTCATCCAGTCTCCCCTTAAACACCTCCAGGGTCGGTGACTCCACCCCCTCCCTGGGCAGCCCATTCCAATGGCCAATCACCCTTTCAGGGAAGAATTTTTTCCTCATATCAAGTCTAAACTTTCCCTGATGAAGCTTGAGTCCCTGCCCTCTGGTTCTGCCACTGGTCACCTGAAAGAAGAGACCAACCCCTGCCCGACTACAACCTCCTTTTAGGGAGTTGTAGAGAGCAATGAGGTCTCCCCTGAGCCTCCTCTTCTCCAGACTAAACACCCCCAGCTCCCTCAGTCTCTCCTCATAGGGCTTGTGCTTCAGCCTCTTCACCATCTTCGTTGCCCTCCTCTGAACACATTCCAGTATCCTGACATCTTTCCCAAATTGGGGTGCCCAGAACTGGACACAATATTCAAGGTGAGGCCTGACCAAGAATCTCCCCACACAGGAGAAAAGGGAGTGGATTCGTAGGGGATGTGACAGCCCTTGATGATGGACACAGGCATCAGGAAACCTGGGTGCTCTCTACCAGCTGGATTCTCTCTACCAGCTGGATTCTCTCTACCAGCTGCCCTGTGTCCTTGGATAAACCTCTCAGTGTGACCCTTTTCCAGCAGGGAGAGGGATTATTCTGCCCTTTCAGGGTCTGTAGGAGCATGGGATGGGAGCTGCTTTGGCCACTGTTTTTCTCTCTCTGTGCACGATGTCTTTCCCAGAAGAGGAAGGTCTGTGCTAACCTAACGCTGCAGCACCACATGCTGGAACCTGTGCAGAGGATCCCACGCTATGAACTCCTCCTGAAAGATTATGTCCTCAAGCTGCCACCCGAGTCCCCGGATCGCGACGATGCAGAGAGTAAGGGCTCAGCTGCCTCTCCGCGCTGGGGGGACCAGAGGGGTGGCTTTGTAGGGGAAGTGACAGCCCCTGATGTTGGACACAGGCATCAGGAAAACTGGATCCTTTCTCCAGCTGCCCTGTGCCCTTGGATAAACCTCTCAGTCTGGCCCTTTTCCAGCAGGGAGAGGGATTATTCTGCCCTTTCAGGGTCTGTAGAGGTCAGCGGGGAACGTGGGTGGTGTTTCAAGATAAGGACAGGGTCTCCCAGAGCATCCTCCAGGGAGACTCGCAGTGACCAGGGGAGCTGTCAGACCCCTGTGGATCACAGCAGCTCCCAGTCCTGCTGGGATGGAGTGATAAAAGGGCAGCTGTCTGTCTCCCCAGGACCTGGCCACACCACACCACGCGGTCCAGCAGGACCCAAGTGCTTGCAGAGCCATTCAGGTTGTGTCCCAGGGAGGGCAGCAGCCACCAGATGCCTGTTTGTCCCATCAGGGAGAGACCCAGGGGTTTTCTCCCAAAGCTCCCTAAAAAGTGTTTAACCCCCACGTTTCTCTTCTTATTGCAGAGGCCCTGGAGATGATTTTCATGGTGGCCAAGCATTCCAATGCAGCTATTGCTGAGATGGTGAGTGCCTGTCCCAGCTGGCCCTGCTTTGCAGCTCACAGCGTGGTGTTTTGCCAGATTGCCTCATGGCCTCCTCGCTGGGTGACTCCATGGAGCAGAGATTTGGTCTGAACAGGGCAGGAGCACTGTGGGTTCAGCAGAGGAGGTCAGACCGTGCTCTTGATGCCCGATCCCATCACCCCAAGCCTGGGGAAGTCATATCTGTAACATCAGCTGTGATATGACCAGGTGTTTCAAGGCTGGGAGATGCCCTCAAAGATCAGTGCCACCTCTCCTGACACCCAGCAGCTGGCGTGGGAGATGGGGATCGGGGGGGGACCAAGGGGTGACAAGGTTGTGGCTGCTGAACTCCCCACAGAATCAAGTCCCTCTGCCTCCCCCAGGAACGGCTGCAGAACCTCTGGGGGGTTTATGAGCGCCTGGGCCTTGAGGATGACATTGTGGACCCCTCCAACGAGCTGATCAAGGAGGGGCCCATCCAAAAAGTCTCCACCCGCAACAACAGCACTTCGGAGAAGTACCTGTTCCTGGTGGGAGCTGGGATGTCCAGGGGAAGGGGCAGGGAGCAGGTGGGATGGGAATGGGGAGAGGGGCAGCACAGCCTGGGGTTGCTGGGTCATCTCTACTCAGAGGGAACAAATTAAGAGCTGAGGGCACCCTGTAGCTGGGATCCTGTTCATCCTCCTTGGAGGATGTCGTGCTCCCAGAATGCTTCATCTTTGCAGGATGGGAGAGGGCTGGGGCAGAAGAAGTCACTTTTTAGGCTGGATTTGTCCCAAAGACCAGTTCAGCCCAGGGGTGTGAAGGGCCCTAGAGGCCAGGGAAGCCCCCAGCTCTGAGCAGAGAGGTGTTGGGCTCCAACTAACCCTTTCCTCCTCCCTGCTGCCCAGTTCAACAACATGCTGCTCTACTGCGTGCCCAAGGTCATCCAGGTGGGTGCTGAGTTCCAGGTCCACCTCCGCATCGATGTGGACGGCATGAAGGTCAGACAGGCACCTTGTTCTTTGTGCTTCCCCCAGACCCTGGCTTCTCCAAAATACATCCCACTCTGGGGTGTGATGTGGCTCCTGACCTGCACCTCCTTGGAAAGGAGGGAGGAGCTGGAGCCAGGGGTGGTTTTTATGAGTGAGAAGGACTGGTTGATGTGCTCTGATCCTGTGAAATTGCAGTGAAAACTTGTGTGTGGAGGATTTGAGGGGCTGAAGGGCTCATGCTCGAGGGAAGTCCCTGTCCCCCACATCGCTGAGAAGGTCCTCACGTGCTGGATGTGAGTTCAGCTGCTCCACCTCCTTTCATTGGTCTCTCTCAGGTACAAGAGCTGAACGATGTGCAGTTCCCTCACACCTTCCTGGTCTCAGGAAAGCAGCGAACGCTGGAGCTGCAAGCCAGGTAAGGGGAAAGGTGAAGGTCCTGCAGACCCACAGGGAGGAAGGACAATTGTTTATCCATCTCCCTTTCAGCTTATCTGTCTCTCTTTCTGCTCAGGTCTGGGGAGGAGATGAATGCCTGGATCAAGGTACCACCAAGTGCTGGGAGAGGTGGCCCATCCCGCTCACCCCAGCTGGATGCCCGGTGTCAGGGGCACCTCCCCGATGGCCCCTCCAGCCCTGCTTTCCCCTCTAGGCCTTCCAAGATGCCATTGAGAGGAAGGAGAAGAGGAGTGAGACCTTTAAGACAGTGGTGCATGGGCTGGAGATGGACACCCCTGCGCTGAAGGTAACCCTCCTGCTCTCCCTGTGTCCTGTCTCTCGGAAGCTCAGGGAGAGCCCACCTTGCTGTGCCGCAGTTTCTCTGGCTAAACAGAGCCAGGGGGAGGCTGTGGATGGGGAGAAGGGCAAAGGAGGGCAAGGGTAGAGGGGAGCAGAGGGTCTGGGGCCACCTGGACCACAGCTGCAAACCCCAGCAAGGCCATTTCCACCCCCAGACAGAGGAGCTGGGCCGCCGAGCGCCGCAGTGGGTGCGGGACAACCTGGTGACCATGTGCATGCGCTGCAGGGAGCCCTTCAACGCCATCACGCGCCGGAGACACCACTGTCGAGCTTGTGGATATGTGAGTCACCCTCTCCTCCTCCTCTTCCCTCCCTCCTGGCCAGCTCACTCAGATGGCCACTGGGGCAGGAGCTCTGCTGCGTCCCCAAGGTCATCCAAGGTGGGCGCTGAGTTCCAGGTCCACCTCCACATCGACGTGGACGGCCTACAACTTCTCCTACACCTTGTACCCCTTTCCCCAGGCTCAGGGCTGCTCCTGATGCTCAGCTCCTCAGGGAATTGCCTCTGGGATTCCCCAGCCCTGCCCCAGTCCCACTGGTGTCCCTGTCTGGTGGTTGCAGGTGGTGTGTGCTCGCTGCTCTGACTACAAGGCCGAGCTGCAGTACGACGGGAACCGCCCGAACCGTGTGTGCCAGGAGTGTTACCTGTTCCTGACAGGCCACGTGGTGCTCAAGGACCAGGAGGGGAAGCACAAAGGCATCCTGGAGGTGAGTTCTGCCCCTCTCCTGCCGGTGCCCTGCTCCTCTGTCCCTCTTCCTGCAGCAGAGAGTTTGGCTTCTTCAGCCTGGAGAAGAGAAGGCTCCGAGGAGACCTTAGAGCAGCCTCCCAGTGCTGAAAGGGGCTCCAGGAAAGCTGGGAAGGGGCTTTTTAGCAGGGATTGCAGGGATAGCATGAGGGGGAATGGTTTTAAGCTGAAAGGGGGAGATTAAGATAAGATCTTAGGAAGAAATAGATGAGATCTTAGGAAGAAACATTTTCCTGTGAGGGTGGGGAGGCCCTGGCTCAGGTTGCCCAGAGCAGTGGTGGCTGCCCCATCCCTGGAGGTGTTCAAGGCCAGGTTGGATGGGGCTTTGAGCCCCTGATCGAGTGGGAGGTGATCCTGTCCATGGCAGGGGGGTGGAACTGGATGGGCTTTGATATCCCTTCTAACCCAAACCATTTCATGGTTCTATGATTCCTCTGAGCTCTGCCACCCACCCTGGTCCCCAGCCTCGTGGTCCCAGCAGGAGGAGGGATGGGAGTCATTCCTGCTGCAGCCAGAGGGTGCCTGCTAATTGTGAGGCTGGTGGATGTGCTAAGCCCTGTTCCACTCCATGAGCCTTGGAACTGGGCATCCAAGGCTCCCTCCACCACGGGATCTCAGCAGGACCCACACAGCCAGGACCACCCCTCACCTGCTGCTAGCTTGGAGGGTTTTATGGAGAGGGCAGGGAATGACCTTCTCTCTGTGTCCTTCCTGCCTCCCACACGGCATATTTAGGGATTTGTTTGTTGGTTTTTTGGCAGAAAGGAGCTGCAGAGATATCAGGCAAGAGTTTGCTGTGCAGTTCCCTGCAGCTGTTGGACATGAACGGCAAGGGGGGCCTGCGGGGCTGGTTTGTGATCCCTCAGGATGACCCCCTCGTGCTCTACATCTACGCAGCCCCCCAGGTAAGGCCGGGCCCGACTCCATCTGCAAACGACATCCCAGTGTGCCCATCCCCTGCCTCCCACCGGTGTCTCTGCTCTCCGCAGGATGTCCGAGCCCACACCTCCATCCCCCTGCTGGGCTATCAGGTGAAGGACCTGCCCCAGGGCGACTCCCGGCACCTCTTCCAGCTGGCCCAGTCCGGGCAGGTTTACACCTTTGTGGCCGACACCAAGGAGCTGAAAGGGCGCTGGATGAGGGCCATGGCTCGCGCCGCCACGGGGATCACGCACCCGGAGGAGGCTGAGGATGTGGCCTCCTGCCACGAAGCAGAATGAGGCCGGCCGTGTCCACCTCCTGGGCTGCCTGGTGGGTCAAAGCTCCCCCTGCCCCACCCCGCCTCGGGAGCATCCCCAGCTTCCCTGCGCTTTGGGTTTTCATCATGAGAAGAGCAAGGCAGCAGCACGTTTGCCACCGCATGGACAAACTGGATCCTCCTTCCCCTCCCTCCCTCAGAATTACAGAGTCCTTGAAAAAGACTTTTAAGCTCATCAAGTTCAAACATAAAACTCACACTGCCAAGTTCAGTTCAAAAAAACACATCCCTAAGCACCACATCCATGTTTTTGAAATCCCACCAGGGATGGGGACTCCACCACCTCTGCCAGTACCTGAGAACCCTTTCTGAGAAGAAATTGTTCATAATATCCAATCTAAACCTCCCCTGATGGTAGTTGAGGCCATTTTCTCTCATCTTATTGCTTGTCACCTGGGAGAAGACCCCAGCACCTACCCAGCTCCAACCTCCTTTCCAGGAGCTGCAGAGAGCAATGAGGTCTCCCCTTCATCCTCCTCCAGACTAAACAGCCCCAGGTCCTTCAGCTGCTCCCAGAACCCCTGTTCTCCAGACCCCTCCCCAGCTCCATCCCCTTCTCAAAACACGCTCCAGCCCCTCAATGTCCTTCTTGGAGGGGCTCAGAACTGAACCCAGAATTCAAGGTTTGGCCTCCCCAGCACCGAGCACAGGGGATGATCCCTGCTCCTGCTGCTGCCCCATGGCTGATCCAAGCCAGGATGCTGGTGGCTGCCTTGACCACCTGGGCCACTGCTGGCTCATGTTCAGTTGCTGTTGACCAGCACCTCCAGGTCCTTTTCCTCTGTGCAGCTTTACAGCCACTCTTCCCCAATCTGGAGCATTGCATGGGGTTGTGACCCAAGTGCAGGACCTGACACCAACCCTGGTTGAACCCCATTGTGTTGGCTTCAGCCATCGTTCCAGCCTGTCAAGGTCCCTCTGCAGAGCCTTCCTGCCCTCCTGCAGATCATAGGATCATGGAATGGTTTGGGTTGGAAGGGGCCTCAAAGCCCATCCAGTTCCACCTCCCTGCCATGGGCAGGGACATCTCCCACTGGATCAGGGTGCTCAAAGCCCCATCCTGGGGACTCCTCTCACTGGATCAGGGTGCTCAAAGCCCATCCTGGGGACACCTCTCACTGGATCAGGGTGCTCAAAGACCATCCTGGGGACTCCTCTCACTGGATCAGGGTGCTCAAAGGCCATCCTGGGGACTCCTCTCACTGGATCAGGGTGCTGCTTTGGATGCAGACCGACACTCTCGCACAACTTGGTGTGGCCTGTGGACTTCCTGAGGGTCCCTGCTTGCTCCCAAAAAGGGGTGAGGAGGATGCAGAGCCGGGGTTGGGGCGCTGCACCCGATTCCCCCGGTGCGGCGCTGGCGATGGCCACCAGGGGGCAGCAGCGCCCCGCGCATCCCCAGCCAGCCCGGCTTGGGGGTGCCCAGGGCTGGGAGAGCGGGGGGGGGGGGGAGCTGGGGCTGGGGCTGCGGTGATGAACCCACCTGCAGCCCCGCAGGGGGCACCTCTGCTGTGAGGACAGGCTGAGAGAGTTGGGGTTGTTCAGCCTGGAGAAGAGAAGGCTCTGGGGAGACCTTAGAGCAGCCTCCCAGGACTGAAAGGGGCTCCAGGAAAGCTGGGGAGGGGCTCTTGATCAGGGAGTCAGGGAGTGCAGGGACAGGATGAGGGGGAACAGCTTTAAATTGGAAAGGGGGAAGATTTAGATTAGGCATTAGGGAGAAATTCTTCACAATGAGGGTGCAGAGGCCCTGGCCCAGGTTGCCCAGAGAAGTGGTGGCTGCCCCATCCCTGTTCAAGGCCAGGTTGGATGGGGCTTTGAGCCCCCTGATCCAGTGGGAGGTGTCCCTGCCCATGGCAGAGGAGTGGAACAGGATGGGCTTTAAGGTCCCTTTCAACCCAAACCATTACATGGTTCTATAATCATGGTTTTATCCTCTCCAAATTAAGAGATACCATCAAGGAAGGAGAGGAGCTCTGCCAGAGCACTTCCCCTCAGGGTGCCACCCAGCACGGGGCTGAGCCCATAAGCAAACAGCACAAGGGTTCCCAGAAACACTCCAAACCCACCCTTGACCTCCCCCCACCGCCTCGTGAAAAGGGGGAACCCCAGCACCCCTGGAAAAGCAAGGAAGTACAGGATGTAGCAGGGGAGAAAGGGCAAGCAAGGGGAAGCCCGTGGGGCTGGGAGGTTCTGCATGGTGGCCTTCCACCTCAGCATCACCCTGTGTCAGCGAGGAACAAAACAAGCCTGGAGCGGGGAGCTGCCGTCAGCCCGCGGCTCATGAATGGGCCTAAGAATAGATTTCCTGTTTACCAACCAAGAAATCGCTTCTGGGCCAGAGGGCACCTGGGTGCTATTTTTACCAGTCCCTGCCCACCTGCCCCCGTGGCCTCCAGCTGCCCTCGGGGACCACTGCTCCACTGCAGCATCCATGTGTGCTGGGGGATGGGGGATGCAGGAGAAGAGAGGCTTCCGGATGGTGGGACACTGGGTAGATTGCTTCCATGGAGCTGGCATCGTGCTGTCCATGAATATACCTGGGAGACACCTCGAGATGATGCCCCAAGAGATGCCCTAAGGATGCCCCGAGCATCCTTGAAACAAGCTGGTGGGAGACTTGACTCATGGGGTTTTGTGATTCCCAGGAAAATAAAACAAGGAGATATTTGCACCCAACTCGTGCAGCAAACACACTGATGAATTTTTCTCCTCCCGTGCTCTTTTTGCTCGCAGTGATGGTCAAGAGGAGCAGTTTGGCCTCGCGCCTCCCCGCGCAGAAAGCGAAACCCTGTGGAGAAGTCGTGCAGTTTCCTATTCTCGAGAATGAGGAAGGCTCGGAGGCCACTTACCGGAATCCCCCCCACAAGCTGAACCCCCCCCCCCCCCCTCAGCTTCTTCTTGTAAGCACTGACCAAAATACATTGTGAAACCCGGGTGTTGCAGCCACGCTGGGGCTGGGCCACCCCTCATTGAGAAAACCCAGCCCGGGGCGAAGGGCAACGGGCACCGGCGCAGCCCCCGCTTGGCAGAGGCTTCGTTGTCCCGTGCTCACCTTAAACCCTGGGTTCTGCACCCCCACCCACCTCACGTTGCGGGAATGGGGGGCAGAGGGGTGCAAGGGCGTGGGGTGAGCGCAGAGGGGGCCAGCAGGGACCCAGGGAAGTAAGGGGTGCATTGTGGTCCCCCCCGGTGCAATCCCCCCTGCTCTCCACGAAGGGGCTCAGCAGGTCCTGGGGATGGTCCCCCCACGTGCCCCCCATGTGTGGGGTGGGATGGAGCCCTCTAAAACCCCGTGGCCTTGGCCTGCAGGGCTGCTCTCTGCTTGCCCTGGGAGCTGCTCTGCAGGTGGGAGCTCTTGCTCTATAGGGACAGGCTCTATAGGGGAGATCTCTACAGGGCAGGGGTTCCCCCTCTATAGGGCAGGTGTTCCCCCTCTATAGGGCAAGCATTCCCCCTCTGTAGGACAAGCATTCCCTCTCTATAGGGCAGGTATTCCCCATCTATAGCTCAAGCATTCTGCCTCCAGAGGGGAGGTATTCTCCCTCTATAGGGCAGGTGTTCCCCCTCTATGGGGCAGGCATTCTGTCTCTATAGGCACTATATACTCACTTGCTAATTGTAGTCTCTATAGGGGCTGTGCTCTGCTATATGAGATGGACTCCCTGCTCTATAGGGGCTGGTCCCTAGGGGCAGCATCAGTGGGGCAGTAGCTCTTGCTCTATAATACCTGAGGTTGGGTGTCAAGTTCCACAGGTACATCCCCTGCATCATCCTATAGGGCCAGTGCCCCACAGGACCTCTTGCTCTATAGATATTGGGTTCTATAGGTGTTAAGCTCCACAGGTGCATCATCCCCTTAGGACCAGTGCCCCATAGGGGCTCTGCTTGTCTCTGCCAAGCTGTGCATCCTCCTGTACCACCCCCACAGGGCTGGTGCCCCACAGGGTCTCTGGTCCTATAGGTATTGGGCTCTATAGGTGTCAAGTTCCACAGGTGCAACCCCCTGCATCATCCCCATAGGACCAGTTGTCCACAGGACCTCTTGCTCTATAAATACTGGGCTCCATAGGTGTTAAGCTCCACAGATGCATCATCCCTATAGGGTCAGTGCCCCACAAGTACCTCTTGGTCTATAGATATTGGGTTCTATAGGTGTTAAGCTCCACAGGTGCATCATCCCTATAGAGTCAGTGCCCCACAAGGACCTCTTGCTCTATAGATATTGGTTTCTATAGGTGTTAAGCTCCACAGGTGCATCATCCCTATAGAGTCAGTGCCCCACAAGTACCTCTTGCTCTATAGATATTGGGTTCTATAGGTGTTAAGCTCCACAGGTGCATCATCCCTATAGAGTCAGTGCCCCACAGGACCTCTTGCTCTATAGATATTGGTTTCTATAGGTGTTAAGCTCCACAGGTGCATCATCCCTATAGAGTCAGTGCCCCACAAGTACCTCTTGCTCTATAGATATTGGTTTCTATAGGTGTTAAGCTCCACAGGTGCATCATCCCTATAGAGTCAGTGCCCCACAAGTACCTCTTGCTCTATAGATATTGGGTTCTATAGGTGTTAAGCTCCACAGGTGCATCATCCCTATAGGGTCAGTGCCCCACAAGGACCTCTTGCTCTATAGATATTGATTTCTATAGGTGTTAATCTCCACAGGTGCATCATCCCTATAGGGTCAGTGCCCCACAAGGACCTCTTGCTCTATAGATACTGGGTTCTATAGGTGTTAAGCTCCATAGGTGCATCATCCCTATAGGGTCAGTGCCCCACAAGTACCTCTTGCTCTATAGATATTGGGTTCTATAGGTGTTAAGCTCCACAGGTTCATCATCCCTATAGGGTCAGTGCCCCACAAGGACCTCTTGCTCTATAGATATTGGGTTCTATAGGTGTTAAGCTCCACAGGTGCATCATCCCTATAGGGTCAGTGCCCCACAAGGACCTCTTGCTCTATAGATATTGGGTTCTATAGGTGTTAAGCTCCACAGGTGCATCATCCCCACAGGGCCAGTGCCCCACAGGGGCTCTGCTGCCCACTGCTGAGCCGTGCTGGCCGCGTCGCCCTCGCTGCGGCGCTGGGGCTGCGCAGGCTGGAGCTGCAGCAGCAAGGCCTCTCGCCGCCGCGCAGCCTCCGCAGCCCACAGGGCCTTCCACCCATTCCATTTGAATAATGGATGTGCTGGGGCCGAAGGCAGTGGATCTCTCTCCGCTCTGACTGCGAGCGGCAGTGGGACCCCCATCTCCCCTGAGGCTGGAGGTACCCCCTGGGTGGGGGATATAGGGGCTGGAGATGATGCTAAACGATGCGAAATATCTGTGATGCCCCCCTAAACCAAACACACACACACCCCCCCCCAGCCAGGACGATGCAGCCTTAGGTCTGGGGTGCCCCCAACCTGCTTTGCATCCCTCCCAAACCCCCAGGAACCAATGCAAAGCAGGGGGGGACCCCAGGATCCAGCCAGCTGCAACCCCCCTAGGCACGGCAGTGCGAAACCTGGCTGCCAGGGTGTCCCCAGCCTCGGGGGGGCTTTGGGGAGAGGGGGGAATCTTCCCCCACCTTTCCGGGGGTGCCTGCAATCTGCTGGCAGAGGGTGTTTCGTGCAATTGAGAACCAGGTCGTGCATCCCAGCGTCTGGCGAGGCGGGAGGTGTTTCCCAGTGGCGCAGGAATTTGCTGTTTGCGCCTGTGTGGCAGGAGGGGAAGGAAGGGGGGGAGAAGGGGGGAGGGGGGGGGGGGGGGTGTTGGCGGTTGTTATTATTTAATTTTATTTTCCTGCCTCCATCCAGGAATCTCTGCAATGTGCTGGCTGCTCCCCGGGAGGCTGGGGCGGCCGTGAGTCACTGCTGCTGCTGGAACGTGACTCAGTCCTGCTGCTCTCCCGGCAGGACATGACCAGACTGCCAAAGCCAGGGAGAAACCCCAGCGCCGTCGCCTGCCCGCGCCGGAGGGCGAGGACACGCAAAATCCCCCCGGAGAGCTCAGCCACGGCTTCCCACGGGGATATCAGCCCAGTGCTGTGGGGCAGAGCTCAGGCTGGGGGGGCAAAATGGGCTCTTATATTTGTTTGTTTGTTTATTCATTTATTTATAATTTCAGTTATTTTATTTTTATTTGATTTATTTATTTTAATTATTTATATTTGCTTTTATTTATTTGTACTTTTTCTCCCCTCACCCACCCATGGGTTGCCGTGGGGCTGTGAGTACCCTCCCGGGGCAGCAGCCTTCCAGAACTGAAAGGAGCTCCAGGAAAGCTGGGGAGGGGCCCTTGACCCGGGATTGCAGGGATAGGATGAGGGGGAAGATTTAGATCAGACATCAGGAAGAAATTCTTCACAATGAGGATGGGGAGGCCCTGTCCCAGGTTGCCCAGAGCAGTGGTGGCTGCCCCATCCCTGGAGGTGTTCAAGGCCAGGTTGGATGGGGCTTTGATCCCCCTGATCCAGTGGAGGTGTCCCTGCCCATGGCAGAGGGGTGGAACTGGCTGGGCTTTAATGTCCCTTCCAACCCAAACCATTTCATGATTCTATGATCTTCCAGGCCAGGCTCTATGTGGGAGCAGGGAAAGCCCTGGATCACTCTGCTCCTGCCCCAGTTCCTGTGTCTCAGTTGTCCCATCCAGTGGGGAGTGGTGATTTCTCCACCTAGGGACCAGGGTTACTTCAGGTCATGCTTTGAGGTCACTGAGTAGCAGCTGCAGGGGGGTTGTTAATAATATTAACAGCCCGGGTGGGTCAGGGCTCAGGTGGTGGGGAGGGATGTGGGGGGATGTGAAGCAGCTCTGAGTCACAGGGCAGGAATGGGGGGTGGCTGAGCCCCGACACAACTCACTGCACCCCAGGGCCACAACACCCAGGGGCTGGGGCTCCACTGCTCAGCTAACCTGGGGCTGGATGGTGCTGAACACAGGGGAAATGATTGCAGTAGCAGGGAGGTGATGATGCCCCTGCGTGGTGCTGGTGAGGCCACACCTTGAGTTCTGTGTTTTGGGCCCCTCACTCCAAGAAGGACATTGAGGGGCTGCAGACTGTCCAGAGAAGGGAACAGAGCTGGGGAAGGGGCTGGAGAACAGGGGTTTTGAGGATCAGCGAGGGACCTGGGGCTGTTTAGCCTGGAGAAAAGGAGGCTGAGGGGAGACCTCATCACTGTCTACAACTGCCTGAGAGGAGGTTGTAGTGAGGTGGGTGTTGGTCTCTTCTCCCAGATGACAGGGACAAGAAGAAATGGCCTCAAGTTGCACCAGGGGAGGTTTAGTTTGGATGTCAGGAAATATTTCTTCACAGAAAGGGTTCTCAGGCCCCAGCAGAGGCTGCTCAGGGGAGGTGGTGGAGTCTCCATCCCTAGAGGGGTTCAAAAGACGCTTAGATGAGGTTCTCAGGGATGGTTTAGCAGTGGACAGGTACGTTTGGACTCAGTGGTCTCAAAGGTCTTTTCCAGCCAAGTGGTTCTATGATTCCCCATCCTCCCACCTCTGCTGCATCAGAAAATGGGCTGCTGGGATGGGAGAGCAGCGGAGGCAGCTGAGGGGCAGAGCTGAGCACGAGGATGCTCATCACACCTCAGGCCACATGGTACCTCCATGGCCACAGCTGCCTCTGTCAGCCGTGATGGAAAGCCAAGCCAGGCTGGCAGGCCCTCTCTGTGAGCTTGTTAATTAAGAAATACATTTAATTAGCAGCACCCCAGCTGTGACTCAGCTAATCATCATGATCGAAACAAGAGCTGGACTCCAGGATTGGGGCACGGCAGCTCCAAACCCCTCACCAGCCATGGGATCCCAGTGCTCACTGGGTACAGCACAATGCCCGTGAGGGGCCTTTGGGGTGAGTTTTTCCCAGTCTGGAGCCAAGACTGTCCCTGTGCAGTCTATAACGGGGTGTTTCAGAATCATGGAATGGTTTGGGTTGCAAGGGACCTCAAAGCCCACCCAGTTCCAAACGCCCTGTTCATGGGCAGGGACACCTCCTACTACACTGGGTCATCCCCACCCAGGGCAATTACCCATTGCCACGTTGCCAATAATCACATTAATAACCCATTTACTGGGCTATAAATAGCCTTGATAATAACACCCTGGGCTTTCCAGGAACAGATAGTCAAAAAAATAAAAACCAGGGAAAGCCATTCCCACTCCAGCCCCGATTGCAGATGGGGAAACCGAGGCACGGCTGGTTTCGGGCACGGCTCTCGCCCGCTGCCCCAGGCCGTCTGCCAGGCAGCTGTGGAATTTGCTCCCAAATAAACCGTCATGTAAATGAGCCCTTATGTATATTTATAGGCACCGTCCTGCCAGCTGGGATCCAGTAGGGGAGAAAACAAACTGGGAAACCGTCTGGAAAAGGAGGGCGGCGCTTCACACCTCAGCCCCACGCCCCGCTGGCGCTGCGGGGGTGGGTGTCTGTCCCTGGTCCCCAGGGTGTCTGTTTGTCTGTCCGTCCCTGCTCCCCAGGGTGCCTGTCACTGGTGCCTGTGATGTCTGTCCCTGGGGTGTCTGTCCGTGGTTCCCCAGGTGTCTTTCTGTCCCTGGAGTATCTGTCTGTCCCTATTCCCCCACACTGTCATCCCTGGTCCTGGGTGCCCAGATCTCAGGGTGCCCGGGTACTGGGGTGCCTGGGAAGCCGACACGGGGTGCTCTGCAGCTCCCACAGGCTGCACTTGGCTTTGGGGTGTGGAAAATGTGGGGGTGCTGCCAGCACGGGGTGTCGGGGTGGGGGGGCGTTGCAGCAGGCGAAGCAATTTGGCACCCGTGAGCACAGAGGGGATGGCACAAGGGGTCCCTCCCAGCTCAGCACCAGCTCCATCCCCAGAGCTCGTGATGGATGATCCTTCCTTGCTGAGCCAGCGATGTGCACACGTGTCTGTCTGTCTGTGTGTCTGGCAGTGCCACGCGGGCGCTCAGCATGCAGAGCACCCACCCAGTTGATGCAGGCTTGGCCGGGGGGGGCAGAGCTTTGCTCCTGGGGTGCCCTCGCCCGCATTCCCGCAGACCAGGGGGTGGGGGATCAGGGGGCGGGGGCGGAGCGGGGCCGATTAGAGATGCAGACAGCGCCGCTCGCCTAATGCCTCCCTGTCTCGAGAAGACAGCGGCAGCCACTGCAGCCCCTCCACCACCACCCTACCCTCCACACCCCACTCCTCGATGGGTTTCCCGTGCTGGGGTGCAGCCTCGCTGCCCCGTCTGAGTTTTTTGGGGCACGGGGGCAGCGGGAGGCACAGAAACTGGTACCCAGTCCCTTGGGTACCATTAAGGGATGCAGTGATGCCAAGGCCAGGCGTGACCCTGCATCAATCCCAGGGGGTTCCTCCACAAAAAGGGTGGGTGATGGGGCCAGGCATTTCCAGACTGGGGATGCTGGCAGGGCTTCATGCTGCAGCACCTCTCTCCCTCCCTCCTGCTGCTCCTGAGCGCTCACCACCGTGGTTCCCTGCAGCAGGCTAAAAATATACCCAGGAGCTGCCGCCGCACACCAGCACTTGGAGGTGGTTATAAATAACCAGGGGGGCAGCAAACGCTGGCCCCGCGTCGCTCTGGCCCTTCCCGGCTGCTGCAGGAGGAGGTCAGAGCCCCCATCCTCGCCGGATAGGTGGACAGACAGTTGGACAGGCAGGGAAGTGGGGATGGAGCAGCCTCTGTTCCTTGGCCACGTGGGGAAACTGAGGCACAGACGGGGCTCTGCTGGGGGGTGAATGGAGGTGCTGGGCTCTGCCTGCAATGCTGGGGGAAAGGGGATCAGACCAGTGCTTATGACAGGGTCGGGGGGTGAGACAAACCCTGTGCTTGTGTCACTCTGAGTCACATCCATCTGACTCCGATTCATCCCTCTGCATCAGAGCTGTCCCTTTGCAGCAGCTCCATCCCCTGCGGCAGAACCAGCCTCCCGCATCCGATCCATCCCTCCGTGCTGGATCTGTCCCTTTGCACCAGCTCGATCGTTCTGCTTCATCTCCTTCCTTGTACCAGCTCCATCCTGCTGCCTTGGACCCATCCCCCTGCCCTGGATCAGTCCTGCTGCCCTGGTTCCGTCCTGCTGTGTTGGCTCCATCCGCCTGTGTTGGATCCATCCCCCTGCCGAGGATCCATCCCTTTGCCCTGGATCCATCCTGCTGCCCTGGATCCATCCTGCTATGTTGGATCCATCCCCCTGCCCTGGATCCATCCTGCTGTGTTGGATCCATCCCCCTGCCCTGGATCCATCCTGCTGTGTTGGATCCATCCCCCTGCCCTGGATCCAGCCCTGGCCCAGGACTGCCTCTCTCTTCACACCTCACCCTCCCCCAAGTGGAGGACAAGCCCTGGAGACCATCTCGGGGGATCTGCCCCCTTCCCTCCCCCCTCTCCATCCCATGGGACCCCCCTCCCACCTCCGATCCCTGCACCAAGCTGGGGCCGTTCTCATGCCTGTGCACCTCGGGCAGCTCCACATTGCAGCCACCTTTCTCCAAAGCTGCTGGGAACGGGCCAGGATGGGGGTCCCATGGAAGGGGGCGGCTCCTGGTTGCGTCCCTGTTGGGGCTGAGCACCCCAGGGGAGCCCCCTCCCACTATCCCTCCCTCCTCGCTCCCGTTCTCGCCACGTCCCAGCCCAACCCGGCAGCGCTGCCAAAGCTCAGGGCAAACGGGGACAAGCAGGGAGAGAGTGTGTGATTTTTGTGAGCGTTTATTTTCCTCCATCAAAATCCAGCAGCCGGAGAAAGCAGCGGGGAGGGGAGGATGGGGAAACCCATCGGGTTTTTACGGGGGATGCTGCCGCCCGCCCCGCCAGCGCTGTGTTTATTTTCTCCCCCCTCCGCCGCCTCCCTGCACCACATTTCATCTCGGCCCCGTAACGAGGCTGGGTAATAAATATCAGCGTGTTGGGAAGCGGTGAATCACCGCCCGCTCCTGGCGCTGACACGCAGCCACCGCAGCTCATGGCACTTCTGTTGCCAGCCTTGGGTCCCCGGCAGCAAAGCCCCAGCTCTGCACCCCGAGCCTGTCCGCGGGGCAGTTTCAGCCACGGCACAAACGTGTTTGGCTGCATTCCCGTGGCTCCAGCCCAGGAACAGTGCTGGGAATCAGAGAAACATCGACTCATAGAATTATAGAATCACGGAATCATGGAAAGGTTTGGGTTGGAAGGGACTTCAAAGCACATCCAGTTCCCCCACCCCCGTCATGGGCAGGGACACCTCCCACTGGATCAGAGTGCCCCATCCAACCTGGCTTTGAACACCTCCAGGCAGGGGGCAGCAACAAAAACTTCCCTCTAGATAATAACATTTTGCTGCAGGAGAGCCAGGGATGCTCCTGCCCCCGGGATGCTGTGGGTGGCCCCGTGCTGGACCCCACAGTCACCCCATCCCTCTTGTTATCATCGTTGTCCCTACCAGGTCCCAGTGTGTTCATCCACTGCTGGTGAATATGTCCCATTTTCCAGCCTCACGTTCCCTCAGACAACCCTGACACCTCCCTGCACCAATCCTGCACCCTTCGGCCTCAGCCAGCCAGTCCCTGTGTGATGGAGAGGGACCCCAGCCCTGCTGTGGTTTCCCTTTCCCCTGGGCCAGAATGACCCCAGTTGAAGAGCCAAAGCAACACATTTGTAAAGTGCAACCCCTCACAGGATGCCCTGGGCTCAGGGAGCACCTCCCGCAGGGTCCCCAGCACAAAATCCCCTCTAAAGCAGCTCCCCAGGGCCCCTAAACCCACCCTGAACCCCAAGCCCAGTCTGGATCCCACTGCTGCAATGGGGCCAACACATCTGGGAGGCACATCTGGGGCCATGCATACCCCGGCTCAGTGTCACCCTTGGTGGTGACACCCACAGCCCACCCCAAGTGCCACCGAAGCCTCATTCTCCCCAGGAGCCAGGGGGTGACCCCACGGCAGAACCCAGAGTTCAAAGTCCCCCCTCGAGTGGCTGATCCCCTCCACAAGTTACAGAAGGTCCTTGGACCTCGTGAGCAGCTGGTGTGAAGCTGTAATTACCTTAATTAGCTCTGGGATTGCATTCCCTCCCCGTGCTAATTTCGTTTCTACAGTAACCAGCCCGAAAGGCGAGCGTGTGCTCAGAGCGAGACGGAGCCAGGAACCCCAGCAGCCAAAGCAGGCGCCCCCAAACCACCCCAAAACCAGGGGCCACCCCCAAATCCCCACGGCCCAGAGGCTCAGCCAGCTCCCCCTCTCTCCCCGTGGAGAGAAGGTCCTTGGTGTTTCCCACCATCCCAAGGGGGTCATTTGCTGCTGGGAACATCCAAGTGGCTCCAGGACAGGGACTGAAGGTTGATGGTGCCCAAATGCATGGGTGGGTTTAAAAGCAGACAGAGCCTGGTCTCACTCCTCGCTGCTGGTATTTGCTGTAACCCAATATCCCCCTGATGCAAGAGCCATTTGGGAGGAAACCATAAAAGCTTCAGGAAATGGGTATTAATTCACCTCGTGGCAATAAAAGGCAAGGAGAGCTCCCGCGCAGCGCGGCCGCCTCAGGGAGCACAACCTCTGCTGGGCAGCAGCCGGGCAGTCCTGGAGCAGAACCCCCTGGCAACTGAGAATTAACCATCCCCAAATAAGTCTGTTTGGATGGAAAAATGGGAGTCTGCAAGGTGGGAGAGCTGAGGTCTCGTCTGGCTGGGTTGAAGCATCACCTGGCTGTGGTGAAGCATCTCCATTCCCTCGCGTTGGGCATTTGGAGCTGAAGCACAGCTTGGGGTAACTTTCTCACCCTGGAAATTTGGAGGGGGGTCCAGCTCTTCCCCTGCAAACGTCAAACCCTCCTCTGATCACATCCCTCCGTGATGCCAACGTGCTTTGGCATGGAGAGGACAACTCCTCAGCACAGGCAGAAGCTGGGGCTGCTCCTGATCTGTAGAGCAAGCAGGAGGGAGCAAGGATCGGGGGGCCGTGCACCCCAACTCTGCACAAGAGCAAGGACTGGGCGATGGCGTTGCCGTGCTGGTCCCATCCCTGCACCACTGCAGAGAGCATCATCCTGCAAGAAAAAAAGCCCCTTGAGCTGGGCAGGATCCATCCTGCTGATTGCGGAGGCAGCTGGGTGATGCTTTGGGGACCATCTCAGGGGGATGCACGTGAGGAGCCCTCCCCTCCATCACCACACGCGTGGGGCTATAAATAGTGCTGAAAAACAGGTTGTGATGCTCCCGTTCCTTCACGGAGGATTCTGCAGGCCAAAAAAAGCCCGTGGGGGCCAAGGAGGGGACCAGGAGGGTGCAGGGCAGGGAGGATGCTCTTCTCAGGCATCGGAGAGCCACGTTTGCCGGGATGGATCTCTCCCTGGTGGCGGGCAGCGGCAGCAGGACAGGCGGCAGAGGCGAATTTTGCTGAGTGGTTGCTTTTTAAAAATAACTCTGCCTTTGTCAGCAGGTCAGGGCTGCTCCAGATTGAATAATTGCAGCCTCCTGGCCCTCCCCTGCTCCCGGCCGCTCACTGCCAGCCCCAGCCCGGGATGCATCGGGCAGCTGCTGGACCACAGCCCCTTCATCGGCGTCGCTGGTCCCCAGGGGTTGAACAGTTCCCCAGGGGAAATGTCCTGCATCCCTTACCCCGCTTCCTCCAAAATCCAGCCTGACAGATGCTGCTGGTGGTGATGCCCTGAGTTTGCATCCCCAGGGCGAGGGGGGGATTTGCTGCGGGAGGAATCGGGGCTGTGCCGGAACGGCTGACTCACGCGGTAATTACTCCTTAAATGTGAGCACGTTCACGCAGGGATGAAAGATGCTCACATGAGCCAAGGCAGGGAGCTCGCCCGCTCTCCCCCCACCAGAGGCTCTGCCCCAGCCGCCGCTGCAGCAGGGAAGAGCAGATCCAGCTCCTTGGAAGCAGGGAAATGCCCCAGCTTTGGAGCAACAGCAAGAGAGGGAACGATGGGGCAAACCTGGGGGAGAACAGAGAAGTGGCAGGAGAAGGAAGGTGAAAGCCTGAAGAGCAAATCGTGATGGAGAAGAGCAGGGCTGGCAGCTGCATCGCGGTGAAGCTCTTGGACTGGGCACGGCACGGGGACGCCTGCACAGCACGGTTTCGGGGCTGGGCTGGCTTCCAGGTTGGTGATGTTGGGAAAGAGATGGAGCAATTCAGCAGCACTGGCCTCACCGGGCACTTCCAGCATTGGAAGCACACGGGAAAGAAAAGCTCGAGCATAAACGGCAGCAAGCTCAGACCAGAGCGAGCTCCAGATGGTTGAAATCGATTCCTTAAATTCTTGCAATTGGAGAAATGCTGCCTGATGTGGGGAAAATTTAAACAGACTCGGTCTCAGCAGCCAAAGGAGGAGCTCAGGGCAGGAAAGCTCCCTGGGTTTGTCCTCGCTGCTGTGGGGACTGGGGATGATGTCCCACCTCGGCTACGCTGCATCAAAAGGATCCTAAGGAAAATGGGGAGGAATGGAAACCCTCCCAGCCACAACCTCTTTCTATCCCAGGCAGGATGGGGGCAAGGGGACAGGCCACCCAAGGGCTCCCCAGAGAGCCCCTGTCCCCATCCCAGTCTCTCTTTGCGCAGCCTGGGAGCAAACACTGGTGTTGCTCAGATAAACCCTGCTCTGAGGTGGGAGCAAGTGCGGTGCAGAAATCACAGGTGTCTTACTGCTCCCTACAGAGACCACAGGGCAATGGTTGCCTGGGACTCCATCAGCAGGACATGGGAAAGTGGAAAAAAAAAAAAAGAGGTGGTGAAAAGGGCTTTGGACTGCTGAGAGCTGCAGTTTGGGCTCCCCCAGGCTGTTTTGCCCCAGTAGGGAAGCAGTGGTGTGCTCAGCATCCTCACACAGATGTCCTCACCTGCCCTTCGCTGGGCTGGCAGGGACATGAGGTCTCCCCGTCGCGACACTGTCACTGGAGCAAATGCTGACAGCAAGGCCAGATCTCACTGAGGAATCCTGAGCCTGTTCAGGTCTGATTTACGGCCCAGAGATGCTGCCACGCTCAGCAAAGCTGCTGCTGATTGATAAAAGAACGGCAGCATCCCACCCTGTGCCATCTGCATCTTCTTCTGGCTTCCAGGGCAGCCCTTGTGCCACCCACCCTTCCACAGCCCCACCTGCCCTCGATGGTGTCACCCCCACAGAGCCATCCCGGACATCAGGGTCATGGAATCATAGAATGTCCTGAGTTGGAAGGGACCCACAAGGACCATCGAGTCCAACTGCTGTCCCTGCACAGGACAACCCAAACATTCACCCCGTGGGGCTGAGGGCGTTGGTCAAATGATTCTGGAATATTGTCAGGCTGTGACTACTTCCCTGGGGAGCTGTTCCAGTGCTCCACCACCCTCTGGGGGAAGAACCTTCTCCTAATGTCCAACCTAACCCTCCTCAGATACACCTTCCTGCCATTCCCTTGAGTCCTGTCGTTGGTCACCAGAGAGCAGAGCTCAGCACCTACTCCTCCTCCTCTTGTGAGAAACTGCAATGAGGTTCCCCCTCAGTCTCCTCTTCCCCAGACTGAACAGATCAAGTGACTTCAGCTGCTCCTCATATGATTTCTCCTCCAGACCCTTCACCAGCTTTGTGGCCTCCTCTGGACACTCTCCAGTACTTTGATGTAATTTTTATACTTTGACACCCAAAACTGAACACAGTGCTCGGGGTGGGGCCTCACCAGAGCAGAACAGGGATGATGCTCCCCAGCACCCTTGGCCTCCTCCATCCCCATCCGTGGTGGGACCATGCATCCCCACGCTGCTGGGGTGAAGCATCACCGGGGTCCACCAGCCCCTCACCACAGCACCAGGCAAGTACCCACCTGTCCAGTGATGGAGCAACAGGGATCTTTCCACATCCCCATCACACATCTGCAGTCATTCCCTCACACAAAGTACTTCCCCGAGTCCTTTCCATTAAAATCAAACCCTTCAGCACATTTGGGTTTGGGGTGAACACGGGATGGGGTGGATTTGGCTTCCCATCCCTCCTCCTCACCCCTGTGCTGTTTCAGAGGTGAGAAAGGAATTTGCAGCCTTTTTTTTTTATCTCCTATTTGAATTTATGTTATTTTATTTTATGTTATTTTATTTTCTTCATAGTAAAGGCAGGGATTGTGCTGTTTGTGAAGGGCCTGGCGGCACCAGGGCTCCCCGGGCTGGCAGGGAAAACCAGGGACAAGGGGGCTATAAAAGGTTTCATGCGGAGCTGGGCACTCAGGGAGGAGGAGGAAAGGGGGCGATGAGTGCTTTGTATTTCATGCTTGAAGGCACCGAGGCTTTTACCAGCTTTCCCGTGATGGTTTAAGACCAGCTCTGCAGTTCAGGAGGGGGTCGGAGCCACGGCTGGCAGCTCGATGGGACCCCCCAGCTCTGCTTGGGGTGAAGCTTGGTTCTGGGTTGGAAATGACCCACATGGGCAAGGACCAACCGTGGGATCTGTGGGGCAGCTACAGAGTCAACAGGGGCATCTCTGGGGCACGTTCTGGGAGCCCCTGTCCCCCTCATTCCCCTCCTGCTCAGCACCTTCCTGCAGTGAGAGGGGGTCTCACTCCTCTCTGCTTGCGGAGCTCGTCCCCTCTCAGAGGGGTCTTTACTGTCAGGGAGGGTATTAATCCCATAGAGGGGGTGGACATGGGTTGTGGGGTCCTCTCTCACACCCTGATCCTCCTGAGCTGAGACCCCAGGAGGCAGAGCCCCTCCAAACCCAGGTTATTTCCTCCCCAGGGGGATGTGCAAATGGGCAGGGAGGGGTGCAACCAGCTGCTCCCCAGAACAGGGATCAAGGGGGCGGTCCATCCGAATCCCCCAGACCCACTCTCTCTGGAGCACGGGGTGCAGCCCATGTTTTGGGGAGCACGTGGGGCTCAATCTCCCACTTCAGCCCCAGCAGCAATGTGTTTGGGTCACAAATGCAGAGCGGGCTCCATCAGGTTGGTCCATGCCCTGGGACGTGGCCCCTCGGACCCCCCCAGCTTCACCTTGGGGTGATGACATCTCCTCCAGGCCCCTTATTCACCACTCTCCATCCCAGCTGTGGATCTCAGAGCCCTGTTCCATCCCATCTCCCCAGCCCAATGCCTCCCTCCACCCCCACTATTTAAGCCCTGAGCAGCCACAGCTGATTTTCCCTCTCTGAGCTTTGCTTTTTTTTTTTTTTCTATTTCTGCCTCAAACCAGGCCTGTGGCTGCTCATCTCCTGTGCCAAAGCTCTTCTGCTTCACTCTGGACTAAACGTGGATGGGAAATGGGCTGGAAGGATTAGGGATGCTGCAGGGTAGGGTCAGATCATGGCAAGAGGACGGTGTGAGCGGCAGCAGAGGCTCTTGCCGTGCTGAGGTTCGTGTAAGGGGGGTGAGAGCAGAAAAAACCTAGTGAAGAGGCTGCAGGTTTGTCCACAGCTCCTGGGGGGGAACTGGAAAGGAGAAGTGAGGTTGTGAGCAATGGTCATGCAGGACATGAGGTCTCCTGGGGGAAGGGAGGGGGAAAGTGTGAGCCCCGAATCCAGGTTTGGGGGTGAGAGCAGTCAAGGATGGGGATGCAGGGGAAGCATCGAGGGTTTGGGATGCCCCAGCACAGGGAATGGGAATAGCTCAATATCATGGGGAAAGCAGCCCATTGGGACCCTCCCTCAGCTCTGCTGGTTCCTCCTGGCAGCCTGGAAAAGGGCACAGGGACTTCAGGTTGCCCTGACTTTGGGGGAGACACACAGCCTGGAGTGACAGCAGTGGAGGAAGGAGCCCTGCTTGCCACAGCCGTGCCAAGTGCTTTATTGCAGAAACCCCAGGGGAATTAAATCTCCTGGGGGCTCCCCTCCATCCCAGACCCCCAGGGTAGGGATCCAGGGACCCCTTGCCAGGGGAGGGCACAGCTGATAACCCCTGGGCTGCCCTTCCTGAGCAGAGGGAGCTGCAGATAAAGGCGCCGGGCTCAGCTCCAGGCCTGGCTCGGGCTGATACCAACCCCAAGGGGCGACCTCTCCCTCAGGCTTGGCTCAGCCTGGCAGAACAACCACCTCCCCACTGCACCTCAAATTTCTTCTCCTTCCCCCCAAGATAAGCAGCCTGATTGCTCTGATACCCCAGGCTTGCCCTTCCCTTGCTTTTGCTCAGGTTTGACCATACTTTGGGGTGGGGAATAAACCTTGCTTATTATAAAACACCTCTGCTATGAGGACAGGCTGGGAGAGTTGGGGTTGTTCAGCCTGGGGAAGAAAACGCTTTGGGGAGACCTTAGAGCAGCCTCCCAGGACTGAAAGAGGCTCCAGGAAAGCTGGGGAGGGGCTCTTGATCAGGGACTTCAGGGATAGGATAAGGGGGAATGGCTTTAAATTGGAAGGGGAAGATTTAGATCAGACGTTGGGAAGAAATTCTTCACAATGAGGGTGGGGAGGCCCTGGCCCAGGTTGCCCAGAGCAGTGGTGGCTGCCCCATCCCTGGAGGTGTTCAAGGCCAGGTTGGATGGAGCTTTGAGCCCCTGATCCAGTGGGAGGTGTCCCTGCCCATGGCAGGGGGGTTGGAACTGGATGGGCTTTGAGGTCCCTTCCAACCCAAATCATTCCATGATTCTATGAAAACCGAGACCCACAACGATCCCCAGATCTGGTTGCAAACCCCCGCGAACGCCTCTGGCATCACAGGTCGAGGAGCTGGAGGGGGGGGAAAGCAGCTGCTTTGGGGATTATTAATGAGCAGCGAGTGATGGGAAAGGCCAGGATCAATTGAAACAAAGGAGTTCAATGGTAAAAAGAAACGTTTGTGGAGTAATGGGAGTCCATTTCTCCAGCCGACTGTCGGAAATGCATCCTGTTAAACATCCATCAATTATCCCAGCTTGCAAATGCATTAAGGTAATGAGGAATTATCCATCAAATACACTTAAAGGCAGTGCCCCCCTCTGCCAGCCGCCCTGCAAAGAGCCACTTCAGGAAGGGAAAATGGCCTGAAGGTGGATGGAGAGGAAGGGGGGGGCAGTGAGGAGGCTCTGGGGCTGCATCCCTGGTTCAGCACGGAGGAGGCTCTCCCAGCTCCAGTGTTGACTCCTTGGCTTGGTACCCATGTTGCCTTCAGAGAGCTGCAGTGACACCAGTGACACCCCATGGGGGGCCCACTCTGTGCCTCAGTTTCCCTGTCCCTCCTGCAGCACTGCCAGGGCCACCCATGGGTGCCGCTGGCGTCTGCACCCTGTGCCCCATCACCTCTCTTCCCAGGAACAGAAGCAGTGGTGAGCGTGGCGTGTGCTCTGATAGCTAAATTCCCCAAAACCCATCCTCCACCTCCCCCTGCATCATCCACCTCCCTTGCACCCAGGACAGCCCTGTGGTGGCAGAAAGGGGGTGGAAAGGCCATGGAGTCCCTTAGGATGCCAATCCCTGGGCTGGATACACCGAGTGAAAAATGAAAGGATGTGGCAAGCTCTGGGATCTAAAGGATCCCATCAGTAGGAAGGGGATCCCAGAACCTCTGTCCCTTTGGGGGGCTATGGGTCCAAAGCCCATGTGAACCCATCCCCACAGGTGGGTTTGGACAGGGCACTGCCATTGGGCAGTGGGATCCAAGCAAATAGGGAAATGAGGGACGAGTGCCAGCACAGGAGGCTGGAGGTTCTGGGGTTGGTGGTCCCAGTTAATTAAAAGGGTTTGACCCCTTCACTGCTGGTTTTTGGTCAATCTGGGTGTTTTCCAGCTCCAGATGACACAACCTCATGGTGAGCCCTCAGCTGAGGTTTTGATGCCCTGATGTGAGGGGACAGATCCTCCTCACTAGGGATGGTGTTGGATTGAACAGGGCATTCCCCCAGCAGCAGGATTTGGGGAGCCAGGGCTGCTCTGTGGTGCTTTGGTGTGGATTCTTTGATGTCTGCTGCTGTGGTTGTGGGCAGGCTCCTGCCTTTCCCTTCGCAGGGGGGCAGGATGGAAGAGCAAAAGTTGGGGTTCCTCCTGTCTGTGTACCTGCTGGCTCTTCTCAGCTCTGCAGGCACTGCTCGGTTTGGGGTTGAGGTGGCCAGCAGATTCAGAAGCCGCTGGGAGGAGGGAAGCAGATAACCAACACAGCCACAGTCTGCATTTGCATTAGGAATGGGGGAAAATACAGCTCCTGGGCTCATCTTTCCCAGGACTAAGATCTCCATCACTTGAACCCTTCTGGCAGCACCTTCCAGGCTCAGCAGTGCCAGGCTGGGCTGGGTACCAGAGCATTCTTTCATTTGTGGTTTCAGGGAAAGCTGAGCCTTCCTGGGAGAGCACTTGGTCCGATAACAGTAACTGCCATTAGGTGTCACAAGAGCATCAGGTCTTTGCTTTTACTGGGAAGATGAGCCATGGCGTGTGACAGGAGGGATGGGATAATGAGGTGGCCCTCGGGTGGCACCTGGGAGCTGCAGATGATCTGGGCAGGGGATGTGAGCTCCAGCTGCTGGGAGAGGACCACATGCTCCTTGTGATGCTGCTGTCATCCCTGGAGATCACCATCTTTTGGCACACAGCCAACACCCAGCTGTCCTCTTCCCAGTCACCTCCTGGACCTCCTGCCCTGCTGCTGGGGACAGGTGGAAGGTGGCAACTGGTTCCTGCTGCCCTACTTGGCCCTTCATTCAGAGTCATAGAATCATGGAATGGTTTGGTTTGGAAGGGACCTCAAAGCCCATCCAGTTCTACCTCCCTTCCGGGGGCAGGGACACCTCCCACTGGATCAGGGGACTCAAAGCCCCATCCAGCCTGGCCTTGAACACCTCTAGGGAGGGAGCAATGAAAGGGTTTATTGCATGAAAGCAAAAGCAGTGGCTGCTCTCAAGGATGCCACTGGTGCTGGCGCCTCGCTCAGCAAGGCTGCTCCTCCCTGCAGCCCTTCTCATCTGTAGCCAGTGTCCTCCCAGTATGCTCCCAGTGCCCAGGAGAAGCCCAGGGCTTAGATATCCAAAAAGCATAGCATGTTCCTCCCCAGTCAGAAAATATCCAACCATGGAGGCTGTGAGGGCACAGCTAGGTGGGTTCTGGATTCTCACCTACGGGGGGATGTTCTTGGGTTTGTCCCCTCCTGGGATTCCCACTCCATGCTTGCTCCCAGCAGGGTCCTGGCCCTGTGCTGGGGGCAGCTGCCATGCTTAGATAATCTTCCAGGAATTTGCAGTTCTTCCCCCCAGATGCCATTTCTGCCTTGAATTTTGCAACACCACCTGAAACAAAGCAGCACCCGGGGCTCAGCGCCTCGATAAGGCACCACTGGGAAAAGCCTTTCTCTCCTCTCCAACGCTGCCCACGAAGCTGTGGAGAGCTGATAAAGCTGAAAACACTGGGTTCCCTGGGAGAAGGACCAGAGCAGGATCCACCTCAGGATGCATCTCCCTCTCTCTCTTCCCTCCTGCTGGCCAGAGGGACAGAAGTTGCTGAGATGGAGAGCCCAGAGCACTGGGCTGGAACAGCTTCCCGGCCCTGGGTGGCCTCCCAGCATCACATCATCTCTTCGTGCTCGGAGAGGCTGAGTTCATGTCTGGCTTCCCCAGAGCTGGGGACTGCGCTTGGTCTGGCTGCCCCATGGAATCGGAGAATCGCTTGGCTGGAAAAGACCTTTGAGATCATCAAGTCCAACTGTCCCTGTCCACTGCTAAACCATCCCTGAGCACCTCATCTGCTCATCTTTTAAAAACCTCCAGGGATGGGGACTCCACCACCTCCCCTGAGCAGCCTCTGCTGGGGCCTGAGAACCCTTTCTGTGAAGAAATATTTCCTGACATCCAAACTAAACCTCCCCTGGTGCAACTTGAGGCCATTTCTTCTTGTCCCTGTCATCTGGGAGAAGAGACCAACACCCACCTCACTACAACCTCCTCTCAGGCAGTTGTAGACAGTGATGAGGTCTCCCCTCAGCCTCCTTTTTTCCAGGCTAAACAGCCCCAGGTCCCTCGCTGATCCTCAAAACCCCTGTTCTCCAGCCCCTTCCCCAGCTCCATTGCCTGTCCCGCACCCAGACACCAGGGTGATGGCCACTTCCACAGCACCAGCACCTCCTCTGGGTTCACACCTCTGTGGGACGTAAGGGGAATGTCCTGGAGCACTGTGAACCCCTGGCTCACCCAAACCCCAGGATGCAGGAGTCGCAGCCTCCAGCTGCCGTCCTCCGGCTCGCTCGCCGCTGGCCGCCGAGGGGCTGGCGGCGTGGGGATGCTTTCCCCGTGACTCACAGCATTCCTCGCAGGTCAGCGGCGGTCGGAGGACACCCCGACAGCCCTCGCCATCCCTGGCCTCTGCCTGAACTCCGCTGGCAAAGTAAACTTCTCCTCGCGCCAGATGCTGGAGATCCTCCGCCTCGTGGCTGGCAGGAGGCACCGGGGTCCCCCCTGGGGTGGCCCTGGGGACGATGAGGGTGGGGGTGGGTGTTGGCTCCGGCGATTCAGCCTCTCTGCAACCGCTGGGTTTCCTCCTCTTCCGCCCCTCTTTCTGCAGAAGCCCAAAGAGGAAGGGGCTCCACGATGTGGCCCCAGCCCCAAGCCCCGCCTGACTCTGTGCCTCGGTTTCCCGGTGCCGATCCTTCTGATGCCACACACGGAGGCAAGAGGGTTCCTGTTGCTCCTCCACCAGCTCTGCTGGGCACATCCCATCCCGTTTGCTGCTCAGATTTCCCTGTACTTTAAATATTTTCCTTTATCTTTTCAATTTGAGCCCTTTCAATCCACTCCTGGAGACCCTCAGGGTGCTTCCCCCTTGCACAACCCTGCATCTTGCTTCATCCCACCACTCCCAGCCATCCCACCTCATGGTTACCGGTCACAAGTGGGTCAGTTCACTGCCACGGGACTGGGCCGGGCTGCATGGCCAGCAGGGCAAGGGAAGGGGTTCTCCCCCTCTGCTCTGCTCTCATGAGACCCCATCTGGAACCCTGTGTGCAGTTCTGGAATCCCCAACATAAGAAGGAGATGGAACTGCAACACCCAGGGGCTGTGTTGGCTCCTGGCATGCACGATGGCGACCCATGGGCGGGGGGGGAGCTCAGCATGACCACAGCCCCCCAAGAGCATCTGTGCACCCCAGGACTGGTCATGTCCTGCAAAGTAATGTCCATTGCTTGAACCACAACAACGATGGAGAATGCACACACATTTCATCCTTCTGCTCTGCTCTGGTGAGACCCCACCCGGAGTTCTGTGTCCAGTTCTGCAATCCCCAACATAACAAGGAGATGGAACTGTTGGAAGGGGTCCAGAGGAGGCCACGGAGATGATCCAAGGGCCAGAGCACCTCTGCTATGAGGACAAACTGAGAGAGCTGGAGTTGTTCAGCCTGGAGAAGACAAGGCTCTGGGGAGACCTTAGAGCAGCCTCCCAGGACTGAAAGGGGCTCCAGGAAAGCTGGGGAGGGGCTCTTGATCAGGGATTGCAGGAAGAGGACAAGGGGGAATAGCTTTAAACTGGAAGGTTGGAGATTTAGATCAGATATTGGGAAGAAATTCTTCACAATGAGGGTGGGGAGGCCCTGGCCCAGGTTGCCCAGAGGAGTGGTGGCTGCCCCATCCCTGGAGGTGTTCAAGACCAGGTTGGATGGGGCTTTGAGCCCCCTGATCCAGTGGGAGGTGTCCCTGCCCATGGCAGGGGGGTGGGACTGGATGGGCTTTTAGGTCCCTTCCAACCCATTCCATGGTTGGAGCAGGATGAGTGCAGAGCAGCAGAGCCAGGAGCAGCCAAGTGGCCTCGCAGCACGTGAGCGGCTCCGTGGCCGTTGCCCGCCGGCCGCCCGGGCGCTCAGCGCGCAGGAATGCCGTGAGTTTGCAAAGTGGTTTCAGCGAGACGTTATCTAATGGAGGAGGAGGAGGAGGGTGGATTAAGGCAAACCCACAGCACCGGCTTTCAATTAAACCCGGCGAATTTACGGCTTCTCCTCCTGACACAGTAAATACACACTCTGAGAGGCCGACGGGGTCCTGACCCAGCGTTTCCTCTCCGTGCCCCGGCAGGCGGAGGGAGCAGCATCCCATCGTGTGGGTGCTCGTCCTGCTGCAGCGAGAAACCCTCTGGGCTTTGCATTATTTACCACCACGCAAAGTGCAGGGCAATGTGGGTGATGCTGCTGTGGGTTCTGTGCCCTGGAGCTGTCTCACCTCGGAGAACCAGACTGTGGGCACAGGGAAGGGATGTGGGGGAGAGATGGAGACCCCGGAGAAGCAACCGCCCTGCAGCATCCCCTGGATGGGAGAGGTGCAGAGCCCCAAGGCTTTGGGTGATGCAGCAGCACCCTGGGATGGAGGGTGCTGTGGGCTGACAGGTGGGTGATGCTCAGTGCAGAAGGCCCTGGTTTCCCATGGCCCCCCCTGAAGCAGCTCTCCTCCACATCCCTGCTTTGGTCCTGCATAACCACCGGTGCCCCACTTGGAGCAGGGAAGGGTGTGGGCTTTCCAGGGGTGGCAGGAGAAGGGTGAGCCAGGTGAGCTGGGTGAGCCAAGAGATCTCACAACTGAGGCTGAGAGCATCCCAACAGCACTGAGGACCAGGGCTGGGTGCGAGGTGCACCTTACATGTGCCAGGGCACGCCTGGCACCCACTGCCAGCAGCTCAACCCTGCCCAGCTGCCTCCTCCACCTGAGATGGGGGAGATGGCAGCAACCCCTCTCCCCTCCCTTGACAGCAAAGGGGTCCAGTGGGACCAGGACAGTGAATCCTGCCACCCCGACCTCAGTGCTGCCGGGCAACAAAGCTCCCCAAGACTCCACAAAGGAACTTGGGAGGGACTTTTTACAAGGGCCTGTACAAGGGATGAGGGGGAATGGCTTTAAACTGGAAGGGGGAAGATTTAGATTAGACATTAGGAAGAAATTCTTCACAGTGAAGGTGCGGAGACCCTGGCACAGGTTGCCCAGGGACGTCACGGATGCCCCATCCCTGGAGGTGTTCCAGGCCAGTTTGGATGGGGCCTTGAGTGGAACTGAGTGGGCTTTGAGGTCCCTTCCAACCCAACCCATTCTGTGATTCTAAAAAAGCCCTTTTGGCCACACTGGAGCAGAGCTGGGCATCACGGTGATCCCTGGCTGTGGGACATGAGGCCGTGGTACCCAGGTTGGTGGCACGGAGAGCAGCGCAGCCTCCCAGCCTTGCTGTGCCAGCACCCGCACCCCGGATGCCGGCACCCAGCCAGGATTGTGACGGAGGAGCGTGCTGAGGCTGCTGGGGTGACGTCCCAGCACCTTCTGCTGACGTCTGAGAGGGAAAAGCTCTCCCTAGAGCAAATATGCGGCCGGGCTGTGCAAACCTGACTCGGCGGGTGTCTCCGGGCTGGTATCTGGGTCCCATCTGGCCGCTGTTTACCTGCCCGCTGGAATCCACCTTGCAAACTTCCTCCTCACTTGGCCCAGATAAGGCAAAGCAGCCGTGAGCAGCCCTGCAGTGGCCTCGCAGGGAGCACCCTGGCACCCTGGCCTCGCCACTGACCCCAAGCTGGGTGTCCTGGAGGGATGGCGATGCCCTGGGCATACCTTGGTCCCAGCGCAGGGTGGTGCTACAACCAACTGAGTGGATCCCAGTGGGATTTCAGGGGATCTGAGCACCCAGCAGCCACTCCTGCCAGGTCCCTGAGCCCAGGACCAAACCCTATCAATACCAGCTTGGCTTTTAGCAACCCCAGGAGCTGCAAAGCTATGTTCAGGGAGAAGGAAGGGGTGCTGGGAGCCCTTTCAGGAGGGCTCAGGCAGGTCGTGGCATCACTGTTGCTGCCTGCTTCCCCCTCAGCCAGGCTTGCCTGCCCCATGTGTCCCTCCCTGCCCCATGTGTCCTTCCCTGACCTGTGGAGGTGCCTCCTGAGGTGGGCAGGACCTGTCACCACACGATGGAAACACAGTGGCTTCTATGCTGCCTGACTCGGGCAGGACCCTGCTGTTATTTCCAACACCAACACCTTCCAAGCTGGGAGTGCTCAGCTCCTCAGCACAAATGGGAGCCATCGGCTGCTCTACCCTGGGCACAGAGGGATCAAGAAGTCCCCAACTCATTCCCATCCCATCCTGCACCTTCAATCAAAGTTCTGCATCCACCCCAGGGGACACAGGGAGCAGAAGGTGCCTGGCTGCAAGTGCAGCCCCGTGGTTCAGCATCGAATCATGGAATGGTTTGGGTTGGAAGGGACCTTAAAGCCCATCCAGTTCCACCCCCCTGCCATGGGCAGGGACACCTCCCACTGGATCAGGGGGCTCAAAGCCCCATCCATCCTGGCCTTGAACACCTCCAGGAATGGAGCAGCCACCACTTCCCTGGGCAACCTGTGCCAGGGTGTGAACCCAGCTGAGGTGCTGGTGCTGTGGAAGTGCCATCACCCCGGTGTTTGGGCATGGGATGGGCAACAGAGCTGGGGAAGGGTCTGGAGAACAAGTCTTATGAGGAGAACCTGAGGGACCTGGGGCTGTTTAGCGTGGAGAAGGGGAGGCTGAGCGGAGACCTCATCACTGTCTACAACTCCCTGAAGAGAGGTTGTGGTGAGGTGGGTGTTGGTCTCTTCTCTCAAGGATGAGAGGAAATGGCCTCAAATTGTGCCAGGAGAGGTTTAGATCAGACATCATGAAGAATTTCTTCACTGAAAGGGTTCTCAGGCCCTGGCAGAGGCTGCCCAGGTGGCGTCCCCATCCCTGGAGGGGTTTAAAAGACAGGCAGATGAGGTGCTCAGGGATGGTTCAGTAGTGGACAGTGAGGTCCCTTGGACTCGATGATCTCAAAGGTCTTTTCCAAGCAGGTGATCCTATGGTTCTAAGCTGGGCAGGCAGGATGGCAGCAGAGCAGGGAGCGAGCCCAGCCCCGGCCCCGCGCTCGCGCCGTGTGTTGTGAAAGCAGCCGCTTATCGGAGCAGCAGCGTCACGCTCGGAGCGAGCGGCTTCCAGGAAAGGAAGGAAGTGTGGGGTCACCCAGCCCTGCTGCCGCCCTTTTCCAGCAAACAGCCCGGCCGTGCTGATAACGCGGCCGAGCCACCAGCTGCAAAGGAATTCGCAGGAATCCGGGGGCACCGGCCGCACACGCTGCCCGAAACGTGAAATATCCCCCTTATTCCCCTCCCATAAAAGCCCAGCTGAGGTGCTGGGGTGTCTCTTGTGGGAGGGATTTGACCATGAGCCAACAGTGAGCCCCAGCAGCCAAGAGGGTCAACTGTGTCCTGGGGGGCATCCAGCATGGCATTGCCAGCCGGGAGAGGGAGGGGATTGTCCCACTCTGCTCTGCACTGGTGAGGCACCACCTCAAATATCGTGTTCAGTTTTGGGGGCATCATGGTATAAAAAGGACATAAAACTCCTCCAGAGGAGGCCACAAAGCTGGTGAAGGGTCTGGAGGAGAAATAGATGAGGAGAGGCTGAAGTCACTTGGTCTGTTCAGCCTGGAGAAGAGGAGACTGAGAGGGGATCTCATAGCAGTTCCCACACAAGGGAGGAGGAGGAGAGCCCCTGAGCTCTTCTCTCTGGTGACCAATAACAGGACCCAAGGGAACGGCAGGAAGATGCCAGGGGAGGGTTAGGTTGGACATCAGGAGAAGGTTCTTCCCCTAGAGGGTGGTGGAGCACTGGAACAGCTCCCCAGGGAAGTAGTCACAGCCTGACAATATTCCAGAAGCATTTGGCCAAGGTCCTCAGCCCCACGGGGTGAATGTTGGGGTTGTCCTGTGCAGGGACAGGAGTTGGACTCAATGGTCCTTGTGGGTCCCTTCCAGCTCAGGCCACTCTGTGATTCAATGATTTAAAAGACAGGTAGATGAAGTGCTCAGAGATGATTTAGTCATGGACAGGTACAGTTGGACTCGATGATCTCAAAGTTCTTTTCCAACCAAGTGATTCTCTGAGCGTTATGGAGCAGCATCACACATCAACAATGCCTCAGTTCCACCCCACTGCCTCTCACTGGTGGGAACTGGGAGTCTCCAGGCTGCCTTTGCTCCGGGGGTGTGGGAAGGTGCTCAGGGATATGATTCCTGCTGGGCTGCCCTGGCACAAAGTGGGTAACCTTGAACCAGGGCGCAGAAGTGCAAGGGGGAGCTGTGATGGTCTTCTCCCACCACCTCCCACCAGACACAATCTTGGAGGGTGGCAAACCAGCAGGCAGTGCCACCAAACTCCTAAGGCCCCAGAGCAGCACCAAGGCAGGATCCGAGCCCCTGCCACAATCCTGCTATGCAAAGAGCCCCTGGAGGGAGCAGGGATGGGAGCCTGGAGCCTGCTCCACCCCGATACTGAGAATAATTACATGATTATGCGATTTGGAAGCAAAGTGCAGATTAATCTCTGATCTTGTTAGTCTGTGTTTTACCATCTGCTTTGTACAGCCAGGAGAAGCCTTCGCCCCGCGGCACAGCCAGGGAAAGGTGATGGAAACCCACAGGGAGAGCTGGAGTCCCACGATGCAGCAGGACTTGGGTGCATCACGATTTAGGTGATTTAGGAAAGGGGTGCACTGGGACTCGAGCACAGCAGGACAAGCAGATGCCACCCAAGGCACCAGCTGTCACCCCTTGCTGCCCGCCCCTGCCCCAATTCCTGGAAGTCAGACTGGATCCGGCTCAGTGTGGGGTAGGGCTGCACTGGGACTCCTCCTTTGACCAACAAACAGCAATGGTGCTGCCAGGAGGGAGATGCCAGGCTTCAAACCGCATGCAGAGGTTTATTGTAGCCCAGGTGGGATAAAGAGATGGAGGGACTGGACCAAGGACTGGACCGCAGGACAGTTTGTGGCAGAGCAGAGGATGACCCACATCTCCTGGGCTCCTCTGGGGCTTCCCTCCAGGTCCTCCACTCAGGGATTTGTTTTGCCAAGGAGGCAGGGAGGGTGAGATCTGCCTTTTATTATGCTCTTCCCAAGAGCGCTGCGCCTGCACCAAGGCTGCTCTGAACCCCTGCACCCAGCCAGGGGAGAGCCCACTCCATAGGCTGATCTCGTGGGGACAGGGCTGGGTTCCCACTAGGATTTCTCCAGGCTGAGGGCAACACCCTGGCCCAGCTCCTTCCAGCACCTCGAGCTCCCCAGGGTGATGCTGGGGCAGTGAGCAGGACCCAGGGACCTCCAGCCCCCATGGGGCTGAGCCACCAGTGCCTGCATGTCATGAGCATCAAGGGGCATGGTGCCCCTTCATCCTCATCACCCTGAGACGTGGGGCATAGTGCCCCTTCATCCCCATCACCCCTGGGCTTGGGACATGGTGCCCCTTCATCCCCATCACCCTGGGATGTGGGACATGGTGCCCCTTCATCCCCATCACCCTGGGGCGTGGGAGGTCCCAGCGTCCTGCTGAGCTGCACAAAGGGATGAAGGCCAAACCTAATTGCCCATCACCCATCGTGGACAGTCACAGCTGTGACCTGTCCATCCCATCCCCACACTGTCCACCCCACGTGGCCATTCAGCCTCCTCCAGCTCAGAAACAGCATCCGCCCCCCGCCCCCGGGAGCCTCCCGCTCTCCTTCCCTTTTCCAACCGCACACAAACCCCTCTCCCTCTCACCCCACGTTGCTCCCTGGCCGCGTGTCGGCTGAAAGGCCCAGGAAAAGATGAAAGGGCTCTCCGGGCTGACCTCCTCACCCCACACTATTTGCACCTCCTTTCCCTCACGCAGACTGACATTTTTCCCATGCTCGAGGGGTCAGAGCCCTCCCTGCACTCTCAGCCGGAGCAATGCCAGGAATGTACCTGGGAATAAGGCAGGGCTTTGCAGGGCGGAGGGGGAAGAAGAGAGCTGGGCACCCTCCAGTCCCTCACCAGCCCCCAAAATAATTTTTATAACCTTTAAAAGGTGATTTTCTCATGCAAAGACTCTGCAGAAACTCACTCTGCAGTGCCCAGGCACCCTCAGCCTTGGGTGCAGATGTATTTTGGATCCTTTTCCTCAGGTGATGCCACCCGGGCTGCCAGCCCATGGTGATGGTCACTGGGCAACACCCTGAGTCCCCAGACACAGTCAGGGGTCTCACCTGGGTGCAGGGTCTGACACAAGAAGTAGCATTTTCAGTATCAGGTATCCCCCAGCGTAGCTGGTGCTGCAGGTGCACCCGCCCAGCCTCCTCTGAGCACCACTTGGGTTCAGCCCGTCTGCATCTTACTTGGCTTGCAAACCTTTTTAACCTTTCATCCCCTTTTTGGGGTGGAAAAAGCCCATCTCCAGCCTCTAGCCCTGCAGAGCCCCCTCCTGCCTCAGTTTCCCTGGGGAAAATAAGGGAGAAGAGCCTGTTCCCAGCACAAACCCCCTGCAAGAAGAGCCTGGTTGCCCACAGCACGTGCTGGTGGCCCTGGCACCCCAGGGAGAGCAGCCAGGGCTGATCCTGCAGCACCTCTTGGCCCAGCCCGGGGGCTGCACTTCCACCCTGGAACATTTTCCAGAGAGGGAGAATAATAGGGAATAACAAAGAAATACATTTCCCTCCCCACCTTGACCTTGCATCACCCAAAATAGTGATAAAAGGGAAATGAAAATTAAGGGATGAGGGACAAAACGTCTCAAGACGTGGTGGGATGATGCCAGGCGATTCCCAGGTCCAGGGGGTGCTCCCATCACCTGGGTGGGTACAAACTTGTGCCAAATCCGTGCCCTCCTGCCTGACACCTCCCCGCTGCCCTCACCCTCTTCTCCCTGCCCCTTTCCTGGGCACCAAGTGGGTGGCACAAGCCGTCTCCGAGAAGCCCATTTTCCCACCTATGCAGGGATGATCCAGGCTTCTGCAACTCAGAGGGATGAGAGGGATGGGAAATCTCCTGGGGTCACAGCAGGGAAGCCAGGATGGGAATCCCAGGACTTGCCGTGGGGACCTGGCTGTGGAGGGGCTATCGGAGAGACGATCCCACTGTGCTCACCAGGGATGGGATGTGGGCGATGCGAAACGTGGGGTCCCCACCATCACAACAACGCATCCCTTTCCCCTCTCCTTGCAGAGCCCATAAACAGCAGCCCCTGGATAACACATTTAATCCCTCTCCTCTTGGCTATTATTCATCCCCGGGTAACCTTAAAGCCTCCCCCTTTTTCTCTGCGAGGCACCCCCAGAGCAGAGGAAATTCCTCAGCCCTGACGTGATGTGAAACACGAGCGGCTCCCCCTTCCCTGCCCCAACCTCGCCGGGCCATTTCCCAACCCAGGTTTCCCTGTAGCATCCCATTCCCTCCCCCTCTCCACCCCCCCCCCACACCCCACCCCCACCCCCCCCCCGCCCCTTTTTTCTCCCCAACCACCCTTTTTTGCATTAGACATTGTAACCCGAGAGGCTGGAAATGCAGCTCCTTTCATCTTCCATTTCCCACATCCTGAGAGTCTGGGGAGAAGGAGCCCACCCAGATGAAGGAATCCCAAATATGTGGCTCCCTCCACCTCCCCAATCCCCCCCCTCGCCGCCCCCCGTGTGGCTCCATTCACAAAGCAGATTAGCCATGCTGCCACCTCGCCCAAAAAGCCCGCGCTAAAACCCAACACACAGGCACAGAGAAATTAATTAATAAGAAGAAATCCCTGTGTCTGCTCCTCCTGGGGTGCAGGATGGGTCCCTGCCTCTCCTCCTGGGGTGCGGAGTGGGTCCCTGCATCTCCTGCCTCTTCTCCTGGGGTGCAGGATGCATCCCTGCAGCTCCGGCTTCTCCTGAGGTGCAGGATAGGTCTCTGCCTCTCCTACCTCTCCTCTCGTGGTGCAGGATGAGTCCTTGTATCTTCTCCTGGGGTGCAGGACAGGTCCCTGCATCTCCTGCTTCTCCTCTTTGGGTGCAGGATGGGTCCCTGCGTCTTCCTCCTGGGGTGCAGGATGGCTCCCTACATCTCCTGGAGTACAGGATGGCTCTCTGCATCTCCTCCTGAGGTGCAGGATGAGTCCTTGCATGTTCTCCTGGGGTGAAGGATGGGTCCCTGCCTCTCCTCCTGGGGTGTAGGATGGGTCCCTACATCTCCTGTCTCTCCTGCTGGGATGCAGGATGGGTCCCTGCATCTCCTGCTTCTCCTCCTAGGGTGCAAAATAGGTCTCTGCATCTCCTGCCCCACCTGCAGATGCCATCACCTTGCTAAGCTGGAGGGATCAGCTGGCTTAGAGGGGTTTTGGGGTGCTCCAGCACACAAGCAAGGACTTTTCCCCTCCCTGTCCTCGGGCAACTCCAGCCCCAGGACAAGATATGCATCTCCCAAGCTATCACCACTGCACTGGGGACTCAGCTGGGTCCGGGGGGACACCAGGACGCACAGGATGGGGAGAGGAAGTAGCACCCAGGGGCTGTGTTGGCTCCTGGCTTCCACGATATCGACACGTGGGTGGGGGGGAGCCCAGCACCTCTGCAGCTCCCCAAGAGCCTCCGTGCACCCCAGGACTGGTCGCATTCTGCAAGGTGCTGCCCATTGCTTGTACCACAATGACGCTGGGGAATGCAAACACATTTCATCCCTCTGCTCTGCTCTTGTGAGACCCCACCTGGAGCCCTGTGTCCAGTTCTGGAATCCCCAACATAAGAAGGAGATGGAACTGTTGCAGTGAGTCCAGAGGAAGCCACAGAGATGATCCAAGGGCTGGAGCCCCTCCGCTGTGAGGACAGGATGAGAGAGTTGGGGTTGTTCGGCCTGGAGAAGAGAAGGCTTTGGGGAGACCTTAGAGCAGTCTGAAAGGGGCTGCAGGAAAGAAACTTGGGAGGGTTTTTTTCCAAGGGCTTGGAGTGACAGGATGAGGGGGAACAGTTTTAAACTGGAAGGGGGAAGATTTAGATTAGACATTGGGAAGAAATTCTTCACAATGAGGCTGGGGAGACCCTGGCCCAGGTTGCCCAGAGCAGTGGTGGCTGCCCCATCCCTGGAGGTGTTCAAGGTCAGGCTGGATGGAGCTTTGAACCCCCTGATCCAGTGGGAGGTGTCCCTGGCAGAGGGGTGGAACTGGCTGGGGTTTGAGGTCCCTTCCCAACCCATTCCATGATTCGATGATTCATTGATTCCAAAGTCACCAGGCAGACACCAGGACACAATTTACCGCTGTAGAGGTGGCTTCAAGCAGGTGCCGGCGCACTTGGGAGGCCCAACGGCAGCACCCGCTCCCTGGCCAAGGGCAGTGGCTGCTTCCAGGGATTGCTCACCCTGCGTAGGTGGGAGCATCTTTCCTGGCCTGACTGAGGCCGGTTTCACCCTTTCCCCATGGACCTGGCAAATCCATGCCACCAATTTGCCCCACGCCCTGGACCAGCCGGTTCTGCGGGTGACCAAGCCCGAGCAGAGGGAGCCACAGGCAGACACAGCCACCAAGGTCACGCAGTGACTCAAAGCTCATGCGAGGAAAACCACAGCCTTTCTATGTCACAGCTTTAATGGCCCCAAAACCCTCCCCTCCCTCCTCCAGGGATGCTCTCCCCTCTGGTGAAGGATGCTTGAGGGGCTGGTACAGGGTTGTGCTCCTGGCTTGGCATTGACCTTGCTATTTTGTCTGCAGGACATTGGTGAAAACTTCAATTTTAGCCCTCCAAGGTCTGCAAATCTATTCCCTACTCCACTCCAGGGAGTCCAGGGTAGCAAATTGCCACTCTCTTCCCTCTGGGTATGGCCCTGGCCCTCCCTATTTGCACCTATTTGCTAATTGTGCTGGCAGGGAAGGAGGCGAGGGGGGAGGAAACACAAAAAGTAAACTGGGAAAGAAAGCACCACTGCAGCTCCAAGGGCCCAGCACAGCAATCAAGTGATAAAGCAGTAATTAAGCCTGATTATCATGCAAGGCAGCCCCGGTTAGACTGGAATGCTCTGAAGAGCCCCAAAGCTGCTGGGATTGTTTGCAGGGGCTGAGAACTGATCTTTTGATGTCTGCTGGGAGCTCCTCTCCTTGCAGACTTGCCACCAACTCCATGTGCCACCGTGAGCTCCGGCATCTCCCCATGCATGGTCCTGCTTGGGTCTTTCCTCCTTGCAAGCCCTGTAAGGTCTCCTCTGAGCTGCAAAATGCTCATGCCAAAGACTGGGTTTGACCCAGGGGTGGAGAGAGGGAGACCAGGGCAGGGTCAGCCTGGTCAGAATGGGACCTGCAGTCCTGCTTGGACATTTGTGTGTCCACACAAGTGCAAGCCTTGCTAAAAGATGAAAGCTGCTCTCCTGCACACGCTGTTTTTGGTGGGTTTCATCCCAGATTAAGAGGATTGAGAAAAGAGGTTATTCCTCCAGGTGAGGTTGGATGGGGCTTTGAGCAGCCTGGTCTAGTGGGAGGTGGCCCTGCCCATGGCAGAGGGAGGAGAACTGCGTGATCTTTAAGCTCCCTTCCACCCCAAACCATTCCATGATTCTATGATTCCATGAGGGTAACGCTGGTAGCAAGCAGGATGGGGTTTGTTTCATGTTAGCTTGAAGGTCTGACACATCCCAACGGCCTCACCCAGGCTGGCAGGGGGAAAGGTGAGTATGTGGGATGGGCCTGGGGGGAAAAGGTGGCTCCCGGCCCTGCTTTGGAGTCCTTTTGGAGAACGGGGATGAGTCTGGGTGGGTTATTCTGGAAAGAGATGGATACAGGTGGGCAATGTGGGAGCATCCCCCCTCCACGTGGCTGGAGCATGGGGAAAGTCTCCCCACCACCTCCAAGACCCGGGAGTTTCCTCAAGCTGAAGGGGATGCAACTGTTGACTCATTCCCCCAGGGAAATGAGCAGTTGCGCAGGTTAAGGATGATTTGGCCCCAGATCATCTCGGGGTTGCTGCTCCCTCCAACACTAATTAGCACGTTTGGGCAGAGAGAGGAAGAAGGCTGCACCTCCCAAGGAGGTCAGGAGAAGACAGCCCCCAGGAAACCCCGGGTGAGGTTTGTTTGTCAATAAAGGGTTTGTGTTTCCAGGACAGCCCCTTTGGTACCTTTCATCATCCCAGCAAAGAATTTGATAATGAGTTTGAGGGCCAGATGCTGAGTCACCTCATCCCATGGCTCAGCCCCGACTGGCAGAACCAGTTGTCCCAAATATGCCCAGGCGTCGGGTGGGAATACGGCAGGAGAAAGGCGCTGTCCGCCCCTCTCCTCCACCCTCAGCTTGCATCACCCCAAATAATAACAATAATATATTTATAATAATAATAATATAAAAAAAAAAAAAGGATGAAGGCTGCTGCATCAGGTTCTCCATGCCTTACCCCAGATAAAAATGTCAACTTCTGGGTAAAAACATATGTAGGTTTTTCAGAGTTTAGGTTTTCAGTTGTCTCAGCCCCTGAAAGAGGATGTGCTGTGTTCTTGGTAAGGCTAAAAGAGGCAACGGTGGTGGTGAACCCTTCCCGGCCGGCGCGACGGCTGAGCCAGAGCTCCAAAACCACCTTTGGGTTTGCATTTTGGTTGGGTTTTATTATTATTTTTTTTTTTAAAAAAAGAAATACTAAAGGAGCTGGGAGCTCACCAGCATTTCCAGTAAAGCCCATTCGATTTCAAGCAATTCATCCCACAAGTATGTGTGGGATGCTGGGAACTCCTCAGTCTTGCTCGGGTGCAGGAGCCCAGATGGGCTTTGTCTGGACTGATTCAAGCCCCGGTGGCTGGAGCTCTTTGCTCTAAATGCTGATAGAGTGAGTAATCAGAGCCCTCCATCCAGTGCATTATTTATCTTATCTCTGAAACTCGGGAAAGCATCCCAGCCTTCCCAGCCAGCGACTTCCGTGGAAAACAAGGGGGGGGAAGACAAAAAAAAAGGGTTGTGAGTCATGAAATCATGGAATGGGTTGGGTTGGAAGGAACCTCAAAACCCATCCAGTTCCACCCCCCTGCCATGGGCAGGGACACCTCCCACTGGATCAGGGGGCTCAAAACCCCATCCAACCTGGCCTTGGACCTCTCCAGGGATGGGGCAGCCACCACTGCTCTGGGCAACCTGGGCCAGGGCCTCCCCACCCTCATCGTGAAGGATTTCTTTCCAATATCTAATCTAAATCTTCCCCCTTGTCCGATCAATACAAGTCCTTGGAAAAAGCCGCTCCCAAGCTTCATTCCTGGAGCCCCTTTCAGTCCTGGGAGGCTGCTCTAAGGTCTCCCCAGAGCCTTTTCTTCTCCAGGCTGAACAACCCCAACTCTCTCAGCCTGTCCTCACAGCAGAGGGGCTCCAGCCCTCGGATCATCTTTGTGGCTCCTCTGGACTCGCTCCAACAGATCCCTGTCCTTCCTGTGCTGAGCCCTCCAGAACTGGATGGGGTCTCCAGGTGGGGTCTCACAGAGTGGAGCAAGAGGGGCAGAATCCCCTCCCTCACCCTCTGGTCCCACTGCTGTGGATGCAGCCCAGCACACGGGTGGTTTCTGTGCTGGGAGCGCACAGTGCTGGCTCACGTTGAGCTTCTCACCCACCAGCACCCCAAGTCCTTCTCCTCAGGGCTGCTCTCCCTCATCCTGTCACTCCAGGCCCTTGTATAAAGCCCCTCCCCAGCTTTCCTGGAGCCCCTTTCAGTCCTGGGAGGCTGCTCTGAGGTCCCCCCAGAGCCTTTTCCTCTCCAGGCTGAACAACCCCAGCTCTCTCAGCCTGTCCTCGGGGCTCCAGCCCTAGGTCAGCGGCCCCTGGTAGTGTAAAGGGGGGCAGTTGAGGCACCGCTCTGCCCGTAACGGCGGGAGGGGCCCTGGCGGTGCCAGGATTACAGGGAACACTCGAACGTGAGGAAGAAGCCGTGACCTCCGGCCCGGGTTAACACACAGGGCCTGGCAGCGGCGGCCGCCCCGTTCGCCACGCGCCCCCAGCCCTCACCCCCCCCCACCCGCACTTGGCGCCCATTCCCGCCCGCAGCCACCGCCCCACCCCCGGGCCCGCTCCCTATTGGCTGTGACGCGAGGGGGCGGGCCTCCCCGTCCCCGGGCTCTCTACCTATTGGCTGCGGCAGCGGTGGGCGGGCTTCCCTATCCCCGGGCTCGCTTTCTACTGGTTGTAGCGGCGCCGCGGGCGCGGCCGCGCGGCGGTACCCGGGGCGAACGCCCCGCCCACAACCTCGCTTTCTATTGGCTGTGGCTACGGTGGGCGGGCCTCACAGTCCCCGCTTTCGCTCTCTATTGGTTGTAGTGGCGCGGGGGGCGGGGCTGTGCTGGCGCGACAGTGCCGCCCCGCGGCTGCTCCCACCCCGCCCCCCGCGGCCGCTCCTCCCGGCGCCGCCGGGGCCGCCGCGCCACACGGGAGCCCCGCGCTGCGCCCAGCGGCCGCCCCGCCGCCGCTCCCGCCCCTCGTGTGCTGCTGCAGCCTGCTCCACGGGCTCCCCCGCCCGCTTCTCTGCCGGCACCGAGCCGGGTCGGGAGTCACCGGTGCCGGCACCGGAGGCACTGGCACCGAGCCGGGTCAGGAGGCACCAATACCGGCACCGACCCTGAAAGAGAGGCACCGGTACCGGAGCGACCGGCATCGAGCCGGGTCAGGAGGGACTAGCACCGAGCCGACCCGGAGGAACCGGTACCGGCACCGGAGGGACCAGTACCGGTATCGGGAGAACCAGTACCAGCACCGAACCGGGTCGGGAGGCGCCGGCACCGGAGGGACCTGCACCGGTGGCACCGAGCCGGGTCGAAAGGGACCGACACCAACACCGGCACCTGCACCGGAGGGACCTTTACCGGAGGCACCGGTCCCAGGATTCAGGCGGCGGCCCCGGGATGCTGCTGTCGCAGATCACCGCGCTGTCCCACCTGCGCGGCGGGTCCGGAGCGGAGCTGCTCCCCGGCAAACTCCAACCAGGTACGGGCGGTGACCGGCTGAGGGTGGGAGCGCAGGGGGTGGGGGCGGTGGAGCCCCGTGCGGAGCGGTAATGGGCGTCTCTCCCGCAGGGAAGGAGCAGGAGCCGCTGGAGAAGCTGTACCGGGTGGGGCAGTTGCTGGGCAGCGGCGGCTTCGGGTCGGTTTACTCAGGGACGCGGCTCTCCGACAACAGCCCGGTGAGTGGCGGGGCCGGGGGCGGGGGGAGCGGCGCGGGGGAGCGGCGGGGGGAGCGGCGAGCTCATCCCCCCCTCCTCTGCCCTTGCAGGTGGCCATCAAACACGTGCCTCGGGGCCGCATCTGCGAGTGGGGCGAGCTGGTGAGTGAGCGGGGCTACCGGGGAGACCGGGCACTGGGGAGGGGGGAGCAGGCGTGCGGTCACGGAGGGACACGGAGCAGTCCGGCCGGGGGATGCTCAGTATTGGGGGGAGCAGACAGTACGCACCAGAGCATCCCAGCCGGGGGCTGCTCGGTGCCGGGGATATCGGGCAGGAGGCCATTGGGGCATCCCCTTGGCATCGGTGGGGAAGCCCAAGCACCGGGAAAACCGGGCAGGGAGCCACCGGAACATCCCCTTGGTACCGGAGCGATCGGGTTGGGGATACAGGAGCATCTACTGCGCGGGGGGAGGGCACCAGAGCATCGCCTTCGTAGTGGGGAGGGATGCTCCGTACCGGTGGGATTGGGCAGGGGGACACGGGAACATCCCCTGGGTGGGATGGGGGGTATGCTCAGTACTGGTGGGGCCGAGCAGGGGGACACTGAAGCATCCCTTTGGCGCTGGGGGGATGCCCAGGCACTGAGGGGATCGGATAGGGGACACCGGAGCATCCCCTTGGCACTGGTGGGGACCAGACCGCCAGCATCAGCCCCACTCATGGCATCATGGTCTCCCCACAGCCAAACGGTACCCGTGTGCCGTTGGAGATCGTCCTGCTGAACAAGGTGGGCTCCGGCTTTGGCGGCGTCATCCAGCTCCTCGACTGGTTTGAGCTGCCAGACAGCTTCGTGCTGGTGCTGGAGCGACCGGAACAGTCGCAAGACCTCTTTGATTTCATCACGGTGAGGGGTTCCCTGTCCGAGGAGCTGGCGCGGGAGTTTTTCCGCCAGGTGCTGGAGGCCGTGCAGCACTGCCACAACTGCGGCGTCCTGCACCGCGACATCAAGGACGAGAACATCATTGTCGACCTCTCCACTGGTGACCTCAAGCTCATTGACTTTGGCTCTGGCACCTTCCTGAAGGACACTGTCTACACCCAGTATGATGGTGAGCCCACACCCAGGGAGATGCTCCAGTGCCGGGCATCGCATGGCCCAATGGAGACTGGGAGGGTGGGGGGAATTAATTATTCAGCTGGCTGCTGAGTTGGCTTTTTGGCTCGACGTGGATGTTGTGAAACAGGAGACAGGTCCCATCCCTCTCAACAGCCTCCAGCACCCACCCTGCCCTGGGCTTGGCTGGGGTGGGGGGGAACCAGCCCCATGCTCTGTGGTGATGGGGCAGGGGGACATTGGGACATCCCCTGGGCAGGGTCGGGGGGATGCTCAGTACTGCTGGGGCCGGGCAGGGGGGCACCAGAGCCATCCTCTTTGCACTGGTGGGCCAGGCATGAGGTACCACACCCCCAGTTCATGGCATCATGGTCTCCTCACAGCCAAGCCCTAGGTGGGGGTAGCAGGGTGGGGACTGGTGAGCCTTGTGTGCCTGTCGGTTGGGTGTGCAGACACCGAAAGGCTTGGGATGCTCCGCTTCCCTCGTTTGTCTTGGCTTATTATTTTTGTTTTGGCCAAGGCGGGGGTGAAAGGCGTGGTTTTTCCCCACCCTTGGGTTATTTTCAGCGTGTAACGGCCGGGCCTTCCCCGTGCCCGTGCTGCCATCTTCCGGCACCGCCGCCTTGGCTTTACAACTCAAAGTTTGTAAACAAGAGTCAGGTGCTGGCGAGGGGGTGGCGGGTTACAGCGGATGTCCCTTCCCCCTCCCGCGTCCCCAAGGATGCTCGGGTGAGGATGTGGGAGTGGGCAGCATCCGCCTGACGAGCTCTGCCTGTATCCTGTTAGGGACACGGGTGTACAGCCCACCCGAGTGGATCCGCTACAAGCGCTACCACGGCCGTTCGGCCACCATCTGGTCCCTGGGTGTCCTGCTCTACAACATGGTCTGCGGGGACATCCCCTTCGAGCAGGACGAGGACATCATCCGGGGCCACATCTTCTTCCGACGGCAGGTTTCTTTAGGTGGGTACCCAGTTTGAGCAGCGGGGGGTGGATCACAGGTTTTCTGAGGTGGCACCAGGCATGCAAGAGTAGAATCAGAATGGCTTGGGTGGAAAAGACCTTTGAGATCATCGAGTCCAACCAAGCATCCCACTCATACAGCTATGGAGTAGGTTTGTCTCCTTGTGATTTGCTGGAGGAGGGTGGCACACGTCCTGCCATCCTGTTCTCCTCCCACATGGATCACCTCCTGGGAGGTTTGGGTGTGGCTCTGAGCACACCCAGCATGGCCTGGACAGTGTGGATGGTGGTACAAGGTGGACAGGAGCCTTCGCTGGCTGACCAGTGCTTTCTGGTTTCTCTCCCCAGAGTGCATGGATCTCATCCGGTGGTGTTTGTCCATGCGCCCCTCGGACAGGCCATCTCTGGAAGACGTTTTCAACCATCCTTGGCTGCAGGGCACCATTCACCTGCCCTCAGAGACAGCAGAGATCCACCTGCACAGTTTGGTCCAGGAGCCTGGCAAGTAACAAGCTCCACACCTCTCCTGGCCACAAGAAGCAAAGGAAACCAGGCTTCTTCCTCATGGCTGAAGCACCAAGCATGGACCAGCAGCTGGGAACACGCATATCCTTCCCTGGAGCTCAGTTGGAGACCTGGTCTGCCAGGGGCTGGTGGCCACATCCAAGCCTGGGCTTCAAGTGAATGACCCTGTCTCCTCGGATGTTATGCCAGTAATTTTTTTTTTTTGGGTTTCATTCTGGTTTTGGAAGCTTCCAAGTGTCTTCCTGACCAGCTGAATTCAGGACTGCGAGATGACCAGAGACCTTATTTGCGAGAAAAGCTTCAACTGGGGAAGCTGGTGGGGAGGAGGAGGGCAGGGGCCATGGCCAGCTGGCTGTCTCTGCCCTGCTGCCACTGTGCTCGAGTGCCTTCAGCTGCGGGCTGGGCTGTGCTGGAGGGAATACTTGCAGTTTACTGCTGTTTTTCCAAGACTTGCCTGGCTTTAGAGTTCCCTTTTCCAAACCAAAACAGGTCAGAAGATGCTTTGAAGCCGAGCAGGCACTGCCTCACTCCCGTGCCTCCATCTCACATGGATTTTCTGGGGTTCTTTGCTTCCCTGTGCCCTCACGAATGCACAAACAATGCAAACCGACAGAGCTGTAAATGTGTATAAAGTTCTAGAGGAGCAAAGCTTGCTGTACAGTTGTTCATAGGGATAAGATTTTACCTCTTTTTTTTTTTCCCAGGTTTTGTTATTAATTTATTTTCATGAATTTGTTATTCTTTTTTTTTTTTTTTTTTACAGAGGGCTCTAGCTGGTAGGGTAACTTATTTATTTATTTATAATTCACGTGGGTTTCCAGCCCATGCCTTGCTTCTACAGCTGCTGATCCCCCACCCCAGGTTGTCCATTTGGGTCTTCCCCCTGTGTCTGTCCTTTGTCCACCCCCAAGTCCGTAGTGTTTGTGTCAGGTGCCTGGTGGAGTTGTGGAGCAGTTGTCTCCTCCCCATCTTTCTGTGTCCATAAGTCTGGTCACTGTCGTTTCCTTGCCACGTGCAGAGCTCAGTTTGCAGATGAATTTTGGGTTTCCCAACTGGGGTGTCTTGGCTGGGGCTTGGGAGGTGGGGGGAACCTGGCCTGGGCTGTTCACACTGTCCAAATCTTTACCTGTAACCAAGGGCAGGTTTGTTGTTAATAGTTAATATTGTACAGGGGAATTCAGAAATCTTATTTTTTGTATGCGGTTTTAAATAAAAACAAACCACTTGACTTGATGGAAACATCCCTTTCTTGTGGGGTGGGATGAAGGATACTGGGAGGGTGCTGGGTACCGCACCATGGCTGTGGTGGGGGTGTCTCCACTCCAAAAGTCCCACCCAAAGGCTTGGTTTCAAGCAAGACGAACCAGGGGAAAGCACCACTGCTGGATCCAGCCCTTGGTGGGGTGTTTCCAGTGCCAACTGCTCCTGGCAAGGCTCCTGGGAGAGATCAAAAGGGGGTGTGGAGCACTCTTGGTTTCCATTCATCCTTAGGCTGGTGCAGAGCATGTGCTGGGGACAGGGAGTAAACAAAGATCAAAGCGCCCTTACGAAAGGCCGGATGCTGTCAGCCAAATTCAGTTTTGGTGAGGCAGATCCTGTTGCTCTGGCTCTGTTGGCGCAGAGCGGGTGTTGCGTGCCGGGTGTCAGTGGGTGAAGAAAGCCACCAGCGGGCTGTCCCCACCTCCAGCTCTGCTGCAACCGAGCGAGAGGAACTTGATCTCCAGATGAGAAGTCGGTCGCTATCAGTCAGCAGCGGTAACGCTCCACTCGAGCTTTACCCTCCAAACTGTCAAACCCCACTTCCCAGCTCTGCAGCGTGGTTTGGTTTGGTTTGGTTTTGCTAGGGATTTTTATTTTAACTAATATCATGTAATTTGGAAGCCCTGCTCCTGCCTGGCCACATGGAGCACTTGCAGGGCTGTGCCTCCTGCTCCAAGGAAGGAGCACGTTTGCCCTGCTTTGCAAGTCCCGCAGCCGGCTGGACACAAAGGGACCCTCTTTTCCTTCCCTTGCCCCAGGACTTTCTCACTTAACCCCGCCCTGCTCAGGGAGCGATCCCTTTTCCTGGCTCGCCCCTGCCAGGGCTGCTCTCCGAAGGAATGAGGGGGTCCTGGAGCCACATCTCAGCCTCGTGGGTGCCCTGGTGTGCTGTGTCACCGCTGTGCCTCTGCCTTCAGCAGAAAGGGTGAACTCGGTTGGGTTGCTTTGTTTCTTTACTCCTTTGGGTTTTTTTATTCATTCCCCCCCCCTTTTTTCCCCCCCTTTTTTCCCCCCCTTTTTTCCCCCCCTTTTTTCCCCCCCTTTTTTCCCCCCCTTTTTTCCCCCCCTTTTTTCCCCCCCTTTTTTCCCCCCCTTATTTCCCCCCCTTATTTCCCCCCCTTTTTCCCCCCCCTCCTTTTTCCCCCCCTCCTTTTTCCCCCCCTCCTTTTTCCCCCTCCTTTTTCCCCCTCCTTTTTCCCCCTCCTTTTTCCCCCTCCTTTTTCCCCCCCCTTTCTCCCCCCCTTCTCCCCCCCCTTTCTCCCCCCCCCTTTCTCCCCCCCCCTTTCTCCCCCCCCCCTTTCTCCCCCTCCCTTTCTCCCCCCGCTTTCTTCCCCCCTTTTCCCCCCCCCTTTCCCCCCCGTTCCCACCCCCCATTTTTCCCCCCCTATTTTTCCTCCCCTTTCATCTTTCCCTCAGGGCTGCTCCAAGCAGGAGCCACAGCTCCAAACACCTTCCTCATTTAGGCCTATTTTGAGATGTGGTTTCTATTTACCCTCCTCTCTTGCTTTTATCCCCGGACCATCGGGGAATGTGCTCTCACACAAGACCAAACCTCTGCCACCCCACCTGCTACCCTGAGCAGCCCAAGCCCCTGGGGTGGCCGCTGTCCCCTGCAGCCACCACCCAACGCTATCACGGCTGTCCCGGCTGCAGGCTGAGCTCAGCCCACCCTTCCCGTAAATGCTCGCTCACGGCTGTGGTGTTTCTTAGAAAACTCGCCGCAGAGAGGCTGAGCAGGTCCTGCGTGGTGCTGGGGTGCTGATAATCACCATATTTCCACCTGCTGCTGCTGATTCTGCCCCCACTAGCCTTGTGCTGCAGGAGGGGAAAGGTGCCATCGTGCCCCCCCTGCAAGATCCTGCTGCACGGGTACCATCCGGTCCTGCCAGGGCCACTGGCTGCATCCAAGGTTTGGATGGTGGGAAGGGACCTGCGCATGTTTGATCCCCTGGGCTTGATACCTTCACCTGGCTGAGAGGTGTTCACCAGGTGAACACCTCCAGGATCGTGTCCCAGACCTGTCCTGTGGGGAAAGGACCATGATAGCTGTGACAGGACGTGGAGATGAGCAGCTGCAGCGTTTGCTGCCTGTTGTTTCCCTCCACATGACCATCACATTGTGGCGTGGGCAATGCAGGGGCTGGAGGAAAGGGAAAAGGCCTTTTCCCCTCTTGTTTCTCCTCAGTCAGGGGACATTTACTGCCCTTCAGGTCCATCAGCTACACCAGAAGAGGACAAAGCTGCAGCAGTTACCCAGAGGGAAGCAATATGGATCCACTACCGCTCCCCAACCTCCCTTTCATGACATTCTAGCACAGGTAGCGTGTGCAATTCAGAAAGCAGAATAAAGGGCCAAAGCAGGACCAGGATAAGACTTCAGGCCATTGGACATCCCGTTCTGGGAGCTCTGGATGACTGAGGGTTTGCAAAGTGCCAGCACTCATCACAGCTGTGCCTTCCTGAATATATCCATCTCCAGTTGAGGTGTATGGCCATGCAGGAAGGACTGGCCAGGAGAGCCTGGAGCAAAATGAACATTTATATATTCCACATCCATTTTTGGGAATGGGAGAAGAGCAACAGCCAAACATTTGCCACAGCTGGAAAAACATAGATGAGTACTGAGGAGAAAAGCCACCAAAGGAGCAGAGGCTGGGCTTGCTGCAGGGACCTGAGAAGCTGGAGATTCAGAGGTGTCCCATCACAAGGAAAACAAACATCCAGCTGTCCCCGAGGTGGCATCTTGAAACCCTTTGGCCCGTCTCAGCACAGAGAGTCACAGGAGCTGTTTTAAACACCTGCCTTGGGATGAGGTGAATTATCAGCAATCCAGGTGTCCCACAGCTCCAGCTCCTCAGCAATGAAGCCTTGTGGAAGTCAGTCTCCAATTGCCTTGACAATGGCCTGTGTGGCAATAGCATTATCTCCACAGGGATGTGGGGAAACTGAGGCACAGTGACCCAACACACTGGAGATCTTTTGCAGTGGAGCTTTGGTTTGCTTGACTTTCCCTGCCATGTCCCTCCTCAGGCTGGGACTGGCCATGGAGAAGCTCCCATCTCCAAATCCCTGATGTCCCCGTGTCCCCTGGGAAATGGGATTTATTCCTCCAGGCCCCAAGACCAAAGCCCTGCACCCTTCTAAGCATGAACCTGGGGTAAAATATGTCCCTTCTGAGCCCTTCTCCAAAAGTCCCCCCGTGCTGTCATGGCGAGGGGGCCCAGGTGCTGGTTTCAGGCACCTGGATCACCTTTTGAGACCAAAGTCTTGTGTTTTGGAGTTTACACCAACCTTCCTGAGTGTGGGATCTGTGCTAATGCTGCCTCCGTGACACATCAAAACTGCACCACTCGGCCCGAGAGTTGGTGGGGGGTTTCATGAGGAAAAACCACTACTGTAAAAAAAGGTAAACTTAACCACAAAAGCTTTCCAATGTGTAAAGTTGAGTCACATTTAGCAGCTTCGGCCAAAGATAAATATTTTTAAAAGTGGTAACAGGAAGATTTGTTTCATCTCTTTCCAAGGTTTTGGTCCCCTTTCTCCAGGGTAATATTTTTTGTGTCCTTAATCATTGTATTTATCACAGTTAGGAAGGGGTTAAGAGACCCGAAAAATGAAACAGCAGCTCTTTTTCAAACTGAAGCAGCCTCTTCAGTTACCTGAAATGACACACAGGCACCCGGGTGCACTCGAAGGGTGCGCGGGTTGAAGAGACAGAGATCTCACCCCGCTGCCAAAGCTGTGAGAAAAACAGAAGTGGCAAAATGTCATTTCAGGTCAAGCCTTGCTGAAATTTTTCATCTTCTTTGCCTTGAAATGGGCCTCTCCCCCCCTCTCCTTCCCCAGCACACGCCTTGGAAGGCATTGGTACCGACCCCAACGGAAGCCGCCCCCGCGCCGCCAACCGCGCGGCACGGCAGCCGGAATCTCAGCGCCAGGCTATGGCCCATGGGAAATCACTCGCTGTGCATGGGTGCTCAGAGGCTTGAGTGTGTGTAGATCCCACCAAAGCACATCTGTTCGGCTCAGTTTGGGCCAGGTTGGCTCCTTCCGTGAGCAGCTGAGACCTGACAGCAATGGAAACAATACAGAAAGGATCTGAAGCTACTGGAGAGTGTCCAGAGGAGGCCATGAAGCTGGTGAAGAGTCTGGAGGGGAAATATATGAGGAGAGGCTGAAGTCACTTGGTCTGTTCAGCCTGGAGAGGAGGAGACTGAGAGGGGATCTCATAGCAGTTCCCACACAAGGGAGGAGGAGGAGAGCCCCTGAGCTCTTCTCTCTGGTGACCAATAACAGGACTCAAGGGAATGGCAGGGAGATGTGCCAGGGGAAGGTTGGGTCGGACATTAGGAGAAAATTCTTCATCCAGCGGGTGGTGGAGCACTGGAACAGCTCCCCAGGGAAGCAGTCACAGCCTGACAATATTCCAGAAGACCAACACCCTCAGCTCCATCGGGTGAATGTTGGGGTTGTCCTGTGCAGGGACAGCAGTTGGACTCGATGGTCCTTGTGGGTCCCTTCCAACTCAGGTCATTCTATGATTCCATGAAGCACAGCCACAGAAGCCAAGGATTTGGAATTCAGTCTTTCCCCCCATTCTCCCACTGGGTTATCCCTCTTTCTGGGGAAAGATGCAGGACAATGATCCACCTTCCCTTGCTTGGGTGGAGGGGGCACTCTCCTGTTTTTTCTGGCTGGGTGTTTCCAAACAAAGTCTTTGATAAAGCCAATAAATGAAGCACGAGAAGATGATGTGTGAACTGCCCTGGAAAAACAGGAGGGAAAACTCCTCCAAGGAAGATCTGAAATTGAACAGCAAAGCAAAGCCACCCTGCCTGGGTGGAGGGGACAGGAGGCATCCAAAGAAGGCTTTGCAGGGATGTGTAGACACCAAAAGTGACTCCAGGACAGATGGACAGACTCTGGGTGCTCAGCCTCCCACCCACACCCAGGGTTCTCCAGTGCTGGATGGTTTCCATTTCTCAGAGTTTCCAGTCATGTTACGGGATGAAGGGATTTGCAATAACCCTGTTTGTCACACCTTGTAGCCCACAGGCTTTTACCTCTGGGGGGAAGGAGTGGCATTTCCACCCTGCATGGACCAGCTCCTTTCTGGAAGCTTTCCCAGTCCAGCACAGAACCTCCTGACCAAAAGGGCAGTGATCTCCCTGAAGGCGGCTACTTCAAAATGCTCTGCTTTTGCCAGCTCTTGTTTCTTTTCTCCATTTCAGCGTCAGGGTGGGAAAAGGAACTGATTCTTCTCTCTTGGTTTTCGTTCTTGTTCAGAATCGAAAGCTGCTGGGGATTCTGGGGTCACTGTGAAGATCCTGGGCACACTGTGGAGATCCTGGGCTCACTGATGTGGATCTTGATCTCACTGTCAGGGATCCTGGGCTCATTGCTGGAGTTACTGGGCTCACTGCTGGGGATCCTGGTCTTGCTGATGGGGATCCTGAGCTCTCTGATGGGGATTCTGGTCTCACTGTAAGGATCGTGGAATCACTTCTGGGGATCCTGGGCTCGCAGCCAGGGTCTTGGGCTCGCTCTGTTCCTCAAAATATCTCTCTGTACTTCGAGAGCAGCTGATGGAGAGGGAAAGAGCAGGACTAAGTTGGCTCAGAGCACAGCACCTGGGTGCAAGGCACCAGCGCTGAGCCTATGCCGCCCTCTGCTGTCAGCCCGTTCCTCTAAAAAACAGGTTCTTTTAGAAATGTGCCTGCTTTTTATTTTTCCTTCTCTATTTTGAACACTCCCGGCCATCCCGCATCCCGAAAGACTCTCCAAGTGTCTCCCTGAGTGCTCAATGGGAGTCAGGCCCCATCCTTGAAGTGATGACAGGAGCCCTTCACATCTGCCCTGACCTAGAGGCTGAGCCAGGGGTGAGAATTGTCCCTTTTCTCATGTCCCCAATACCTGGGACATCCCGAGGGGTGTCCGGCTCCCTCCTGCTATTGTCTTGCCCTTTGCAAACACAGGCCTTGTGAAGAACTGACTGGCGTGGGGCACAGCCACGCTGGCTGAAAGATTCCCCAGGGGCCAGTGCATGGTTTATTGGATCATGGAACAATTTGGGTCAGAAGGGACCTCAAAGTCCATCCAGTTCCAACCCCCTGCCATGGGCAGGGACACCTCCCACTGGATCAGGGGGCTCAAAGCCCCATCCAACCTGGCCAACAATCCCCAACATAAGAAGGATGTGTAACTGTTGGAGTGAGTCCAGAGGAGGCTAAGATGATCCTAGGGCTGGAGCCCCTCTGCTGTGAGAACAGGCTGAGAGTTGGGCTTGTTCAGCCTGGAGAAGGCTCCAGGGAGACCGTAGAGCAGCGTACCTGAAGGGGACCTACAAGAAAGCTGGGGAAGGACTTTTTGCAAGGGCTTGGAGTGACAGGACGAGGGGGAATGGCTTTGAATTGGAAGAGGGAAGATTTAGATTGGACATCAGGAAGAAATTCTTCACGCTGAGGGTGGGGAGGCCCTGGCCCAGGTTGCCCAGAGCAGTGGTGGCTGCCCCATCCCTGGAGGTGTTCAAGGCCAGGTTGGATGGAGCTTTGAGCCCCCTGATCCAGTGGGAGATGTCCCTGCCCATGGCAGGGGGTGGAATTGGATGGGCTTTGAGGTCCCTTCCAGCCCAACCCATCCCATGATTCTGTAATGTCAGCTCCTCCTGTTACAAGGGGACACCTGGCATCACGGCTCGGCTGTGGTCTGGAAATAGTCCCTAAGGGCCCTGAATCCGTGAGGGGACCACGACAGTGGGTGCGGAGCCACGCTGGGCTCTATCCCCCCCCACCCCCCCCAGTGCTCAGGCTGCGTCCCCCGCCCCCCGCGGGTGGTTTAATCCTCCTCCCCCGTCCTTCTCCCGATGGTTTCGCCCAGGTGTTCGCTGCTCGTCTTAGCGTCCCCCTCTGCAGCGCCGCTGTCCCCGCCCCCTTCATGACGTCACTCCCCTTTCTCGCTCGTGATTGGTCAATCTCCGGCAGACAGCCCGCAGCAGCCAATAGCAGCGCGTACCCCGCCCGCATCCAATATGGCGGCGCCCTCCCTTCCCGCCCCCAAGATGGCGGCGCCCTCCTTACCCGCACCCAAGATGGCGGCGCCGGGGCCCGCGGGCGGGCGGCGCTGAGAGCCCCGCGGGAGCCGCCGCTTCCCCCCGCCCCGCTCCGGCGCCGCGCGGGGCCGGCCGGCCGGTGGGCCCGCTCGCTCGCTGGCTGGCCGGCCGGGCCGCCCGCCCCTCCGCCATGGCGGCCGAGGGCGGGAGGCAGTTCTGGAAGCGGAGCGCCAAGCTGCCCGGCAGGTGAGCGCGGGCCCGGCCACACCGGTACCGGTACCGACCGCGTCCCTCCCTGCGCTGGAGCGGGGCGGGGGAAGCCTCTCGGCTGGGGGGCTGGGAAGGGACCGAGGGGTGCGGGGGCTGGGGGGGCTCCGCAAGGGCTGTGGGTACCGCGGACACCCAGTCTGGCGATGGGTCTGGGGGTTTGGGGTGGCCCTCAAGGGGATTGGGGGGTACCGGGGCACCCACTGTGCCCTGTGCAAGGGTTGGGGATACCAGGGGTACCCACCCTGAGGCTGGGGGCTCGGGGTGCCCCCTGCAAAGGGTGGGGGGTACCAGGGGCATCACCCCTGGTAATGAGGATGGGGCTTGACGTTCCTTCTCAAGGGGATTGAGGGTACCAGGGGCACCCACGGTGTCCCCTGAAAGGAGTGGGGGTACCCCGGGCATCCGGCTTGGGGCTGGAGTCTTTGGGTGCCCTCTGCGAGGGGTGAGGGGTACCAGGGGCACTTAGCCTGGCGATGGGGCTGAGGCTCAGGGGCCCTCTACAAAGATTGGGGGTATCCCGGGCATCCAGCCTGGGGCTGAGGGCTTGGGGTGCCCTCTGTGAGGGATGGGGGGTACCTGGGGCATCCAGCCTGGCGCTGAGGGCTTGGGGTGCCCTCTGTGAGGGGTGGGGGGTACCTGGGGTATCCAGCCTGGGGCTAGGGTCTTGGGGTGTCCCCTGCAAAGGTTGAGGGTACCGGGGGCATCCAGGCTGGCAATAGGGCTGGGAGCTTGGAGTGCCCCCTCCGAGGAATTGAGGGGGTACCAGAGGCAACCATGGTGCCCTCTGCAAGGGATGGGGCAGCAGGGGCGTCCGTCTTGGGGCTGGCACCTTGGGGTGACCCGTGAAGGGGACTGGGGGGTACCAGGAGCATCCACCCTGGGGCTGGGGGCTCAGGGTGCCAGGGTACCCAGCCTGGTGATGGGACTGGGGGCCCTGTGTTGCCCCTCTGAGGAGGATACTGGGGCACCCCTGTCTGTGGGGTGGAGGAGTTTTGCTGGAGGAACCCCCCATGTGAGTGACGTGCCAGGCCTGCCCCATCCCTCTGTGGGGCAGGCCAGGCCGTGGGACAGCTGTTGGGACCCCGTGTGTCCCCTCACCAGGTGGGAAGCAGGATGGAGGGATCAGGGCTTTGAAGGCTCCCTGGGGTGGTTTCAGAGGCAGGGCTGTGCCATGGCCCTTTCCACAGAGCCTGTAGAAACCTCGTCCTTTCCTGGAAGCCCTTGGAGGTATCACCTTGGGTGGCAGTGGGGCTCTGGCCCAAGCAGGTGCCCCAGCTGACACGTGTGCCCCCCGTTATCCTCTCTAGTGTGGGGGTGTCACTGCTGGTACAGCTCTGCTTGGTACGAAGGGCTGGGGATGTTCTCTGTGTGCACCTCACGGCTTCGGTTCCTCAGGCTGTGCTCCACCATCCCTGCCAAGGCACCTACGCTCACCCACGGATGGGGAACACGAGTGAAATGTTGGATTTGACCAATGTTTAGGAGGAAGACACTGGTGGGGATAAAGGAGACACTCCATGCAAGGCCTTGGAAGCAAGACTTCCATGGGAAGAGGGCACCCATCTCTCTGGGGGGAGGCTTTCACAAGGGCTCTTCCCATCTGCTGCTCTCACGTTTGCTCTTGTTTGCCTGATCTGACCCTTGCCCTTCCACTTCCACATGCTCATCTGGCCTTAAATCCTGCCGGGCTGGTTAAAGCATTCTTTCCAATGTGCTTTCATTTGGCTCATTGTTGCTGCACCGGCTCGGTCAGGTTGGTGGGACAATCCAGGTCCCTGGCAGGCAGAGGGAGAGCAACAAGCACTGCGTGTTCCTCCTCTTTTGCTCACAGGGAAAGAAAATGGGGTGTTCTCCGGGGGTCACTTTGCCTCCTGATGGCTCCATCCCTTCCCCAGAGGACACAGCCGTGCTTCCAGGTTGTGATCTTTAGGCAGTCTCCCTTCCACAGTGGGTGATTTGGAGTTTCAGTTTAGAAAGCCCAAACCAGGTGAACCGGTCTGGGAGGCAGCAGATCCTGCCTGGACAATACACTACGGAGTCATTTTTTTTGGCAAAGCTCTGCCCTGCTTCTAATTGGCTGCTTGGCAAATATCCTGCTGTCCAGGAAGCTTATTCCTCCCCTCCAGCTACTCTACGTGCCTATCCTTTCCAGGGATAATTACTGACAGGTCTTGGGCAACAGCACCACGGAACGTGGAGGTGGGACGTGCTGCATCCATGGCTGCTGGATGTGAAACTCCCTTGCTTCGTTTTTGTCTGAGCTGTGAGAGCTCTTCCCATGCAGATTCTTGGCTCTCTCCTCTCTTTGCCTTGACCAGCTGGCAGAGGGAGGCTTTGTAAGGTTTTGGAGACTGTCAGCTTCCTTTCCCATGGCACTTTGTGCAGTTGGTCGCTTTTTAGTAGCTTTTAGTTGGTGCTTTTTCCCTGTAGTTTCAGGTGGCAGAATGAGTCAATGTTATTTCGTATTCCCTGTGCTGCCTTGTGGTTTTTGCATTGGGAATTAGAACCATGGAGTGGTTTGGGTTGGAAGGGACCTCAAAGCCCATCCAGTTCCACCCCCCTGCCATGGGCAGATCCACCTCCCACTGGATCAGGGGGCTCAAAGCCCTGTCCAGCCTGGCCTTGAACACCTCCAGGGATGGGGCAGCCACCACTGCTCTGGGCAACCTGGGCCAGGGCCTTCCCACCTTCATTGTGAAGAATTTCTTCCTGTTGTCCAATCTAAATCTTCCCCCTTCCAATTTAAAGTTGGTCCTCCTCGTCCTGACACTACTTGGCCTTGTAAAAAGCCCCTCCCCAGCTTTCCTGGAGCCCCTTTCAGTCCTGGGAGGCTGCTCTAAGGGTCTCCCCAGAGCCTTCTCTTCTCCAGGCTGAACAACCCCAACTCTCTCAGCCTGCCCTCATAGCAGAGGGGCTCCAGCCCTTGGATCATCTCTGTGGCCTCTGGACTGGCTCCCAACAGTATCTTTCTGGGGATGCTTTGGCAGGTTGGTTGGGTGTGTTATCCTGTGTGATGGGGGGGTTATTTCCTGCTCCTGGGAGAGACAGGCAGCTGGGCTCCAGGGGAACGTATTTAAGTTCTTCTTTAAAAGTGGAGAAATAGAGCCTGCCAGGAGTAGCTGTGTTCTGTGTCCGAAGTGGCACAGAGGTTTCATGGATGTGCTTTCTGCTGTGGTGTCAGTAACCCACAGCCTGCAGTGATCTTGTGAGTGGTGTAACACAGATACCACAGCTCTGGTACCAGACACTGAGCGTACAGGTAACAAGAAATCCTGTCCCAAAGTGCTTCAGCTGTGACTAAAGAGGGGACTCATTGCTTCAGGAGCGCAGCAACAGCTTGGGGCTGGGTTGCTGACCTGCTGGGGTGTTTGCTGAGATGTAGTGCCTGCTTTGAGCTGTCTGTGCAAAAAATCAGGTGAAGACTGCTTTGGGCAAGATGTTGAGCTTAGCAACAGCACATTCATCTGGCTGAGCTGCATCAGGGAAAGCCAGACAACAGGGAGTCAATAAAGTTCCTGAGCATCTCCTGGTGGCATTGCTCCCCTGTTGCAGCTTTCTCAGCAGGATGTGCTAAAGCACCTTTGTGTGGAGCTGTAGGATCTGCAGGGAATTGGCCACGGGAGCTGGAGGAGCAGGATCAGACATCGAGGGTACTACAGACACCAAGGCACCATCTTGCTGGGTGGTGGTGGTGCATGTGCTGATGCATTTTCAAAGTCACCTGTTGCACATCTTGGAGCATTTGCACTCCTCCTGTTCAGCCTGTTGCTCCCTCTGCGTGGTTGGATAGGGCAAAGAATTGGCAAAGATGGGATAAACATAGGGAGAACCTACTTCATGCAGCAGTTTGAGCTCACCAGTGCAGGCTGGTGGTGTTCAGCCCTTGCCTCTGTAGCCCACTGGGAACAAGACAGTCCTCATCAACCACTTGTGCTGGAGCACGGGCTGATGGGGTGTGCAATTAAATCATCTCAGAATGCTTTGTCTAAAGGAGCTTGGGTTCAAATTCTTCAATATTCTGCCAATATCAGCCGTTAGCCAGTGCAGGCATCAGCTGATTGCTTCAGAGCCCCAGGAAAGGGTTTCCTCACCCAGAGCTGGCTGCCACGGCCCCTCCTCTATCTCTAAGTCCCTTGGCTTGTGAAGCTCAGTCCTTCACACGTGAATCAAAGTGCTCACCCAGGTCCTTGTGCAGAGAGGACCTGGTGGCTGCTGTCACGAGCTGGTGTGAGCTCAGTGCTGGGTGTTGGTGATGCTCAGCCAGCTCCTCTTCCACAAGGAGCTGCTGTGAGTCGTGGGCAAGCAGTGCTCATCTGGAGGGGCTGTTTCTCTTACTCTTGAGGATGTGCTTGCTGTGCCCACCCACGGGGGTGCCTCTGCTTAATGGCTGTCCTGACTCCTAGGTGCTGATTAGTCAGCAAACTCTTTCCTAGACTTAATTGCTGGTGGGTAAACACAGTGAGCCTTCTCAGCATTTCCAGCCACGAGGGACTGCAGCAGCAAGCCCACCCCTCGCCAGGCTTCCTCCCTGGCATCTCTCTGTGTCGTGGTTGTTTCCAGCCCCTGCCCTGGATTTCTGCTCTCTCCCCTGCCAGCTGGGCCTGTTGCATCTGCCTGCTCAGCATCAACTGGTTTCCAGCATGCTTTCCAGCTGCACCAGGCTGCCATCCTTCTCCTACACAGCTGGGCTCTGCTCGTGTTACTGCTGGGCACCATCTGCAGCTCCTGGAAACCCGGCCAGCTCTGTTGACCCAAGAGGAGCCTGTCTCTTATGTGCCAGCTCTGAATGGGCTCTTGTCTCCACCATGGGATGTGAGGCTGTGCTGTGTACCAGGGGATGGGGAATTCTTCTTTTCCAGTGATGGTTTTCAGGATGGGGTGGCTGTCAGTGGAGGTGGTAACTTGGGATCCCTGTCTCGCATCCAGGGCCTGCAAAACGAGTGATGGGCGCTCCTCTAGTAGCTCCTCTCCAAGGTGATGTTCCCCATATGGTGCCTGCAGCCCTTGGGCTCCCTGTCCCACTAATCCCATTGTACTGGAAAGGGAACTGAGGGGCTGAGATGTGGTGACTCACTTTGGGCCTCCAGGAAGCAGTCGATTAAGCTGGGATTTGGACCTGCGTCAAAGCATGTATTGTACCAGACACTGCTTTGCTGTAGGATTGGCTACGAGCCTGAGAGCCACCGTGGGGTTCAAACCCTCAGGTGTGTTGTGGAAGAGACCCAGTTTTGCTGGCTGGAGTCTTTCCGTGTCCCACAGGGCTCAGAATCATAAATTCCCAAACCTGGAAATCCACTTGATGGAAAAGAGAATGAATCATAGCATCACAGAATGGTTTGCATTGGAAGGGACCTTAAAGATCATCCAGTTCCACCCCCTTGCCATGGGCAGGGACACCTCCTGCTGGATCAGGGGGCTCCAAGCCCCAACCAGCCTCCAGGGAAGGGGCATCCACAGCCCTCTGGGCAACCTCCCAGTGCCTCACCACCCTAATTGTGGAGAATTTCTTCCTAATGTCTAACCTAAATCTCTCCCTTTCCAGTTTAAAGCCATTCCCCCTTGTCCTATTATTATTTGGCCTTGTAAAAAGCCCTTCCCCAGCTTTCCTGGAGCCCGTTCAGGTACTGGAGGACCTCTATGAGGTTCCCCAGAAGCCTTCTCTTCTCCAGGCAGAGCAAGCCCAACTCTCTCAGCCTGCTCTCATAGCAGAGGGGCTCCAGCCCTTGGATCATCTTCATATAATTGTCAGTGTATAAGGAAGGGGCTGAGACACGTGGGCACTGGGGTGAGTTGGTGGTGCAGAAAAGAGCAAATCTCAAATCCCAGCTCAACCTGGAAAGAGCCTGAGAGTTTAAAACAAGGGTTTTCTTTGCTGCTGCAAAGAACAAATCTTCAGCTGAACGTGGCTCTTTGAACCTAAGGCTTTGAAGACAGAAAGCTATTGATGTTGCTTTGGTCTGTATTCAGCTCCCAACAGCAGGCAAGAAGTGTGGCCCCAGTCTGGGCTAAGGAGATTATTTGTGGGTGCTCAATGGCTTTTTTGCATTGCCTTTTGATTTTCCTGTCCTCTTCCTGCAGCATCCAACCTGTCTATGGAGCACAGCATCCTCCCCTGGATCCCCGCCACACCAAAAAGTAAGTGTTTATCTTCTGGAGGTGCAGACCACGAGGCTTTGGCTCCATCCTGGAGTGGGTGGAGGTCTCCAGCATCCTCTAGCACTGTGAGGATCCAGCAGAGAAGGGCAGAAGTGGTGTGTGATGCTGGCTGGAGCTCTGCAGGGAAAGCTAATCTACTGGTACTTCTTATGGTGCCAGGAATCCCTGCCATACAGGTACATCAAAGGAGACAGATGTAGGTTTTTAGCAGTCTGAGCCCTCTGCTTCCCTTCAGAGATGGAATAATTAAGGGAAGGGGATGTTAAGCTGCCCAGAGGGTGCAGAATCACAGCAGCCTTCCTGGCAGGAAAATTCAGAGCTGATCCCAACTGCCTCCTGGTCTATGACTCGTGCTGTGTAGCGGTGAAGGTTCTCCCTTTTCTGTGACGCTTCAGGTGGTGGACTTTGACTCCTGTAGCTTAAGGGTAGATGCAAAGTCTCCTCCTGTGTCTGAGAGAAGAACCAGGCTGGTCTGTGTGCCCAGAGCCATCGCAGCTGTATCGGGAGAGTCCACGAGCACAGACTGGCTCCGTCTGACCTCTGCCATGCCTCTCCGCAGGTTGCAAGGCCCTTTTTGGGTCTCTAGAGGGTGGGGGGAGGTAAAGCTGGAGGAATTGTACTTCTGTCCCCTTTGCCCTTCTGAGCTGGAGAGCCTGGCGCTGCTCCAGCTGCCTGCTGGCACTGTGGCCTCTGTGCCAGGCCATGGTATCAGCTCAGGCTCTGCCTCCCAGCAACCCAGAGAGACATTCCTTGGGTTTGGGAGGTGGAACGGGGCAAAAACTGGAAAAAGGGACTGGCTGATTGCCGTGAGGGCGTAGGGAAGGGAAGGAAATGGACTCATCTGGCAGCTTTGCTGTGATACTGCTTCTCTCTGGCCCCCAGCTTCATCAAGGACCGCTCCAAGGGCAACGCGCTGCCTATGAAAAGCAAGAAGGCCTCCAGCTTCCATGAGTTTGCCCGCAACACCAGTGATGCCTGGGACATCGGTGACGATGAAGATGAGGACTTCTCTTCCTCCTCTTCTTCTTTGCAAACTCTGAACTCTAAAGTGGCCAAGGCCACAGCAGCCCAGGTTCTGGAGAACCACAGCAAGCTGCGGGTGAAACCTGAGCGGGCCCAGTCTACGCTCAATGACATGCCCACCAACTGCAAGGTCATCAAGTCCAGCAGTGAGGCCCAGCTCTCCAGGACATCTGGTAAGAGCCATCTCCAGGAGCAGCCTCCTGCTCCAGTGCTGCTCTCATTGACTGCTGAACTCGGCCACTTACTGCTCCACACGTTACAGGCGAGAGGCTGTGGCACAGCCCGTGAGCACAGCAGAGGCTTTCACCCCCCTGTAGTGTCCTACACGTCAAGGAGCCATTCTTGGAGTCCTGGCCTTTGTGCTTCAGTCTCCTCTGCTGCTCAGTGTCCTGTGTACAGGGATGTCTGTCCCAGAGGATCCTGTATTCTGGGTGCTAAGGGCTTTTGGAGATGTGTCAAGTTCTTACTTGGGATTATAGAATCATTAAGGTTGGAAAAGACCTCTAAGCTCATCCAGTCCAACCATCAGCCCAACCCCACCATGCCTGCTAAACCATGTCCCAAAGTGCCACAGCCACATAGTTTTTGAACCCCTCCAGGGATGGAGACTCCACCACTGCCCTGGGCAGCCTCTGCCAGGGCTTCACCGCTCTTTTACTCACATTCTGCTTACTTTGTGCCCAGAATGCTGCTCTTAGTGAAAGTCTGGTGAGCCCGGGTTGGGTGCACGTTGGGCAGGGAACTGGGCAGCATCAGCCCTGTTCCTTCTGCCTCCTTGCAGGCCAACTGCTGCCTGTGCTGTGAAGGTAACACAGCAGGTTCCTGCTGCCAGCAGGTGGCATTGGCAGTCTGTTTCCTCTTCTGTCCACGCTAGAAATTAGCTTGATCACTATAACAGGGCAGATTAGAAGGTTGGTTCCTCCAGGAGTCTCAAGGGCTCGTTCTACCTGTCTCCTGTATCCTTCTGCCAATGGCTCCCCATGTGATGGGAGAGTCCTGATCCACTGGCAGCCGAGTGTCTGGATGCAGGAGGAAAAAAGGGAAGGAGAAACAGGGGGAAGTGATGGAAGAACCAGAACAGATGCTTGTGAACCACCTCATCTCTCAGAGTGGGCTGGCAATGTTCTGTTTGTTGCAGAAGAGAGGGTTGAAATCCACAGCCCCAGTCTCTGACAGTGGTCAGAGAAGCAAGGTAGGGTTGGAGAGGTGTGGTCTCCTTCCCTGCCTCACTGCAGCATCTGCTCCTTGCAGAGGAGGCCTGTGTGAGGATGCCCCTCCAGAAGCAGCAGTCCCTTCCCCTTCGGCCCGTCATTCCACTCGTCGCCCGAATCTCTGACCAAAATGCTTCGGGTGCTCCCCCCATGACAGTGAGGGAGAAAACTCGCCTGGAGAAGTTTCGGCAGCTCCTTTCCAGCCACAACACAGACCTGGGTGAGTTTACCAGAAGGGGGGTGCCCATAGAGGGGAAGGGGAAGGCAGAGGAGGCCTGCTGCACGTTGCAATCAGGTCTGCTCCAGGGTGGGTAAAGTGACCACCTGCAGTTGCTTCAGGTGGGATGGTTGCACGAACTGGTGATGTCCTCTGCCAGCTGCCTGTCCACTTCCAGTCTTTCTCCATCCTGCAAATGATGGTTGTGATCACTGGGGGCTGTTGGGCTCTGCGTGAGAACTGAGACTCTGGAGGTTTGGAGCCCCTGTGTCCAGGCTGAGCTAAAAACATCTCTACTCCCCTTTCTGCAGACCTTGTTCCAGTTCCCAGTCCTTGCAAACGTGGAGCCTTCCTGGAGGCTCAGTGTCTCCAGAGCCTGCAGGAGCAGACTGGGCTTTCCTCTCCTTCTAGGTGTAGTGGTGCCTGGACGTGCCTAGGATCTAATCCATTGCCACCACTGTCCGTTTGCAGATGAGCTGAGGAAATGCAGCTGGCCTGGGGTGCCCAGAGAGGTCCGGCCCGTGACGTGGCGTCTCCTCTCAGTGAGTACTTGGAGCTGTGATTCCAGGGGGAATGTGCCAAGCCAGGGAGATGCATTCCTAGACCTTTGTGTGTTCCATAACCAGCTTTGCTCCTGTTGTGCCTGTGCCCAGCCTGTGGTGAGCTGTAGGTTTTTTTGATTGGGGAGTGTAATTGCTACATCCTCTTTGAGTGCTGTGAATACATGGTTCGCTCTGCGAAACTGTACCCCATGAAACTGGGTTTCTCCAAGATCAGTGAAGGCATCGGGGGTTGGAAAAGCCAAATTCCATGAAAGCTCTTTCCCCAGCTCCTAAGTCTCTGTGCCTGATGCTTCTGGGTGCACAGCTGACTCGCAGGGCTTCAGGGGATTGGTTTGTGGTGAGGGAAGAGGTTCTGCCCTGACGGGAGTTTTCCTGCCGCAGGGTTATCTCCCTGCAAACATGGAGCGGCGGAAGCTGACTCTGCAGCGCAAGCGTGAGGAGTACTTTGGCTTCATCCAGCAGTATTACGATTCCCGGAACGAGGAGCACCATCAGGACACTTACCGACAGGTCCCAACCCTCTGCCTGTGCTTTCTGCCTTGGTTATATCCCTTTCCTCCTCCTTCCTGCCACTTGTCTGTGTGATTGGGGTCATACGAGGAGTTCCTCTAGCTGTAGCTATTAGGAACCTTCTCCTTGGAGACAGGACACCGTGTTTCTATCCATCTTCTTATAGTTATTAGTTTAAACCTTCCCTAAATTGATGTAATAACCAGATTTCAGGGCTCAGCTCTTTCCCAGCTCTGCCTACCTGCCCACACCTGAGCAGGGGAGGCTGAAGATAAAACTGTGGGTGATTTCCTCAAGGCAACTGCCATCTGCAGCCCTCTCTGTGCTTATCAGCAAGAGCAGCTCTCACTTTGGGGGGACACTGAGGGGTGGATTCCCCTCTGTTTGCCTGTGTTGAGTTATTGTTCCCCTTGAAAGCACAGCTGATGTGTGTAACCCACGCTGTCTTCCAGATCCACATTGACATTCCAAGGACCAACCCACTCATCCCCCTCTTCCAGCAGCCGCTTGTCCAGGAGGTAAGAGGGGAGCAAAGCTCCTACCCCACAGTTTCCATGGAATTGGGGGTGTGTGGAGTTAGACCAGCCCTGCCACCAGTGTTAGCTTTGTGGGGGAGCTTCCCTGCCTGACACCTCCTGCTGAAACTGTCTGGTCTTGTCCCGTGTTTCTGAAAGGCCTCAAGACTTGGAGCTCAGGGGTAATGAGATCAGCTCTTTTGTGGCGAGATGTTACCAAGAGTTGGTAAAAGACCCGAAGGTTTTCTTTTGAGACAAATTCAAGGCATTTGAACCAGAACAGGAGATTTCTTCTGTTTGACTACAAACCCTCTATGTGAAAAAACTGGGCAGGGATGGATTTGGGAGGTGGCCAAGGAGGTGTGGGCATCTGTCCTCTTTGGAAACAAAACAAGCTGTGTGTGAGATGTCAGAGCCTGGTGTGCTGGGGCAGTCAGGAAATAACCCATTGGTTGTTGGAGGGAGGCCACGGGAGCTATCCCGATCTGTGAGGTTTTCCTGGGAATATTATGCTGCAAACAGGTAACAGCTTTAGCTTTCCAGGTGATGTTCAGCAAGGCCTGCTGCTCTGCTAACAGGCAACCGTGTCCTGTGGGTGAAAGGGCCTTCAGCCACCTGGATCTGGAAAAGTTGGGTCTGCATTTCTTCCCCCAGAGGCTTTGAGGAGGAGCCTGGAATTGCCTTGCTCAGCAGAGTGTGGGCTGGCTTGTGAGGATCTGTGGGTCCTACAGGAGTCTGTCCCAGGGACTTGTGTGCTTCCTGCCTTGCCCCTGTTGCTGCAGAGGAGCCTCTCAGCGCATGATCTCCCTCCCTCAGCTTAGCAGTTGTGCTTTCCTGCCTTTCCTTTATGCACGGCTAATGCAGGTACCTGCTTTCCCTCCTTCTTCCCTAGATCTTTGAAAGAATCCTGTTTATCTGGGCCATTCGACACCCAGCCAGCGGCTATGTCCAGGGAATCAATGACCTGGTCACTCCCTTCTTTGTTGTGTTCCTCTCTGAGTATGTTGGTAAGTGACATTTGCTGTTCCGAGCAGCCTCACCAGGGTGTGAAGTGCTGCCATCACAAAAGCTCCCCTTGCTGGAGGGGATGATTTGTTCTGGAGATGCATCCTGACCTCCTCCTGGATCTTTGCTGTCTAATTGAATTGGCTTCACTGTCAGTCATAACCTCGCTGAGCTCCACGGAAGTGGAAGTGCTGAGGGTGGATTTGCATTTCAATGTGCTTAACTTCCTTACAGCTTGGAGGAGAGTTGGGGTCTTTTAGGCTCCAGGGAATTTAGGCAAAGCCCTGATGTACAGAGTTGGGGGAAGGAAGAGTCTCGCTTTCAAAGCCTGGAGCTGGTTCTTGTTCTAAGAAGCAGGAGTGAAGTATAAAGAGCCCCTGCTGAGAATGTAAAATAAACTATTTAGATAAAAATTCCTGTCCTGTGCTGCTCGTACAGGTGTGTTTCTCAAGCTGAGACTTTCAGAAAACAAATTGGCTTCTCCCTGCTGCTTTTGGCTTTCTTATCAGCAAGTTGCTTTTAACCAGAGATCAAATCATTTCCACCCATAGCATTTTTTATTTCTGCAGCTCTAGCTGTGTGTTGGGGTTGACATTAACACTAGGGTGCTGTAATCCCTATGTCTTAAGGCTCTTAATTTTCACTGTAAGGAGAAGGAAAGAAGAATTTATAAGTCTATATTTGTGGCAGGGAAATCCTGATGAACAAATGTTTTTTTAAGGTCTGATTTTAAGCTTTTTGAAGTCGTTGGGAAGCCTTCTACTATCTTGCTAAGGCTTTGTAAACTGTTTCTGATCTGCTACTTGTGAAGAGCTGAGCCACCTCAGTTCCCGCTCTGGTCAGGGTTGATCCTTAGGAAGTGCTGTTGCTCCTCACAGCCTGAAGAGGAAGGCACTGAATGGTCTGTTCAGGCTGGAGAAGAGGAGGATGAGGGGGGGATCTCAGAGCTGTTTCCTCACAAGGGAAGGAGGAGGAGCAGGTGCTGAGCTCTTCTCTCTGGTGACCAAAGACAGGACCCAGGGAGTGGCAGGAAGATGCCAGGGAGGGTTAGGTTGGACATCAGGAGAAGGTTCTTCCCCCAGAGGGTGGTGGAGCACTGGAACAGCTCCCCAGGGGAGCAGTCACAGCCTGACAATATTCCAGAAGCATTTGGCCAACGCCCTCAGCCCCAGGGGGTGAATGTTGGGGTTGTCCTGTGCAGGGACAGGAGTTGGACTCAATGGTCCTTGTGGGTCCCTTCCAGCTCAGGCCACTCTGTGATTCGGTTTCTTCCAGGTGCTCTGGGAACTGGATGACCCTGTCAACCTGCATCTCCCCCAGCCTGGCTGAAAGGGTCCCATTGATATTCCTTCCCTCTTTCTGAGCAATACCTTGAATGCAGTGCCCATCCCTTTGACCAGCTTCAAAAAATACCAGTGAGGGAGAAGCAGCTCTTCCTGGAGCTTCCAGTCCCTGTGTCTGACCCCCCCACGCCTCCTTCTCCAGTGCCAGTTGGAACCTGTTGCTTTTCCCATACTTACACTGAGTCTGGATGCGAAACTCATGCTCCTTCCAGGTGCTGGGCAGACTGCTGTGAGCCCTTGACAGATGGGATGGATTTAACTGCTGTGTTTTCCTCCAACGTGGCAAACTGCCTCACCTTCTGTGATGCTCTACCTGCCTCCTGCACAAACACAGCTGCCTCAGCTAATTTGCAGCAAGCATGAGCACTTTGGGCCCTGCCAGTGCCAGATCCATAGCTGGAGCAATTCCTCCTCCCAGCTGATTGATGGCTTCTGCCACACATTGCTGAGCACTGCTTGTTTTCAGCTGGTGCTACCCTGAGGCAGAGCTCCACAGGGAGGTGCTGAGGCTGCAGGAGCAGCTGAGCTTGCTGTTGCTGCCCTCTGGGTGGGTTGGGCACAGGTTGGGAAGGCAGAGCTGGAGTGGTGAGGATGGAGAGAGGCAGTCTGGTATCTGAGGAGCTGGAAGAGGGATGGCACCTCAGCACCTACCTCAGAGAGGCCTCAGCAAGCACAGGGATGCTGAGCTGTTATTCCTGCTAAAACCACCTCCCAGCTCAGGGCCTGCAGCCCCTCCTGCTGCACAGAGTCACTCCTGGCTCTCATGGCTTGTGTTTGCATTTAACACAGCAGTGACAGAGCTCAGAGTTCAGAATCCCCAGGTAGTGTTGGTGCTGGTCCCTGCACCCTCTCCCAGTGCTCTTTTGCCAGTCTGTGACACCACTTCTATCCCCAATTAAAGACCTTGCAGGAGGGATTGTCCTGGCTTTGGAACCTTTTTGGGTTCTGTTTGCTGGTGCTTTCTTGTCAGCCAGGCTCGAGGAGGAGGAGAACCTCTGTGAAGCTGAGCAGTCTCTCTGCCTCATGGCCCCACTGTCAGGCTCCATGCTGGATTTAACTCAGAGCCTTGTTAGTCTCCAGGAAGATGTTTGTGTGCCTTTGGGTCGTTGCAGTTATGCCTGAGAGTCCTGCTCTCCTGTAGTGGTTCCTGAGGCTTTGGCAGTTCTTCCTCATGGGTCCTCAGAGTTGGCAGCTGTTTTTTTGGGTGCCTCTGTTGGGCTTCAGTCCTGATGCTGAAGAATCTGACTGGGAGTGGGAACTGAGCTCCCTTGAGCTGGGGCAGCATTACTTCTGTGATTTCTGGCTGGATTCACTTCTCCCAGATGTTCCTGTGGTGCCACCAGCTGAGTCAGCCCTGCTGTCACCCAGGGCAGTGTGTGCTCCAGCAAGAGGGATCCCATATGCCAGGAGCTTTGTCCATGCACAGGCCTTGCCCCAGAGGGATGACAACAGCAGCAGCACTGTGGGATCCCTCCCACAGTTCCCTGGGGAGCTGGGCTGGGTTCAGATCATGAGTCTTATGGGGTCTTTGGGCCCTTTGCCTGGATTGGAGGATTGGATCAGTGCATGGGTGCTGTGCTCTGTGCCAGGCAGACCACTCGCATCATGCAGGGAGCCTTGTAGCACCACTTGCCCTGCCTTAGTTTGATAAAACCCCCTCAATGTGCCCCATGAGCCTCCTGCTGTCCCCTGTCCTCCTGATGCTCTTCCCTCTCTGTTTTGCAGAGGAGGATGTGGAGAACTTTGATGTGACAAACCTGTCACAGGATGTTTTACGGAGCATCGAAGCCGACAGCTTCTGGTGCATGAGCAAGCTGCTGGATGGGATACAGGTGAGCCTCTGGGGCTGCAGGGGCTTCTCTCCCCTTGCTGGGCTTTGGGTGAGCACTCTGTGTGTCCTGACATTAGGGAGATTTTGCTGCTTCACTGAGCTAAATCCTGGGGAAATAAGATGCTGTGGTTGTCCAGCTGGCACTGTCCCAACTAGGGACTTCATAGCAGGTGGCTGATCCTGGTGCTCAGGAGCCGTGTCTCCTTGGCTCATGATGATCTCAGCTTCCTGTGGAGCTGGAAATCTGGTTTTGGTCATTTCTAGCTGTTGTTGAAGCTGCTGCTTCTGACTCATGGCCTCTCCCCACAGGATAATTACACTTTTGCACAGCCAGGGATCCAGAAGAAAGTCAAAGCTCTGGAGGAGCTCGTCAGCCGGATCGATGGTAGGTGACAAGGGGATCTGAACAGGATCTTTTGTCACAACAGAAGTCATACCCTCAGAGCAGGAGCTACAACACCTGTGGAAGTAGGGTTGGGTCAGCCAGAAACTCCCTGGGGAGAGGTTTTTTTTCTGGCCAGATAGCCAGAGGTGAGGAGCTGAGGCATTTGGGAGAGCAAAGTCTCAGCCTGGAAGTGGGTGAAAGCTGCTGTGTTGGGGACAGTGCCAGGTTTGGGTGCTGGGGCACCGTGGTCCCCAGGTTTGTAAGTGAAATGTGCTGTTTCAGAGCAGGTACATAATCACTTTAGGAAGTACGAGGTCGAATACCTGCAGTTTGCCTTCCGTTGGATGAACAATCTGCTTATGAGGGAGCTGCCTCTTCGTTGCACCATCCGCCTCTGGGACACCTACCAGGTACTGCTGCCTTCCCTGCCTGGCTGGGGGACCAATTCCCTGTACACAGAGGGGTGGAAGTCTTCTGGCAGCACCGTGCAGCTGGGGAGATGAGGGAAACAAAGCCATGTGGCCCTGGGATGTTTAGAGCCAGCTGGGTGGTGGGTGATCCAGTAGGACATCCGTGTCTGGGGAAGCTGTTCTCCAGCTGTTCTCAGCTCTCCAGGAGCTGATCCATAGTTTCACTGTCCACAGTCGGAGCCAGAAGGATTCTCACATTTCCACCTGTACGTCTGCGCCGCCTTCTTGATCAAGTGGCGGAAGGAGATCCTGGATGAGGAAGACTTCCAAGTAAGTCCTTGGGGCTTGGGGTAATTCCCTGGGGGTAGAGGGGAGGGAATTGCTCTGGTTTGGGAGCGCAGCGTGGATGCAGTCAGTCATCACCTCAGAGATCCTCCAGTCTCAGCATCTTTGCCTAAATGTAACTCAGCACTGAGTTGGAGGGTCCAGACATCTCACTGGGTTCCAGCTTTGGTCGTGGTAAGTCCTTTGGAATTTGCCTTCAGGTGCCCAGCTCTAGCACTACAGTAGCACCCCTTATCTCAAGAGGTTTGGGGGCATCTGAGGTGCTTCACAGATCCAAATCTAAACACGAGCACATCCTAATGCTGTCTCTGAGCCTTTCAGACCTGCAAGTGGCTCGAGCCACAGTTGCTGAGTGCTGCTGTGCCGACCCCGAGCCCACTCTGGATCTGTACTCTGCCTTCAGCCGCCCCAAACTAAGCACCTTTCCCTCTTTCAGGGCCTTCTCATGTTGTTACAAAACCTGCCCACGATACACTGGGGTAACGAAGAGATTGGACTCCTGCTGGCTGAAGCCTACAGACTCAAGTACATGTTTGCAGATGCCCCGAATCATTACCGCCGATAGGTGCCAGGACTCGAACCCCTCCTCTCCTTTGCGCCCACCCCCCCTCGTCCTGGCCTGATCTGATCACTGTGGCATTTTGTCATCCCAATTCCTCGGACACTCTGGCTGGGAGCTGCTCCTTGCTGTACAAAGCTCACATTGACTCTTGTCTTAACTCTGAACGTGTGCCTGTCTGCCACTCCGTGCGCCTGGATGTGCCACTCCAACGACCGCCAGTATTTCACGCCGTGCCGGTGCCTCGACCCAGGGAGAGAGAGGCTTGAAGGGGCTGAGGGAGGACATTGTAGGGGGCAGCTTTGAGGATGAAGCCCCCCTTGTCCTCTCCCCCCACTTGCCCTGGGCTTATCCGGCTGGGACCACCTTGGCTTGGCTGCCTTGTGTCCCCCTGCCACCACGTGCGCTGCCCCGTCTGCTCCCTTCTGACACCGTTCACTCCACCTCCCAGATGAAAATGCCTTATCAGAGACCCTCCTGGCTGGAACATCCTTTCCTCCCCTCCCGTGGGCAGGGCAAGAAGTTTCTCTCAGGGCCTTACTTCGCTCCGAGGGTCTGGAGACCCCAAGCACTTTGTGGGTTCGCGAGAGAGCCCCTCGCGCCTGCCCTCTCTGCTTCTCTCCATCCTTTTCGCCCCCCACTCCCCCAGGGCAGCAGGGTGGGCACAACACGGGGTGGGAGAACACTCCATCCACGCCATCTGAATGATGTGTGGCAGCTTGGTGGGACTTTTGGTGACTGATGTGCTGTTGGTGAAGCCCCTCCGGTGGTGGGGGAGGCACGGAGGAAGGGGGGGCTGGCAAGGGAGTGCCCTCTCCCAAAGCCCCCCTCTCCCCCGAGGCGTTCCTTGTATATTGTGTTCTTGTGTATATGGGTCAAAGATGTACAATATACGTCTTCTGTTTGTAGCAGATAATGATTTTATATTTATAACGTGCACCCCTTGTTCTCCCCATCCTCTCCACACCTGGGGATGGCATCGTGGGGCTTTGAACCCCTCTGGAAGTTGCGGGGGGAGCATTTCGGAGCCACAGGTATTTCTACCCCAACGTGTTTTTGTGGTGTTGGATCTGCCAAGAAGAGCTGCACTAGAAACTCCTATCTCAAGGCTTCCCCTACAAGGAGGATTTGGGCATTTAAAGGAGAAGGGAGCTCCCAAGGGGAAGCAGGGGAGAGTTGTGTTGAGGAAACAGGGTATCTGGGCTTGTTGGCTGCTGCCTCGTGCCCCTCCAAGCACTGCAGGGCAGAGCCGTGCTGGTGTGGGGCTCTCCAGGGAGGAATGATCTTGGATCCAGCACTGGCTGCCCCCAGCACTCCATGGCCATGTGGAGGTGTCCTCCTGGGACATCTCCCATGGGGCTGGCAAGGACTGGCCTTGCCACCATCTGCTTTTAAATCAAACCAGTTGTGAATGTTTTAATGGGCTGTTTTCTTCCCGTGGGGAAGGGCTGGGTGTGGGAGGGCGGGGGGAGATGGATCTGGGCCACCCTGGGCTTCTTGCATTCCCACGGGGCAGTGTGGGCAATCCCCATGGGGCATGGAGGTTCCCATCCCTCTGCTTTCCATTGCTGTTCCTGCTGGGACGAGGCAGCAGGCTGGGAGGCCGGGGCCAAGCATGTGAAAGGCAGAGCCTTGTTGTCAATAAAACTCCAAACAGTGTCTCAAGAAATGGCTTTCTTAACCTGGAGTTGTTTTTTTTCTCAGGCGTTTGGACTTCACCTTTGTTTTGGTGGGTGCTGTTTGTTGTTTTCTCCAAGAAACAGATCTGGGGTCCTTCCTTGAACGTGACAAATTGAAAAAAAATAAGAAAAAATCCCTGAGAAACCCAAATCAAGAACTGAACTGTGTGGCCTGGCAAGTGTTCGTGGTGGGGTTGGGGGTGGTGAGTCCTGGTTTGGCCTCATGAGGGGCTCTGGGCAAGACCCCCCCTGTGCCTCAGTTTCCCCACCTGTAAAATAAGGGTGAGATCCTCCCCATTGCATCGTGCTGGAAGACTCTGTTGTTGCCTGGGTTTGCTGGTGGTCAGAGCATCTTATGGAGGATCAACCTCCTTCTGTGTTGCTGTCACAAACCTTTAACCTCCTCCACTCACTTTCCACCCCCTATTAATTAATTTTTAAAGTTCAGTGGAGTGGAACAAATAGAATTACTTCTAGGTGAGTCTAATTAATTACCTGTGTTTGTTGCCCAGGCTTTGTTATGGTTGATAGCGAAGGGCTGGCTCTCCAGCTCCTTTCCCTGGGTCTACTGGAGCCAGATCCTCTGTCCCCATCCAGGGTTTGTGTCCCCTCACAGCCGTGTCCCCAGCACCAGGTTGGCCCCCACATAACCTCTCCTGGGTTCTGCCCTGCCTTGTAGAGAGCTTGAATCTGGGGGCCTTTAGCTTGAGGCAGGAAAGCCCATCAGAGTTGTTCCTGGCCTCAGAGCTGGTCCAGGTTCTGGACCCCCTTCCCTGCGTGGGCCAGATCCTGCTGCAGCTCAGCACCCTGTTCAGGGCGAGTACCCTGTGGTCCTTTGGGAAGCAAAGCTGTTAGAGCTACACGGTGACCCCCAATCCCACGAGGTGCTGAGCATCCCAGGGCAACCCAGGATGAGGCCACATCCTGCCCGAGTGGCATTTCTCCTTCCAGCCTGGAAACATCATTGTGGGCCTGGATAGAAGGTTGGGTCCCTGTGGGGGACAGGAGCAGGGTGTCCCCATGGGGGGTGGCACTGGAGGGTGGCCAGGGTGCCCACGTCTGCACAGCACGAGGGGACCAGGCTCCCACCAGCAGCTACAGATGGGGTTTAACCTGGGTTTTAGGAGCAGCAGGTCCTGCTTGGGATGGAGCAAAAGAGGCAAGGAGCCACCACAGGGAGTTAATTAACTGCATGGCTCCTTGTTTCTCTTTTAATTATCACTATGAATGGGCTTGTGTGTGGTCTAGTGGTGGACACACGTTTGCCTCTGGGGCTGTGGATGAGCAAACCAGCAGTGCTGCTGGCTGGGAAGAGCCTGGTCAGGAGGGAGCAGGTCCCCAGTGTCACCAGGGCCAGCAAGGTCAAGTGTCCATGTCCTGGTGTGTCCCCTGTGTCCCATCACCTGCTTCCAGCACAACCTTGTGAAATAAAACACTTCCAAGCATTAATGGGAGCAAATTCTCCAGTCCTGGGGCTGGTGGCAGCTTTTTTCTGCAGCAAAGCTGGGATGTTTGAGGGCTGTGGACACCTTGGGAGGGTTTTATGGAGTCCACTAAGCCAAGAGTGGGGTTTTTTAGCGTTTTTCCCCTCTTCCAAATGAAGCCTTTATGGAATCCCCAGGAAAATTTCATTACAGTCCCGTGTCGGTTGCGGTAATACAGGATGACTCTGTCTGTGAGCCCGTTCCTGCTGGATGCAAGTGTTACCAAAGCGTGGAGCCTGAGGAGCTGCAGAGCCCAGAGTGACTCCTGCTGTTGCAGGCAAGTGGGCTGAGATACCTCCTGAGGACAAAATCAAATCAGGAGGAGGGTGGAGGAGAGAGGAAGACCCCACAGTGAGACAGGAGCTGCTTGGAAATATGGACCCTAAGGTGAGAAAGAGGTGCCGAAGGGCTGGAGGAGATGGAAGAGGAGGAGGAAGGACTCCCTGATCCCAATGTTGCGTCCAGCTCTGGGTGTTTCTGAGAGGGGAGGAGGCCCAAGTTGTGGCTGCCCCATCCCTGGAGGTGTTCAAGGCCAGGTTGGATGGGGCTTTGAGCCCCCTGATCCAGTGGGAGGTGTCCCTGCCCATGACAGGGGGGTGGAACTGGGTGGGCTTTGAGGTCCCTTCCAACCCAAACCATTCCATGTATCTATGATTTTCCGATCAAGGATAAGAAAATAAGGATATGAACACATGTTCACTTGTGTAGAGGGAAGAAATGGAGCTGAGCCTCGTCTCGCTGTGCCGGGGTCGAACGTGTTCCATACCCATCTCTCACCAACTCCACCAGGTCAGTCTCAGGTTTTTTGTATTGGGTCTCATAAACACATCTGTGGGCATCCGTGTTCTTTTTCCACTCAAGGACTAAAAGGACCTTCATCCTGATCATCCAGAGAGGGGACAGGATGAGGCCACTAGTTCTGTTTGTGGATTTGTGTGTTGCAGGCATGGTGGAGCTGGGCTGACAGTTGGACTGGATGAGTCTGGAGGTCTTTTCCAACCTTAAGGACTCCATGGTTCTATGATATTTATGTGTGTCTAGGGATGTGTTGGTGTCTCGGGGTGGTGGGGCTGTGTGTGCCTACTGGGCATCTGTGCTCAGCCTCCCTCTGGGCTGGACCTGGCGTTCTGGAGCTGTGGTAGGACCCAGCAGCCCCCCAGCAGGGATGTTTCATCTGCCAAGAGTTTCCTTCCACATCTCCTGATCTTTTCTTGTTGAGTAAAACCCTTGGAGAGGCATGGAAGGTCTTCATTTTTAGTTAGATAGAAGGCATCTCTTTACCAGGGTTGAACCCACAAAGCCATAACTCCAGATAAGAAGGTTTGTTCAAATCCCTGCACTGAAGGTAATGGCAAAGTAAGGCCTTGACTCAAGTGTTTTTGAGTTTTCTGACAAATCTCATGGACATCAGCACGTGAAACAGCTCTGCCTTGAGTTACTCCATGAGAGAATGAAGTCTTCTGGGTCATGGGAGGGGAAGGAGCCACTGTCTGCCCCAGAGCTGGGAAGAGGGTCTTCTGGCAAGGCTACTTTGAGCATTTTTGTGGGGTATATTTTTGATTCCACCATCTAAAACATCTTACCCTGCATAGCTGGTTCATACATTCACATCAGACAAGACTTGGAGCATCCCTTTATTGTAAAACCTCGAAGCAGCCACCGCTCACCAAGCAGCAGAACAAAGCTCGTGCAGAAGCAAACGTGGTTGCAGTGTTGCCACCCTCAGGATTCAGCCTTCGTTTGGCAAAACAGCTCATGACCTACATGAGAAAACAAGTCCCTTTCCTAAAAGGTTTCCAATCCATTATTTCCTCGTGGAGGTGTTGCCTGCACCTTTCCAAGACTTTATTTGATCTGATAGCTCCAGGGATGATAAGAAAAGCCGCATTCAGCCAGGCCAGATGGACACACACTCCAGTGTCCAATCTCACAGCAGCCAGGAGCAGATAACTGGATAAATTTAAGGAGCAAGGTCGTGTTTTAGCATAGTTGTCTCTCTCTGTCAGCCAACTGGACTACCCAGGCAGAAGGTGATGGCAGTTATGCAGCTCTTGTAATTAATATAACGTTCATTAATGTTCATGTTTTCCACACTCAGATAAGAGAGAACAGAAGAATGAAAGAAGGGAAGGGAGAGAGGGAAGGAAGAGGGAAGGAAGGGAAGGATGAAGGAAAAGAGAGAAAGACACAAGAGACAAACCCTAAACATTGCTAAGCCCTGTTAGGCAGGAAATCAAAATCAGGATTATGGAAGTAGAAGACTGAGGCTCCAGCTGTGATGAACTTCTGCCAAGCTTTGTGTCTGCTCCACCAGCAGCCTTCCAGTTCTCTACTTGCATTGCAGCAGCTCAAAGCCCTCCTGTGTCACCAGCAACCAGCACCCTTTCTGCCCAAATAATGTGCTGCTCTCAGTTCCCCACGTTTTCCCCAGCCCCTGCTCCGTCCACCCTCACTCTTCACCCTCGGGGATCCTGAGAAAAGAGTCACCACTTGTGGAGCAATTTAGCAATCCTTGACGTAGGAATTCAGGTTTTTGCCCTTGCAGTGAGTATTCCAGGCAACCCTGGAAAAGAAAGACACGATTGAGGGGTTAGATAATGATTGAATTGGTTATAAACCCAAATCCAGATAATCTTTGAGAACCTTGGGTGAAGAAACTTGACAGGATGAGAGGAAATGGCCTCAGGTTGCACCAGGGGAGATTTAGATTGGATATTAGGAGAAAATTTCTTTTCTGAAGGAGTGGTGAAGGGCTGGCAGAGGCTGCCCAGGGCAGGGGTGGAGTCTCCATCCCTGGAGGGGTTCAAAACCCCTGTGGCCGTGGCCCTTTGGGACATGGCTTAGCAGGCACGGTGGGGTTGGGCTGATGGTTGGACTGGATGAGCTGAGAGGGCTTTTCCAACCTTAATGATTCCATGATTTCATGAAATCTGGGAGTGAGATATGAATCAATGAAAATTCTGATGAGCTCCATCTAGGGAGCTGGGGAAAGGGGAAGAAATCCAAAGGGAGAGCTCTGGGAGGGGAGGGAAATTTAGAGTTTAGGGTTCTCTCAGCTCTAGAAGGTCTGTTAAACTTTCCTAAGTACAACTTCTCACCCACTTCCTCCCTGACACCACCAGTGAAAAGCAAGGTTTTCTTTGGTCTCCTCTGCCCCCTCCTCCCCAGGGTCCTCTGCAATTATCCTTACCAGGGACTGAGGCCCTTTGCCTCTTGAGCAATCTTCTTGGCACACTGCATATCATCCTTGATGTTGTCATCCAGGAATTCTGGACAACAGGGAGAAAAGGTCAACGTGAAGGAAAAGAGGGGTGGAGGGAGAATAGGGATAGATGGGCAGAGGGAAATGTGTTCATCAGGTGGATGCTGAGGAGATGGATGAACACGAGACATAGAGATAAATGCCCAGAGCAGCTCTAGGCAGATGTCATGAACAGATCAAGATGTTTCCATGGATTGGGAAAGAAAGGCTCTTGGTTCTGTCCCACCACTTACTTGAGCAACTGATATGGCAGGCGTTCTTGGATCCGTGGGTCTTGCCATCCTCACACCAGAACTTGCTGTTGATCTGAAAGATCCCATAGTCCCTGCTCGGGCCGTTGTCATGAACAGCTTTGGTGTTGTAACTGCTCTCGTGTTCCACCAGGCAGACCCCTGAGGTGGAGGACCAAGGGAAGGAATATCAAGGTGGGCTCAGGATAAATAAGGGGAATGAAATGAAGGGATCAAGGATGAATGAAGAGCTGGAGAAGTAAATAAAGTGATGATCTTGTGAGGCTGATAAATGCTTGGAAGGATAAAGCCCTGGATAGGTATTTCCAGCGGGCAAGGAAGGGGGTGGAGGAGAGAGATGATGAAGTCAAAGGGATGGAGGGAGAGAAGAGCATTGCTGGAAGGTTACAAAGAACCTGAGAGGGAGAAGGGTGGTACAGGCTGAGAGGTGCAGTGGGAGCTCCTTATACTCACAATCAGCTACAGTTTTGCCCACGTAGCCCTCAAAGCCATTCTGACGTAGGACCTTCACCAAGTCACATCGATGGAAGACTTTCCCCTGGGTGCCTGGCAGAGCCAGGCCGAGGAAAACAAGAAGAAAGCCAGAGAAGAGCATTGTCTTACTCATAATGCAGTCCAGGAACGGAGTGCCCAAGCAGCTTGAGCTTCTGTCTGTCAGGAGTGTCTCCAGTGTCAGCCTTTTATTCCTGCTCCCAGGAGGAGGCCCAATTGGCCACTGGGAAGTGTGGGAGGCCTTTCCAGTAAGGAGCCAATAAGGAAGTGGGCCAAAAGCCAAAGACAATTCCTGAAGGATGCCAGTACCTATTGCAGCAGCACTGTGAGACCGGGGGTGCGTGCAGGAGTCACCATCCTTGTTTCTTTGGTTTGTCTCCTTCTTCCATCAGTAAAGGGGAGAATTTTTACAGGCAAGGATATAGATAGAGTTTCCCTAAAGACATGAGAAGCTTGGAGTGAGAATCAGGGAACCATTAAGGTTGGAAAAGTCCTCTCAGCCCATCCAGGCCATCCATCAGCCCAACCCCACAGTGCCTGCTAAACTCTGTCCCCAAGTGCCACGGCCACAGGGTTTTTGAGCCTCTCCAGGGATGGAGCCTCCACCACTGCCCTGGGCAGCCTCTGCCAGGGCTTCACCACTCTGTCAGTGAAGGAATTTTTCCCAATATTCAACCTGACCCTCCCCTGGCACAACTTGAGGCCATTTCCTCTCGTCCTATCACTGTCACTTGGGAGAAGAGCCCAGCACCCACCTCACCACAACCTCCTTCCAGGAGCTACAGAGAGCGATGAGGTCTGCCCTCAGCCTCCTCTCCTCCAGACTAAAGAGCCCCAGGTCCCTCAGCCACTGCCACAACTCCTGTTCTCCAGACCCTTCCCCAGCTCCATTCCCTTCTCTGGGTGTGCTCCAGCCCCTCAAGGTCTTTCCTGTACTGGGGGGCCCAAAACTGAAGCCAGCATTCGCGGTGCGGCCTCCCCAGCACCGAGCACGGGGGGACGATTCATCTCCTCCCCCTGCTGCCACCCCAGGGCTGATCCAAGCCAGGATGCTGGTGGCCTCATTGCCCACCTGGGCCACTGTTGGCTCATGTTCAGCCACTGTCAACCAGCACCCCCAGGGCCTTTTCTGCTGGGCAGGTTTCCAGCTGCTCTTCCCCAGGCCTGGAGCTCTGCCTGGGGTTGTTGAGACCCAAGTGCAAGACCTCAGCCTCATTGAACCTCATACAATTGGCCATGGACCATTGATCCAGCCTGTCCAGGTCCCAAGGTAGACATTTGAGCAATTTCTCCCAGAGACAGCCTCCCAGGGCACCAACATTTCCTTTCTCCAGTCTTTTTCATCTTGAGTGCTGTGGTTTTCTTCCCATAGGGTTGCTCTGTGATCTGAAAACCCCAGGCAAGTAGATGTTTCCACTGTAGCTCCTGCCAGGACTCTCCACCATGCAAGTCATCCTCTCCCTGATGACTCAGGAAGACACACAGAGTGTTGAAAAGGGTGGAAATTCCCAGCTTTGGGTGGGACTTGGTCCTGCCAGGCACAGGGTGGACATGGGCAACGGCTGGAGGAGGCTCCAAGCAAGAAGTTATGAGTTACAGGAGGGAGGTAAAGACTTCCGTCAACGCACAAGCCAATCATTAAAGGAATGGTTGATCAGATGATTGACCTGAAGGAAATTGCATTACTGGAAAAGGGTTTGCAGTAAGATCATAGTGTGGTCATGGAATTTGCGTAATAGAAATGACTCTTTTATTAATCTGATATAGAATAAACACAATCATAACAGATCTATTAAATATAATAGATAGTTAGAGCTCCAATACTGTTTTGAGGATGTGGGATAGGCTGACGTGTTCCATGCCACCTTGGGCTTCAATGGCAAGAACTCTTTGCAGGTCTCATCTGCCAATGGGATTTGGAGAGTCATGCAGGCTGCAGACTTCATGTTAGGAAGCATTTCTTTATTGAGAGGGGAATCAAATACTGGAACAGGCTCCCTGGAGAGGTGGTCGATGTCCTAAGCCTCTCAGTGCCTAAGAGACATTTGGGCAATGCCTTTCACATTGTGCTTCAGCTTTTGGTCAGCCCAGAGGTGGTCAAGATGATCGTTACAGGTCCTCTCCTCCTCCTCCTCCTCCTCCTCCTCCTCCTTCTCCTTCTCCTTCTCCTTCTCCTTCTCCTTCTCCTTCTCCTTCTCCTTCTCCTTCTCCTTCTCCTTCTCCTTCTCCCTCTCCCTCTCCCTCTCCCTCTCCCTCTCCCTCTCCCTCTCCCTCTCCCTCTCCCTCTCCCTCTCCCCTTCCCCTTCCCCTTCCCCTTCCCCTTCCCCTTCCCCTTCCCCTTCCCCTTCCCCTTCCCCTTCCCCTTCCCCTTCCCCTTCCCCTTCCCCTTCCCCTTCCCCTTCCCCTTCCCCTTCCCCTTCTCCTTCTCCTCCACCTCTTTTTTGTTTTTCCTTTTCCTTTTCCATTTCCATTTTTCTTTCCTTTTCAATTTCATTTTCCATTTCTTTTTTCTTCTTTTCCTTTTTCTTTTTCTAGGGAACTACAAAGCAGTCACTCCCACCTCAACCCATGGGAGGATCATGGTTTCAGTCCAGGGGACTGGAAACAGCAAGGATGGCCCAACAGCAAATTGTGGTGGAGCAACCTGGTTGTCCTCTAAGAGGAAACTGCAAGTTCTGTGGCTGCTGGGAAAGCAGAGCTTGTGTCCCTTCCCCTTTCATAAGGCTTCCCACACAATATCCTGGATGAGAAAATCAGGTCACAAGGGTTGGCTGGATGAACTGCAAGGTGGGTGAAAACACAATGAACCTCCAGGTGTAGCAGTTGATGATTCCAAGTCTTAGTGGTTGTCACTTTAGAGTTGTTTTCCTCGGGGGCTGATGCTGGCGTTAACACTGCTTCCACGTTCATGGACAGAGTGGAGACTGGACAGAGAGCACCTTCAGTTCATTTGTAGAGAAAAACATGCTGAGGAGTTGTTGGTAAAAGCCCCTGATGTTTTAAAGTATCCAAACAACATCTTAAGAGCACCAGGCAGGCAGGAAACTCACACAGGATGGGTCCCAGTTAATGATTATCCTTTGTAATTTTTGTGGTATGGGAACACGTGGGAACTAAAAGTTGAAGTTTGCTCAGCTGTGTGGGTTTCTATAGACAGGAGAGACCAGGCTTTGGGGAATAATAGTGCAATTTATTAGTGTGACTTTTGAATGGGGAACTGGGAACTTAAGTAAATCAGAAAGTTCCAAGCACGCAGTTTGGTCACACTGAGCCAATAACTGGGAGGAGAATGGGAAGACACTGGGAGGAGATTGGGAGGGTTTGGTTCATGGGTGAATCTGATCCAGTGGGAGGTGTCCCTGCCCGTGGTAGGGGGGCTGGAACTGGATGGGCATTGAGGGCCCTTCCAATCCAAACCATTCCATGATTCTGTGATCATTGTACATAAATGCTCAAACCCACAGAGTCATAGTGGAAGAAAGTTCATTTTTAGCTGATTCCTACGAGTTTCCTAAGGACAATGTCCATTCCAGCCAAGAGAAAAAGAACAGAATCACAGAACCATTCGATCTTTAAGATTGTTGAGTCCAACCATCGTCTTTTATACAAGTACAACGAAAGAAGAGTTAATCCTTTCCCAACTCAAAACTCAGTAAGCAGTTTATCACATCACCATACGTTTCTGGTCATCTTCCTAAAGCTGTTTTTACCCTAAGATGCTCCAGGTTTTAGTTCTGTCATCCTAAGGTTTACAGAGGACAGAGAGTCGGGTGCATTGATTAAAATTAGAGATAATCAAATGCAATCCTGACTAAGGGATTATTGCTGTCATGTTCATATTCACACAGCCCAGTTCTATATCAGCAGTGTTTGAATAGTCAGCTTTTTCACCTTGTTAAAGAGACAGATTCCACTACAATTAGCAGATATCATTAGTTTGTGGTTCCACCATGGCTTGCTAATGCTGATTCTCAGTAAGTACACTGATGAGTTCCAGGTACAGCAGAATCCTGGTACCCATGAAGTGTTTGCAAGCGAACCCCCCTGAATTTATGAGGCTCTGCATGTAAATTTTGGGCCTAATACTGCAGCAATAGGTTAATTTAAATATCCATGCTCAGTGCTGTCTTGTCAAAGCATCCTCTTGTTTCTGGAGGGATGGTGCCCTCTCCAGGTATGGTAACGCTGCCTTAAAATGAGGGGCAGGATGGTGCTGGCATCAACAATCAAGTAAATACTGGGATGTAGGGATGAGGAAAGAATGGCATTGCTGTTCTGATGGTGAAAATGAACCAGGCAGGTTGGCTTTCTGCTCCTGCTTTTGACTTCAGGGTTCAAATACCAAACCCAACACGTCCCTTAGATTTTAAATGACTCCTTTTCGTGTCCTTAAATCTTTGGGTATTTGTTCCTCAAACTATGTAAGTGCTATCCTGAAGTTCTGCATTTGATCTTCCCCCTTTAGCTGATGAAGCATTTCAGTTTAATAATTTGTCTGCAAACAAAAACTCCTAAAACCCAGAGCACAAATATCAGCACAAGGTTGGAGCCTGGTGGCTTTGAGCTCCCTGATGCAGTGGGAGGTGTCCCTGCCCATGGCACAGGGGGGGGTGGAACTGGCCCTTCCAACCCAACCCATTCCATGATTTTATGATCTCGGCAGCAGATGCTGCTGCAGGGGTTGGATCCAGGCAGGGCAAACCCAGCTTTGCAAACTGGTGCTGGAGGGACCCCTGGCAGAAGTGCCCAGGAGGACAAACCTATGAGGAAAACATGGATTTAATGTCTCAATATTTTAATATCAGTTGGGGATGAGGGTCAGAGGCTGATGGAGATGGGAGGGTATCAGAAACTGAGGCTTTTCATGGATTAGGCTGAAAATTATTCAAGCCTGGGAGGCAGAGGATGTGCCAGGAAGGCAGGAGAGAGGTTGGGCAAGGAGGCTGTGATGCAGGTAACTGCTTCTGCCTCTTCTCAGATTTGCTGAGAACTGGGGACAAGAAAGGGGAAAGCAATCCCTGGCTCCTGCAGGGTTTTGCATCACGGCAGTGGGTCCAGAAGGGCTTCAGGTGGACAGGAACGACCTCTGCATCCCCAGAGAGCAGCAGCCTCCGGCGAAACCTGGGGGGCAGCAAAGGGGCCGTGAGGGTGCAGCACAGCAAAGCTGAGCCGGGAGGGAAAACGCATCTTAAGGAAGAGAGACAAAGCAAGAAGATGAGAACCCAAGCCCAGCCAGGAGCCAGGGACCAGCCCAGCCACAGCCTGGTCCTGCAGCATCTGCACAGCTCAGCTCCCACCTCCACCTGCCGGCAAATCCCGGCAGACCAAGAGCCCCCAGCCCACCCGGAGCACCACTAGATGGGATTTAAGCCCCAGATTCCCAATTCCCATCCCTCCGGGGGACTGTGACACACAGCACCAGGTGGGATCCCATCCTGCACCACCCAACCCTGGCACCTACTGTACAGGGACCAAACTGACCGCCGGGAGATGGTCCGGGAGCACTGGAAAGAAATCCCTCCCTGTCCCTTCCTGCTCTTTGCGACTGCTTCCTGAATAAAAACCACCACGGGAAGCAATGCCCACAGGACCACAGCAGCAAGAAGGACTCATATTTTTTTATACATTAGAACATTTATTTCTCAGAGAGAAAATATAGTCTCAGACAGTCAGGTTATAGTAGGTAAAATTAGCATTTTCTTCTCTTTACAAGCATAGATTTTATTACCTCTCTTATACCATCTGATATAAACAATTCTAGAAAGCAAATAAACTCACTTTCTACAATAAATAGAGCAATCTGTGCTTTACAGCAGACTGACAGTAACGTTTAGGTCCCGTAGCAACAGCAGGATATCAGCCCATTCAAATTCTAAAATGTCATTTAAAAAAAAAAACCCAAACCAAACCAACCAAAAAAAAAAAATCCCAATATCCCAAGATCTTAAAACATATACACAGGTCACAAGTCCACAGCTGAGCTACCACCTGGAAAAGTGTATGTTCCTTTAAATAAATTACACTGTGTGCATATAAAAGACCCAGCAACACAACTGAGGACTTCAAGAATGGTGACAATAGGTCTAAATAATTTAGAACAATATTTTACAGCTATATACACACCAACCCTGCCCCAGCCACACTCCATAGGCATTATTATTATTAATAATAATAATTATTTTTACAAAATCCTATGCTCCATCTCTCTATGTTACAGGAATCTTCCTTCAAGTGTGGTTTCCACATCCCAATGTATAAGAAGTGGTATTTTAAAAAAGTAGACCAAGTAGAAATGGCAGTGATTACTCCCCCCCCAATTCATTATTATTAACTATTATTTTGACCCCCACATTCTCTGCAGTATGAAAAAGTTAAAACAATAAAAAAATATTGAGTTAAAAAGTGAAATGATGATATTCAAATGATGATATTCAATCTACAATCTTGCTCTGCACCTTTGGTTCTCATAATGGGAAAGCAAAAAAAAAGGGCTACACAACAGAATAGATCTGAGAAATCATAAAGTCCTTGGCTAGAAAAGGTTTTGTTGTCAAGTTTGCAAACATCAGTTGTCCCCGTTTTTGCAACACAAACCCAGAACACCAGGGGTTGTTGCAGAGCTGGGTTTTCTTGGGTTTGGGTGGGTGACAAAGCTGGAGCCCCACACACAGGGAAAGGCGAAAGGCAAAATGTGCTCTCGTTAGAGCTTGGGCTCAACCCAACCCGAGCCAGAGGAAAACAGGAGAGACAGGAAAAAGGGAAGAAAGGAAGAGGAGCTTTACACCAAATGTGCATAAACCAACACAAGAGATGTAACTCCCACCAACCCTGATCAACCTCAGTGCCTGCAAAGCTGCTCTGGCTCCTTAGACACCTCCAAAATTAGTTTTGCTTCTTAAAAAAAATGAAGTTCTCTTTGCTAAGAATCAGTCTTGCACTAAACCCTGAGGTGAAATGCTCCTGGAACAAGCACAGCCACAGAAATCCAAATTCAGATGCGAAACTACCAAAGGAATATCTAGGACACACACACAAAAATCAGGTAATTTGATTTTCTTATTTAAAGCTCTGTGCATGTGTGTGCAGCAGAGAGGAAGGTTACCAAAATATCTCAAGCTTTTCAAAATGCAACGAGAGAAATCCAACACAAAAACACTCCATATGTAGGCAGGAAAATCCTAACGTGGCCTCCCACCTACGACTGGTTTTACTTTAATGTGATGGGACAATCAATGTCATTTAAAAAAAATGAAAAGGCCAATAATGGTCAGGGTAAATTTGGCACAAGAAAAGTCCAGTTGGGATTTCCAGAAAGGATCTTGGTTCAGTTACAGCAGTGATGGATCCCTGGGAATTCCCCCGGGGCTGGCTGATGACTTCAAAACCCATCACGGGGGATGCAGGGGTGAGGGAAAGGTGCATGAGGTCTGAATATCCGAGTGCTTGCTCACTGCATCCCTGGCTCCCCTCACCTGGCAGCTCTTCCCAACAACCTTACTCCTCGCCCTGAAGACAATACATTTCACCCCCTGCCAGCTCTTCCGCGCGACACATTCAGAAAGAAGCTGGGCAGGCTTTTTGGCACATTGCAGGGTACTTCGAGGAGAGCTGGGAATGGTGTCCCCCTGGTGCTCTGCCTGTCTGGAGGAAAAGGAGGATGGGCCACCCCTGCCCCTCACAGGTAACTGGACGTAACGAAGGGATGATCGCCCCGCACGCGGCTCAGGTGGATCATGGCGCGGTCGTACGCCACCTGCACGGACTTCCGGATGCTGGTTTTCCGGCCTTCCAGCATCTTTAACTTGTCCACTGTGTCATCCACACCAAGGGGATAGACTTTGTCACGTGGAAGCCACTGCCTGAAACAGAAAGGAGAGCACAAAAGCCCATCACTGACACGGTGAAAGAAGAGCAAGCACCTGGAGGCCTCTTGCCCTCGCAATGCTAAGGCTGCCCGGATGTGTGGGGCTCCCATTCCTGCTCAAGAGGCCAAGGAGTTTGTCCCAAGTTTCCAAGATGTGGGCAAGTACTCCAGCTCCTCAAACATTCCACACATACCCCAGCAGCAGCCACTGGTTGTCTTTGCTCTCTCCCCTCACAACCTTCCCTCCAGCCACAACGCAGCCTCCAGGCAATGTTCACCTCCTTCCCCCAGCCCCTTCCCTGCTCTCTTTGCCAGGGTTGCCTCACCCAAACTCCTTCCAGTGATGCTGGCAAAGACCTTTCCCAGGAGAATAAGGAGGAGAAAGGCTCTCAAGGTACCACAAGGCTCCTCTTTAGACTCTTTATATTTTAATTTATAAAGGCAGCAGCAGAAGAGGCCAGCCCATTCCCTCTTCCATTCTCATCTGCACCTCAGTGGCTCAGCATCCACTCTGTCCACAGTAGATGGACAGATCCATCCAGTAGATCCACTCTGGATCTGTCATCCCAGCTGTGCACAGGCATTGTCTCCTGTGTGACAATTTATCTGCTTGGTTTGTGTTCCCACATGGCATCTGGGGGTTCAATAATGCAGTGGGTTAAGCGTGTGGCTGCCTGCCTCACTGCAGGGACTCACCTCTTGCAGGATAAGGCTCCAATTTTACAAGTTTCCCATTGTTTCATTGCTTATTTTTGAGGTACTTCACTGTTTTGTGGCTTATAATATCTGGCTGGGTTACTGTTATGTGAGCATGGTCCTAAAATCAGCAGCTTCAGTCTGTCTGAGACAGAACAGTCAAAAGCCTTGAGGTATTTCACTTGCCCTGAACCAGGTGCCTATATTTTCCATCTTAAACAAATAACTTGATTTGAAAACTGCAGGTGCTGCACCTCTGAAAAATCAGGCAAGTCTAAATAGGGAATAAACCCAGCATTTGGGAAATGTTACCCTGGAGATTTTTGGCAAATTGTCTGTGCAGCAGTGGAACTGCCTGCTCGCTCTGCTGGTGTTTTAAAGTCAAATACTCTCTCTAATTTGCTGTGGATCTTGATTACTGAATTGGCTCTTTACAAGCCTCAGTATTTTTGCAGTGATGTGACCACTGGCTGAAGGATGCTGGGCTGTTCTCCAGGGAACTGAAGCAGCCAGATGTGCTCTTGGGCCAGGAAAAGCAAGCTGGCTTCTTTCTCCACTTTTTGACTGCTGCATGTTAAAATTATCCAATTCACATCATCACCATCATCAACCCTGACTGCTGCCACGCACCAAAGACAATGTTAAATCTCTCTGCACACACTCACCAGGTTCTCTTGTTGTCAAAGAAAAGGACAAGGAAGAGCTTTTCTCCTGCCTCCCTCTGCCTCTGCTCCCCCAGCTTCAACACGTCCATGGGTGGGACAGGGATGGGGACTCCATTGTGGAGCAAACCCTCACGCGGCATCTTGGGATCGATTATCTAGTGACACAGGGAAGGAGAGTTAAGAACAAAACCCTTCAAGTACTGCAGAAAATGCATTTTTTTTCCTATTCTTTCATTCTATCTAAGACAATTAAAACTTGCTTGCTCTGTCTCAGTGGCAATTTATTTAAAGAACGTTCCTGTCATCAAGGCCTATCTTAAAAAAAGGAAAGGATGCAAGCACATGAATCTGTGTGGATGTTGATGATTGCCTTCCCCATACCTGCAGAGAAATGAGAGAAGGAGTAGGAAGAGGAGGAGGAAGAGGAGAGAAAGAGGAGGAGAAAGAAGAGAAGAGAAAGAGGAGAAAGAGAAGGAGATAAAGGAAAAAGAGGAGGAGAAAGAAGAGGAGAAGGAGGAGAAGGAAAAGGAGGAGGAGGAGGAGGAGAAGGAGGAGGAGGAGAAGGAGGAGGAGGAGAAGGAGGAGGAGGAGGAGGAGGAGAAGGAGAAGGAGAAGGAGAAGGAGAAGGAGAAGGAGAAGGAGAAGGAGAAGGAGAAGGAGAAGGAGAAGGAGAAGGAGAAGGAGAAGGAGAAGGAGAAGGAGAAGGAGAAGGAGGAGGAGGAGGAGAAGGAGGAGAAGGAAGAGAAGGGGAAGGAGGAGGAGGAGAAGGAGGAGGAGGAGAAGGAGGAGGAGGAGGAGAAGGAGGAGAAGAAGGAGAAGGAGAAGGAGAAGGAGAAGGAGAAGGAGAAGGAGAAGGAGAAGGAGAAGGAGAAGGAGAAGGAGAAGGAGAAGGAGAAGGAGAAGGAGAAGGAGAAGGAGAAGGAGAAGGAGAAGGAGAAGGAGAAGGAGAAGGAGAAGGAGAAGGAGGAGGAGGAGGAGAAGGAGGAGGAGGAGGAGGAGGAGGGGAAGGGGAGGGAGAGGGAGAGGGAGAGGGAGAGGGAGAGGGAGGAGGAGGAGGAGGAGGAGGAGGAGGAGGAGGAGGAGGAGGAGGAGGAGGAGGAGGAGGAGGAGGAGGAGGAGGAGGAGGAGGGAGAGGAGAGGTCTCCTATGTTTGGCACTGAGAGACAAATGTTTTATGAACCCTCTGCAATGCTCTGAAACAATGACCAGAGGGGAAATGAACTGTGCAAGGAGGAAAAAAAAATCCAGCATATATTGGATGATTTTGGGAAGTTCTCTTTTTCCACCTGGTTACCCTGCACACTGTGTTCTGGGCAACCTGCACGGCGGGTCCAGGCTGCCAGCACTCACCAAGGCAGGGTAGGAGGGATAACCACGGCACTTGGCCCACACCAGCTCCAAGGGCTCCAGCTCAGCCTGATTCTCAAAGGCCATCAGGAGAGCCCTGCCTGAGGGACAAAGAGATGGTTTAGGGGGGTGATTACTATCAAGGGGTAACAATATCACAAGAGACCAGGCACTGCTGGGGCTAACACACTGCTATCCAACCCAAGAGCAATCAGCTAAAATAGGTGAACACCCTCACAATATCCCTGCTTTAATTTCTGCTTTTAATAAGAAGAAAGCTGGAATTACACCTTTTGTTTTTCAGAACAAACCTGTTGTTCAGTCCTTTGTCACACCAGAGCACACATTTACTGTGTCCATGTACAGAATCATGGAATCATTAAGGTTGGAAAAGACCTCTAAGCTCATCCAGTCCAACCATCAGCCCAACCCCACCGTGTCCACTAAACCATGTCCCCAAGTGCCACAGCCACACAGTATCCTGGAACTCCTTTCATCACTGGGAGGCTGCTCTGAAGTCTCCCCAGAGCCTCCAGGCTGAACAACCCCAACTCTCTCAGCCTGTGCTCCCAGCAGAGGGGCTCCAGCCCTTGGATCATCTCCTCTGGACTCGCTCCAACAGATCCAGGTCCTCCCTGTGCTGAGCACTCCAGAACTGGACACAGGACTCCAGGTGGGGTCTCACAGAGCAGAGCAGAGGGGCAGAATCCCCTCCCTTGCCCTGCTGGTCCCACTGCTTTGGATGCAGCCCAGGACAAGAGGGAACTGCTCTGAAGTCCACTCTGGAGAGACCCCTTTAATAACTATAATTTACTGCTCGTATAGCAGCATCGTTAAAGAGAACGAGTCCCAGAGCAGGATTAGACAGTGCCAGGGACTTGAGACACACCAGACCTCCAGAAAGCACCTGCCTGAGGGGAACAAAGGACACAGGGCAACCAGCAAAAGTGAGAGTAGGGAAAACCTTTTATGCAATAACCTAAATTCATCACAAAGCAGGTAACAACACAGGGGCAGGTCAGGAGCCCGATTGTACAATCTGGATGGTCTGTGTAGGATTGGTTCCTGGAGTGTTGGGACCTGCTCTCCCTGGTTCAGGTGGAGGGATGGGAGCAGGGGGTTCCCCAAACCAGGGCTGCTCTCTCACCTGAGCTGCTGTAGTTGGAATCTCCATTCACACCTTCCAAGAAGGGCACCCGAGAAAGAGCCGGCTTCCCTCGACTTCGCTTGGGAGGCCCCAAACCACTGTGAGAAAGGTACAGAAAGGAGGGCATCAGGAGAAAATAGATTACCTTCCAAAACAAAGCCAAGTCTACAGATTCCCCAGCTCTGTTTAAAATACTGGAAAATCACTGTACTGGTGCATCACTGACATGAAAAGAACACCGAATACTTGAGCAAAACATCTCTTCCGGTGCAACCACAGTGGACACCATCCCAGCTGTGCCACGAGCAATGAAAGAGGCCTCAGAGACCAAGCTATGAACATGAGGAAGAAACCCCACAAGACTTCCCACTGGAAAGCTGACACAGTGATGCTTGGAGCTTCCACGAGTTCACCCAGTTGTGCACAGAGGGCAGAGAAGACAGAGCAGCCCCCCAGTATACTCACAACTGGACTCTCTCAGCCTGTGTCCTGAACATCCTTTTACCTCATTGCTGCCAACACCTCAGAAAATGGAACAGCTCCACCCCAAACAATCATATTTTTTCACTTCTTATAATTAATTTTTTTCCTTTTACTACTTCCTGATACACAACTGATTCTGAGTGAGCCTGGTGGACAAACAGCAGTAAACAGAGCTGTTCCTAAACAGCATAATTGTATGAGTTACCCACGAGATATCAACTTGTTTTTAATTCCTTGTTTTGTGGGTGTCACATAGCTCTAATGTAATTTTTGCTATGTGAGCTTCATGCAATTATTGTAATAAAGCACTTTTCATCTTCAAAGTACCATACAAACATCAACCAACAAGTCCCCATGCTCCTCTCTGAATTCAGACTTGTCTCCCTCACTCACAGATGGGGAAACGGAGGGAAATACAGTGGGGCCATCAGGCCAAGGCATGGTTTGAAAGGGAATTTCATATCATGGAATGGTTTGGGTTGGAATTGTGGAATCGTAGAACTACCTGAGTTGGAGGGGACCCAGAAGGACCATCCAGTCCAACTCCTGTCCCTACACAGGACACTCCCAACGTTCACAGCCTGTGACTGAGGGCTTTGCCCAAATGCTTCTGGAATGCTGGCAGAGCAGGTGCTGTGACTGCTTCCCTGGGGAGCTGTTCCAGGGCTCCACCACCCGCTGTGTGCAGAACCTTCTCCTGCTGTCCAACCTAACCCTTCCCTGGCATCTTCCTGCCATTGCCTCGGATCCTGTCACAGGTCACCAGAGAGCAGAGCTCAGCCCCTCTTTCCCCTCCCTGCCTCCCTCGTGAGAAGGCAGTGAACAGCTCTGAGATCCCCTCTCAGTCTCCTCTTCTCCAGGCTGAACAGACCAAGGGACTTCAGCCTCTCCTCGTACGACTTCTCCTCCAGAGCCTTCCCCAGCTCTGTGGCCTCCTCTGGACACTCTCCTGTAGTTTGATGCCCTTCTTATAATGACCTTAAAGCCCATCCAGTTCCTGCCACGGACAGGGTCACCTCCCACTGGATCAGGGGGCTCAAAGCTTCACCCAACCTGGCCTTGAACACCTCCAGGGATGGGGCAGCCACGATGCAGAAGGTGTTTTGCAGGGGGCACTTACCTGCAGGCTTCAAACACCAGCCCACTGCCCCGGCCAGAGGTGCACTCAGAGTCTGAGCTGCTTTCCAGGTGCTTGGCAAAGCCATTTGTCACTCCTGCTGAGGAGACAAATGGGAATCAGCCCAAAGCAACAGCAGCAACACACAGAGAACAACACCAAGGCCCAGGAAAGGTCATTTTTCCATGACTCACAGCCACAAAGATGTTGAATACTTCAACCACAGAGGGAAATCCTGCACAGATTTGCCCAGATATTGCTGCAACGAGGCGGATAATAAAGGTATTTCTACCATGACTATGTGAGAAATGAGGCTGTCTTTGAAGCAGCAGGTGCTGGAGAAGTGCTATGGGATGGGACAAGGAGAGCTCCACGCTGCATCCAGCTGCCTGGGGAAGCCCAGAGGCCAGGAAATGAGCCACTTTGCTCATCTGGCTTCAAGTGTATTTGGAAAAGACATGGAGGCTTCACACTGACTGCCATGGACCTCTCCCTGCCTCACTCCAGGCCTGGTTGCTGCCCACAGGAACAGGAATATAAAACGACAGCTTAATCAGTCACAGGTTCCTTGCTGAGAGAAAAGCACTCCAGGAAAAACTTGTTGCTTCCATTCCTCAAAATGAGGTTTTCCAGTGCACAGAGCAGACACTGGGGAAAGCAAATTCCCTCTGGGCAGAAGGTGGCTCCTCAGCACCCTCCCCTCTGGCTGGCACAAATGTCACTGTAGTTGTAAGTGGAATTCTTCACTACTCTGCCCCAGATGCCAACGGTGCTGGAAACCTTCCCTTCACTGCCAGGTTTAGTGCACTGTGCACCAGAGGGTTGTCTACACAGAAAGCTGGGACCACCTCTGAGCTTGGACAAGATCCACAACCAGGACAGGCAAGGTTGGACTGGGAATGACCCCCAGGAGCATCCCCGAGCCCAGAGCAGGCAGAAGAAGCCAGGTGACCATGGCCTTCCCACATCCAGGGACCCATAACCCCTCGGTTCCCCTTGGGCTCATCAAAACCCTTCAGCCATACAAAGGGCAAATTCATGCCAAGGCCACTGTTGTTTTTCCAGCTGTAAATACAGAATGGCCACAATGAGCACATTTCTGGGAAACACCTTGCTCTGACAATCCTGATCATGTTGACCTGCTCCTGCAGTACCATAAACTGGGCACACCAGACACTCCCTCCACCTAGAAATCAATTGTGTTTGAAACACTGGAAGGAGCTGAATCACAGCAGTGCTGCAACACACAGGAAAAAACAACAGTGCTGCTTCAGCAGAGGAAAAATCATAGAATCATGTTGGAAGGGACCTCAAAGCCCATTCAGTCCCACCCCCTGCCATGGGGCAGAGACACCTCCCACTGGATCAGGGTGCTCAAAGCCCCATCCAACCTGGCCCTGATCATCTCCACACCACTGCCTTATTATCAGTGATTTTCAAGCACCCTGCCTGTATTTTCCCTTTTTTAATTCCAACATCTCATTCTGACCTATATCCACCATGGGCAACCCTTCCCTGCTTGAATTCCTGGCAGATGATGATGCTGGTGAGCCCCTCAACTGGCTGCCTGGCTTTGGCAAAGCTCTATGTGTTTCTTTTAGTCAATCCCCACATTCAATTGCTCTCCTCCCACTCTCAATTTGCCAGCAAACTTCTGACAGCCAAATAACTGTAAGATAATACCTGAGGGATGGGCTAAGTCAGACCTTACAGGTAGGAATGGTCCCATGATGGCAGTTAACACAGAAGTGAAAATTAAACTGCTGTCACTCAGATGTTTCTTTTCACTTTGTGTCCTTCCAAATTTCACCTCAGTTGCTTATTCTCATTTTCAGATTTAATTTGAAAAGGAATCTGCTCAGAATTCCCACTAATTTCATTTAAACTCCAGAAGTGATGGTACAGCTGATTTAAAAGTAATGTTTAACATCTCCTGTTGCGTGGCTGCTGTGGTACTGGCCCAGTGCATGATTCCAACCAAATGCATCATTTCTGCAGCAGAAAACTCTCACTCCTAAGAGCAGCCAAGCCAATGCAAACCCTTCCATGAGGTTTCAGCCCTTACTGGAGAACCTGGAGTCTCCAGCCAGGTGATTTCACAGCTTTACAAGCAGCTGGGCACATTGGTTTGCCCTACAAGATATGTCAAACACGCTCTTACAGTAGCCCTCATGGGGAAGAATTACGTCTGACCTCCCTGGGAGCTCTCTTGGTGCCTTTAAATGTCTGAAATGGGGGTGCCTAAGGCTGAAATCAGTTACAGAAGCTCCACGTACAGTCAGTGGAAAAGAGAGGTGCAACTCACTAAGGATATGTCAGCCTTATTTTAGAAAGGTGTGGAAGCGATGGAGCCTTCCTCAGGCACGTCTGGTTATGAGGACTGAGTTTCAGGCCAGCAGTCTGCATACAGACACCTTGAGTCAGTCCCAACATTCCCAATCCCACGGTTTTCCAGCAAGAGAAATCCCAAGGAATTACCTCTCTGTCCTGCCTGCCTGGGTGACTTCTCCCCATCGCTCTCGCTGCAGCTCCTGCTCTGCGGCCGCTTCCGGCCTTGTCGCTGCCCGTCGGGGCGGGAGGGCGATACCTGCCCGCTCTGCCCGTGCTCCTCCCCGTTCTCCAGGGAGCACTCCAGGCCTCTCTGCAGCTTCACCCCGTTCTTAGCTTTTTTAAAAAGGACAGAGGTCCTTCGGCCCACGCCGCTGAAAGGGGGGCTGCCAGGGGTGCCAGCGGGAGGCAGGGCCAGCCCGTTCAAGCCGTTGTCGCTGAGCAGGCGCTGGAAGGCTTGGCTCTCCCTCTGCAGCGCCTTCTTGTCCAAGAGTTCCCTGTCTGACATCACCCTCTTCTGCAGCTGCTCCAAGGACTTGCTTTCACTGATGGGTTTGAGAGTCGGAGGGTCCTGCGGAGAGTCCCGCTCTGAGGGGGAGGGTGCAGGTCCTGTGGGCTCCAGGGTGGGAGGGTGCGGGGGCTTGGCATCGTCTGCTAAAGGAATAAAGAATCTGTTTCAACATTTTAGAAAGAGTTATTGCCAAAACTACCAAAGAGCCATTCCCTGTTGGCCACAGGCAGGAGAAATAGCAAATCATAGAACCATCTGGTTGGAAAAGACCTTTAAGATCATCGAGTCCAGCCGTACCTGTCCACTACTAAACCGTGTCCCCAAGAAGCTCATCCACCCATTTTTTAAACCCCTCCAGGGATGGGGGCTCCACCCCCTCCCTGGGCAGCCTCTGCCAGTGCTGGGAACCCTTTCAGTGAAGAAATTTTTCCTGATATCCAGTCTAAACCTGCCCTGGTGCAACTTGAGGCCATTTCCTCTCATCCTATCATCTTTTACTTGAGAGAAGAGACCAAAATCCACCTCACTACAACCTCTTTTCAGGGAGCTGTGGACAGTGATGAGGTCTCTCCTCAGCCTCCTCCAAGCTAAACAACCCCAGGTCCCTCAGAACCCCATAAGATCTGTTCTCCAGCCTCTTCTAGGTCTTGACAAGCACCAAGAGAGCCAGAGCTAAAACCCTGCTGCAATCTCTCACCTCTCTCCCCTTCCTCGTCCCCGTCCCTCGATGTTCTATCCAGCCCATCTTCCCGTGGCTCAGGCTCCCCGTTGGCCATCGTCTTGCTCTGCTGCTGGGCCAGCTTCTGCCGAATGGAGTTGATCTCCCGCCTCAGGAGCCGCATGCGCCGCGTCCTGGCACCGCTGGACCGCATGGTGCTCACCATGTCTAGCTTCTCCAGCAGCTCCTTCAGCTGGGCCTCCAAGGAGAGGTGAGCCCTGTTCTCCGCGAGGAGGATGTTATCCACTGCATCAAAAGAGAGCAGAATGGTGAAGGGAAGGCTTCTTGAAGAAGGGAACTCCACTCCCGCATTTGGGACCACTGCCATGCCTCATTCCCACTGCTGCTACTCATGGAAATGGCTTGAGATGGAAGGGACCTCAAAGCCCATCCAGTTCCAACCCCCCTGATCCAACACCTCCCACTGGATTAGGGGGCTCCAAGCCCCATCCAGTCTGCCCTTGAATCCCTCCAGGGATGGGGAAGCCACAACTTCTCTGGGCAATGTGTGCCAGGACCTCCCCACCCTCACAGGAAAACAGTTCTTACTAAGATTTCATCTCAATATCCCCTCTTTCAGCTGAAAACCATTCCACCGTGCTGGATGGCAGCAGAGTTCTTCACTAGGTTTAGATGAGTTGTTCACCCAGTCCTTTGGAGCTGCATCTCAAGACAGCTACTGGAATGGATGTGGTCATGTTGAGAATGGAAAGTCTTGGCTAGAAGGACTGTGTGGGCTCCAGCACCTTCACCCCTCACCACTCCCTCCCAGCCCTCCATGCTCCACCTAACCTACACCTTGCCAATTTACAACTAAATCACAGAAGGATGGAGTCATTAAGGTTGGAAAAGACCTCTCAGCTCATCCAGTCCAACCATCAGCTCAATCCCACCGTGCCTGCTAAACCATGTCCCAAAGTGCCACGGCCACACGCTTTTTGAACCCCTCCAACAATGTTGACTCAACCACCTCCCTGGGTGACTCCACCACCTCCCTGGGCAGCTGTTCCAATGCCTTAGAACCCTCTCAGTGAAGATATTTTTCCTGATGTCTAATCTGAACCTCCCCTGGTGCAACTTACGGCCGTTTCCTCTCATCCTGTCACCTGGAAGAACACCCACCTCTCTACAACCTCCTCTCAGGCAGCTGTAAGCAGTGATGAGGTCTCCCCTCAGCCTCCTCTTCTCCAGGCTAAACAGCCCCAGGTCCCTCAGACACTCCTCATAGGACTTGTTCTCCAGCCCCTTCCCCAGCTCCATTCCCTTCTCTGGATGCTCTCCAAACCCTCAATGTCCTTCTTGGAGTGAGGGGCCCAAAACGGACCCCAGGATTCAAGGTGCAGCCTCAGCAGTGCCCAGTCCAGGGGCACAATCCCTGCCCTGCTCCTGCTGCCCACGCTGTGTCTGACACAGCCCAAGATGCCATTGGCCTCTTGGCCACCTGGGCCACTGCTGGCTCATGTTCATCCCCTGCCAACCAACACCCCCAGGGCCTTCTCCTCCAGGCAGCTCTCCAGCCACTCTTCCCCAAGCCTGTAACACTGCACGGGGTTGTTGTGTCCCAGGGGCAGGACTCAGCACTTGGCCTTGTTGAGCCTCATCCCGTTGGTCTCAGCCCATGGATCCAGCCTGGCCAGATCCCTCTGCAGAGCCTCCCTTCCTTTAAGCAGCTCAACACTTCCACCTGGTTTAGCATCATCCGCAAACTTGCTAAAGGTGCACTCAATCCCTTCATCCAGGTCATTGAACAGGACAGGTCCCAGCACTGAACCCTGGGGAACACCACTCATGACTGGTTTCCAACTGGATTTAACTCCATTTACCACAACTCTATGCCAAGGCACAGAAATGGATAGGAAAATTCTCGTACGCTGAATGATTGTCAGGCAAACCAAGTGACATTCTCAAAACAAAGAACACAAGTTATGATCTACCTGAAGAAAAAAAGTTCATAAACACTCACCGTCCTCCCAAGAAAAGCGGTAAAAGTCCTCGGTTTTGGGTGACTCGGGCAGGTGAATCCCCACATCAGTGTCAAAGCCGATGTTTTCAGCCTGCCGTCGCGCATGACGCAAAATCGCTCCTCCGAGGTCTCTGAGCCGGACAGCTGCTCGGTGGAAAATCGTGTCTTTAGCATTATACCTCATGCAGTTGGTAACTATAAGGTTAAAGTCTTCCTCAAACTCATCCAATGTTCGGTACAGGTGGGACTCCAGCTTCCGCCTCATGGTGGAAAAATCCATTGGGTTGGAAATGAATTCCAGGTAATCTGGAACCTAAACATATAAAACCTGTACAATTACAAAAACCATTTACTAGCCAACTAGAGCGCATCCATCACAAGCACTCTGAACGCCCTCTCCAGTGGCAAAGGGCAGCACCAGGGGTTCATTTCTGTGTCACCCAGTCAGGGCAGACACATCCTGGCTCTGCAAAACATTGCTTGTCTGAGACGTGCTGAAGCTTCCAGAAAACAATCCCCTTTTTTTATTTTTTTTGGAAGGATGCTCACATTGTGAGTCCTCTTTGAGATATTCTCTAGTCCACCAGCAGCTTGGGACAAAGTGGTTTGTGCTTCCAGGGGTTATGACAGCACACGAGCTTCTGCCCAGCAACACCTTCAGCAATGCCTTATCTACAACCCATCAGACACCTCTAGGAAAGAGACTTGCCTCGTTCAGGTTAACAGGCTCTGTGAAGATCTGGGCAGCATCCTTCTCCTGCAGCAGGTCCAGCGTTGTGCGCAGCAGGACATTGAACGGGGTCAGCTGTAGCTCCATAGCAGCCTGCTGAACCTTCACCTGGGGACAGGAAAACAAGGGTGAGAGGTTATGGAAGACCCAAGAGGTGATTGGTGTCACCCTCTGGTTTCTCCCGACTCATCAGTGGAAACCTCAGGTCACCACCAGCCTGGCAGACTCATCGTGGAAGGACTTCTGGCAAACACCTTGTCCCTTCCACGTGCAGGATGCAGCAGGCAGAGCACTGCTGAGTCTGACTGCACAGCCCAATCCTTCTGCATGGAGAACTCCTGTTTACCCACTCTCACAAAGCCAAAACAAGGGAAAGCCCCATAAAATTAAAAGATCATAAAACTGAGAACAGGAAGAGGCACTTCATGCCTGGTAAATTACTCTGCAGAACTCCCTGCCTCAAGATATTATTATGCCAATTAGCAACACTATACAAAAGTTAAAAGCGTGTAGGCGTTTGCAATGAACAACAACATCCATAATTAGACCAGAGAGCATAAACAAAGTTTAAGATATAAGCTCTCACACTTCAAGGCAGAAGCCAAATAACAACAGTGGTTGGATGCTTGCAAATTCCTGATGCAGTTCTTTCCACCCTTTGTGAAGTCTCTAGCAGTGCCTGATTTCAAGCAGACAACTTGCAGCACTGGTTTGATGTCTGACACTGAAACTCTTATTCAAAGGAGACTGGAACAGGATAGAAGTGTTTCTTTCTCCTTTAACATTTTAATTTCTTTCATCTTATAATCCTTCGCTGTATCGTTAAATCAACCACTTCAGTAGTGAAGGAAAGCAAACCTGTTTACACAAAGCAAACCGTATTTGATGTGCTCAGCAACAAGTCAGCATCAATAAAGGAATGGATGAAGACAGAGATAAAGGCCACGCTCTTCCCCCAAAAGAGGAAGGAAGCCAAACACTGACTCAGGACTCTGCAGCATCCTTCTCCACTCACCTAAAAGCTGGGCTGGGATAGAGCTCCAATGAGATACATTTTATCTGTGACTTCTTATCTTTTGATAAAGCACACCATAGTTTCCACAAGCTTTTATGCATTTAGCCAGCTGTGATAGGGATATGTCAAGATATCAAGATATCAAAAGCAAATAAAGCCTGAGAGTGATGGTTTTTGTGCTCCTCCTACCTCAGAGATGTCCATAGCAAGCAGGACTGAGCCACTGCTGTAAATCAAGGACAATGCCAGCACCAAAACGACTCCAGGAAAGCTTCTGGCCATGAAAAAACAGCTTGCAGAGGGGCTGTGATTACAGAGGATGCAGCTTTCCTTCTGCCTGGCTCCTTGCGGACAGCAGGAGAGCACCCAGGCACTGCCTGAGGCCACGGGCACGGGCTCACCATGCACAAGGCAGGTCTTTCAGGAAGCTGTCCTTGAAGATACTCTTGCCAGAAAGCACAGCTGTGGCCACGGGGGCCAATCAGGTACAGCAAGAAAAGACTCTCAATTGGCAAAACACCAAGCATGGGAAGCAACCTTCACAGGTGCAGCTTTGGAGAACTGCATGCAGATCAAAGAGGAAATTGGAAGATGTAGTAAATCATCCCCATCTTAAAACTTGTTATTCTAAAAAACGTATTTAAAGGGTAAAATACAGGAATTTTAGCTCTAGATATAAAAAGTAGAATGGTGATTTAGACGTCTCTCTGTAGCAGGTGTTACCAAACTCCTGAAATAATCACTAAAGGAGATCTAACTTCTGCTCTGCAGAATGCCTGGTCCATGCCCAGAAACAGAAAGGCTGTAGGTCAGGAACCAAATTCATTGTTAGTTATGCAAATACACAGAAGAAGGGGGCTCTGGGGAGACCTTTTAGCAGCTTCCAGGCCTGCAGAAAAGCTGGGGAGGGGCTCTTGATCAGGGAGTGCAGGGACAGGACAATGGAGAACAGTTTTAAGTTCAAAGAGGGAAGATTAAGATGAGATCTTGCTGTGAGGGTGGGGAGGCCCTGGCCCAGGTTGCCCAGAGCAGTGGTGGCTGCCCCATCCCTGGAGGTGTTCAAGGCCAGGCTGGATGGGGCTTTGAGTACCTGATCCAATGAGAGGTGTCCCTGCCCATGGCAAGGGGTGGAACTGGATGGGTTTTGAGGGCCCTTCCAAGCCAAACCATCCAATGATTCTATGATTCTCCATTATCCCAGTGCTTTGCCACCCAGCCCTGGGGCTGAGCAGTGCGAGCCTGTGCCTGACACAGAGAGAGGTGGAAGCTTTGCCCATCCAACAGACTAGAAAAAGAGGAAAAGGCTCAAGAAAAACTGTCATGTTCCTCCTCTGCCTCCTGCAGCACGGAGAGCTTGCATGGGACCAAAGCAAGTGCAGCACTTCAGAGCCACCACCACCTACCTGCTCCCGTTTGAGCTTCTCCCTCTTGCGGATCAGCTCGATGAGCAGCCGTGCCCGCTCCAGGTCATGCCGCAGTTTTTGCCAGTACTTCAGCTCTTCCTTCACTGCACTGGTTTTCTCATCCTGCTCTTTCTGTAGGGGACAGCAGTGGGGTGAGATGAAAACCACAACTGGCTTCCTGTATTTCCTTCTTTTCCCAGGCATCCCGGGCGAATTGCTCCCGTAGCCTTCCTCCTCTCTACTTGCCTCTTGTTCAGACCACGTTCCCCTTCATCCTACAGCGTTCAGCTAACAAGAACAGCATCAGCCTTCCTGGATTTTACAATATCTGTGAATTTAAGCCTAAATCATGCTGTAGCCACGCTCTGGGAACACATCTCAGTGAATGCTCATTTACACCTGCCCTGCTTTTATATCCAAGTTCATTACAGAGGCTGGGAATTCTTCTGCTGGTTGCTGTGCATCAGAGAGAAAGCCCAAAGCATTCACAGTAAAAAGGTGGGCAAAGCATGGGAGAAGAGAGCTATTATTATCCTTTTTGTAACCAATAAGAAACAGAACCATGGAAAGAGATTTGTTGGAACACAAAGGATCAGCCAACGCTGGGAGATGAGCTCACACCTTCCAAGATAGAGTTCAGTGGCTTCGCAAAGCAATCATCTTTTCTCTCCTAAATCTGCAGCTTTCTAAATGGTTTTGAGGACACAGCTGAAGTGCAGACACAGAGAGGACAATGGCTTCACAAGATCTCGATGGTTTACATCTACAGAACAGTTGATTTTAAGAACCCACTTATGGTAAATTGCCACCTTACTACACCAAGGGAATGCTGCACTTTCCCAGGCTCCAGACCGTGAGGGCAGTGCAATAGATTGCCCAGAGCAGTGGTGGCTGCCCCATCCCTGGAGGTGTTCAAGATCAGGCTGGATGGGGCTTTGAACAGCTTGATCCAGTGGGAGGTGTCTCTGGGGTTGGAACTGGATGGGCTTTAAGGTCCCTTCCAACCCAAACCGTTCTATGAGTGGGAAATATTTATTTTACAATTACCCAGAGCAGTCTCTGTGCAAACCCAAAGCCTACAAATTCCTCCAACTACAGCAAAAATACTTCTTCAGTACTTCACCAGCCACTTCTCGTGCCAAACACACTTCACCAAACACTTCTCGTGCTCTTTAACTGCACTGAGATCGAGTGATTCTTGACGCCAGCTCAGAGGAGGAAGCAAAGGAGTCCAGAGGTGATTATGTCTAAACTTCCATACGAATGTGCATGGGAGGGTCAGACACTGAAGCTGCAGGAAGAATGACCCAAGCTGGAATTTGGCCAGGATGCTGGAGCTAACACCCATTTTCTTGAGGAGGGGATCTTTAATCACTCGCAAGGAACGTGGTTTTATGATTCATCGACAAGAGCAGTCCACCAAGGGCCCATCACACCCTTGCACAATCCTTGGTCTCCTGACTCAGGGCAAAAACTCTTACCTGCTGGTTCATCGACACCAGTTCTAGTGGGATGATGGGATACCCCACTGGTAAGAGATGGACATCCCACTGATACACCACAACTCTTCACGCATTAAGAGGAGACCAAAACAGACTTAAACCAGGTCATCTTCTTACCCTTTCACCCTCACTCCCTTTCCCATCAAGTGCATCTCCCCACAGAATGTAAGCCCTTTGTCTTCCACACGGGTTCAACTGGGGACCAGTACCTGCTCCGCGTTCCGCTGGGACTGGAGGTGCGAGTGCAGGCGGCGGATGAGCGGCACCCCGTTCCTCGCCTGCCGCTTCAGCAGCCAGTAGTTGTGGAGCCTCTGCATGAACTGGTTCTTCCTCTGGAAGGAGAGGCCACTGCAGATTTTGTTCAGCCTGAAGGAAGCAAAGAGAGGTGATGGAGCCAACCGCAAAGCGACTGTGACTCTGCCGATCCCGGCGGGGCTTCCCAACAAAGCTTCGCGGTGTTGTGTCAACTCGTGCTCTGAACTACCCATGCAACTGGGACAACCTGGGATCTCCCCATCATGAAGATCCATGGGCCTGCTGTTCATAATAAATCCCTGTTTCAGCAGCAGCTCAGCTGGAGGTTCTCACCAAGCACTTCCACAGCACGGTCAAAAGACGCAATCACCAACTCAGCTCCAAGCCTCAATTCCAAAACTACTTTCAGTGGTCAAAAACCCTCCTGAGGGCCAACAAGTCCCATGTTCTTAAACTGGAGGCCTCTTGACAGGAGTCTAAGAATAAGATATCACCTATATTGTGAGGCTGCACCTCGAATCCCAGGTTCAGTTTTGGGCCCCTTACTCCAAGAAGGACATTGAAGGGCTGGAGCACATCCAGAGAAGGGAACGGAGCTGGGGAAGGGATTGGAGAACAGGGGTTATGAGGAGCAGCTGAGGGACCTGGGGCTGTTCAGCCTGGAGAACAGGTTGAGGGAGACTTCATTGCTCTCTGCAGCTCCTGAAAGGAGGTTGTGGTGAGGTGGGTGCTGGGCTCTTCTCCCAAGTGACAGTGATAGGACGAGAGGAAACGGCCTCAAGTTGCACCAGGGGAGGTTTAGACTGGATATTAGGAACAATTTCTTCACTGAAACACTGGTGAAGCCCTGGCAGAGGCTGCCCAGGGCAGTGCTGGAGTCTCCATCCCTGGAGGAGTTCAAAACCCATGTGGCCATGGCACTTGGGGACAGGGTTTAGCAGGCACGGTGGGGTTGGGCTGACGATTGGACTGGATGAGTTTAGAGGTCTTTTCCAACCTGAATGATCCCACAGTTCTATTTTAACCTTCTCAGATCATTCCTTACATTATGCATGATGCCCTATCAGCAATTTTCCAAAGCTTAGTGGTTAAAACCCCGACACATCACCGCGCTTCCTAAGGCCCCAGACACAAGTACAGCAACACCCAGCTCTGCACGAGAGAGAGCTGGGAGAAATAAAACACAGAGCCAAATCCAAAGTTGTCTGCAACTCTGACTGTTTGACGTGCTCTGTAATAAAAGGAGGAATTAGTAAACTATGAAATGAGAGTAAAAATTAATTTAATAGTGGGATGACCACTACCTGCCTGCCAACCTGCAATGCCTTAAAGTATTTTAGAAACATACCAATCTATGTGAACTCAGATGCTGGATGGGTGTTTGCTGTTAGGGATCACCATGGATTCTGTGCTACACAACAGTCTGGGGTGGCTGTTCAGCAAAGTAGGGAAACCACAGTGTGCCAGAGACACTGACAAGGGAGAATGCTGATCAGGAATGGTTCTGCAGAGCCCTCTGAACATGGCTATTGCTAGGTCTTGACTGAAGAGTGTCTCCAAGGTGAACAAGGAGAAGGACTGAGTCCTCAAAGCAGCCCCTAACTCCTTCCCTAAACCTGTAACACTCACCTGTAGGAGGGAATCTGTGCTACCGTCACCATGGGCACAGACGACCGTCCGCTGGTCACACCACCAGGCTCCTTTTTGATCTTCTGCTTCAATTTCAGTTGGTTCTTTTTCACAGCCCCTTTTGGAGGGCCAGAATTGACTTCCTCCTCTCCCTCCACCTTCCCAGTGTCCTCCTGCCCCTCGCTGCTGGCAGCTGGAGACCCTTTTTTCACCGTCCCCAGAGGGGAATGACTCCCACAATAGGCTGTTTTGCGCACGGTGAACGTCGTGCCGTTGATGCTGGTCTCCCTCATGGGTTCAATCTTCATGAAGAGCCCAGCCCGCTGGGCACAGGTGACGTGGAAGGCAGTGTAACAGTTCACCTTGTGGCACTGGATAGCAGCTCCCATGCCCTTCTGCTTGCAGATATAGCACGTGAGCTTCCACCGAGCCGGGGGGATGTTATTTATCCCTTCGATGGGCTCCAGGAACACAGTGTTTGCAAAGCAGACCTCTGGGATCCAGATGGCACAAACCACGTGAGCCCAGCGGCCATCGCTGGTCTGCTTGAAGGCTCCACCTTTGTTTGGGCAAAGGACACAGTCCACAGGGCGGGAAGGGGACTGTAAGCAGCAGCGGCAAAGCCACTGCCCCTCGGGGATGTAGGGCACGCCGTAACACTCCTGGTGCACGGCCAGGTTGCAGATATCACAGAACAGGATGACATTGCTGTTGTGACACTCATCATCCATGCAGACACAGCAGAAGGCATCCTCATCGATGAGGGACTGCTGAGATCCGTTGTTCCGGCTCTCGAGGTACGACTCCTTTTCCAAGCGGTCCACCAGCAGCTCAAAAGTGTCAGCAGAAACCGTCCCATAACCATCATCCCTTCTCTTCTCATTGACCATTTCCAACCACGCCAGGTCCTCCTCATCCATGTCGTACTCCACCTCTACTTCGAGGTCCTCAGGAGGCTTTTCAATGTACCTGTAGTAGGCAGCAGGGAGAGGAGGAGCTTCTGGCTGGCTGAAGGAGTCCACCACACGGAAGTTGGGCTGGGGTAAGTGTAAAGATGTCCCGGAGGCATGTTTGGAGCAGGACTCTTTCTTCTTGCTTTTGGAAGGTGTTTTTTTACATTTGGAAGAGAAAAGGGGCTGCTCACTGTTTTCCTTGTTGCTGTTGCACTCTGTGATGTCCTGGGCAGTCAGCTCGTCCTCTGTGATGATTTTTAAGGGATCATAGATGCTGATGCGATGAAGCCGCCCGTCGATGTCCACCTCTACGATCCGCTGCGCCTGAGCGTAAGTCAGCATCTCGCGCGTCGGCGAGCACTTGAGGCTGTAGGGGGAGGGAGAACGCCTCCTCTCCAAGCTCTGCCGGGACCTCCTCCGAGGCTTCCTCATCGCTGTGGTCCAGAGATGCTGTAAGAGACCAGGACAGGGGACAGTGTAAGCCAAGAAGATAAACAAGAAGCAGCACAGATTCAAGAACTCGCTCAGCGAGTCTTCTACTGGAGACTCCAGCAGTTTCAGGCTTGCTGAGTCTTTCCACCCTCTTAGATACCAGCAGGTGATGGATTTATCTACCACCTCTTGCACTGTGGATCACAATGACCTTCTCGGTGTGCTTGTCAGGAGATGCTTACACCCCCACACCACCACATAAGAGCTCAAATTAATGTTACAGCATCGCATCCACACGCTCTGCTGTGCATTCAGCTCAGCAAACCATGCAGACCCCTGAAATCCAAACAGTACTCATCACATCTGCTTGCACCCTTCACATCCTAAGTTCACACAAGCCAAGGAATTCTTCTCTGTACTTTTGCCCGTGGCTTTTCTTTCACATCCCCAATAGCACACAAAATGTGCAGGATGTTTTCCAGCTGGAAAGGAAAGCATTGTTCCTGTCCTATGAAAGCAGTTCCCAATTTTTTTTTGTCATTGAGCTCCATGTGCTCCCTCAGGCCAGGTGGGAGCTCCTCCAAGTTTCCCACCTCAGGGCTGTCACCACCACTGCTTCCTTCGTGGATGCAAAAAGTCCTGTAATGAGAAATCATCCTCCAGCTTTGCTGTCTTTTCTCTCACAGACATAAATGCTCCTGATACCCCTCTGCAGACAAATGGATTGTGTCCTTCCCAACGTGCAAATGGGTCACAGAAGCCCACACAGAACCAGAACATGTAATGAGCAATGTAGTGGGGTGCATCCCTTCTGCTCTTTGGTGGGATCCATGAGGAAGCAAAGGGAAATGAGGATGGGAACAAGCAGCACAAATCCAGATGGACTTACTAGCTCTGGCTCAGCGTTAGCCCCTCTGGAGCCACAATCCATGTTCAGGCACCTGAGCCAGTTCTGTGTGGAGGGTCAACAGGGTACGAGCAGGAAAGCAGCAAGACAGCTTCTGGATTCCACCAGGAGCTGTGCAATGGTGTTTGCTCGGAGCCCAAGCCAGCTCTGCCCTCACAAACTGCTTATCCAAACCCAGATAATTATTTGAACGTCAGCTCCTGACACAAAGGAGGTGCCTGCCAAGGGGGAGCGGAGCAGAAGCCTGGAGCCAGCCAGGTAAACTGGGGGAGGATGGAGCTGTGGCAGCTGGAGACTGGAGATCGGAGGGTGGAGGAGGGAAGCAGCGGAGAGGGAAAGCAGAGAGAAAGCCAAGTGAGCAACACAAGCAAGAAGGGCAGTGTCAGGGACAGGAACATGACTTAGGGGAAGAAACAGGCTGAGGCTGAAATGAGACAGAGAGAAGAATAGAAAAACAAATGGGCTATCTCCCCAAGAAGATAAGCCAGCCCAGGGTTTATCTGTGGCTATGCAGAGGCCAGAACCAGGACATAACACCCTTATTTAGAGAATCCACACTTTCAGCCCCTTTCTTTGTGACCTGCAGACAAGAAAACACATGACAAACCAGTAACGGGTACTCAGCCATTGAACTATTTCTGTCTGTGAAGGATGCGGCTCCACAAACCCTCATTTGTGTCAGAGCAAGCAGAACACAGAGCCAGGACCTACAAGAATTCCCCAGCCTATTCAAGAAAGAAGTAACAAATTCCAGGAGAAACACGTTTTGCTTGAAAGTACTGACCCTGTGAACCACAAGATTAAGCCACAACAAAACATGTGTCCTAAGACATAAACAGGCTTTGGACAAAGCTTCCAAGGTCTCCTTTGCATCCACAGAAATAAGATGTAGGTGCCAGTTTCAGTATGCACACCCTTAAAGATGGAACCTGTAGGCACCATTTAATTTCAGATGATGATTTCCACCAGCAAATATAGGTGCCAGGAATATCAGGATCTTTGTCTTGAAGCTCCAATCAGCCACTTGACCACCAGCCTGCAGACACCCAACTCCACACGTCCCAGCCGAGCTCCCAATGGCTTCGATCGGTAGGAAAAAAGAAGATGAAAACAAGGAAAAGAAGGCAACTTGATCATCAAATGAAAAAACCTAGAAAATCCTGCTGACCAACAGCTTTTAAAATTCAGGTGGGTTTGAGCAAAGATGTTGGAGGCAAAAAGATACTGGTGGATAAAGTAATTACCATGAGCTGATCACACTCATAATTAATATTGTGTTCAGGAAGAATGAGGTGCTTGCTGGGAGTGCTGAGAGATGGGCAATCAGCAAAACAGGCACCTGAAGGAAGAGTTCTTTTACCAGTTGAGGGAAAAACAAGGATTTCCACCACTTTAGTGAAATAACCAGTGTATTGTCTAGAGAAATTACCCAGTGGGCTTTCCACCACAGCAACCACAGCCATAAACCAGCCCGTTTGTGAAACACACAATTATTTAGCGCTATGCAGGAGCATCTAAACTGCAAGGAAATTGCTGCCAGTGAGAGCTGAGTGCCTGGGATGAGCCACACACCTGGAGATTAGGAGATACAGCTACCAGCCTCCAAAACACCCTGAAAGCAGCGATGAAATGAACTCAGCTGAATGCTGCCAGCTTGTCTGCAACATAGAAACTTCGAAGCAGCAATCTAGGAATGTTTTGATATTCTTGGCACGCTTGAAAACACCTCCCAGCCACGGACAAAAAAGAATCTCTCTCCAAACAGCACCTGAACACGCTGAAACACTGAACAGACTCGACTTCAGTGGGGTTAAACACTATTTCAGCCCGTGGTGCTGTGGACAAAGGTTGTAGATGTGAAAGTTCAAATAGTTGTCCTCTAACCATTGCCAGTGTGCTCAAGGCTTTCCCAAAACCTCCCCTCATCCATTGCCTCATCTTCTTTTCCCAAAAGAGGGGAGTGAGGTTCCTAGAGAGCACAACTGAGCAAACAATGTGGCTACAATATACAAACCCACCCAGGACCAGCGTATTCCTGCCCCGGGAGTCAGCTCAGGAGCTTCAGTTCTCCCAGGCAGCAGCTTTCACACCTGAGGGCTCCAAAAGGTGACTGAAAACCCAAGCCCATCATCAAGAGATGCAAATTCACCATAAGGGGTCAACGGGTCCATTGAAAAACCTGAGACCTCCACGTATCAAACAACATCACAATACAGGCCCCTATTCCAAAAAACAGCCTGGAAAATCCAGCACAAGCAGATTCTCGAAAGAAAGAGCTAAATCTTGCCACAATTTACACCTGTGCAACACTGTGCTGGCCATTTCCATGGGTCAGAGTCACCTTCCCAGCTGCAGTCCCTCTTTCCAGCCTTCCCACGCTGATATCCAAAGAGATTCTCTCCAGCACCAGGTTTCTTTGCTAAACTGCAGAGGACATGAGGCTGGAGCTCACGGCAGTGCTGCTGGGGGAGCTTCCTGGCCCATTCCAGCATGGCTTGGAGGTGCCAGTGAAGAGCTACATCCCTCAGTGATGAATTTCAGAGGTCTGCAGCGTGGAGAAGCCACCTGGACCTCAGTGGGCAGCAGCAGATGGGAACAACATTCCAACATTCCACTCTGGTGCACTGGGATTATCCTACAGCTCATAAAGCCCTGAACAGTTTGGGTTAGGTGTTCCCAAGGGTTGCCTCTCTCTGGCACACAAGGTCTGGAGATGTTCCTCCTCATCGTGGTCCCATGCTGGCAGCCACAGAGCTCTGGGCTGGGACTTAAAACCTAATCCTGTGCAGCAAGGAATGGGCACCTATGGAGCTCTTCAATGAAAAGGGTCCTAAAACATTCCTAAAATAAAGGCAATGGATACCAAAGGGAAAAAAAGAACCTGGAATAGTTGGCACTCTCCTTTCTAACTTCTTCTCCCCAATCATAAATCTGGGTGACACTCCTGCCATCGTTGATGTCCCTTCATGTTCCCACCACATCTGTGCTTGCCATGGGCCCGTGTTTCCACCATGTGCCCAACAAGGACTTATAACCCAGATGCCTAAAACAAAGTGCCAAAGGTCAGAAATTGCGGAGAGGCACCATCCTGGCACAGGCTGAGATCCACCTCGACCTGGAACCCCTGGCATGTCATGAGCTGTGTGAGGCCTCAGCAGAGCTCTGGTGGGACCATGACATGTCATGAGCTGTGTGAGGCCTCAGCAGAGCTCTGAGGGGACCGTGACATGTCATGAGCTGTGTGAGGCCTCAGCAGAGCTCTGAGGGGACCGTGACATGTCATGAGCTGTGTGTGGCCTCAGCAGAGATCTGAGGGGACCGTGACATGTCATGAGCTGTGTGTGGCCTCAGCAGAGCTCTGGTGGGACCATGACATGTCATGAGCTGTGTGTGGCCTCAGCAGAGCTCTGGGGGGACCGTGACATGTCATGAGCTGTGTGTGGCCTCAGCAGAGCTCTGGGGGGACCGTGACATGTCATGAGCTGTGTAAGGCCTCAGCAGAGCTCTGAGGGGACCATGACATGTCATGAGCTGTGTGTGGCCTCAGCAGAGCTCTGGGGGGACCGTGACATGTAATGAGCTGTGTGTGGCCTCAGCAGAGCTCTGAGGGGACCGTGAACATGTCATGAGCTGTGTGTGGCCTCAGCAGAGCTCTGAGGGGACCGTGACATGTCATGAGCTGTGTGTGGCCTCAGCAGAGCTCTGAGGGGACCGTGAACATGTCATGAGCTGTGTGTGGCCTCAGCAGAGCTCTGAGGGGACCGTGACATGTCATGAGCTGTGTAAGGCCTCAGCAGAGCTCTGGGGGGACCATGACATGTCATGAGCTGTGTGAGGCCTCAGCAGAGCTCTGGGGGGACCATGACATGTCATGAGCTGTGTGTGGCCTCAGCAGAGCTCTGAGGGGACCATGACATGTCATGAGCTGTGTGTGGCCTCAGCAGAGCTCTGAGGGGACCGTGACATGTCATGAGCTGTGTGTGGCCTCAGCAGAGCTCTGAGGGGACCATGACATGTCATGAGCTGTGTAAGGCCTCAGCAGAGCTCTGGGGGGACCATGACATGTCATGAGCTGTGTGTGGCCTCAGCAGAGCTCTGAGGGGACCGTGACATGTCATGAGCTGTGTGTGGCCTCAGCAGAGCTCTGAGGGGACCATGACATGTCATGAGCTGTGTGTGGCCTCAGCAGAGCTCTGAGGGGACCATGACATGTCATGAGCTGTGTAAGGTCTCAGCAGAGCTCTGAGGGGACCGTGAACATGTCATGAGCTGTGTGTGGCCTCAGCAGAGCTCTGGTGGGACCATGACATGTCATGAGCTGTGTCAGGCCTCAGCAGAGCTCTGAGGGGATCATGACATGTCATGAGCTGTGTGTGGCCTCAGCAGAGCTCTGGGGGGACCGTGACATGTCATGAGCTGTGTAAGGCCTCAGCAGAGCTCTGGGGGGACCATGACATGTCATGAGCTGTGTGTGGCCTCAGCAGAGCTCTGAGGGGACCATGACATGTCATGAGCTGTGTAAGGCCTCAGCAGAGCTCTGAGGGGACCATGACATGTCATGAGCTGTGTAAGGTCTCAGCAGAGCTCTGAGGGGACCATGACATGTCATGAGCTGTGTGTGGCCTCAGCAGAGCTCTGGGGGGACCGTGACATGTCATGAGCTGTGTGTGGCCTCAGCAGAGCTCTGAGGGGACCATGACATGTCATGAGCTGTGTGTGGCCTCAGCAGAGCTCTGAGGGGACCGTGACATGTCATGAGCTGTGTGTGGCCTCAGCAGAGCTCTGAGGGGACCGTGACATGTCATGAGCTGTGTAAGGTCTCAGCAGAGCTCTGAGGGGACCATGACATGTCATGAGCTGTGTGTGGCCTCAGCAGAGCTCTGAGGGGACCGTGACATGTCATGAGCTGTGTAAGGTCTCAGCAGAGCTCTGAGGGGACCGTGAACATGTCATGAGCTGTGTGTGGCCTCAGCAGAGCTCTGAGGGGATCATGACATGTCATGAGCTGTGTCAGGGCTCAGCAGAGCTCTGGTGGGACCATGACATGTCATGAGCTGTGTGTGGCCTCAGCAGAGCTCTGAGGGGATCATGACATGTCATGAGCTGTGTCAGGGCTCAGCAGAGCTCTGGTGGGACCATGACATGTCATGAGCTGTGTGTGGCCTCAGCAGAGCTCTGAGGGGACCGTGACATGTCATGAGCTGTGTAAGGCCTCAGCAGAGCTCTGGGGGGACCATGACATGTCATGAGCTGTGTGTGGCCTCAGCAGAGCTCTGAGGGGACCATGACATGTCATGAGCTGTGTAAGGCCTCAGCAGAGCTCTGAGGGGACCGTGACATGTCATGAGCTGTGTGTGGCCTCAGCAGAGCTCTGGTGGGACCATGACATGTCATGAGCTGTGTAAGGTCTCAGCAGAGCTCTGAGGGGACCATGACATGTCATGAGCTGTGTGTGGCCTCAGCAGAGCTCTGAGGGGACCATGACATGTCATGAGCTGTGTAAGGCCTCAGCAGAGCTCTGAGGGGAACATGACATGTCATGAGCTGTGTGTGGCCTCAGCAGAGCTCTGGTGGGACCATGACATGTCATGAGCTGTGTCAGGCCTCAGCAGAGCTCTGAGGGGATCATGACATGTCATGAGCTGTGTGTGGCCTCAGCAGAGCTCTGGGGGGACCGTGACATGTCATGAGCTGTGTAAGGCCTCAGCAGAGCTCTGAGGGGACCGTGAACATGTCATGAGCTGTGTGTGGCCTCAGCAGAGCTCTGGGGGGACCGTGACATGTCATGAGCTGTGTGTGGCCTCAGCAGAGCTCTGAGGGGAACATGACATGTCATGAGCTGTGTGTGGCCTCAGCAGAGCTCTGAGGGGACCGTGACATGTCATGAGCTGTGTGTGGCCTCAGCAGAGCTCTGGTGGGACCATGACATGTCATGAGCTGTGTGTGGCCTCAGCAGAGCTCTGAGGGGACCGTGACATGTCATGAGCTGTGTCAGGGCTCAGCAGAGCTCTGAGGGGACCGTGACATGTCATGAGCTGTGTGTGGCCTCAGCAGAGCTCTGAGGGGACCGTGACATGTCATGAGCTGTGTCAGGGCTCAGCAGAGCTCTGAGGGGACCGTGACATGTCATGAGCTGTGTAAGGCCTCAGCAGAGCTCTGAGGGGACCATGACATGTCATGAGCTGTGTAAGGCCTCAGCAGAGCTCTGGGGGGACCGTGACATGTCATGAGCTGTGTGTGGCCTCAGCAGAGCTCTGAGGGGACCGTGACATGTCATGAGCTGTGTGTGGCCTCAGCAGAGCTCTGGGGGGACCATGACATGTCATGAGCTGTGTGTGGCCTCAGCAGAGCTCTGGGGGGACCGTGAACATGTCATGAGCTGTGTGTGGCCTCAGCAGAGCTCTGGGGGGACCGTGACATGTCATGAGCTGTGTGTGGCCTCAGCAGAGCTCTGAGGGGACCGTGAACATGTCATGAGCTGTGTGTGGCCTCAGCAGAGCTCTGAGGGGACCGTGACATGTCATGAGCTGTGTGAGGCCTCAGCAGAGCTCTGGGGGGACCATGACATGTCATGAGCTGTGTGTGGCCTCAGCAGAGCTCTGAGGGGACCGTGACATGTCATGAGCTGTGTGTGGCCTCAGCAGAGCTCTGAGGGGACCATGACATGTCATGAGCTGTGTAAGGTCTCAGCAGAGCTCTGAGGGGACCATGACATGTCATGAGCTGTGTGTGGCCTCAGCAGAGCTCTGAGGGGATCATGACATGTCATGAGCTGTGTGTGGCCTCAGCAGAGCTCTGGTGGGACCATGACATGTCATGAGCTGTGTGTGGCCTCAGCAGAGCTCTGAGGGGACCATGACATGTCATGAGCTGTGTGTGGCCTCAGCAGAGCTCTGAGGGGATCATGACATGTCATGAGCTGTGTGTGGCCTCAGCAGAGCTCTGGTGGGACCATGACATGTCATGAGCTGTGTGTGGCCTCAGCAGAGCTCTGGTGGGACCATGACATGTCATGAGCTGTGTCAGGCCTCAGCAGAGCTCTGAGGGGACCGTGACATGTCATGAGCTGTGTGTGGCCTCAGCAGAGCTCTGGGGGGACCGTAAACATGTCATGAGCTGTGTGTGGCCCCAGCAGAGCTCTGAGGGGACCATGACATGTCATGAGCTGTGTGTGGCCTCAGCAGAGCTCTGAGGGGACCGTGACATGTCATGAGCTGTGTCAGGCCTCAGCAGAGCTCTGAGGGGACCATGACATGTCATGAGCTGTGTGTGGCCCCAGCAGAGCTCTGAGGGGACCGTGACATGTCATGAGCTGTGTGTGGCCTCAGCAGAGCTCTGAGGGGACCGTGACATGTCATGAGCTGTGTAAGGCCTCAGCAGAGCTCTGAGGGGACCGTGACATGTCATGAGCTGTGTGTGGCCTCAGCAGAGCTCTGGTGGGACCATGACATGTCATGAGCTGTGTGTGGCCTCAGCAGAGCTCTGGTGGGACCATGACATGTCATGAGCTGTGTCAGGGCTCAGCAGAGCTCTGGGGGGACCGTGACATGTCATGAGCTGTGTGAGGCCTCAGCAGAGCTCTGAGGGGACCATGACATGTCATGAGCTGTGTAAGGCCTCAGCAGAGCTCTGAGGGGACCATGACATGTCATGAGCTGTGTGTGGCCTCAGCAGAGCTCTGAGTGGACCGTGACATGTCATGAGCTGTGTGTGGCCTCAGCAGAGCTCTGAGGGGAACATGACATGTCATGAGCTGTGTGTGGCCTCAGCAGAGCTCTGAGGGGAACATGACATGTCATGAGCTGTGTGTGGCCTCAGCAGAGCTCTGAGGGGACCGTGACATGTCATGAGCAGTGTGTGGCCTCAGCAGAGCTCTGAGGGGATCATGACATGTCATGAGCTGTGTGTGGCCTCAGCAGAGCTCTGAGGGGATCATGACATGTCATGAGCTGTGTCAGGGCTCAGCAGAGCTCTGGGGGGACCGTGACATGTCATGAGCTGTGTAAGGTCTCAGCAGAGCTCTGAGGGGACCATGACATGTCATGAGCTGTGTGTGGCCTCAGCAGAGCTCTGAGGGGACCGTGACATGTCATGAGCTGTGTAAGGCCTCAGAAGAGCTCTGAGGGGACCGTGACATGTCATGAGCTGTGTGAGGCCTCAGCAGAGCTCTTAGGGGACCGTGACATGTCATGAGCTGTGTGTGGCCTCAGCAGAGCTCTGAGGGGACCGTGACATGTCATGAGCTGTGTGTGGCCTCAGCAGAGCTCTGAGGGAACCGTGACATGTCATGAGCTGTGTGAGGCCTCAGCAGAGCTCTGAGGGGACCGTGACATGTCATGAGCTGTGTGTGGCCTCAGCAGAGCTCTGGGGGGACCGTAAACATGTCATGAGCTGTGTGTGGCCCCAGCAGAGCTCTGAGGGGACCATGCCATGTCATGAGCTGTGTGTGGCCTCAGCAGAGCTCTGAGGGGACCGTGACATGTCATGAGCTGTGTCAGGCCTCAGCAGAGCTCTGAGGGGACCATGACATGTCATGAGCTGTGTGTGGCCCCAGCAGAGCTCTGAGGGGACCGTGACATGTCATGAGCTGTGTGTGGCCTCAGCAGAGCTCTGAGGGGACCGTGACATGTCATGAGCTGTGTGTGGCCTCAGCAGAGCTCTGAGGGGACCGTGACATGTCATGAGCTGTGTGTGGCCTCAGCAGAGCTCTGGTGGGACCATGACATGTCATGAGCTGTGTGTGGCCTCAGCAGAGCTCTGGGGGGACCATGACATGTCATGAGCTGTGTCAGGGCTCAGCAGAGCTCTGGGGGGACCGTGACATGTCATGAGCTGTGTGAGGCCTCAGCAGAGCTCTGAGGGGACCATGACATGTCATGAGCTGTGTAAGGCCTCAGCAGAGCTCTGAGGGGACCATGACATGTCATGAGCTGTGTGTGGCCTCAGCAGAGCTCTGAGTGGACCGTGACATGTCATGAGCTGTGTGTGGCCTCAGCAGAGCTCTGAGGGGAACATGACATGTCATGAGCTGTGTGTGGCCTCAGCAGAGCTCTGAGGGGAACATGACATGTCATGAGCTGTGTGTGGCCTCAGCAGAGCTCTGAGGGGACCGTGACATGTCATGAGCAGTGTGTGGCCTCAGCAGAGCTCTGAGGGGATCATGACATGTCATGAGCTGTGTGTGGCCTCAGCAGAGCTCTGAGGGGATCATGACATGTCATGAGCTGTGTCAGGGCTCAGCAGAGCTCTGGGGGGACCGTGACATGTCATGAGCTGTGTAAGGTCTCAGCAGAGCTCTGAGGGGACCATGACATGTCATGAGCTGTGTGTGGCCTCAGCAGAGCTCTGAGGGGACCGTGACATGTCATGAGCTGTGTAAGGCCTCAGCAGAGCTCTGAGGGGACCATGACATGTCATGAGCTGTGTAAGGCCTCAGAAGAGCTCTGAGGGGACCGTGACATGTCATGAGCTGTGTGAGGCCTCAGCAGAGCTCTGAGGGGACCGTGACATGTCATGAGCTGTGTGTGGCCTCAGCAGAGCTCTGAGGGGACCGTGACATGTCATGAGCTGTGTGTGGCCTCAGCAGAGCTCTGAGGGAACCGTGACATGTCATGAGCTGTGTGAGGCCTCAGCAGAGCTCTGAGGGGACCGTGACATGTCATGAGCTGTGTGTGGCCTCAGCAGAGCTCTGGGGGGACCGTGACATGTCATGAGCTGTGTGAGGCCTCAGCAGAGCTCTGAGGGGACCGTGACCTGTCATGAGCTGTGTGAGGCCTCAGGAGAGCTCTGGGGGGACCATGACATGTCACGAGCTGTGTAAGGCCTCAGCAGAGCTCTGAGGGGACCATGACATGTCATGAGCTGTGTGTGGCCTCAGCAGAGCTCTGAGGGGACCATGACATGTCATGAGCTGTGTGTGGCCTCAGGAGAGCTCTGAGGGGACCGTGACATGTCATGAGCTGTGTAAGGCCTCAGCAGAGCTCTGAGGGGACCATGACATGTCATGAGCTGTGTAAGGCCTCAGCAGAGCTCTGAGGGGACCATGACATGTCATGAGCTGTGTGTGGCCTCAGGAGAGCTCTGGGGGGACCATGACATGTCATGAGCTGTGTAAGGCCTCAGGAGAGCTCTGGGGGGACCATGACATGTCATGAGCTGTGTAAGGCCTCAGCAGAGCTCTGGGGGAACCATGACATGTCATGAGCTGTGTGTGGCCTCAGCAGAGCTCTGAGGGGACCGTGACATGTCATGAGCTGTGTGTGGCCTCAGCAGAGCTCCGAGGGGACCAAGACACGCTGGGTCAGGTGCCATCCAGGAAGCTCCTGTCTGCAGCAACCTGTGCAGCCAGGGCTCAGCAGCAGTCAGTGATCTGGGTCAAGCCCCAGCTGGGACCTGGACACACATCAAGCCACCCCTGGTGGAGAACGCGAGGCAGAGTCGTGCCATGAGCTACCCCAGCCCTCAGCACCCGGTCTACAAACCCGCACCGTCCCCGGGGAGCGAATAAAGTCCCTAACGCGAGAGGGACCAGGTCGGGGGAGCGCGAAAAAGCGCACAAGCAGCCCAAATTGCCTATTGGCTGCCGCCGCCGTCCATCACGGCTCTGCCACCAATAGCTACGCAAAACTCTACGCGCCTGAAAAAGGCGGTTCCCTCAGCCCTGCCTGAGCCAATGGCGTGGGAGAAGGTGGGCGGGGCCTCCGCGGCCACGGCGAAGTGTGGGGGGGCAAAGATGGCGGCATTGGTCGGGGTTGGGGGGGGGGGGGCCGGCAGCCGCTGCCCGTTCCCCTTTCTCAGGGCCCTTCCCCGCCGCCTCCCGCTTCCTCACCGCGGGCCTGCAGCGGGCAGCGGGCCACCCGCGCTCCCTCCCGCCCGCGCAGTCACCTTCCCGCGGCCCCGCTGTGCGAGACCCCCGTGTGTCGCCGCGCAGCGCGTTACCTGCCCGCCTCAGCGCGTCCACCGCCGCCTCCTCCTTTTTTTTTTTTGGGGGGGGGGGGAACACTATATTTTGTGCTTTAATTCCCCCTTATTTTTGGTTGTTTCGGTTTCCCCCCCCCCCTTTTAACGCCCTCTCCGCGGCGCCCCCTCCCCTCCCCCGGGTGGGGGGGGGGGGGGACGGGCGAGCAAGGGAGGGGAGGGCGCAAGATGCCGGCTCCGTGCGCCCGGGGCTCCGGCCGCCGCCTCCTCAGCGCCGCCTCCGCCGCAGCTCCGCCGCCTCCTCAGCCGCCGCCGCTTCGCCCCCCATCCCCGGGGCTGCGGCGGCCCCCGCCGCTCGCGGGGAGGCGAAAGGGGGGCGGGGGGCCGGGGGGGGGGGGCACCCGCACAAGATGGAGGCGGGGAGGGGAGGGGGGGTGGGGGTTGGGGGTGGTGAAGGAGCCCGGGCGAGCGGCGGAGGAGGAGAGGCGGCAGCAGCCGGCGGGGGAGGGGGCTGCCCGCTTCGCTCCCCACAACCCTCCCCGCGGGCACGGACCGCCCGCCCCTCCCCGGGCGCTTCCCACCCCCGGCAGCGCCGAGCGGGGGCCCCCGGGGGGGGGGGGCATGAGGGAAGCGGGTGGAGGTTGTTCCCTCGGTGCTTTCAGAGGGGGATTGCACCCCCACACACACCTTCCATTTCTTGGGCTGAGGGGATCCAGGACAGTGTGGGGGTCCCTTCCTGGGTTGGAGGGATCCAGGACAGCGTGGGGGTCCCTTCCTGGGCTGGGGGGGATCAAGGATAGTGTGGGCATCCCTTCCTGGGCTGAGGGGATCCAGGACAGTGTGGGGGTCCCTTCCTGGGTTGGAGGGATCCAGGACAGTGTGGGGGTCCCTTCCTGGGCTGAAGGGATCCAGGACAGTGTGGGGGTCCCTTCCTGGGCTGAGGGGATCCAGGACAGTGTGGGCGTCCCTTCCTGGGCTGGGGGATCCAGTACAGTGTGAGGGTCCCTTTCTGAGCTGGGGGGATCCAGGACAGCGTGGGGGTCCCTTCATGAGCTGGGGGATCCAGGACAGCGTGGGGGTCCCTTCCTGGGCTGGAGGATCCAGTACAGCATGGGGGTCCCTTCCTGGGTTGGAGGGATCCAGAACAGTGTGGGGGTCGCTTCCTGGGTTGAAGGGATCCAGGACAGCGTGGGGGTCGCTTCCTGGGTTGAAGGGATCCAGGACAGCGTGGGGGTCCTTTCCTGGGTTGGGGTGACCAGGACAGCGTGGGGGTCTCTTCCTGGGCTGAAGGGATTCAGGACAGCGTGGGGGTCCCTTCCTGGGCTGGGGGGATCCAGGACAACGTGGGGGTCCCTTCCTGGGCTGGGGGGATCCAGGACAACGTGGGGGTCCCTTCCTGGGCTGGGGGATCCAGGACAGTGTGGGGGTCCCTTCCTGGGTTGAAGGGATCCAGGACAGTGTGGGGGTCCCTTCCTGGGCTAGGGGCTCTGGAGGGGGATTGTCCCCCCTACTCCTGGGCTTGGGGACTCAGGAACAGTGTGGGAGGCCTTCCAAGGAGGGGGCTTGAGGACATCATGAGGGGTTCCTTCCTGGGCTGGGGGCTCTGGAGGGGGATTGTTCCCCCCTTCCTCGGGCTAGGGGCTCAGGGACAGCATGGGGGTCCCTTCCTCAGGCTGAGAGCTTGGGGACAGCCTGGATGTCCCTTCCTCAAGATGGGGGCAAAGGGATAACTTGGGGGTCCCTTCCTCAGACTGGGGACTTGGAGACAGTGTGAAGGTCCCTTCCTTGGGAGGGGGCTTGGGGACAGCATGGGTGTCCCTTTCCAGGCTGAGGTCTTGGGGACAGCGTGGAGGTCCCTTCCTCAAGCTGGGGGGGTCCAGGACAGTGTGGGGGTCTCTTCCTCAGCTGGAGGATTGAAGACAGCATGAGGATTCCTGAAGTCCACACCTTGGGGTTGGTGCCCCAGGCTCCTTGGTGCCTTCACCCTCCACCCGTGTTTTCACAGGAGGCATGGGGTCCCCCCAAAATGTCTGGGAGCTGTTTGGGAGCAACACTGGGTGCTCGAGTCAAGCCTGGCTGCACCCCTAGAGAGCCTTGTCTCTGCTGCCGTTATCCCAAACAGACAACATCAAACAAACAATGGGAATAATGAGAGCCTGCATTTATTTTTCAGGCCCAGCCGGGCTCCCAACGTGTGGGGTGCAAGTACAGCGAGAGAGGGACTGGGAGGAACGAGCAGCGAAGAACTTAGGTTTGCAAAAAAAGAGATAAGCAGTGAGATAGGAGCCTCTGCAGTTCCTACACTTATTTTTTTATGGCTCACCACATACTTGGGCATACATACGTTCCACCTCCCACTCAGAATCGTGCAGAGTATTGCATAATATTGCATAATATTGCCATCTGAATTTATAGAATTCACCAAGTTGTTTTCAAAGGCAAAAAACGAATGCTGTTTTCCCTCATTTGCAGTGCAGCTATAGATCTTCTGTCTTTTATTGTATGTTAAACCTGGAATCTGAGAACAGCCAAACAGTCTATGACAAATGTGTTTAGCAATGTGTTCTGGTTGGACCAGGGCTTATTGTAGCCTTAAAAGTATGGGAAAACATGTTATTTAATGCTGAACAACCCTAAATGTCAACTTCTAAGTACTGCTTTCTGTGTATATTTTTTCAAGAATCTACTGCTAACCCAGCAGAACTCAAAAATAAATAAAAATATATTCTATTTTTGTCCTACATGAAAAATAATGTATCAAAGATTTACAAACACAGTCCCAGTGCTCTCAGATTCACACAGGATCTCTCCAAAGCTCAGAACAGCCGTGCAAGAGCACAGTGCTATCCAAGAAGGAGCAAAAAGAACATCTGTAGGGGTTTCTGCTTCCGAGTTGAATGTTGGGAAGACAGTTAAACTGTAAATCAATTAAATAACTGATGAGCAACAACACCATCTCATTTTCCTGCTTTTTTTAAAGATTAGTGGGGATAATTTTGATATTAACACAGGTTTTTATTGTGTTATTTTCTGGCATTTTGGTGTATTTTTTTAAATAATACGACAAATTTTGCAAACTCTTTCATTTTTACTTCAGTTTTGAAACTCTATACTCTCAGATTCCCCCTAGAACTGGCTTTTTATGATCACATTAGGTCCCAGCCTTGCCAAGATTTGCATACATGCTTAGTATGAAACATGTGAAGAGCCCAATTAAGTTCAGCCCGAGCGATGTACAGACATCTCCGAAGACCGGGGGCCACGTGTTTTAACATCAAAACGAGTTCTCCATCATTTAGTTTTATAGCAGAGCTGTAGAGCTAATGTGTTATTTGAAAAAAAACATTCTGAACTTATCTCGAATCCCAGAGGCACAACTTAATTCAATTTCTTGGCTCTGCTGCTTTTTAAAGGGTGCAAGTTCAAAACCAGCGATGCAGCTTCCAATGAAAGCAGCAGCCAGGACAGCTCAAACAGTGCTGGGCACCTTCAATCATGTTTTAATTTCCTTCATCTTTATTCAAGTGTAGAAAATGTACTTAAAAGGGGGGGGGAAATTATCATTTGGAACTGAGAACTGACCTTTTTTAGCTTGTTGATTCATTAAGCCTCAAAAATGAGCGATGTTTGTATCTCAGCTGTGACCGTTCTCTTCAGAATTATTGAATTTAATACAGTTGGTTAGAAGTCTGATATCAAAGTGATTAGCTGTGGCTGCAGTTTGTTTCAGGGTTTATTTCTGGGTTTGGAACTGCTCAGCTGTGTTTTCCAAGACCCTCATTTTATGTGGAGAACATATAACCCTGTTCTGTCTCACAGACTTCAGACTGGTGACGCCAGCACCCAGCGCTTGCTCCTCTATGGTGTTTTTTTTAATCTTACCATGCAAATCACAATTTTAACCCCCTTTTTTTTCAGGTAAAACGTTCAGAAACAATGGTTGATGGTGGAAAAATATTTATTTTTCCAAACAAGCTTGGCTAAAAGGAGTTAACTTCGTGATTTAGCAGGAAATCAATGAGGGTTGAAGATATATAGCAACCTTTCAGTATTATTTAATAGAGTGCAATCCAACCAAAAAAGGAGTTATCAATCAGCCAAAGTGCTGACTGAACAAGTTGTGAAGCAGCACTTTGGCTGAATATTGCATTAGAAAATGGCCTTGGAGAGAGAAATTGGGCAAAGCATCCCATATACCCCATTCACCTGGAAATTCTGACCCGCTCACAGTGTTGGAATGCTGACGGCTTCACACGTAATGGCAATTAATGCAGTGAGTGTTCCACTGCTCAGGGGAAAAATTAATTATTTTGGTCTTAATTCAATATTTCTCTTTCATGTCTTGTTTCTCTGAGCTGGGAAAAGAGTCATAACAGATGTCACCAGCCAACACTGCTGACCCGTGGTATGGGAAGAAGGATAAGTCTTTATAAGCAGCTGTAGATATTTTCAAAGCTCTGTGCTGAAAGGTTTCTAGTGGTATCCAAAACCTGACAAGTATTGTGCCTCTTAAAAATCCTGATAGTTTTCTGAGGTCTCTTAAGAAAGAAAAATAATCGTAGCTTCATCTGCTTTTTCTTTCCCACTTCTGGAAGTACCTAATAAATATGTCCCATAAAGTTGCAGCTCACAGACCTAATTAACTGTCAAAACCGACTTACAGAGAAAGATTGTCAGTGATGAAAACTTCACTTTCTAAATAAAAAAGATAGTAAACTCAGAAATAAATGCAGGAATAACAATTGAAGAGTATTTCAAGGTAAGCATCTGTATGTTATATGAGGTAGGCACTAAAATTCAATCCATATGACTTTTTATCATACACCTTTAATATAAACAGCAAACATATTTCTTACTGGCTTAATTTATGGGATTTTTGGATGTTCATTTAATGGCTGAGTGATTTTTATCACTTAGTTTTGTATTTTTAAGTATGTAAAGTATGCAAGGAGAAAAAATGTTATGAAAGGGATGTACATCAGTTTTGTGTCAGTGTCTAACAGTGTCTGTCAGGGTCATCCTTCCCCCCTCCTCTGCTGCTTCTGCTGATTTTGAAGTATTGTGAGCCTTGGCCTGAGTCACTGGCTCTGTCAAGGAGGTGTTTTTCAAACTCCTTTCATGAAATGTGAATATGATTTATGCCCCATTTTCCTGCAGATTTCGATAGGTTTTTGCCTGGAGAAGGCTCCAGGGAGACCTCAGAGCAGCCTCCCAGGACTGAAAGAGGCTCCAGGAAAGCTGGGGAGGGGCTCTGGATCAGGGAGCGCAGGGAGAGGATGAGGGAAAATGGTTTTCAGCTGGAAGAGGGGAGATTGAGAGGAGATCTTAGGGAGAAATGTTTTGCTGTGAGGGTGGGGAGGCCCTGGCCCAGGTTGCCCAGAGCAGTGGTGGCTGCCCCATCCCTGGAGGTGTTCAAGGCCAGGGTGGATGGAGCTTTGAGCCCCCTGATCCAGTGGGAGGTGTCCCTGCCCATGGCAGGGGCATGGAGCTGGATGGGCTTTGAGGTCCCTTCCAACACAAACCATTTCATGATTCTATGAACCTATGTTTATTTTTATTTTTTCCCTTCAAATAGCTGATGGTTCATCATCAGAACACGTCCTCAGATGCCCTACCAACACTAGCATAGTTGGTCTTTACAAACCAACACTGGCTTTCCACTGCCACCCTGCTACATTTCCTGCTATTTTGAGTTCTTGGCTGGTACACACCATGAAAACCAAACTCTCACACACCTCCAGGGTTCCTGGGCTTGCAGGGCACCAGCTCCCCATGTTTGTTGGGATATTTGAAACTGCAGAAGATAGTGGCTGGCTCTTGGACTGTGTGCTGAAAGGACCTCCTGCAGCATTGGTGGTGAATGAATGGAACCAGAGCGTGGAGCCCACGCACCAGCTGCTGAGATTGCTCTCACAACTTCAGAGCATTCAATGTAAGAAAACCCACTGAGGAACCCAGCCCTGAAACAGGGGGAAATTTTTGGAAGCATATTCAGCAAAAAGACTGATACTGAAGCAACCTTTCTACCTGCTGTCCCTGAAACAAGTGGGACTGACATTTTCTCTCACTGCAAAATCTATGTACTCTTGTGTTCACACTCGTTCTTCTCATGCCCACTCATATCACAAGTCTCCAGTGTCTCTTCTGTGCTCATCCCCTGGTCACACAGACAATTCCCAAAGGGCATCTTGGGTTATTCTTTAATCTATGGAGGCTCCTTTTCAGCTGCCAGTAGAGTGCTCAGTGCAATTCTTTAAGATGAAGATGTTTTCTCCCTCAGCATCATTACCGAGGGCCAGCAAACACCAGTCCTCTCCAGGTTTGCCTGTCTCAATTTGAAGAGGGGCAAGAAAATTAAGAAATCACACCCTAAATTCCCATGTAGAGTGGTTTATGAGTTCTGTCTGAACAGGTTCTTCACCTTACCACAAGACTTTCTGAAAGAAAGATCTATACTCTATTATCTCCATAGATTTACTGAATTTTCTCTAGAAGACCAAGCTTTGAAGGCTCTTCTCTGCCTATATTCATGCCAGCCTGCCTCACCTGCAGTCCTGAGACCCCTCCCCATGCATTCCCACACACTCACCTGGCTGGCCACCCACCACGCCTCCTTTTACTGGGGCACGGGCAGCTCTAAACCTCTGAAGCTCTCTGAGATGTTTACGGCAGCTACAGAGAACTCCCCTCTGACCTCTGTTAAAGATTGTTCTGTGGACATGGCAGCCAAGCCAGGTGCCAGGTTCAAAAGGACAATATTTCAACTGGTGTTTGACCAACGCAGCCGGAACCTCTCCCTTCCACCATTAAGGAAAATGCAGGTTGTCTCACACTTAGGAAAAGGAAAGGATGGATCCCTTCTCTCATCAAGGTGAGGTTCTCCAAGACAGAGTCAGCAGGGCACCTCTGCTCGTCCTCCAGCTCCTTTTTGGGGTACTTCATAGCAAAATCATTTAATTTCAAGGGAATTGAGGGAACATCTCAACAGTTCCATACTCGCTGTACCTCCCTGAGAGCACAGTGAGGCAAAGGGCTTGTACATGGCCCAGAGAGATAGGAGCCAAGAGAAACCACCTCTCATCAGCCTGGAACATCTGTGCAGCGACAGCAGGATAATATCAACCCCATCATATCAAAAAGCTGCAGCTGCTGTAGGGCTGCCCTGAGTACCACGTGGCATGAGCTGCAACAGAGAGACAGCCAAGAAACACAACAGCACCTCATCCGGCTCCCGGTGGGAATGGGAGCTCAGAAAATTCTGGTCATGTCGTAGTTTCCCCTTATTTGACGTTAAAGAGCGAAACTGGGTAACACTTCAGGCAAAGAAGAAAATTAGAAAGAACTGAAAGTGCATGTCCTGGCTAAACCAAACTCAAGTGACTCAGCAGCTCCAGAGGGGGGTGGAGTGTTGGGGAATACCACATATATGACTGAATCCATATACCTCCTCAACAAATGCTTTTCTATAACCCTGGGGACTGTGTGCTCTGAGCACAGAGAAGCCACTTGGCCCACGTCCCTTGGGATGGACTTTGGAATGACCAGCTGGACCTGACTGATTGTGTTAGGGAAGAAGATGCCAACTGGGAAGATAGTTACGCTGGAGTCCAAAGGTGTCATCACAACCAACAGCTGTACCCACCCAGTGCCGAGCTATCCCGGGACTGTATCCGTAAACCATGGATCTGCAGAGCCACCGGATTCAGCACAGGCTGGAAAACTTTCTGAAGATCCCGAGTAAAGACTCGGGCTCAGCTCGTGCTCTTCGCTCTTTCATGGATGGTGCTATTAACGCTGAGCTCAGCAGCTTTAAGCTAGTTGAGATACCAGATACCTCTGGTGGATCTCTGCACTGCCACCAAAGCACAGTCTCCTGGATGTCACCTCAGATAGCCGTGGTCAAGTCCTGGCAGTTCCCTCCCTTTAGAGTAACGGGTGGGAGTGCAGCTGGGATGCATTTCAAAAGGACTACCAAGAGGTATTGTCCTCAGACCATCAGGATGGATTAGAAAACCAGCCAGGAATTTACATAACAAAACTAAAAGGCTTTGAAATTACCTTGGAGTCCCCTTACTCCCCCAGACCCCACTTTTCCACTTTTGCTATCCTCAAATATCCCACCCTGTGGATAAGTTACACTTAATTTGCTCATGCTGGAGTATTTAGATGCTCATAAGAGACTCAGACTCACCAAAGTAAGAACCTTCAGACAGCTGTAATAACACTTGAGGCACTTTCAGATCCCGTTTGCCTATTTTGTTCTTGTAATTGTTGTTCACCTCTCCTCTCTTCTCCTGACAATAACATTTATAACAAATACCCACACACCGAAGAGGAGTTTGGGAGGTACCGACACATCTGCATCAAAAAATACCAGGTTTGAGGTGATATCAGTGTACCTCCAGTACATCAAATGACTTTAAAGACCAAAATGTACTTTAAAGGTTGAATAAACTATTTAGCATATTGTAGATCCAAAAGATGGAACAAAGTTTCCCCAGAGGGAGAATCCACCTGACTGTCTGGTTGGTCTGAGCTCCTGAAACAACCTCCCTCTTTGTGTTGCTCTCTTCTTATCTCAACGCTATCTGAACACCTTTCCAAAGCAATTAAATTCAGACAAGTTGAATAAGCATTTTCTCACATCATCCTGCATTTTTTTTTTCCACATCCAGGAGCAAAAAAAGAGATTATTGTGTTGGTTTTCATCTCATATAAAACTCCACAGCGACTAAAGAAGGTGTGTTTGGGCAGGGCTGGGATGTGCCAGCAGCACCGTGTGGTCCCACCACATCAGCACAGAGACCCCAGCATCTCAGAAAGAAAAGTTCTTGTTGCTGCCAAGAATCACTCACTAAATAAGTGAATGAATTAACATGTACCCAGAGAAATAACAAAGGCAAAACCTCACTCAAAGTGCAGTAATGGGAAGCTGTGAAGCTCTTCCAAGGATGTTTTCTAACCTGTGGTGGTTTTTGTGAGATAATCTATTTAATAAGATTATCTTAGATGCTATTTATAATGATGCTGACCCAAGGAGCTAATCTGACACCAAGAAACTAAGAGATCTGAACTACTTTCCATGGTCACTGAGTTAATTACTGTGTTCCTCTTTCTGCTAATGCTGGATTGTTGTAACATATTTTTCTGCTTTTTCACCCCTAATATATTAATTTTTTTACTTAACACTGACAATTGACTGTTTTCTAACTGTTCCATTTAAACATCTCTTCATAACATCTTCACTAAAGGGAGCTGAAGCAGAGGATCCCTTGCTTAAGAGATGGTGCAGGGCAGAAAAAAAGAGACTATAAGGGGTGACATTGCTGGCTGTGTGAGGCAACAGCAGCCCTGACTTGAGATAAGGGCAGGGTGAGCCCAGGGAGTGAGAGATAAGCATGGTGAAGAGAGGAAAGATGGGGAAACCAGGCTGAGCAGAAAGAAGGGACAGCAGGACTGTTTGATAACAACCCAGCTCAGCCCATGTGGGAAGGCACTGGATGCGTAGAATCACAGAATGGTTTGGGTTGGAAAGGACCTTAAAGCTCTCCCCAGCTTTCCTGGAGCCCCTTTCAGCCCTGGGAGGCTGCTCTAAGGTCTCCCCAGAGCCTTCCCTTCTCCAGGCAGAACAACCCCAACTCTCTCAGCCTGTGCTCACAGCAGAGGGGCTCCAGCCCTTGGATCATCTCCGTGGCCTCCTCTGGACCTGCTCCAACAGATCCATCCCCCTCACTGCGTGCTGAGGACTCCAGAACTGGACACAGGGCTCCAGGTGGGGTCTCACAGAGGGGAGCAGAGGGGCAGAATTCTCTCCTTTGCCCTGCTCGTCCCACTGCTTTGGGTGCAGCCCAGGGCATGGCTGCAGCTGGCAGCACAGAGGAGACAGCAATGATCAACAATCAGGAAATGAAATAAACAGAGTAAAAAAGAGGAGGCAGCAGCTGCTTGGAGGGGGGAAGCACCCTGGCAGGGAATTTTGTGCCTGGCAGGGAATTTTGTGCATAGAAAGACTCTGGAGCTGCTCTGAACACAGACTGATTCCACGACCAAATTCCCAGGGTGTCCTGGAGCTGTTGCCATCCCAGCAACCTGGCTTTGCTGGATGCTGTTTGGCTGCTCAGGGAGAGGGGCTGCACTCAGAGTCAGACTGGATAACGTTTGTTGTGCTGAATTTCACTATTTCTGATTATTTTGCTTGGGACTCACTTCCCCAGCAATTTTACCTCTTCTTTACCTCATCTATAATTAATGTACCAAAACCTGTGCTTGGAAAGACCAATGAGAAAGGAGCAATGAAACCCCTGCTCTCTCAAGTGTATGAACATGGAATAAAAACCCCAAAAGCCTGAAACACCAGGTACAATTCTCCCATTTAAAATTTCAGTGAGAATATATTTATCCTTTGTGTTGAAAACAGTTTGGGGTGCTTTCCCCTTTAGTAGAACGAAGTCCAATGCCCACAGCACGATGTCATCCACAGAGAAGTCCCATGGGCCAAACGATGGCCACCAGCAAGGCAGAGTGGAGTAAATCCAACTGGTAAATCCAGGAGAAGTGAATCCCAGTCACGGCTGCACTGGTCGCTATAACGACATCCCACTTCTCTTCTTTGAGTCCTTCCGGGCGATGGGACTGAAGGACAAGATCTCCTTGTAAATATGCTCTGGGAAAACAGAACAAAAGAACCAGGAATGTGGGATTTTAGGGGACACAAATGCAAGTTTGAGTGTTAGTGTGCAGAGAGGAGGTGGTCAGGGGAGAGGGTTCAGCAGGTACAAGCTGGAAGAGATAGAGCAGAGAGGCAAAAAAAAGAGTCCCTAGAGAGGTGGAGGGATCTTTGCTGACTGATGAGAGCAAAAGCACGTAAAGGGAGATGTGAACACAGGTTGTCCAGGGAAGTTGTGGCTGCCCCATCCCTGGAGGTGTTCAAGGCCAGGTTGGACGGGGCTTTGAGCCTCCTGATCCAGTGGGAGGTGTCCACTGGTTGGAACTGGATGGGCTTTGAGGTCCCTTCCAACCCAACCCATTCTATGTCTCTCTTTGCACGTTCATGGAAGCATCAGCAATCACAGCCTTACTCAGCACCTGCAGAGGGTGAGGAAAGACAGCCCCATGCTAGGAGCTTCAGAGAGGAGAAACTTCTTACTTCTCCACTCATCTAGAGAAAGCTTTTCGTGTTCCAGAGAGTCATCATAGGACTGTTGGGCCTCTGTCTCCTCCTCGATGTCTCGGAACTGCTCGAAATAGGGGTGAGCCAACGCCTCCGTCGCTGTTATGCGCTTCTCCACATCCAGCTGCAGCATCTTGTCAAGCAGGTCCACTGCTGTAGAAGAAAGGAACAGGGCTAAGCAAGGTGGGATGGAGAACAGGCCTCCTGCACGTGATCCCTGCAAGTGATGGGATTATTCTTTCCAGTACGACACCTCCAGAAAAAGTTAGGAAAAGTTCTTCCCTGAAAGGGTGATTGGTCATTGGAATGGGCTGCCCAGGGAGGGGGTGGAGTCACCAACCCTGGAGGTGTTTAAGGGGAGACTGGATGAGGCACTGAGTGCCATGGTTTAGATGATGGTTGGTGTTAGTGTTGGTGTTGGTGTTGGGTTATAGGTTGGACTCGATGATCTCAGAGGTTCTTTCCAACCTTATGATACTGTGATACTGTGAAAATGAAAGAGATTCCTCAGCCTGGCCAAGGTTCTGGAGCTCCAGGCAGTGGGGATGCACAATCCACCCAACAGCAGCTTGAGGGAGCTCTTGCTGCCAGAAGTGGAGGTGTAAATTGCACAGAAATAACAAATTAGTCTTGACTAAGCCTTGCTGCACTGACGGGACTGCAGGAACATGGAGAGAGGGCCAGTAACTTCAAGCTATTTTTCAGGTTTAATCATTCACTTTTACTCTGACTCCCCACAACTCAAAGTGGTCCTGACGTGAGTAATCTCTACAGAAATCTGCACATCCCTGGTAAACAGGCAGGCAGGAAACTCAGACACCAACAAGAATGTCAAAACCAAGGGCGAATGGGGCTATAAACCTAATGGTTTCTTTCTGTCAGCTTTTAGAACAGTTTCACTCGCTCTCACCTCTGATCCACTTGGGAAAAGAGCTCCACGTAAGAGATCAATTTTTACCCTGGAAATTGCACATCTCAGCTGCCTGTTAATTATCAACAGGCCTGGGTGTTCGACAAACAGTTAAGATCAAAGCTGGACTCTAAAAAATACATGAATAAATTATTGGTGTGGACTGTGGGTCACTCAACACTTTATCAGAACCTGTGATGTCTTAATGTGGGGCTGGGAAATAATGATGAACAAAGAATCATGGAATGGTTTGGGTTGGAAGGGACCTCAAAGCTCATCCAGTTCCACCCCCAGGGACATCTTTTACTCAATCAGGTTGCTCAAAGCCCCATCCAGTATGACCTTGAATGTTTCCAGGTATGGGGCCTCCACTACCACTCTGGCCAAGCTGTGCCAGGGCTTCCCCACCCTCATCATGAAGAATTTCTTCCAATCTAAATCTTCCCCCTTCCAATGTAAAGCTGCTCCCCCAGTTCTATCACTCCAGGCCCTTGGAAAAGTCCCTCCCCAGCTTTCCTGGAGCCCCTTTCAGTACTGGGATGCTGCTCTAAGGTCTCCCTGGAGGCTTCTCTTCTCCAGGCTGAACAACCCCAACTCTCTCAGCCTTTCCTTGTAGGAAGAAGCAGAGCTGAATTGCTTATCTGAATGCTACTGATGATAATATCACCTGCTTGGCTACAAGCAACAACGTCTGGAAGCCAATATCAGCTAAAATCTATCCCAACTCTCATACCAAGAGCAGTTGGATCTATCCAACTGTCCTAATCTCAGTTTGCATCCCAGAATCTAAATACCCTCTTGCATCCTGCACCTGCTCTCTTCTGGCTTGTAAAGAGAGTCAGAAGTTTATCTCTCCTTTAAATGTTGTCTGCTACAGGCAGTGTCATTAAAAAGAAGTAGTAAATGGCCAAGAACAGCGGAACATTGCAATTTGATGGTAGGACTCAACGGGCTTAGAGGTCCTTTCCAACCTTAGTAATTCCATGATACCAATAAAGAATAATTTTCCTTTTAAGTAATCCATATTTGCCCAGGGAGGGGGCAGGGCACAACCTGCAAAGGGGGAAGGAGCAAGGCACTATGAGAAAGGAGAAGCAAGCGTGCAGCTGCAGCACTCAGTCTTCCTCCTGTCCAGCTCTGAAAGCTCCTGAGAAACCCTGGAGGTGACTCACCGAGAGGATTGGCTTTGGGGAAGAGCACAGACAAATCCTTCTTGGGGATTTTAGGGAGGGACTTGATGTAACTCTTAGCCTAAAAGAGAAAGGAAAACACGTGGATGAGTTTGAAGGGGCTGTGAAATCCAGCTCTGGGGGTTTCGTGGCCCAGAGGAGCAAAGGCAAATGAAGAGAACAGCAAATCACCCCAGAGGTCACATTATCAATTGAGATACAGAAATATTTCTGCTTTAAAGGCCAAAGAACAGAGGAGGTTAGTGGTTTGCTTGGGGCACCAGGCCCCTCACCCAGGATCACTCCCAGCCCCTGTGATCCACTCCAATTCCCAAAGGAATGCCCAACCCACCAAGAGTGCCACCAGCAGAGAGAAACATCTTCATCATCGAGGAGGAAAGAGTGCTGTCCTCCTCTCTGCTGCTGTATCTCCCATCTCAAAGACATGACCAAGTCAACCTCTTCCCACCACACCTCTGAATCCACAGGGAATTTTCTTACTGCTTTGTCCTCCAGCTTCTCCACAAAGTCTTCTCCTGGATGCCCCGTTACTTTCAGGATCTGGGTCAGTTGGTCGAGGTCTGGCAGGCTGTGTTAAAGATCACCCAGCTGGGAGAGAGCCCTGGACACCCCCCAACCACCTGGGATGCAGGCTGGGGGTGGGAGAGCCCGAGGACCAGTGGGAGAGCCCAAGGACCTGTGGGAGCTGTGAGTGGGTTTTGATACAAACCCAAAAGAGCTGCACAATCAGAGCCTCATTGGACTGCCCCAAAGAGCTCCAAGGCTCTTCTCCTGGGATGATTTTGTTGGCACAGCTTTGTCGGGGCTTGGGAGATACGCAAGGGTTTGGGGATGGAGCTGTGGTTTGGGGATGCAGCTGTGGGGATGCAGCTGTGATTTAGGAATGGAGCTGTGGTCTGGGGATGGAGCTGTGGCCACACAAGCTTAGGTTGCTGATGTAGAGCACAAGTGACCAGCATAGAGTTACATTTGGCTTCACCCCCTCCTATCTTCTCTCCATTTTCCTCACCACAAAGCCTGGTCCCTGTGATTACCTCTTGGTAAACCAGACTAACACCAATTTTTCTCATTCATAAAACCCCTTACAGACACCCCAAGAATTATTACACCCCCCAAGGACAAGGTTCAGCTTGAAAGGATACAGTCTTTTCCTTTAAACAGCGTTTTCCCGGTCAGCATTTCTGCCATGATGCAACCAATGGACCAGATGTCCACTGTTCAGAGAGAAAATGGAGAAAAAAACCAATTACAAATAAGGACAGTAAAAGGCAGCAATGATTGCTGGGGCTGTCACCTGCAGTCAGTCTGAGGCAGGCACTGATTTAAATTTCTCTCCCATTTAAAAGTTTAGAAGTGTTTAAAAGATGAGTTTCTTAGGGACAGGGTTTAGTAGTGGACAGGAAGGGTTGGACTCGATGATCTCAGAGGTGTTTTCCAACTGATTCTATGATTTTCCACCACCCCCTGCTCCCCTCTGCTGCTAAAATCCCTCCTTTCATCATTTCCCACAGGCTCTGGCTCGGGGAGTCGCGCAGCAGCTTTGGGACTCGCTCTGCTCCAGGGGACATGGGTGATAAAGAAGAAAAACATCTGGAGGATGACACGAGGGCTGAGCCAGCAGGATCCCCAGCTTTGTCACCTGAAGGTCACCTCTCTGAAGCAACCCAGCTCACCTGTCTGGTTGTAATGCATCCAGTTCAGAATGACTTCGGGGGCTCTGTACCAGCGCGTAACCACGTAGCCCGTCATTTCAGCATCAGCGTGTCTGGCCAAGCCAAAATCCAAGATCTGCAGTTCACCAAAGGGAGAGGGAGAAGAAAGGACAGGGAAAAAAAGAGAAATCCTACAGGCAAGTGAGAATCTACTTCTAAGAGGAAATGAAGCAGATCCAATCAGATAACAAAGCTCCGACTACACCATCACCACCCAGGAATGGTTCCAAGAACTGACAGGTTTGACTGAATTCCCCTGGAAAGTGCAAACCGGCTGCAGAACCTGTTGTTGTGAGAAGACCCTGCAGAAAGGAGCGGTGCTATGTGCTACCTGGAAGGTCACTCCCTTTCTGGAAGCTGAAGTTTCAACACTCTGAGCTTTATTCACTGGAGTTGTTCTATAACCTGGTGATGAAGGCACGCTCCCAGGCCAGCACGACTCGCCCTTTCCTATCCAAACACCCTGGAGCTGACAGGGACGGCTTCTCCCTCAGTACTGGAGACAAACATGGCTTGACCCAACCTTTATGGGTGATGGAGCCATTCCCTGTAATATTACAGAACCATGGAATGCTTTGTTTTGGAAAGGACCTCAAAGCCCATCCAGTTCCATCCCCTTGCCATGGGCAGGGACACCTTCCACTGGATCAGGGGGCTCAAAGCCCCATCCAACACCTCCAGGGATGGGGCACCCACGGCTTCTCTGGGCAACCTGGGCCAGGGCCTCCCCACCCTCACAGCAAAACATTTCTCCCTAAGATCTCATCTCAATCTCCCCTCTTTCAGCTCAAAACCAGTCCCCCTCATCCTATCCCTATAATCCCTGATCAAGAGCCCCTCCCCAGCTTTCCTGGAGCCCCTTTCAGTCCTGGGAGGATGCTCTAAGGTCTCCCCAGTGTCCTCTCTTCTCCAGGCTGAAAACATACATCTGTTACAGAATATGTGTTCTAGAGCACTGCACCAGGAAGCCCTTCAGAGCTTTGTCTGGAACCACAACCACCACAGCAATGAGAACCAAAGGGTAACAGAGGCTGATTCCAGTTATCCTCCAGGGATCGTTCTCCTAACTCAAGTATTGCTCAGCAGTATTGAATTTATTTAGGAAGTCATTATGAGCTGCTGTGCCACAGGAATTACAGCGACAGGATGTTCGTGCCACGTTGGGCCCTGATTCAGCAAGTTACGTCAGCAGGTGATTATTTCTCACTGTCTGCAACCACCAGGTAACGAAACACCTCCAATCAAGCCTCAGAAGGCAAGAGGAAGCGTGACTGTGCCAGATTCCTGCTGGCAGAGCTGGATCCTCCAGGATCAGATACACTACGTGCTACAAAACAGTGCTTTTCCACCTACCTTTAGCTGACAGTCCTCGTTCACAGCCAGGTTCCCTGGCTTCAAGTCCTACAACAGACAGGAGCAGAGTAATAAGGATATCAGGGAATCATTAAGGTTGGAAAAGAACTCTCAGCTCATCCAGTCCATCCATCAACCCAACCCCACTGTGCCTGCTAAACCCTGTCCCCAAGTGCCACCTCTACGTGCCTTTTGAACCTCTCCAGGGATGGAGACTCCACCACTGCCCTAGGCAGCCTCTGCCAGGGCTTCACCACTTATTTCCCAATATCCAGTCTAAACCTTCCCTGATGGAACTTGAGGCCGTTTCCTCTCATCCTATCCCTTGTTACTTGGGAGAAGAGCCCAGCACCCACCTCACCACAACCTCCTTTCAGCGATGAGGTCTCCCCTCAACCTCCTCTCCTCCAGACTAAACAGCCCCAGTCCCTCAGTCACTGCCACAACCCCTGTTCTCCAGACCCTTCCCCAGCTCCATTCCCTTCTCTGGATGTGCTCCAGCCCCTCAAGGTCCTTCATGTACTGAGGGGTCCAAAACTGAACCTGGGATTCAAGGTGCAGCCTCACCAGCACCGAGCACGGGGGGACGATCCCTTCCCTGCTCCTGCTGCCACCCCAGGGGCTGATCCAAGCCAGGATGCTGGTGGCCTTCTTGGCCACTTGGGCCACTGCTGGCTCAGGTTCAGCTGCTGTCAACCACCACCTCCAGGTCCTTTTCCCCTGTGCAGTTTTCCAGCCACTCTTCCCCAAGCATTGCAACTCAAAAACTTGACACATTGCAACTCAAAACATGAGCCTCAGCCAACCCTTCGCTCACCCTCCTTGGGGTGCCATAAAATCCCAAGCCACTGTGCCTGCCACATTGCACAGCTTTAGATCACCATTTTATTTTTCCTAAAACAGAAAAAATATTATGGTTTTGTACTTTTTAAATATAATTCTATTTTTCTTTCATTAAAAAAGCATCAAAAAATGCTTCTCAGCTCATCAGAAAATAGAGCATTTTCTCAAAATGCTGCACAAATGAGCAAATCCAAACACATACACGGTGTAGGAGGAAAGGGTAGAGGACACCAAAGAGACCTTAGAGCAGAGGAGGCTGTTAGTGAAATGATGATTAAGAATTTATTAACTTTATAACCTGTGTTTCTGCTAAACAGACAAAAATCAGAGTAAAGGAGCCCATGGACTTACCCTGTGGATGATGCCAGCGGAATGGATGTACTGCAAAAGAAAGAGGAGCCACAGTGTGATCTCCAGCAGAGAAATGAGAGCTACAAACAAGAACTCGCTGAGAACCCAACTCTGCCCCTACTGCAGATCCCTGGTCTCCAGGGCAGTGGTTTAAAAAGAAATCCTTGCCCTGGATTTCTGAGAGTATTTGCAGTTTGTATTGCCAGAATAAAGAGGTGCAGAGCAGAAGAGGAGGAATGGGGCAATAATTCCTTAGACCAAGCACCCTGATAGCTTCAAACTATCGAAGGCATTGGGATTTCAGGCAGGAACACAGTCAGTAAATGATATTAAATTATTTTGGGTGTTAAACCATGTGAAAAAAAACCCCTCTCATCATTAAAAACACATTTGCAAAAACCCAACTGCCCAGTTTTATCACAGCAGTTAAACCTTCCACGTGTTCTCCCCCTCTTTATTTAAACTCAACAGTGATGTGGGGAGCAGGGCTATTAAGGGGAGCTCATTAGTGCCTGTCAGCCACTGCCCAGCCCCAGGTCAGGGTGTTTATGGGCAGCTCTAAGACATCATCTCTGCATCTTTGCAGTGATCACCCTTTGCTTTCTCCAAGTCGGGTGCAGCAGCGTGTTCCGTCCTTATTCTATTGAATGGAAAATCACTCCCTCTGCCTTCTCCCCCAAAAGCCTGTTTGGAATCCAACAGAAGCTCCCGTTGCTCCCAGCCTCTTCCTTTCTACACAGGAATTTGCTAAAGGTTTGGGCACACAGAGTCAGAGGGACACAACCATCACAGAAAACCCACCGCAAGGTCTATGACTGCCGGTGCTTCCGTACGCGATGGGAGCAAGCAGTCAGTTTGATCGATGTGTGCTGGAGCAGGAGGAGATCAACAGCAAATCCCTGTGCTCAGGGGATGCCCTGAACCCCAAAAATCTCCCTGTGCAGTGTTGGGAGGGGGTTTGTTGGCATAAGCCCAGAGGTGATATAGAGAGGAGACGTGGGAAGTCACAAAACTCCTCCAGACCCACTTACCTTCAGCCCTTTCAGCATTTGGTAGACCAGGTACTGGATCTTTTCATCACTGAATTCATGTCCCATGATCTTTTGCAAATCTGTCCTCATGTATGGCATCACCAGGTAGCTAAAAGGCAGGAAGACAAGGCCCTGAGTCTAGAAGAAAAACAGAGGGAACCAGGCTAGCCTTGTCCTCACTTGGGGTTCTTTGGCTGTGTAACTAAGGAGTTGCTGGGTCAGTGTTCCTGGCCAACTGGCACAGTCCACAGGGATGCTGGGATTTCAACCTACTCTGAAAAGTGCTCTTTCTCCTCCCCTTAAATCAGATATCTGACATCAAATAAGAACAAGGATCTTCCAGACTTTAACCACCTTGAATATATTTACTTCAGACCTCAAGGGATGCTCAGTTCTTCTGGGTGACCTTGCATCATCTGGGAGCCAAAACATCTTGCACAGCTCTAGAGGCTCTTGCAAAACTGCAGTGTCTGCTCCCAGATTTATCTTTTCCATGCTCTCCAGCCCTGGAAGACATCATCCAGCTTCCCTCACTCTTTGCCCTGCCTGCTGAGACTGCTAATTAGTTGGTGGCTCTTCCAGGAGGAACCTTCACACACTTTTCCTGTGGGCTGCAAACCACCCAGCCATCAGCTGACACCCCAAACCGAGGCAACATGCTGCTCGCGCCCAAGGATGGGGAAGGGAAAACCACTTGTCCAACCTGACCATCAACACTGAGGGCAATGCCAAAAGAAAACCTGGCCAGAATCAAGATGAAAAGAAAGCCAGATCTTTCAAATGCCCAGGTTGATTACCCCGGGGCCTGGTGGAGGATACTTCTCCCACTCCAAGTGCAGCCTCGTGGCTCAGCAGCCGTGCAGGTGATGTGTTAGCAGGGATCACACGACGTGGGATGCACCAGGAAAAGTGATGCTTCTTCCTTACCTACACTGATCTGCACTGTGAGCACAGCATGGCATCTGTTTATATATTCTATTCTGGCTGTTTTAGCCACGAGAAGTGGTTTGTCCTTTTGATTCTCCTCCTTATTTCAGGACACCTGGCTTTAGTCTGGTCTCTTTTCAACTCAGCCTGTTGGGCTGCATCTCAACCTGACCTCTGACCCTGCTGCTGCTAAACCCAGGTGTCTTGGGCAAAGGTGAATTTAGCCAAAGCACATACAAACTCCACACTTACAAGTCCTGGAATCCCTGGTAGGAGGGGGCGGAGGTGAAGACATCAAGCAGCCCAATTACCTGATGGAGAAGAGAAGTCCACATTTAAACCTGGAAAGCATCTGCACACGCACGTGGGTGAGCACTGAGAACTCCATGTGAGGAATCTGAGGACTCCTCACTATGCTGTGAAGCTGCTTTTCCTCTTACTAATACAGGGGAGCACCCATTACACATCTGCTTCAGCCTGGTGCCAGCTGGGTGCAGCCCAGAGGTAGCAGTCAGACCCTGTGCCAAACGCCGTGACCTCTCAATTAAAACAGAGGTGATGCCACCAGGAAGGGCTTGTTCCCAGGTGGCAAGAAAACCCTTCCTGTTTCAGCAGGGATGGGCCAAAATGAGCACTTACGTTCTCGTGCTGCATCTGCTTCAAGAGCATCAGCTCTCGGTACGCTCTCTTGGCAAAGATCTCCGACTGGAACGGGCGGCACAGCTTCTTGATAGCCACCTTCTCCCCTGTCTTCTTGTCTGTGGCTGAACTGCAGTGGTCAAATGAAAAAGTTTTGATGTTAGCCACGTGTTTTAACAAACCCTGCAATACCAAAGGTCTTCTCCTAGAGAAGAGGTGATTTTGGAGCTCGCAGGAGAAGAGGAAAAGGCTGTTTGGCTGCCCCGAGGCCAGGTTGGATGGGGCTTTGAGCCGCCTGACCCAGTGGGAGGGGTCCCTGCCCACGGCAGGGGGTGGAACTGGATGATCTTTAAGGTCCCTTCCAACCCAAACCATTCTATGATTCTATGATTTCCCAGCAGAGCTCTGCACACACAGGTTTTACCCTGTATGACTTTGGGCAGCAGTCCATGGCACATGGACTTCGGCGGGCTTCATGGGACGCCAAGCAAAGTATTAGTGCCTCATTTTCATTCCCCTGAACCTGCAGGAACGAGCTCACAGAGCTGTGAAAAGAGGGAAACATGAACCAGCAGTGCCCTGGCAGCCAAGAGAGCAAACAGTGTCCTGGGGGGCATCAAGCACAGCGTCGCCAGCTGGGAGAGGGAGAGGATTGTCCTGCTCTGGTGCAGCCCCACCTCGAGCACTGGGGGCAGTTTGGGCACCACAGGATAAAAAGGATCTGAAGTTACTGGAGAGTGTCCAGAGGAGGGGACAGAGTTGGTGAAGGGTTTAGAGGGGAAGTCGTGTGAGGAGAGGCTGAAGTCACTGGGTCTGTTCAGCCTGGAGGAGACTGAGAGAGGATCTCATAACAGTTTCCTCACAAGGGAAGGAGGAGGAGTAGGTGCTGAGCTCTTCTCTCTGGTGACCAAAGACAGGACCCAGGGAATGGCAGGAAGATGCCAGGGAGGGTTAGGTTGGACATCAGGAGAAGGTTCTTTCCCCAGAGGGTGGTGGAGCACTGGAACAGCTCCCCAGGGAAGCAGTCACAGCCTGACAATATTCCAGCAGCATTTGGCCAAGGCCCTCAGCCCCACGGGGTGAATGTTGGGGCTGTCCTGTGCAGGGACAGGAGTTGGATTTGATAATCATTGTGGGTCCCTTCCAACTCAGGACATTCTGTGATTCCATGAAATACGAATGTTTAAAGATCAGGAATTGTTCTGACTCTGCCTTCTCAATCCCCAGGGCATGGAAAGAAGGGAATAAAGCAATTTCTGCTTTGCCATCTGGTTGGCAGTTGTCGTCTTTCAAGGTGCATCAATCATTTTCACTATGTTCTGGAGCAAAGTGGATGTCACAAACAGAAAACTCAGGCTGCTGGAATTAATTCTCCTGCATTTGGGGTTTTTGATGCTTCTCCCATGTAAAGACAGGTCTGGCTGAAAATGAGAGCCTGTTATACAGCTGCTGAAAACGTGGAGCTGCCGCTGGAGACGAGTGGTGATGTTCCCTCTGGTCACAGTTGCTCCTTGAGGCTGGATAGGTCGATCTGGTGATGCTTTTTCTGCTTTTAGAGGTTTTTTGATCAGACTGCGGAGATTTCATGGATAAGAAGCTGGAAGGGAGGTCCTTGGGCAGAGATAGTTGTGATTTGGGATTCTTGGGATTGGTTTCCAGGGGGTCTCAGTGCACCCCATCACATAGTGGTGCCTGAGCCCCTCCTTGACCACTCCAAGAGGCAAATCCCTGCCAAATCTCACTGTGGGTTTCCAGAGCAGTTCCCATCTTTTATAAATCCTTATCTGAAGAGCAGCTTCCCAGGACTGAAAGGGGGTCCAGGAAAGTTAGGGAGGGGCTCTTGATCAGGGAGTGCAAGGATAGGATGAGGGGGAACGGCTTTTAGCTGAAAGAGGGGAGATTGAGATGAGATCTCAGGGAGAAATAGATGAGATCTTAGCAAGAAATGTTTTCCTGTGAGGGTCGGATGGCCCTGGCCCAGGTTGCCCAGAGCAGTGGTGGCTGCCCCATCCCTAGAGGTGTCCAAGGCCAGGTTGGATGGGGCTTGGAGCCCCCTGATCCAGTGGGAGGTGTCCCTGCCCATGGCAGGGGGGTGGAACTGGATGGGCTTTGCGATCCCTTCCAACTCAAACCATTCCATGATTCTGTGTGGCAGCAAAGGGGAGAAATACCTGGATGGCTGAAAATGATTTATATTTGATGGCAGAGGTGGGAGCTGGAATGGGGGTGACCACAAAGCTGTAAAGTAACATCCAGGGCCATCAGGCAGAGGCACAATTCCATAAATCAACAGGGAAATTCCATCTTTAATAATGCAATGTGGTGCATTTTGCTGGGTTAGGGCTGGTTATGGTAGGAGAGGTGGGAATCTGCCACTCCATGTGGCTTTACCATCAGGTCAGCACTGAGGAAGGGTTATCAGTTTCTTGCTGAAGATCTTGGAAGTCTTGCACAGCTTTCTCCACTCATCAGCCACAAGCGATCAGTTGTGGTGTGTCCTCTGGCTCTCTGGGAAATCAACAGCTCCCATCAACCTCCCCAATATCATTGGGCGACCTCCCTGCTCTTGGCCACTGAGGTCCCTTCCAGTTGCTCCAAGTCGTGCATGATGAGAGCAGACACTGAGGAATTGTTCAATTCCAAGACTTCAGCAGGTTTTGGCAGAGGGGACAGCGCAGGGTGAAGCTTTCCAGGGAGCCAGAGAAGTCAAAAGACAGGACTTGGACCAGAAAGTCAAACAGCTTCTGCAGAATCCAAGGTGGATCCCCTAATCCGAGGGTGCATGTTATTACCTGCCTTCCCAGCTGCTGTCACGTGGAGCATCTACATCCCCATCACTTGGCACAGGAGAGCTGGGTGATGGAGCTTCAGCCTGCTCAGCGTGGACAACCCGATTTTCCCCCTTGCCATAAGGCATAGCCAAGAGCTAACCCAGCTGGAGAGCTCACCACGGGCTGCCCAGCACAGGTTCCAGGAATGGCAGAAGTTCAGGATGGCACAGGGCAGGCAGAGCTGAGTCCCACCAAGACCAGCGCTGGAGGAGTCAGAGGACTCTTCTTCCGCAATTATGTTCAGCCAAATCACTACAGATTTAGGCAGAATTAATGGGGGAAAGAACACGGCTTTGCTGCTTTTCCTCGAGTTTCTCAGCTGCTCAAGGAGGTGTAAAACCTGGCAGCTCCCAATGCTGCTGCGATGGGAAAGCTTCCCAGCAATTCCCAGCAGAGGACAGCAAATCCTAACTCCACACAGTACAGGAATGGGCATCGAACTGGGAACCACCATCCTGGCCCCGGGGCTGCTTTAACCCCCAACCCTTCCACCCTCCCAGGACCTCCAGAGAGACCAGCAAGACTTGTCTTATTGTTTTATGATGGGTAAGGAAGCTTTGGAAAGATTTCTCTTCCCTTTTTTTTTGTCCTGTCTTTATTAGCCTTCCTGCTTTCCTTTATGATAAAAGCCAGGAAACCCTGTACAGCTACAAAACCCACCAAGTTTAGTCTTACCTGACTTTGCAGAACTTCTTTAAGGTTTATGGAGGCTTTGAGCCCCCTGGTCCAGTGGGAGGTGTCCCTGCCTGTGGCAAGGGGGTTGGAAGAGGATGGGCTTTGAGGTCCCTTCCAACCCCAACCATTCCATAATTTTAAGCTTCTGAGATGCTTATCATAAACACCAGAACAGCGAAGAAGGGAATGGGGACACTTGGTGCCTCTTTGCAGCCAGGGGACAAGGCAGCCAGGTGCTGGGGTTTCAGGATCCGTGCTGTGACAGCTGGTACAGACTTTGCCCAGCACCTACGGAGCAGGACACACCTTCTTCCCTTTTTTTTAGCTCAGTGAGTTATGAAACAAGGGCTCCCTTCAGCTCCTCTCAATGGGCTGCTTCATATTTAACCTTTCCAGAAGTCTCCCGTCCCCTCCTCTTCGCCAGTGTAAACCAAGCACGACCTGACTGCTGCTGCCTCTCCCTGCAGGCAGCTCTGCCCAGCTGAGGAACGGCAGCTCGTGCTGAAGGAGGCCCCAGGCTGCTGCTGATCCCTGGGTTACAATGATTTCTGTCTATTTGATGATTTCAGGCTGGAAGCGGGATTAAGGTGGGGTTGTTTGGTCCAGCTGCTCTCCCCAGGTAGCCCAGTATCACCTGCCTTGGGCTAAGCAGCCAGGATGCTGCAGCCACCCCTGTTCCAGCTCCCACCTCTGCCATCAAATACAAATCACTTTCAGCCACTCAGGTGTTTCTCCCCTTTGCTGCTGCACAGAATCACAGACTGGTTTGAGTTGGAAGGGACCTCAAAGCCCATTCATTTTCACTCCCTGCCATGGGCAGGGACACCTCCCACTGGATCAGGGGGCTCCAAGCCCCATCCAACCTGGCCTTGAACACCTCCAGGGATGGGGCAGCCACAGCTTCTCTGGACAACCTGGGCCAGGGCCTCCCCACCCTTATTGTGAAGATTTTCTTCCTGACGTCTAATCTAAATCTTCCCCCTTCCAGTTTAAACCATTCCCCTCATCCTGTCACTCCAGGGCCTTGTAAAAAGCCCCTCCCCAGCTTTCCTGGAGCCCCTTTCAGTCCTGGGAGGCTGCTCTAAAGTCTCCCCAGAGCCTTCTCTTCTCCAGGTTGAACAACCCCAACTCTCTCAGCCTGTCCTCACAGCAGAGTTGCTCCAGCCCTCAGATCATCTCCGTAGCCTCCTCTGCATCCATTCCAACAGTTCCATATCCTTCCCCCTCACTACGAGCTCGAGACCTGCCTGACCCCCAGTGTGGAGGGGACACCCCGAGCTGTGTCTGGCAGCACTGCCTGCCTGATCCTTGATCTGCTGCCTCTGGGCACTCGGGTGGGAATCTTTTCCCTCTCTGCCCTCCCGGGGTGACCACAGGTAGGAAACATCTCAGTTTCTTCAAGCCAACAAGTCTCCAGCCCACTGCCCTCGCCGGAGCAGGGCACAGACTTTCATCCCTCATGCAAATGGCCTTTGCTAAGGACCTCACTTCCCCCCACCCCACGATGTTCTCAACACCCCCCGGCTCACCCCTTGGTGCGGGCAGGACCCCACTCACCACACTGAGCCGTAGGCTCCGGATCCCACAGGGTGGAGGGACGTGTATCTCCTGGGCAGCTCCCAGAGGGTGTTGTTCACCTCCTGTCTGTAAAACCCTCTTCTCCTTGCGATGTTCATCGCCCGGCGGGTGCGGGACTGCAACCCCCCCAGAGTACCGGAGTACAGGAGGGCTCCTGGGGTGAGACCGGGACAGCGAGGCCTCCTGTGCCAGCGAAAGAGGTTCTACTGGGGTTCCTTCTCTGTTTTCAGCTGTTGGGAGCGTGAAGGGACATGTCTCTGGGCCCTCCTCCCTCCGCCTCCACATTGGTGGAGGTGAGGCATCAGGTTTCCGACACGCCTCGGTCGGGCACAGGTGCCACTCTGCGACAGGAGCTGAGCACCCACCTTCTTCTCTTGCTTCCAACCAGGCAGCGGCCAAGAAATATCCTCGTGGGGTTTGCAGGGGTGGGGGGTCTCGTGAAATCCTGCACTGAACAAGCGGATGAGTAAGGACTCGCCGAGCCGGGGAATCTGGGGAACAAGCCAGAGCGCCTCGTCAGACAAGTGGGGACATTCCTCTTGTCAGCTCCAGACTCGTGACGAAGGACACCACGGCGTTGTATCCACGGCAGGACAAGGAACTGATGGCGATTTCTCCCCAGCCTGGTTTCCCAGCAGAGCAGGGATGCGGTGAGGGCAGGCTGAGGTTCTCCACCTTCACCCAGGTGACTGCAGTGATGAGAAGCTTCGAGACAGACCATCCTGAGGGCTGCTCCTGCCCAGGGCTTTGCTGGGTCCAGTCTAATTTCCCACAGTCGGTCTAACCTCCTTCTTGGGTCTTCTTGAGCAGTGCAAAGCCCAAGTTCCCTGCTGGTACCACACCAGCCCAAACCCAGCCGTCGAGAAGTCCATTCCTGGTGAGCAGAAAGCATCTCAGCATTTTGCTCCAGCTCGAGGAGGCTCAGGTGGGGCTTCCACACCGGAGGTTGGTGCTTCCCAGACGCTTTCCAAAGGAAGTGACTAAGCTGTGCCTTACCCAGCCAGCTCCACAGCCCTCAACCCTGCCCAGAGCCTGAAGTTGCACCAGGGGAGGTTTAGATGGGGTATTGGGAACAATTACTTTACGGAAAAAGTGGTGAAGCCCTGGCAGAAGCTGCTCACAGCAGTGGTGGAGTCTCTATCCCAGAGGGGTTCAAAATACATGTGGCCGTGGCACTCTGAGACATGGTTTAGCAGGCACGGTGGGGCTGGGCTGACATTTGGACTGGAAGAACTTTTGCCATCTTAAGGATTCTATTTCTATTCTACCTGCAGAGGTGCCCCTGCTCTGGGCACATCTGTGCAGCAGGATTACAGCCAGGCTCCCCCATAAATGGGAATGACTGGAAAAATCACCATCAGGGTTTTGGGAAAGACTCGTTTTTGCCTGATTACAGGCAAACACTGCAACGTGTCACAGCACCGGCCCTCACTCCACACAGAGCCAGGGTTTGCTCCTCTACAGAACAGGTGGGACAAGAGGCTGCAGCAGGCTTACCTGGTTTCACACACACCTGTAAGTGAGCCCCAGCTGCAGCAACAGCCCCATCAGGAAATAAAGCCAGGATTGGCCATGTTCTATAAATATCCTGGTGAGCAAGAGGTGCTACAGCAAAGGCTCTGGTGCAGGAGCCACCCTGTAACTCACTTGTCATTCCATGAACACAGCTCTTGCTCAACCGCGCGTGCAGACGTGGGTCAGCAGCGCACAATTAAGGAGCTGTAAATACCCAGGGCATGCCTGGCTGGAGAAGGATGCAGTGATTCCCATGACTGGTCCACAGCAAATAGGAGACCGTGCATTATGCAACATGATTGTGTTGGTGTAGTTTATTTTTTGCCCCCAAGTTCAGCTGTTATAACAGCACATCCTGGAATTTGGGATCCTGGGCTTATTTTGTGGGTTCTTTTCTCCCAGAAAACAATAAGTGTTTAGTCATTTTTCCCCTCTCACTTTGGACCAAGGCAGGAGGTGAGAACAAGCAGGGAGGTGGCTTCCATACAGCTGAGAACCCCCCCACACCCTACACTTGGCATTCCAACCAGCTGCTGTGAGGCTCTGCAACACGGGAGCACGCACAGCCTGGGCATCAGCTTCCCACCTCAGCCACCTGGGTTCAGCACGGCCTGGAAACTTCCAGTACTGAGGGGTTTGTTAGTGTGGAGAACACAGCTTTGGTCCATCACCCTTCCAAGTGTGAGGGACACAAGTCAAAAAGTCAGGAAATGCCCGCTATGGAGATCCACACCACTCCTCCTCCCATGGACACCCTTCCACCACCACTGAGGGGGCAGCAAAAGAGGCAAAATCATCACTTTTCAATAGCAAGTGAACACAAACAAGTGCTGCTGCAGAAGGGCCCCTGGGCTGGGTGAGGCCACTATGGGGCTGTTGTGAAGAGGTGCTGTCCTATACTGAACAGAATACACACACATTTCCTCAGAGCCCAGCACTCACAGCCAGCTCTAAGCTTGTTTTGTAGTGCAGGAGTCACCTGAGAAAAGTGTGGACACGAGCTCAGTGTCCACAGACCCATCAGCCTTGGGTCCCCCTGCCCCGAACACCACAGGATCCCAGCCAGGGGAACTTCACAGCTAAGGCAAACCCTGTAGTGCCCAAGGTTTGTAAGGGACCATCAGCACGGTAAATCTGAAAAATAGGCTTTATTTTTAACCAGTGGTATCGTGACATCGCATCCGGCATAACCAGTTACAGCAAAAGTCATGGATAGAAACGGCAGGCAATGTCTCCGAGGTGCATCCTCCTGCCCAGCCCGTGGGCACGGAACGGCACGGTGTGGATGGCAGGGAGCGCGTGCCACGTGGGCCCTGGCAGGGAACGGGCTCTGATGACCCACCCCGCTCACACACACACACAGACACACACACAGACACACACACAACGTCTATAGTTTTTAAAAATCTTTAGCAATATTTCCGCATGAAATCACACTGAGCATCTACACAGAAAAGGGCTGATAAAAATAATCTCGCTGTAGGTTTACATAGAATATCTACATTTTCCTTTGAATACCTGGACTGCGGGTCCAGCAGGAAAGGGAGCGTTTCTGTCTTGATTGTGTTGGGCTGAGGAGAGATTTATCTTGGAGAGTGAAGTCACTGCTCTCTTCATCTCCCCTCAGACTTTAAGTGTTTGACTTGAAGAGATCACTGAAAAGTAGCCAAGGAAGAATGAATGGCTTTTGTCATCCATGTCCCATCCCTTTGTGCTGCCTCTCCAAACAGGGTAAAACTCCACCAGCAGCTCCTCTCCGTCCCATAGGTAACAAGAATACAAAATACTGCAAAGCCCTTCTCCTCACATACAGGTATGGTGTCTGCACAGGATGCCTGCAACAACCCAACCTCTAAAACATCTCCTCCAAGAGCCCTGCAGGTGGAATCCTGAGCTCCTGGGCACAGCTCAGGCACAAAACAGGCCGAGAAGCCTCCCGCCTGTCGGGCTCTGACTCCGGGCACGTCACTCGTGCAGAGTCTGGTAAAACAGCAAAACATTTGAACCATGTTTGTATCCAAATGTACTCCCTTTGTGTGTTGTCTCAGGCAGAGATCAACCTGCTAAAAAACAGCCAAGCAGCTCTTATCCGAGAGGGTAAAAAAACCTCTAATAAATGTTAGTTTTATATATATATAAATATTTGTATTTATAGATATAGACAGTGAAAGGGAGATTGTGGTTGGTGTATGCTTATTTCTCTGCTTTTGGATTCCAATACTTCTAAAAAACACTCTTTCAGGAAATAAGATCTGGCACAAGATGCCATGGTTGTTTCTCTGAAGAATGTGTTTTACATTCAACCTCCCAAGAAACCCTCTGTCCCAAGCTCTCCTTCCCTTAAAACCAGAAGGTCGGAACAAAGACAAGGTGCATGTTTCTATGCTGTATATATCCCACCTGCTGCTCAAAGCCCATGGCACAGCAGGTACATCCCAACGAGCTGCAGCACAGGAGGAAGGATGGTTTCATGGCACTGGCTGAGGTATAAGAGGTTCAGTGATGATTTAACTGCCCCAGTGCCATCCCCAAAAACATAACGACATGGATTGAGCAGCTCCACATGCACATACAGCTACAACATGCAAAACCACCTCCTGAGGCTGGTGAGAATCCTCTCCAGCCTGTCTCCTGGTAGCTAATGCTGGGAAGCCTCAAAGCAAGAGGGAAAAATACAGGAATATCCAATCCAGGGGGAGGGGCTGGTGCCTCAGAAAGTGACTTCCTGATTACAGCGAGTTCATGCCTGGCTGTCTGGGAGCTTTCACCCTGAAAAACAGGGGGTCAGAGATTTCCACTCCAGACTTCCTTTCCCCTCTCTCTCCATTCAATTTAAGGCACAAACATATTTACAGTTCCAAGCAAAACCTTTCTGTGTTCCCAGAATCAGACATTAGAAGGCCTGTACCTTCTGCTGCACCAGGAAGAACTGGATGTACATCAGCCACCTGGCATTGAACAAGGACACCCCTCAACCCCACCTTCCATCCGGAAGAAAACAGAGGACTGTAAGCCTATGAACCACCTTCCATTATTTTTGAGGTTACTTAGTCATAGAAGAATTGATAAACGGCAATGATTGTAACCAAACTTTAAAGGTCAACTTCCCCAGGTGAACCAGCAGCACAAACTGGCCGAGTGCTATTATTGGGGAAGGACTACGGAGCAGTCAGAACGGGTCTTCAGAGGCTGCCCCAGGCCGTACACAGAACACAAGAGAGCATGCAGCATGTTTACACAGACGCAGCTTCCTTCCCTCCCCCCTCCCTCCCCGATTCCACACACACAGAACCCCTCCACCAAGGAGAATATTGTTGTGACGAGGCACTTGAACGAGAACTGGAGAGTCCCTATGGAAAGGCCTTCCCCTCACAGTGACGTGGGACGAATAGGAGAGAGCAGCTTCTCAGGACTCCATCTCCTCTTGGTCAAGCGGTGGTGGCACAAAGCTGATGACTTCATCGTAAGTCAGGCCTGGTGGGAAAAGCATCACAGAAAGTTAACAGGCAGCACTAAAGACATCCCTCATGCAAGAAAACATGCAGTCTTAAAGCTTCCAACATGATCTTAAAAGAAAACTGTGGTTTAATTAAGAAGACAATGAAACGAATGGTTACACCATTCAGAGACTGACATAAAACAGTAACAAGATACTTTCAGAGTGTTGAGATGCAAGACTGAAAACAAAAACATAAAAAACTATGTTGCCTGTATGTTTGTACACTCATAGCAATAATTACTTGCTGGGGATCGTGCTAATTATGTGCACGACATGTGACCGATTCACTCAGTGAAAGGACCTCAGAGGGCAAAGGATTTTATCAGTGCTTTTATCAGTGCTTGTGCCTCTTGACCAGCAGGGCCTGGTGACCACAAGTCATGGAACAGATCTCAAGGGAAGCGAGCTGGCACTCTCCTGTCCCCTAGACTCACTTTTCCATTCTTCGATCTCAAGTTCTCTGCTTTCAAAGGACTGGTCGTAGGGGTCTGCCACAGGTTCATCGTCCGGGTCGTGATACTGAGCGAAGTAAGCGTGAGCCAGCGCTTCCGCCGCAGTAATCCGTTTGTCTGTATCCAGTACCAACATCTTCTCTAGCAAATCCACAGCTGCAACAGCACCAACACAGAGAAGAAAGGATTTTAGACAGCGAGCTGTGTGATGCTGCCTCCGAAACGCAAGCTGGTAAAAGCCCTGTGTGTATGAGGAACCTTCAGTTTCTCAGGGCCCACCTATCACCCTCCCATTTCTTCCTCTTACACCCTCAGCCCACACATACTCTGTAAACTCTGGAAATGGCACAGAGCTCTGTTCTGAACTACTCTGCAAGCCAAAGAAAACTCTGGGAAGCGTTGGTGTCCCAGGACTTGCTAGCCTCAGCTTCTGGAAGAGCCCAGCACTTGACAGCAAGCCTTACCGAGAGGATTGGCACCAATAAATACATTTTCAAAGTTCATTTTCGGCATGTAAGACAAAGACTGAATGTAGTTTCTTGCCTGTGGAAACAAATGCTCTGTTGAAGAACAATACAATCCAACCACCAAGAGAGAATACATTTCAATCATCCTGAAGCACCAGTTATTATGGTCTGTCTCCTCGCTTTGCCTTCACTTTACTTATTCTGATACTAAGCCCCTCAGCGTTATCCCTTCCCAACTAAAGGCCACTCAGGACAGCAGAGGAAGAGCTGACATTACTTGGGGTTCATGCAAGATTGAAAAGCAAAGAGTCAACTGCCTTGGAGTCCCAGGAAGGCTGCGTGCAGTAGGGTGTCTGTCAGGAAGCCACACAACATCGCACACAATGCAAAACCAGCTCACATCCAGGCTCTCCTCCACCTCAGAAGTCTGCTGTTCTGGACAACTGTCCACATCTCAAGCCTTCTTTTAGTGCAAAAGACTCACTGAGGAGCAGGTAGGGAATTGCCCACCCCATGCCACATGCGAGCACTTCACTGACAGAAGCAGCGAACGCTGCGTGTGAAGCTCTGCCCTGCAAACCCCCCTTTCTGCTCCCTCTCACCTCGTGGCTGGGCATCCTGTTAATGAGATAGGCTGGGGGTGTTCCCGTCAGACGCATGATCTGCTGAAGCTGGTTAATATCTTAAGGGCCTCGTCAAGGGCTTTGTTAAAAACAGTGCAACAACCATTTTTAAACAGAAGACAGCTGCATACAAAGCATCTCCTCCGCAAACCACAAGGCGAAAGCCACACGGGCAGGGCCTGCCAATCTTTTCCAGCGCTCGCGAGAAGTTTAGCGAATGCACCAGTGAACACTCAAACCGTGGGGAATTACAGATCAGTCGGTTACGGTGTCAGAACAGAAAGCATTTCTGACCCTGAGGAGAGTTACACTACAGGACGGTGACATTCACATCTCCCAACAGTTTTAAGCCATCAGAGTAAACGTTTCCTTTGGCTAAAGCTACTCAAGAATTTTCCAGGGCTGCTGCAGCTACACACAACCTCAGGAAAAAAAAAATAAATCACAGAATCATGGAATTATTAAGGTTGGAAAAGACCTCTAAGATCATCTAATCCAACCAGCACACAAAAGCTAACACAGAAACCAAACTGGTTTCCTCTGTGCTTTTTTTCTTGCTGCATAGAAAGTACTTGAGTTCCTTGTGGTTCGAAGTGAAATTGGCTCACAATTGACACCTCCTTCTAAACAGCTTTGAATGCACTTTGATCCCTGGGCGAGGTGACAGAAGGCAATAAATGCAGAATTAGCAAACATTAGCATTACATAAGGCAGAGTTAGGTGATGTCAGTAACAGAGAGAGAAAGTGAGAGCAAGTAAAGTAGTGCAGCAGAACAACAGAATTCATTACAGTGACACACTACAGGCCCTCCAACACTCCATAGCTTTGCTACCTTCATATCATGGAAAAAAATAGTAGGTACAGTTCCTTGCTGCATTTTTTTTTAATCAGACTCGTGATTTAGACCTGACTAAGAGCAATTATTCTTTTTATTGTGCAATATACATTAAAAAAAAAAGAAGACCCACTTGAATCTTACGTATGCAAACTAATCTTTTGCTCAGTGTAGTCAGCCTTCAAGCTTATCTCTCTCACTAATCCCCTGTACTTCAAATACCAGGCTGCCCTTCAGGTCAGCCCACAGGGCACCCAAGCAGCCCACATTATTCCACTGTAGCCCTTCCAAGGGCAGAACATCCACACTGGTGTGATATTCAGCAAGGTGACCAACTGATTCCAACTCACACCACCCGTCTACCTTCGTCAAATATAACACAAGGCCAACATGGCATTTGTTATCACTGTTACATGGAAAAGAACTTAAGCTGCAGTACAAAATAATCTGATCACTCTCCACTGCCCTCATCCTCTATTACGCACCAGAAACAGCAGTGAGTTGCTAAAGTACACTGCTAGTTACCTCTACACAAGATCCCTGCTCACTATGCATTAACCTGTTAATCTGTGCTGTGACAGCACCTCCTCCCCAAGGTTTATGCACCTCTCCTTCAGAAGAAGGCAGAATTAAATGCCATTTAACACTGTCTTCACAGAAATCCATGATAGAAACAGCAGTATGGCTGAAAATTGAGGTCATCCTTTAAAAAAGGAGACTGCAGAAAGCTTTTTGTGATTACCTTGACAAAGGGCCCCTTACAGCAATACCCTTTAAACACACAGCACAGTTACATCCTCAGCAAAAGATGTACTGTGTGCCCTGGAAACGGCTGCCACAGAAAAGGACCTAAAAGCATTTTGGATTTTATGCTACAGAAACAATGATAGTGGCAGTTCTGTTTGAGAAATTAATCCTGGCACAGAAGGGACTGTGTGTTCAGAGGGTAAAACAGTTGCTCCTGTTCAGAAATATCCTTGGGTAGGCAATCTGGAGAAATAATAACTGCAATGAGCCTCAAGCTCTTAGCTGTGAAGAATCTTTCCCCAGCAGCATCTGATTACACAATGCATCAAAGTAAAAACCCACCAACTGAAATAAAAGTCAAAGCAGTAAAATGGGAATATGGAAGGAAGAAATTCTACTGCAGGCAGAGACAAGAAGAACACAGATCAAATACAGACAGCATACGAACTCAAAGCCATCCAAGAGCAAAGAATGACAAAGGAGGAAAAATAACAGAAACTAAGACTACAGATAGGCTACAGGAGGGCAACACACACACTTGGGACTTCCAAAAGGGCAGATATTACAATCAAAGTGTGAACTCACAGACTCTGAGGAGATTTTCTTCAAAAGCTCAGGCCCTGGGGTTCCAACGAGTCTCAAAATGAGCTTCAACTGATCAATATCTAATGATGGACCATAAAGGAAAATGCTGGGACAAATCAAAATAAAAAGCGCAACATATCAGCCCATTAACGTCGAAAGTTAACACCTGCCCAGGCCTGACTGCAAAGCTATTTTAAGCAAACTGTATTCATTCCTCTTGTTTATGATTAAGCACTCCCTTAGAACAGCTCTGTCTGCACTGGACAGATCGAACAACTTGTCTCAAACACTCTGCATGCACTGAATCAGCCCCTGCATCCGTAACTGCGGCGGAGCAGCAGCCGAGGCTTCTGCCCCACTGGCACAGATCCACTCCCATGCTCGCTTCGCTCTCCAGGCCCCACATCCAAGCAGCAGCAGTTGCAGGATTAGGTTGTGTTAGTGACAGATGAGGTAAAGCAGAAGGCTGGAAAGTGTAGGCACCAATATTAAAAAGCGTCTGGGCCTTGTGGCCACCTTCCAAGGTAACTTGGCCACTTCTAGAGCCCGGAAAGTAAGGATGGGATTGGACGCTGCCCACAATCTGCAGCCACCTGCAGGCCCCTCACCTTGAGGTGGGGTGGGTGCCCCTTTCTCGGGGTGCTGCTCCCCTCGCCAGCTCCCTGGGACGAGCAGGACAGGATCTCCCTCCTGCCCAGTGACAGAGCGTGTAGAATGTGGGTTCAGATACAAAAATCTGTGTAAAAAGCTCTTAGGACATAACATTGCAGATTTAAAAGATGCGAGAAGGGAGCTTCCGCTGGGCCATGGACTGACCTGAACTGTCCTCTTTACAAGGCACAAAGACTTGGAGTAAGTGACAAACAGAAGCTTGAGGGAAAAGCTCCAGTTTTACGTCTAAACTTCAAGGCATTAAGGAGACACAACTTTTAAAAACCAGGAAAAGAATGGTCTCCCTTCTCTGCATTATCCTCCCTGTTGCCCTTCAAACACACCAGCAGTTTCAGACTGTGTCTGTAATGCTTATATTTGCCCTTAAAATTAAACTAATTATACATTTTCCTTTCAATACAAGCATTCTAGTTACTTTAAAATATCAGGAAGGCATTGATCCTGCAAAAAACATTGTCTAGTAGAGTCACAACTCCTTGTTAGAATATCTTGTAATTCCAGTACTACAAGAGCTTCAAAAACTGCCTCCTGTCTTCTAAAAAAAGCCTTGGAGCTCGTGCAACTTTGGCAAACTGGTTATAAAGGAACTCACCAATGCTTTGCTAAAACCTTTACACCTTTTGATGTAAACTCTGCTCTAAAGTTTTACAGTTCTACGAAATTAATCAAAAGCCCTGAAAATAGTGCTTTGTCGGAAGAGCCAAACTAATTTCTCACTTCTCAAGTTGCCTGGCCAGCTCTCACCTACTTAAAGGCTGGGAATCCAAGAGTAAATCCAGTGTACTGAGCTGGATTTAGCTCAGCTGCGGAATTGCCGACTCTTAATTGTCAATGCTTAAAAATGAAATCTGTACAGGCACTGGTGAGGAGGATTAGCAGAGGGCGCTATGCTAACCACAATTAGCTCATTTAAATTGGCTTTTCTTCAGCACTCTTTAAAACAGCCCTTAGCCTGCTACAAGGAAGAGCTGTGCAAATTTCAGACTGCTAACGTGCCTCCGAAGTCACACGCCATGCCTCCATTTAAATATTTCAGTTCTTTTAAAGGCATTTGAAAAGCACACACACCAGGTGTGCCAGCAATACTGCTGCCCAGCTTGCTGTCAGCAATTTTCCCAGGGAAATCTGCTATTGGAAGAGACTTGGGGCATATGTGTCAGTGCCTTCAGATAAACAAGAGGAAACATGGAATGTGTAACTGGCACTGCCACGGGCACGCCAAAATCCACCCCCTGCTTCTGGTTTTAGGCCTGTCACCTATTACCTGATGAACTGCAGCGTTCGTTTAACTACAGGGCCCATCACATCCCAGAGAAACAAGCCATAAGTAATTAAAGACAGGAAAAACACTTAGTAAATACAAAGCAAAAGAAAAAAAAACACCACATGTGCATGGAGGAGGAAAGCGCAGCATGCAAACCCCAAATGCCATCACCAAGGTGCCCCAAGGACTGATGAGCCTCAGTGATTCTATCATCAGAACCCAACCTGCCATCACCATCAGCAGTGGGGCACCACAATACCCTCATCCTGGCAAAGCAAAGCTCAGAAATCATTTTAGCTGCCACCACAAGCAAGAAGAAGATGCATCAGGAGAATATGTGATTTCAGACGGGTTAGTTACCATGGGAGCCTCATACTACTGAAGAAAACCAGCCAGTAAAAATGCTCTCTGGAGTTTAAAGGGAATACAGTCAACTTAAAACATACAGAAAAAGAAAACTGGCTAAATTAGTACAAAACATTTGAAATATTCTTATTTGAACTTTATATCATTTTATGCAAGTCAAATTGTCAAACAAAGTCAACTTTCCTACTTATCTGTATAACTCATTCACATTAGAAAAGCTGTAAAAAAATAATATACATATTTAACAGAAACTGATCTCAGCATCAGACAGAATGATAATAACAAAAAGAAAGCCTCCAGCTCTGCCTTACATTAAAAGGACTCTGATTTTCATTACCTCAGTGGGTTTTTTCCATCCCTGACTAGGCTTTCCCATATCTTGCTCCCCTTCTCCACCTCTGGGCAGAGATTTTACAATATTAGGAATCCATCCTTCATCCGCATATTCCCACCCATAGCTGGAACATGGACAATTCAATTATGTCATATTCAGATCCAAGTTAGGAATACTGCAGAGCTAAGCCCACATTAATTACAGGGTTTTTTTTATAATTCTTGCTTTAAGTAAATGACAGACACATTTAAAATCCCTACAGATCAGGTCCTGCAGAAGTTAGAACTAAATGCAGCATTGGTTTATCAGTGGTGTAATCATCACAGACGGCACTGAAGATCATCACCTCAGAACACATCTTCATTACTTACCAGATAATTAACTGTGCAGCTTGCCTTTACAGTAACAGAAGCATCTCCAGGCTATATAAAGAAATATCTGATGGCTGTAAACAACATCACACCAGTTCTACTACAACCTTGGTGTAAGGGACCAGTTTTCAAACCAGGCAACCATGTGAACACAAGGATGAGCACTCAGAGAAGGCACTGCCTACTCTGTCACTATGGGATTTGGGAAATGTGAAGCTATAGAGTTGAGAAAATTAACACCTTGAGACCAAAATCAAGAATGTCACATTTTGCGTTGTCAAAGGAGAGCAGTTTCCAGCTTCCTGAACACACAATCACACTGCCCCCAGCTGCAAAGTGAGTTCCCTAGAACTGCTGTGGATTTGGACACACTCTGTCCTTGGCTGCTGGAAGCACATTAACATTAAACTCAGTTGTGCATGTTAATATTAAGTTGGTAAGTCAACAATTGCACAGTGATGCTACAGGAAGAACACAAGCCTCTGCAAATCTGTGGGTACAAGACATTGTTAAAAGCCTGGAAGCATCCAACAGGGTCTACACTTGGAAAATGCCTAAAACTTCTCCCCAAAAACATGCATACATGAAGATTTCAAAGAGAAATCTGCTAAGATAGGGAGCAGCTACAGCCCTTCATTACCTCCCTTCTCCCTTCTGCTTGTTGTCTTCAGGTGTCAGCAGACTGGAGTGAAAGCTGACAGCTCGGTGCCTTTCCCAATCCTTGAGTAAGTGTTAGGTGCACAAGCCAAATTCCTAACCACAAACCCTGCTCTAACCCCCTGACCAAACAGCAAAGATATTAAAGCAGGGAGCCACACACACAAACTGTACCAACTACAACACCACGACTTTTTGTCCGCAGTGGAAAGGATTCGGCCTTATTTCTCTTAAAGTCTAACCAACTCAGAACAGAATATTTCATTCCAAAGCATTAGTACCATTTACAAAAGAAATTGAGCATTTAAGGTATAGAACCACGAGCACCTGCTAGGAGACATAAATCAGTAATGTATCTTAATGGGACAAAGCAAATAGCTTCGATCCTGAAAGTAAACTATTTTGCATCGTAGATATTATTGGCTATAATTCACAGACAAAAATGCAGCTGGAGGAAAGCTTTGCAGGCTTGAAGAGAATTGTTTTGCTCAATTCATAAACAACACATTATGAAGCATTTCTTACCTAGAGCAAACCTCATTGGCAAATATTTCATGTGCAAGTATCAAGATTTTTAAAATCTCAAGTGTCACTGTTTCTAGGGTGAAACAATGGCAAGAGCTTTGTTTGTTTGAATTAAAAAAAAAAATCTTGATTTTTCATTTTTTCTTGAAAGAAAGAAAAATCCTGCTGAAACCAAATTCCACATGCATAGAAATATGGCAATTTTCTTCTAGCCTCCAAGCCATTTTTGTGTTGGTTCCATTTCTGACAACAGAAAAATAAGGCAGAGATGACTAAACAGCAGAGTACAGCAACTACACAAATTTAGAAATAGATTGTGAGATGGAGACAGAGAGAAAAAGAACAAAGTTAAAGCACACTGAAAAGGGAGATGACACTGTGTCAAAACTGCCATGAAACCCTTCTCCCCTGCCAAAGAGTTTTAGATTCCAGATGCTCCCCAGAAGTAAAGCTGTACAGAGAAGGCCAGCACTGCCAGCACCAGCTTTCTTTTAAGGAAACAGCAACATAGTTCAATTAACAGACAGAAATACTAATAAATTAATAAAAATCATTGAACTGTGGTTGAAAGAACGAACTGTGGTAGAAGGTGGGCAATGTAATTTCCTCTGGCAAATACAATCCTGTTTCCAGGCAGTGAAAAGTCTTGCCAGCAGTAAATTACCCGTCTGTTGTGTGACTGAACAAACAAGAGTTCTAAGTATTACAATTTGCATCAAGTCTCAGCTCTAATTTCCCAGGGAATATCAAGACCAAATCTCCCAGATTGCTCCCATAAATTTGCCAAAGGGTCATACCCAGCCCACTTTGGTGCAGCAGAAGAATAATTCTGAAGAGATGTTATTCCAGGTTGATTTTTCACATTGATACAAGCACACAGTGAACGAAGGCTCCCAGCCTGTTTGTGCTCAAGCATGGAAGTGGAACTTAAACATTTCAGAGCAATTTGGAGTGAGATCCTTGGCACCAAAGAACCTGCAAATCCACTGCTTTCCCAGCATATCATCAGGACACAGAAGGGAGGGCAGAGAGATGCTTCACGTGTGCTGGAAACCTGAAGTGTGAGAGGATTTGTACCAGACAGCCCACTCCACACACTTCTTTTCTACAAACTCAGAGAGCAACGAATGTAAAGGAACTTAAAGGAATGTAAGACCCAGAAACAAACAACATGTGAGTAATTCTAGTGATGTTAACAGGCAGTGAAGAGGAACGGATTTGCCTTCTTGCAGATTGTAATCATTTCATGTGCAGCAAAAATCAAGAACTCATCTCATTATACAGCATAAAAGAAGCCATAAATTTTAAAACAAACAAACAAACCAACCCACAAACAAAACCCAGAACTTCTTTTCCTGTGAGGCATTTGGAAGTGAAGATCTCTTAAGTCAAGAAACTGTATTACTTTCAAAGGATACGGTCTGTACCAGGGAACAACGTTCTTCCAGTCAAGAGCTCAGCCATAATGCATCCCACTGACCAAATATCAACTGAACAAAACAAAACACAAAATGTCATGCAGAAAAAGAAAGTCTCAATAGAGTCACTCTATCCAAAAAGGGCAAACAGCTTATCCTTAAATAGTCTCATGGCACTGAAATAACAGGAGATGCGCTGCACACTAACTGGTACTGTTCAGTAACTTTGTCATCTTAGACCTCTCCAAATAACATCATCAGAGCAGGCAAATGCTCCCTCCACAGTGTAACAGACACTGAGCACCAAAGAGCTGGGAGGAGCCTACACAATCAAAGGAAGAAACCTGCTCAAAACAGCTCCAAAGAATGAATCCTACCCAACCAACCACCAATTAAAAAGCAACAGAAACAAGTCTATAGACAGGCAAGAGGAAAAGAGAAAAGAATAAAGAACAGTCAAGTGTGAAATCAGAGTAGCACGTTATTTTCTTTGGTCCATATGCTCTCCTGCACAAGAACTATCCTCAGGATTTGCTTTTCCTCTCTGTGCCTGATCTGGATGTATCTAGAAGTAGAGAAACAGTGTGCTGCTGAGAAGATACTGGAAGATGGAACTGTGAAGAACCAGCTAAGAAGACAGGAAAGGGAGGGAGATTTATATGCTTTTTGGCATTTCTCCACACTATAATGCCAGACGTTTGTTTTCCAGCATATTCCCAGCAGCTTCCTAGAAACACACCTTCTCCACATCCACATATATTCCATTCCCTGTCATTAAAAATCGCTGTGCTAGGAAAAATAAAGGATAAGAGCTGACAATATTTTGCTGATACCAATTTCAAAGGTTCAAGTTTAAAGAAGTCTCACAAAGGCTGTCACAATGATTCTTAATATACATCTCGTAAACTGGGGTTCAAACACTAATTCTTGGCTTCCTTCTTTTAATCACCCTTGCTGAAGTCTAATTACTGTGACCGCTAACTTATGTGATCAAATGGAAAGGAGCACATTTAGAGGACAACCTGTTTTTCCAAAATTGAAGAGTTTAATGGTCCTGTGTTAGTTGAAATTGTTACCTGTCTGGTTATAATGCATCCAGTTCAGCATGATCTCCGGAGCCCGGTACCACCGGGTAGCCACGTACCCGGTCATCTCATCATCCGTGTGCCGGGCCAAGCCAAAATCCAGGATCTGCAGAGAAGAAGAGACATCCACCAACCACTGCAGTGGAACAGTGCAAACTATTTACAGCAAATAACCAGGCAGTTATGGCACTGGGGGGAGGAGAGGTGGTGCAACTGCAAAAGCAGATTACAAAACTAAATTTCACAAGACACCAGCATAGAACAGCACAGGATTCCATCAGAATTGTGTCTGGATATCTTCTCGCTAAAACAACTAAACCCAAACTAAAGCTGTTAAATCTCCACCTTCACATGAACAGATAGAGAAAAAAACATCCTTACAGCCCTTTACAGCTGGAAAGGATATTACTGCCTTGGACCACAGAAGTATCTCCATTAGGAGTTATTCTCTCTCTAATTTCAAAAGACATCCACAAGGCATTCACTCTTATCCCAGTCAAACCAATCCAACCTTGTGCCTGTGTTACCTTTAGCTCGCAGTCTTCATTTACAGCTAGGTTACTAGGTTTTAAATCCTGAAAAAGTAAACATCAGCATTAGCAGCAGTTTGTTGTTTCAGAAGTCTCAAGTAGATAAAAATGTAAATGCAGATAGAAAATAGATTCTAACTGGTGGTAAATATCAACTTTCCCAAGTTATTTTATCACAGAGTCAGCTCTCTCTTTTGTGCTCCTCAGAGGAGCACATAAAGGCTCTTTGCAGCACCAGTGTGTATTTAGAAATAGGGAACCTCTTTCAGAAAGTCAGGCAAGAACAGAAACTACTGATCTTGACAACCACTTCCCATGTTTAACCAAAATAATTCTCGGAAAATTTCTTCCTGTTCCTGTAGGTGTTACAGTAAAATTCTGTGCTATCTGAAAGGCATTATTTGGTTCAGTACAAGCAGTAATCTCAGGATAAATACTCACCCTGTGTATTATGTCAGCTGAATGGATGTACTGCAAGGCAAGATGAGAAAGCTTATACAACAGCCAGAGCAGCCCTGTCTCATTTCACTAGTCAACACTGCCCCACCCCATCCCACATAAATCTGCTGCTATAGCCTGTCTGCAGAAGGATCCCACCATGCACCTATGGGTTTCAAACAGGTAGGTGTTCCACTCTGGCTTTCCTGATGAACACCCAGGAGCACTGCTGCCACGAGCAGAACACCATGAGTAATCAAAACTGAAGAAATGTAAGATTCACAGCCAGAGCAGAGGGCAGTGCACTTCCTAATTTTCCAGACTCTGCTCACGGGAATGTATGGAAATGTCTTCTTTAATGATATATAGCTTTACCGATACAGAGTTCCACAGGACTACGAAGGGAAGGAAAAATAATAACAGGTTATCCACAATACATTATGAAAGCTACAGAAGCCCTTGGTCTCTACTCCTCTGAACTGCTGAGGATGTGACAGCAGCAAGAACTTGCAGATCCTGCTGCTGAGGTATCAGCACTCAGGTAGGACAGGTGCAAGTACCTTCAGTCCCCGAAGAATCTGGTAAATTAGGAACTGCACGTGGTCATCCGTGAGCTTCTGGCATTTCACAATGTTGTTCAGATCTGCTCCCATCAGGTGTGTCACCAGGTACCTACGAACAAAAGGCAACACAGGCTGTGAAGCAACCCCTTCAGCAGGATTAGGATAACATCTCCCCATGAAGCTCCAGTGGCAGGGCTGGCTGTCCCAAGGCGTGTTGCTGAGTGAAATACAGTTCACACCACTTCAAAATGACACAGATCATTAGTGCACTGATCCCTACAAAGCTGGTCAATGAAACACAAGTGGACAAGTGTGAGGAATCCAATAGCTTTGAGTGTCCCAATGTCTTTTGTGCTGGAATTCAGAATGATAACAGACAAATTACGATGGAAAATATTTCTAACACAATCTGGGAGATGCAAAGGAGATATAAAAGTTGTTTTTTTCAGTTCAGAGAAGTTACCTACACATCATTGAATTCTTCTAGTGACTTGGCAGGGGTGAACACATCCAGCAAACCAATCACCTGGAAAGAAAACAGTAAAATGAAAAAGCTGTGAATTACATTCATAATATAATACAATACAGTTAACAAGATCCTTCGGGGGACAAAAGTACTCGTTCCAGTAGGTGCTTCATTTCCAGCTACGTGAATCAGTCAGATTTAGAGAAATTAGTACTCAAAGATCAGAAACAAATGTTCCATTCTTGTACAAAAAAATTAAGGTTAAAAATACACAGCTGTCTTTTGACAGCTTCATCTACTTAAAGTATCAAACGGGACCCCTAACAAGGATGGGTATAAACACTGGCTTAGAATTCCTCATTTCAAAAACCAGCTCAAGTTTGTTCAGGAAATAAATGGATGAGAGAAAAAACAACCAAGTACCAGACAAAGCTGTTTGCTTCCTGCTTAACTCTTAGTTATACTGTTGACTATTGGGAGACTGGATTTGTTTAACTTGTGCTGAGTAACAGTTAGAAAAATTCAAGGATCTGTAACACAAGCCATGAATAATAATGACTACATTAGAAACTAAGTCATGCAATGAGGACCTCATCTTCACACAGCTGACAGTTTCACACTGTATTTTCAGCTGTTCTTTCTGCCCAAAGAGCAGCTACACCACCTCTCATTTCACAGCTAAATTGTGTCCGTAGAGAGTAAAAGGACAAGAATGTGTTACCTTGTTATCCCATAATTAACTCCTAAGGCATTTACAGCATTTAAAAAAACCAAAACACAAAAACCTTTGGTCAAAAAAATTTATTTTTCTCAGAAACGTGCTTTTAAGCCTTATTTTCCTTCTCTCAATAGCAAATAATATTTTATGAATATGAGACAAAGATAGGCTTTCTTCATCCACCTCCAAAAAATTCCTCTTTTCAAGCCAGCATCTCACTACTCTCAGACACACAAGCACCACACACATTTCAGCAACTTCACCAACGGTTCAAGCGTGCACTTGAAAGCAAAGAGCTGGATTCCAGTGCTCCCCTTCCCATCACCCTTTTTATCCCACTGTTTATACTTGCAAAGGATGTCAGACTCTGAGTTACCTCTAAGCAGAAGTTTTAAGACAAAATCTTTGGGGAACCTAGGCGATGTTTTTGGAAGTGAGCAAGTGCATAAGAAAAGCCTTTGTCTAATCTGCATTATACATTTTAGATTACATTTTATTGAGGAAACTGAAGAGAGAAAACACTTTCCTGCCTCTCTTGCTACACATCACAGCAACTCCATTTCTAGACAGACATCCTCATGTATCCATCCTGCATTATAATTATCACATTTACAGTTTCTTTCTCCGGAGGACTCTTCCATAAGAGCTTTTACAGAAAAATTCAACATTATCCACCCAGTTTAGCACAGAAAGACGAAAACTAGACCAGGGCTTTTTCATTCCTCACGGCTATCTTGCTACACTGCAGACTGCAGCATCAAACCATCTATATCTTCCATCCACTTTCACACACACAGTTATTCTGCAGCACATCTCTGACTCACTTCTCAGCAAGTGTGAACACCAGTCAATTCAGAATCCAACTCCTAACCTTTCGTTTTCCCCTCCCTGCATTTCAGGATGTCACAGAGCTTATTAATTTCTTCATAGGACAACAAACCCGTTTGCTCTCCCATCTGCTCAGCGTTGTGCTTTATGCAAGCTGACAAGGCCTCCTGGAACTTGAAAATACAATGCAGACACACTGAGTGCTCTGCAGGTCCATTTATTTGCTCAAGATAATAACAAGCCAGACTAGACACAGGCTACAGAAAACCGTCCTCAGCTGTTGTACCTGCCAGCTTTGCTGATGTGTTCTGCGCCACATAAACCCAAGTGTTTTACTTCCGAACCAAGATCAGCATCAGCCAGACACCAGCTCTGCTAGGCCTGCCCAAACTGGCTCTGAGCACCTCTGCATCTGCAGGATTTGCAAACCACAACCTAGATAAACTTCCCACAGACAGATGATGGTACGACGAACTGATAACAAGTATTTCTATATATAAACAACTTAGCTTCCTTTTATCTCTTAGTCTCAAAGCTACATAGGCTCTTTGCAATACTAATTAAAAAATATTAATGCCAGACATAGAACTATTGCAGCATCAGTCACTATTAATTTTCATTGCTTAACCCTATTAGTGTAGACAAAACTGACTGATATGTTGACTTTTTTTTTGGTAACAGATATTCAAAGCTTTCCTATTTGGAAAATACCTCAGGTATGAGCAAAGGCTCAGAAAAAAAAACTTTAGGGGTGGATATTAAGCAGGATAAAATGCTACCTCTGCTCTGGAGACAGCAGCATCATACAGAATTAGGTATTGTTGTCAACAGCAATTATATGCATCAAAAGCTCAAATTCTTCAGCCACACTGAAGATTTATGGGATACCAGCTGCTGACTGCATGGTTAAGAGCCACAACGTCCACCCACCCCTGCCTCAGCAGAAGTTCTGAACAGGCCATGCAAGGGGAACCCTCAAAAAGAACAAAGCTGGTCTGGCTTTGTGCTAGACAGCAGCCCTAGGTTTGCTTAGCCCACTCCCAAACAGTGTTTCCTTTCTGCTAAGCTGGGGTTTGCTGGGACAAAAGGCGAAATACAAGAAAAACCTCAAGAGCCTTCCTTTGCTCTTGACATCCTGACAGCTCCACAGAGGGCTGGTTACGAGACGTTCTGCTCCACTGCAGGCAGCATTTGCTCCAGTCAGCAGGCAACAGAAACGTGCTGGTGTGTTAATGCCACAAACACACAGAACTGGTCAGCCAACTGTTTTCCACACCAAATGGAGGTTATATCAAAAACTAGTTCCACCTAACATTTGTCACACCCCGTTTTGTTTCCCTGTTGTTGATGATTTAAGGGGATGGCTTGTATGAAAAGCCATCAGATTCCCACCCCCACGCCCCCTTTCTCCTTTTCTATTTTATCTACAGGTATTTAGCTAACATCTATCCCACACCCTTCTGAAAGGAAAGCCAAAGCAAACAAATATGAAAAACCCTCCAGAAGACACTAAAACCAACTTGGAGATATGTTTTAAAATAAATTCTTAAAATAAAAACTGCAGCTTACTAAAGCAGGCAAGCAGAACGTGAGTGACACCAGCTGTGTCCTAAATCCTTAAGAGAGCATGAACCTGCACGGCAGTCATTTCCAGCTTCTTCTAGGAAATATTAAGACTTTTCAATTCAAAATCAGTTATGTGGGTTTTGGTGGTTTTTTTTTATCTGCACGCTTTTCTACAACCATAATCCCTTGGACAACTGCAAGCTCTGTATTTATATTAGAAAAAAAAAACTCTGCAACAAGATCCTTTAAATGCCATCATGCTGGATGCTCACTGGATGGTGCAACTTCACACCAACTTTTCACATCACCTCTTTCCACTTACATTTTCGTGTTTCATGTGCTTAAGCAGCCGTAGCTCTCGGTAGGTCCTTTTGGCGTGGATGATCGACTGAAATGGTCGGGACAGCTTCTTTACAGCCACACGCAACCCAGTTTTTGTGTCAAAGGCAGAGCTACAATGAAGAGTAATTACATAATAAATAATTTATTTGGATAAACACCTTCAAATCCACACTTAGCAACTCCAGTTGCAGCCACAGTCAACACTATTTCTCCATTTCTGCAATGAAAATCATTTCTAATTCTCTTGGTCCACAACTTGCAGGCCCACCTCAAAGCCCTGTGTGAAAACAGTTGTGCTTTTAAACATAAATATGGCAATAAAATTCTGAAAAGAGGAAGAGTACTGCTAAATATTACCTGTATTCAAAAACATTTTCACACACCACACTTCATCACAACACGCTGTGCTCAAGATACTATCTTTTATGGTTTAAGTCCAAAAAAGAATCTGAAGCCAGTGCCTAATAAAACCAACTATGATGGCTGTTAATCACAATTGAAGCTGAAATCAAACCTCTTTGTTAAATCACATTTAATCCTAAACTCCCATTACACAAAAATGCATGTGAATGAACAATATTTAGCTGTATGTGACCCAAACTTGTCCCTTTAGCAGAAACTTCTACTTAACACCTGTACACAAGTAACGATTCTTCTTAGAACCCATAAAGGCTAACTCCATCCTATTTTGTAACTTCATATATAGAGAGCTGATATTTTCTAAAGGTATCTTTAGAGGTAAGTCCCATTACAACCTATTTATTGATAATATTAAGCAAAAGCCTAATACTTTTGAAACAACCAAAAATTTAACACGTTAAGAACTACACTAAATTTATGGTACGCTGCATAAAGTCTTCCAGAGCTTAGGGCTAATATGTGAGGCACTAAAGAAATACAGGTATTTAGTTCTGAACTAAATTACTCCTCTTTCTTTTCTTTGATATTCTTATCTCAAAGAGCTCTGGTTTGTCAAAAAGAAAGGAGGAGGAGAATGAAAGGATGTGAAATCAAGGTTACCGTTGATTCAAGATAACAAACAAGAAACTATGGAATGGAGACAGTCAGAGAAGGACAGTATTTATTTTCCTGCTGCATTCTGATTCAGTGCAAACTCCTGACTGCATTTAAAGGCGAGCATGCACTAGTGCTTGATAAACTTCAAATGAAAAAAAAAGCTGTAGATTTATAAACGTAAAGCGTGAAGCAGCTGAACGATCAGAGTTCAAAACCAATCACGAAAGCCATCCAACCTAAATGTAGCTATCATTTATTTTTAAAGCAAGTAACTGGAATTAACTTGCAAAGAGACTCCTTATCTCAAAGTTTCCAAGGAACCTGCCATAGAAAGCTTATAAGAAACAGAAAACAAAATACAAGCTTGTTTCTACGAGCAGTGATCTTTCCCCTGGGTCCTGCAGAAGAATGGAATAACCCACTGTGCACGATGGAAGAAGAGTATCCCCTCCTCTGGAAAGGGGCACCTGCACACAAGCAGAGGAAAAAGCTCCCTGGAAGAGATATGAAAATACAGCCAGAGAGGCCACAGGAGCATCAAACTGTCACAGCTGAATTACTCAAGCATTGTCCCAAAGAGTGTCTGCTATCACCCACTTCACACCTCACTCAGCCTGAGCAGACAAAAGCAGCAATTAGGCATTCAGGCTTTAATCTTTATTTCAACTATCTTCAACAAGACTTTACACAGCACTAGAATATCAAATAGTTAAGCTGCAACACTTCATGAAACACAGAATTCATTTTTTTCAAAGCTACACGAACACCATTTTGCCATACACAAACACACCTAACTCAGGCTGTCTTTATATCACAATATTTTAATGATACTCAAGGTGTTTTCTAGGACTTGATCAAAAATAAAATTAGTCATCATAACTCAACACATGCTGCTGTGAATTAGTCATGAACCTGTAGCAGCTTTCAAACACTTCAGGTACACATGGCAGCATTCACCAATCTCTCTTTCATCTGGCAGAGAAGGGGATCCCCGGCGCATTCACCGTCCTCATATTTCTCACTTGGTTTCAACAAGATTCTCTTTAGAGCAGATTCAAAGGCACCAGGCGTAACACAAGAGACCAAAAGAAATTCAATTCCACCTTAATTCAACAACATTTTTGGAGCCATATCCAGTCATTAATCTGCTGCTGTAGATTTACAACCTCCAAGAATTGCAATCAGCAGCACTGAGAAACTGTTCAACAGCACAATGATATCGTGCATGAGCCCAGGAAAGAAAATGTTGTATTACTGCACATTCACAACCTACAGCTGATCTTGGAATCAGAAAAATTCTATGTTGGGTCATGTTTGAGGCCTAAGGACTATTTGCTTACAGATAAAGGCACGCTGAGTAATTTTCTGGTAATACAGATAAGTGCCTAATGGTTCTCACGAGTACGGAACACAGAGCTACAGCACAGCTGTCACGGCGGAGAACGTTTGAAAGAACACTACATCACAGACTTAAACCAGCTGCAATTACACTGATCATATTTCAGCTAAAAAAACCCAATTAGGAAAAATCTGCATGACCCACAGTTTAAAATCCCTTTATAAACAAGATCAGCACAAATTCAGGATTTATCACAGCTTCCACGTGTTTTAGCCACTTACATAGCATAGCACTACGGCACACAAACTGCATCCACCGCACCCTAAGTGAGCTAAAAATGCAATTCTGAGCTAACATGAATTGAACCCAGAACACAGCCACAAATAAAACAATTATTTTAGAGAACTTATGCACCAATTAATCTAGTATCTTCTTAGAAGTAATAATGAAGTTGTCTAAGGAACTGAAGGACACGCAAAATTCCGAGTGCTATTTATTTAAATATTAGATAATCAGAATGTTAATTTTTGTGCAAAGACTATTTTGCTAAATATAAATAGCACACTGCTCATTGCTAGCACCTATGCAAATATCCAAGCTAACTGAGTCTCTTTAGTGGTACTTTTGGAGTTACTTCATGCACCCCTAATTACAGACAGAAAACACACTTCTTGTACCTGACAGTTTATCATTAACACCAGTCACTTCTGAGCTCACTCTATAAGGCATTTCAATCTGTTAGACACACACAACACTACTCCCAACACACTACAAAAGGTTGTAAATCTGATTTTCCCCTGCTAAACTGGCTTCTGATCCTAAGGAATTCACAACAAATGACTCCCTATAGGACAGAAATGGTCACACTATTTTCATTTCTTAATATACAGAGGTCCAATGAAGTTCAAATTCCCCGTCTTTGCTTTTAGAGCTCTGCTCACAGCTCTTCTGTGTGCGTCCATCTGCTTGAGCCCCCTCCTGCCCTGTGTTGTGCTAATCCTGCCTGCATGGTTGTTTCACCCCACTCATATTGAGAGCTCTTTCTATATGGCTCCTCACACTTCCACACCTCACTGGAGAAGCAGGTGCCTGTCCCTCCAAGTGAATACACTCCAGAGGCACTTGCACACTTTGATAAGGTACTATTAACCCTAAAAACACACGTTGGCAAAAAACAATCCACAGAGGAACTGTCACTACAAAGGTGATATTCAGTGTTGTTACTTCATGTCCCCTGGAGTCTAATGTTTTAAAATGCCTTAAATCCATTCGATTTCTCTGTTCATTTAAAAGGAGGGGAATTATCTCAGTAACTTCAAAATACTCAGGAAATTCAGAGTCAGTGTTTGTACAACTGTGGGTTGAAATAGGGAGAAGTCACAGGTTCTGGAAGGGCTAAGTACCCTGACAGTCCACAAACTGCAATGCAAGATTCTGAGGAAGAGTAAGTCTTGGCTGTTCAATTCCTTTCCAAACTAAATAAGGCAATACAGACAGCCTGCAAAGCAAGCAAACAAACCCCTTTCCCACAAAGGTATCAATACAACACAAAACTGCTGCAAATAAACACAGCAGTGAAGTAAACTTTTAAGATCACACCGTGCTGGCCTTCACAGCACGTTACAGACTGACAGCAGAGATCATCAGAACACCTCTCTGCTCAGCTGAACTAATGCCCTCCAGCACAGACAAGAAACAAACGGTTTAGCTGGAAGATCCCATTTCCATCCAGCAACTTCTCACGGCAAGAAGTCTGCCTTATCCATCTCCTCCTTAGAGGAATTATGGCAAGACTGATACTCCACAAACTCACACATGTTTTAGGGCAGATCTGGTTACAAAACTCTTTTCAAGCAAAACAGTGTTGCAAGAATAAATGGAATAGCATTTCACACAACAGATGCCACAGCAACCGTTACAGGACTTAGTAACGAACAGTCTGAGCACACTTTCCTTGACGTTTTGGATCTGAGTGCCTATTTGCACCTCCATGTACTTGCAGATTTTAAAAAACTTATCCTGAAAAATACCCAAGCTGGCTGTTTGAATATCCTCTTTCAACACCACACCTAATGCTCCCCAAAACACTGGAATATTTGCTCTAAGTTTAAGCTGCTTGTAGAAAAATCCTCTTCCTCTCCATTCACTGACTATATAATAAAGTCAGGATGTCACATTAGGGGCTCGACATCAGACATTCACAGCAGCCTACAGCAGACAGCTCCATGTCTAATGAGTCATCTGCTAGCTTAATTCTTTCTTTTTTATTAATTTCTCCCCCACTTCCTAGAAATTCCTCATTTTTTAAATGCCTTACCTTGACAACTAAACCAACAGCAGAGCATTTTATCACATTCTCATACAGTAATGCAGCAGACACAGAAGTATATTTAACTATTCAGTAAGGATGGTTAAAGCCTCACAATTTACCATCTCAACACAGAGGTACCCCAAGTTCTGTCTCAAATGAAACCAAGTAACATTTTACTGGGGAAAAAAGTCTCTAAGAAGAAGAGAGTAGAACAGGTCATTGCAGGAATAGCCTAAACACTATGCACCAGCATTCACAGCTTTATAAAATTATATATATATACACAAGGAGGTTTTGTTGGGTTTGGTTTTTTTCACATTCTGACACTTCCCATAAATCTTTCTGAACTCATTTTTAGAAGAGCATGCAGAGAACCACTAACACGAACTGCACTGACTCGCGTGCCACATGTTTGAAATTGCTTCCAATACAAAACTGTTTCAGCTGGTCTGAACGCAATTGCACAATCTCTGAACATTTTCACACAGCAAAACAGGAAATTCATGATGCAAACTCTTTATAGTTATTGGTTGTGACAACAAACTTTGGAAGTACTATAGGCACAATGGAGATTGCGGGGAGGGGGGGGAACAGAAGAGGAATGGGCTAAAGGGAGTAGCATCAAAAATACCATGGACAAGGCTTTGAGCAAATCATTTCCCATTACACGCGGGGAGTTACGCAATGCTGTGGCACTCACAGAGGTATTTACCAGCTACAGCAGTGAGGCCCTTCTTTCACCATAACAAATCCTTTGATTCTAAAAAAACTTGGCGAGTACACTGGGTAAACTCACTACTAGAATTCACCAGTTTTTGTCTTTTATGAAATATAGGCATTTGCACACTTGAGGCACAGTGGTTTAAGAAATGCATGCTATTTAAACTGAACTTATTAACAATTTTATAACAATAGTTTAAGAACAGCTGAGAACTTTCTTTAAAACTGCAGCGCATGCAAAGCAACTCCTCATTTGCTAGTAGAGTGCAGTATGCATCCCTCCTTATGATAGAACACAAATGATAGCCGTGATCTAAATTTGCATATTATGTTAATGAAAAAATATGCTTGCCTACTCAAATGCAGCAGTAGAGCAGATGTGCAATCGTTTTATGACCCATATTTGACAATTGTGCTCACATTTTGACAGAGCCAAAGAGGAGAATAAGATCTGGAATGTTCACATGGAAGGCATTTCTTAAAAGGACAGATGACACTTTCATACAGCTCTACACAACTGCTCAAACTGATTCAAACACAACCTTGTCTTTAAGATTAAGCAACATGCGGCCCAGTTAATTTATGTTTAATGATCCAATGTACTTCAGCAGAGAAACTACAAATTAAGGAAGCACTGTATTCCGCATGTGCAACCTCTTTTATGTTTTGTTCCTATTAGGTCAGCATTAAAAACTAAGCTCTTATCTTCAAGCTCTCTGTATTTCTGCAGGTCTCAGAGCAGGACTTTACTCTTGCAGGACTGCCCAACTGCAGTCTATCTGTCATTCTACAGCAATAAATAAGTTTTCCTATGTTGATCTACTATTGCCAAGACAATATTGACACTTGTAAACTCACTGTCACAAGTCAGGGATGCCAAACCAGCTCTCTACTCTCCCTGCCTATCAACAGATTCCAGTTAAAAACATAACTGCCTTAAATACAATCCATCCTCCAGGTCCAGAAAGAAACTGGGACAGGAGCTGCCAGGCCCTTCGTTCTGCACAGCCAGCTCTGGGGGCCTTGCCAGCCTCCACCGCTCTCCGCCTCCACCTCCCAACTGCAGGAAGGCACGGTGAAATATGTCCACATGAGATCACTCGCGGGGGGGGGGGGGGGGGGGGGTTGGGACACGATTATCTTCCCCTGCAAAAATGTTTTTAGTGCCACCTGCCATGTGGTGCAATCCCCGACGCATTCCAAAGCCCAGGCTGCGGCTTCCAGACAGCACAGCTCTTAAATCGGGTGGAAAAGCGTTTCTTGCAGGAGACTGGTACAAAGCCGGGGGAGAGGAGCCCCGGAGGAGCCTGCCTTCCTGCGGTGCAGGTTTCCATGGGGAGAAGGGGCCGAGGGAGTGGGCAGAGTCCTGACGCAACCCCCCTGCAACCTCACACACATCTCAGTCCCCTCACCCTCTCTGCACCTCCACACAACCCCCCCTCCCCAAACCCCCCGCACTCTCCTGCACCCTCACACAAACCCCAGTTCCCTCTGCACTCCCCCACAAACCCCTGCACCAATCCCACCCTCCTGCAACTCCATGCAACCCCTGCACCCTCCTATCCCCTTGCAACACCCCACAAATCCCCGTTCCCCCTACAACAGCTCCACATTCCCCCACAAACCCCTGCACCCTCACACCCCCCTGCAACAACACGCACACTCCTGCACCCTCACAACAACCCCCCTGCACCCTCACACCCCCCCCTTGCACCAACACGCAGACCCCCTGCACCAACACGCAGACCCCCCTGCACCATCACGCAGCCCCTGCACCATCACGCAGCCCCCTGCACCATCACGCAGCACCCCCTGCACCCTCACAGCCCCCCTGCACCCTCACGCAGACCCCTGCAACCCTCACACCCCCCCCTGGCAACCCCACTCAACCCCCCCTGTCCCCCCACACTCCAGCACCCCCACCCTCCCCCGCCCACTCACCAAACAGAGCCGTAGGCCCCAGACCCGACCGGGGAGAGGTTCTGGTAGCGCTCGGGCACCTCCCACACCGTTTTGTTCAGCTCCTGCCTGTAAAACTTGGGCCTCTCTTGAGACATCTCGGCCACGGAGCCCTCTCCCCGCCCGGCTCGGCGGGAGGGGGAGGCTCTGCCCGCGGCTGCAGCACCACCACCACCTCCTCCTCCTCCTCTCCACCTCCAACAGCAGCTCCTTTTCTTCCTTCCATCCTCCTCCCTCCCTTCCTTCCTCATCCTCGCCTCGCTGCTGTTGCTGCTGCTGCTGCTCCTCCCGGCGGCGGGGGCGACCCCAGCACC